>CM024585.1:24840982-25440982 GCA_014182565.1 Eucalyptus marginata | reverse complement strand
AAAGGGCGTTAGAGAAATCCAACGTAATCAAGTCCCCGTATCCAAAATCTCTGGTTCGTAGAAGTGAAATAATTCTCCCATTATTTTACTTAGGTGTCTAATCGACCTACCGCAAATTGATTAGTGGCGACTCCCTTTTTGCATGTCAGATATTTGAATTTAAATCGCGAGTTGGTATGAGCTTGGGAGAGCCCGAGCTAAGTCTAGGCTTAGCAATCCATTAGCCTAATTTTAGGTGGATCACCCGAAAATTTGTTCGCGACACTGTGTCTTCATGACATCAAAGTTTTACGATGTGCATAAGATTGTCAGTCTCTGGCACGACATGAGATAAGTGAGCAGCATGTATTCAAACTTTTCTTGCATTTTTAATGTGTTAGATGCCTCAGCAACTCAAGACTTTCGTGCGCACGTCCCGGCTGATTAGGTCATTGTTGGCGAGACTCGACATGCTTTTCAGAAAGAGATGTGTTGCTTCAGGGATTGATTGGTTAATGGAATCTTCATTCTACGAACTCGAACGCAGTACATTATAATAGTCGAAGCTTGTGTTTATATGCGTCGGCCTTGTATCGGGTTTGAACTCGCGCTGGCCACCGACTAGGGTCTTTCTGTAGAGAGCAGCGGCCCCATGCAATCTATAGCGAACTAGCTTGTAAAAGAAGGCTCCATAGCTTTCTGAGAGTGCAAGCTTTGTTCCATTCCAGAAGGTTTTCTTATTCCGAAGTCACCTTCTAAACATTTATTGCTTGTTTACATGAAAATAAGGGGGAAAAATCACCAGAAACCCTAAATTTTATCCAAAGTGACAAATTTACCCCAAACTTTTTTATGACATGAAAAATCGCGAAGTTTGCTAACCGTAACACATTTACCTCAAACTTTTTTTTGTGACACAAAAAACCTTGAACTTTCATTCGTGTGACACATTTACCTAAATTATAGGGCATTTTGATCTTTTTACTTTTTTTTTAAAAAAAAAAATTTTTTATTTTTTTTTCCTTCTTTCTTCCCTCCGCTGGCCATGGCGGAGCCAGCAAAGGGAAGCTGACGTTGGGCAAAGGCCGCCCTCACTAGCGTCAGGCGAGGGCGGCCCTCGCCTGGGCTGGCTAGGGCGGCCCAACGCCAGCAAGGGCGGTCCTCGCCCGACGCCAGCGAGGGCACCTCTCGCCCGACGCAAGTGAGGGCGGCCCTCGTCGGTGTCGGGTGAGGGCCTCCCTCGCCGATCCGGCGAGGGCACCCCTCGCCTGGCGTAGGCAAGGGCCACCCAATGCCGACAAGGGCCGCCCTAGCTAACCCAGGCGAGGGTGACCTGAGCCCCGACGCCGGTGAGGGTAGCCCTCACCCAACGCCGACGAGGGCAGCCCTCGCCAGACGTTGGCTTCCCTCCGCCATGGCTAGCAAAGAGAAGAGAAAAGAAAAAAAAATAGAAAGAATAAGACAAAAATGCCCTTATGGGGTAAATGTGTCATAATTTGCAAAATTGGGGTTCTTTATGTTACAAAAAAAAAAATTTAGGGTAAATTTGTCACTTTGGGCAAAGTTTGGGGTTTTTAGTAGTCTTTTTCCTAAAAATAATAGATCACCTCATGGAATTTGATCAAGTCTTCGTTTATTTCGTGGAAAATTAATAATGTGAAAAATATTTTCCTAAAAATAATGGCTTGTATCACTTGAAATGATTAGTCAATGGAAAATATTTTCATTATAAATACCAATTTATGCCTAAATATGTTCATGGATGATGAAGATGTTTTTCATTCATTTATTTTTTTGTAAGTGATATGTGCAATTATTTTTAGAAAAATACTTTCCAAATTATTCATTTTCTGCAAAACAAACGAAACCAAGGATTGAAATTTTTAATATGAAGAAATGGCGTGAAGGCAATAGAAAGAATTACCAAATGACCTAAATTGCTGCTCAATCTATCACGTATTAATATGTTCTGGACAAAATTAGATTAGGGTTAATAATCTCACAGAATAATGTGCTTTCATGCCGTGATGGATCTTTAGTGTGACTTGATGTTGTCAATTTGATGTAATATACGCAATTTACTTTTTCCTCACATAAGAACATCTGTCTAAATCCACTTTTGATCAAATAAAATCACTTCTTATGGCACTTATATTGGCATTGTAGGGAAAAAAATGGACATCATATGTATTTAAGGAACGTGACATTTATAATTTACCGAATCAAATAACGCTAAATACAATTTAACTAATACTTTGCGGTCATAAAGATACACTTCGGCTCATTAATTTGACTTAAGAAATAGTAAAATCCATGTTGTAGATGGATAGTACGAGTAGTTTATAATTTTCAAAAATTGTGATATCTACATATGCATAGTCTCACAAAAATAAAAATATAAAAATTGAGCAAAAAACTAAGAGCTTTCCAAGCTTGACGGAGCAATTGTAATACGCAATGCAAATATTTGTCCAAAAATAAAAAATAAAAAATCGATAGAATAAAGAACCAAAAGTGTAAAATTTAATAGGGCGGACGACCATTGTTCCAATATGACAATCTCAAACAAGAAAATCTCTAATTTTCAAAAGAGAAACTCTTTTCTGCGCGTGGGCAGTATATATTTAGTCTTAATTTTTTTTCGGTGGCTACGGTTTCCATATATGATGGCTCGACGGCGAAATGACGGTATAATAACTTTTGGTACAATGTAATATTATTGATTTAGGCCTCAGTCGATTTTTGACCGCTGCCGGCCCGAACCAAATCAAAAAGCCCAAGCTTTTTGGCAATAAGCCCGACTGCACGTTCGACCCGAAAAGCAAAGTTATCCGATTCGTTAGCCCGACGGGGAACTCCTTTTCGGGCCAACTTGTCTCTAAAGCGTATGAGGAAGTTGCCTTTTCTTTTTTTTGGGGGGCCGTGTCGGGACAGAAATTGAAGATTCAAGGGCGCTCCTAGCCTATGTCGTGCTATTCTCTCCATGGCTCGTCCAATGTCCGAGAAATTGCATCCCTCATCGATCTATTTAAACGTGGCGACAGAGAGATTTCTCGCCCCGAGAGAATAAATTTATGTATCAGCACGATGTGTTCCGTAGATAATTGCTAGATCAATGTATCGTATCTTCAATCAAAATCACGTTGGCACCAGACAACACGAATCGTTCCAAGAATTGTGCAGGGCCAGTGAGAAGGAGAAAGCCAATGCCTATAGCATTGAGTGGCAGTGCACGCAAACCATGATTCCTCGAAACAAAACACCAAGCCAAGTAGTCAAAAGGTGGCTCGGAATAGAGAGAGTCATGGATTTTCAAGTTTTGATTACCGATTTTGTAGAAAGTTGCTAGTGTTTACATATTAGGGTATTTTCTTATCTTGATTATCCAGTACAAATGTATAGTTTATCATATTGGCTATTTGAAAATATAACGGATGTCTCGAAATCACTCATTGATAGAATTTAGTTAGTCATAAGTAGAAGGTGATCAACAGAACAGGTGGCCTTCTCAAGCCTAGGACTATAAATCATAAGTCGGGGTGATCGAATCACCAAAAAGGATCGCCAAACCGCCGTCTAAGGCTTAGGAACTGTCAGATCTTCTCATTGGTGCTGGAATTGATCTCTCGGCCCAAGAGAAGATGAGCTCTATCAACGAGCTCCAGTGAGAACGACCGCCGATGAACTTTGCGACTAGATTAAGGAAGGACCGGCAGAGGTTGGCATCGCCAACAAGATCGTCAATCAATCGGTGAATGGCCGAGCAAAGCTTCGACTCCCTTGGGCACGCACAAGGGAGAGACTTCAAATCTACAAAAATGGCCTCCTCCTTGGAAAAATGGAGGGAAAATGTTTATATAGTCTAGTCTAAATTGAATCTCAACAATTGATTAGATCAATGGTTGGGATTCAATCTTATAGGAAAAGATCAAAGATGCTTAGGGATTAAAGAAGTTTGTGATTAGTTGAAATTTTCAATCACATGGGTTAATGACATGGCACATCTAATGGTCTAGATGAATTCTCAAATGAACAGTGAAGATCATATCTTTTTCTAAATTAAAAAAAAGGGTCAAAGGCATTTTGGTCATATTACCTTGAAAGAGCAATTTGGTCATTTCAGTGAACTGAAGGCATGGGAAGGTTGACCGTGGGCTGGGCCACCTGAGAATGGTCGCCGACCGCCGAAACGCCACTAGAAAATGGCTATTCGGATTAGTCTGAATCGGTTTCGATCGGTTCAGTTGGCTTTGGCTAGAATCTTATTCAATTAAGAGGACCTACTTGTAAAGGACTTCTGTCAATTAAAAGATGGATGGGCTAAATTGAAAAGAAATAATCCAAATTCTTCCAAATTAAACCAATCAAAACCTTTTAACCACATCTTGATGGATTAAATTGGTCTAATTATCTCAAAAATAATAAAATTTATGCATGGATTTAATGGGCACGTGAATTTGGACTTTCCGGACAATTAGTGCAATTTCCACAATTACCATACCCAATTACCAAATTGATTGAAATGGAATGCAATTAATATAACAAAATATCAATTGGTTCAATTAATTGCACTCAACGTGGCTTAACGCATGCAAATGGACATTGATATGAGGACACAAACTAGACATCAAAATGAAATTGAAATTCAATATTCAAATCGAATTTCAATTCATCAAATTAAACCTTAGTCTAGAATAGGTTAAGTTAAATCGTCTTAACTAGAACATATTAACCCTATTTTGCAACTTTTGGATGTGCCAAGTTTGTTAAATTGAGAAGTTCCATTTGAATTTGCAAAAGTTAACCTTGGATTTGGATTGATATTAAGAAAACAAGTTGATTAGGGGTGCAATCATGTCAATCATGAAGAATTGATCAAAACCCCTGATTAGGGCTAAAAATGGATATTTTCGCCTCAACATGCCAAATCAAAAATAAGGGTCACACGAATGAACTAAAAATGACCTCCAAATCAAATATTGTAAAAGAAGCTAAGCTAAAATATGACTAGAAATAAAGTAATTTATTTTTGCCAATTCCAAACCTAAATTCGAAAAATTCGGAAAAAGAGATTCTTAATCGATTTTTGAGAAATTTTTTAGACCAAAGTAAAATTGAAACTTAATTAAAGTGTTGTGTGTATTCTTACATTTTTCAATTTTGTTTTGGTCCTTTAGTGACTAATCGCTAAAAGGTCGATTTATAGTCAAAACTTCGATTTTTTTTCAAAATCTTTTTTGGCCAAAATGACATTGAGACTATTTGGGAACTTTTGTGCAAAAAATTAAATTTTGACTTAAGGTTGATTTTTTGTTCAAAAGGTTAACTAAAAAAGTCAACTCAAAATTTAACTTTTGACTTTTTAATAAAAATGATTAAGAAATCACCCATAAATGATGAGCCAATAAAAAAGAAATGAAAAATAACACTTTTCGTTCAAAAAAATGGTTCTATTACTATTGAAAACCATAATCCTGACATTTTATTTATTGACACATCAACTAAAAATCAAGTGTCAACAATACAGATAATATAGTGTTCAGAGGATAACATGATGTGTCAAAGACTTCGAAGTAAAAAGAAGGAACAAAAAAACCTTTCTCTACTTGCTCGGAAGACTTCCCCAAGGAACTCCAATGGCGACTAGAATCAAATGATTTGTCAAGGATTAAATTGAATTTATCTAGAAGATTAGGGCCCCTTGGAAAAAAACTTGTCGATGAGATTAAATTTGACCAATACCCGTGTATAAAAAGAAATTCTCATGACAAATGGCAATTTATTTACCTGAAATTTAGTAAGAGAAAGAAATCCCATCAACTAATAATTCTATATCATTGAGCTAGATAATATGTCAAGTGTATCCTCATTAAATAAGAAGTGTAATCTTTCTCCTCTACAGACCTTTTTTGTTATCAAGTCATTCAGCAACTTGAATGAATCTCTTAGTATATAAAGGTGCTATATTAGATCTACTCAATACATCACTACACCAAGTCATAAATTCTTCCATACTCTTTAAGAGGGGCTAAGAATTGCTTAGGTGGGAATGGCCAAGGTGGTAACAACATCCAAAAGAATGGAGTCCATGATACTTGTGGCGGCTCTAATACTGTGGTCATCCAACGGTGTGGACTCAAAGTTGTCACCCATCGGTGTCGATGCCAAGCTTAATTTAGGGCGTAATTGAAGTGTTTAGTGTTTTGTACTTTAAGCCCTGCGAAACTTCTATGCATTTTGAATTGCCTCCTTAATCATTCTAGGTTGTCCTTGACCTTCATGGCATTAGATCGCTACAATATCGGTTGTTTGTTGTCTACTTGCCTCGACAACCATACAGGTAATAGTCTTTGCAGTGAGATCAAAGATATGACTTAACTTCTTAAAACCAAGAAAATTATTGTATGATCTTGTTTTCTTTCTTAGTTTTTCATTGATATATTTTAAATGTGAGACGGGTTGCATACTAATTTGTTTCATTTCCTTGGATTTTGATATATGTGCTCTTGTTAAAAAATTCGACTCTAATTTTGATGTGAATAATTTTTTAATATCTTGTTTCGTATCTGAACTCATTTAGTTAGACACCAAGAAAGCTGGAGTTGATGTGAAGAATGTTACAGCCTATGCGGATTCATGCTCTCAAGGTTGCCAAAAGACCTATTCATTGTAATAAAGTTTGAAAATTTTCCTTTTTCATGTTTAAAGAAAGGTAATTGAGTTATGTAATGCTTTTATGGTTTCACGCGTCAATTAATAAGAAGTGCCTTTTTCATTATCTGCTTGACCATGAGTGAAGTACATTTTTATGAAATTTCAATTGTTATTAATTGAGTTTGCTTTCTATCATCTGAAATTAGATTATGAGATATAAACACAAAAGAAAAGGCAACCTCTACCAAATATCGAAGTTCGCTATGTTTTGATTACTGATTTCTATAGAAAATGCCAACGTTTGCAAATTATGGAGTTTTCTTATATTGATTAACCTAGTAAAGATCTCAAGGGCACTCGTTTTATAAATTACATGAATAGTAATAATGAAGTCGACCGATTTTTCTAAATAATAGTTGTACATTTTATAATAAACATTATCATATGTCTCGAAATTATTCATTGACAAAACAGGATTGGAGGCTTGCTCAAGCCTAGGATGCCAAAAAGGCAAATTAGTGAGTTTAAGTAATGCCCTTATATTTACGAGTATTGTAGGGTGCTTTATCCAAGTAGTCAGATCTTTACGTTTGTGCCTTGAGATTATAAAAAGATAATGTCCTAGCCTACTCGACACGGCGGATGGAATATATTTCGTTTGTTTTATCTTATAATTCCCTCGCATCCAGTCATATTACAAGTGTCTATTGACATGAAATTAATAAAAAAAAAAAATTCTTCTTGCTCTGCCGACCATGGACATTAGACTAGCCATCGGCCACCCATGAACACCGCTGCCCCAAAGGTCGGGCCTCCAAATCTAGCTGAGTCGTGGCCTTGAAGCTATCTAGTCTATCTTCACCTGATTCAAGCTCATCTAGGGCCACCTCTAGATTTGGTCGAGCTCGACTTCACGACAGACATCATCCCCCTTAAAACAGTTCGAGCTCGGTGGCTCCTCCATGGCCGACGAGATCTTGGTCACACCGATAAGCTTGGCAACCATAGAAGGCTATCACCTCCATATATAGAAGGCTCAATGGCGATGGAGGCCGCGTGTCTAGGGCATTAAAGGTTGCGAACCGCCATGGATAGAGACAAAAAAAAAAAATGGCGCATGACAAGAATGGAGACAAAAATAAGAAAAAAGAAAAAGTAGACTGGCGTGTAACAAAAAGAAAAAGAAATATTTTTGTGAGCGGGGGCCAAATCTGGAGAGCCAACAGCATCCGGGGATAAGCGACGCGGACGACCATGGACGGCCAGAACTAAAGAGCCAGCAACGTCACCGGCCATGGCAGAGCAAGGTTCGTGAGTGATGCCGATGGCCATGGACGGCCAAATTTGGAGAGCCAATGGCATCACCTAGACGAGCAACGTCGACGACCAGATTTGGAGAGCCACCTCACCATTACCAGCCATGGCGACTCGTCTGAGACTCTGAGGTGAGTGCTTTGGACGAATAAGGAAGACAGAAGCTAGACAGGACAATTTCAAATCAATTTAAATTAATTTTATCCAAGATATATGTAAATTTTTAAGTGGATACAAAGAAAAAAATGCGCACTACATCAATTGCAAATGCGGCGGTTTGAAACCACCGGATATTTTCTCTTGTAGAAGGGAATTTGGGAAAGGAACTTCGGTGAAATCTAATGTACATCACGAAATTCTTTAAAAGAGAAAAGGAAAAAGGAAAAGAGGTAGGAGGTCGGGGAATGCGGGTGAATCGAATGGAATCAGCCCGGACGGCGGAAAGCGAGCGAGAGAGAAAGGACGCCCCCATGTGGGCCCCCAATTCCCCCAAGTCAGCACGTTGTTCTTTCGTTGTCGGAAAGGCCGATCCCCGTTTTCATTTGCTCCAACGAGACGAGACGCGTTTACATTTGCCCCTTCTGCCACAAGCTAATTGCGCTTCCATCTTCATCGCTCTCCGATCCCACGGAGAGAAGGGGAGAGAGGGATGGAGAGATATCAAAAATGTTAGGGAAAAAACATTAGGAGTATCAAAACTTTCTTATGATATTTACTTAAATACAAAAAAAAAATTCCACTCACTTGAACGCCATATTGGAGTAAAACGCCCACGTAAATACTACTTCTGGCCAAACATTCTATGTGGAATTTTTTTTTTTAATGACTTCTTTTCTTTAGTGCTGGCGAGGGTTGCACAAAACCCTCGCCCTCGGCCACAAAGGCACTAAGTGAGGCCGTGTAGGCCTCGCCAACTGCTAGCGAGGCCGCGAGGGCCCTCGCCAACTCTAGGCAATCATGGGCAATGCTGCTTAGAGTGAGTAAGGGCCCTCGCGGCCTCGCTAGCATTGGGCGACATCACCTACAGCTGACAAGACTACAACGTCCTTGCCCATGGCCTTCGCGGCAAGGGTGAGGCAACTCTTGCCCAGATCTGGCCGCAAAGGCCAAGGACGAGGGTATCACGACCTCATCGACCCTGAGCGAGGCGGCGTCGCTTGCAACCACCCAAAGCTAGCGAGGGCCCTTGCGCATTCGCCTAGGGCCTTTGCAACTGAGGGCAAGGGTTTAGCAATCAACGAGGGTCGCCAATGACCCTTGCCAATCCTAAAGAAAAGAAAGCCAAAATAAAAAAATTCAAAAAATTCAAAAAAAAATAATAATAATAAAAATTGTCCACTCCACGCCAGCAAAACCACATCAGATGACTGGCACGTCGAAAGATCGGTATAGTTTGGTTAACGAGCATCAACATCGAATTTCCAAACAAAGCAAATCGGAATTGACACTTATATAAGCGATAGCTGAAAAAAAGTTTTGGCACTCAAGTGAGCACTATACAAAAGTTTTGGCACTCCTAATGTTTTTCTTCCAAAATGTTAGCCTTCTTTCCGTGAAAAACATAGCCTAAGTTCGGGATGATTATCCAAAAAAATCCTATACATATTGTACAGTGGTCAATTCAATTATACGCCTTTCAATTGTGTCAATTAATTCTAAATTGTTCAACTGCACCAATTTAGTCTTAAACATTTTGATAACTTGTCAATTTAGTCATTCTGACCAATTTTGGCTAGAAATCGTCGATGTGGGCATTGACCCGTTGCCAGCCTATTTATGTGGTGTGATCGTCACTGACGTGAACAAAATTTGCATTTTTTTTTCCCTTTTCTTTCCCTTTGGCCTATTGCTAGTATTCAGCCATGGCCAACCACTAGCCACGAGCAAGGGTCAGTGAAGACATTGCAGCCCTCATTGTATCTAGAGAGGGCTCAACAACCCTCATGGCCTTTGGCAAGGGTTCGACCCTTGTCTATGATCGATCACCAGCCACGGTCATAGGCCAAAGTGGAAGAAAAGGAAAAAAAAAAAAAAAAAAAAAAAGAGGTTTTTATTTTCTTTTTTTTTTTAAATGCAAAATTTGTTCATGTTAGCGCCATTCATGCCACGTAAGATAGCTGGTCACCGACGAACGCTATAGTCAACGATTTTCAGTCAAAATTGACTAGAATGATTAAATCACGATTTTAAAAGGAAGGTACTTATTATTTTCGTGGCCTGCTTGCAATCGTGGTGCCTATATCTCACAAAATCCGACAACATTTAACCTATCGCATAACATTTATCATGATTCGTCTAATCTCTTAAAACCACACTCGAGCTTTGAGCGAGCAAGGCAAAGCCATCCAAAGTAACCATATGTCCCTGCTCAAATCGCAACAACGAGGCATGACACAAACTAAGAGAGTTCATTTCTCTATTTGTATTGTCTTAACAAAATCATGCGATCCCCTAATAACTTTCGTGCGATCATTATTACCATGTTATAATAGTGACTTGATTTCGTAAATATACATTTCCTCACACACCTAAGGCAAAATTCATAGGTTTTTGGGTCCAACTATTCATAAATTTATATTTAGTGCATAGTTGGTATATTGTTCCATAAAGAATGAGAGGCTCCTGGTGTGAAATATATAAAAAATGGGACCTTCATTCAGATATCGACGGACGCATAGTAAAAAAATTAGAGATATCGAAGCAAGGCAAAACGGGCAAATTAATAAAATTTCAATTGCTTTATTTTTTTTCTCGAAATGGTCAAGTCATTTTATTCAGTCAACAGCTATATATAGCGAACAACGATAGCAAGACTCAAAACTAAAGGGTCCCAAAGGGATTGGGAGGCATGGAAAGCCAATTAGCGAGAAGTGTCTGGTTCCGATGGGCTTTAGCTACCCAATCTGTAGCTTGATTGGATTCCGGAGGGCAATGGGATAGGGACACGTCATGTTGTGTGGTCAGAAGGCTGGAGCACTCCACAAAGAGCTGTCGGAGGGCCCATGGGCCCTGGTCACGTTTGATAAGCCGGTAACTACCGAGATAGTGGAAAGCGACTGTTGAAGCTAAATTAACTTGACCCCTAATATTATTATAATCTCCAAGGGGGGGAAAAATAAGCAATAAAGGATAAATTAATTGAAGCAATAAGCATTGGCATTATTCCAAGTCTGCCCTGCCCATTCTGTGTTCCGATCCGGTCATTGCCGGCAGCCGCCCTCTTTTTGAACAATTCATTGAGCTATTGCTTTGGCCATAGCGTCGATTACATAAATGCTTGTAATAACTTTGTAAGTGCGCGAAAAATAAACATATGATCTCTTTTTTGGCACGCATAATAAGTACAAGAATAACGAAAATATTATAAACTTTCGGGAGCCTCGTTGCAAGGTTGATAAGCTGGCAACAGAGATGATGTTGAATCGAGGAAATTTTTATGTGGTGGAGAATTCTTGACCTTCGCGTTGAGGGCTTCACATTGTGGAATGCAACTCTGGTGTGACGATTTAGGAAAAGCGTGGGAGGTCTTTGGGTTTGACCGTTTTTTCAATGTCCCACCGGCAAAATTGAAAATTCATTTTAACCGTTGAGAGATATGAAAATAACGTAGATGGACTCTAAAATTGTGAAGCCATTTCCATGGTAATATGTTTTTCCCTTGTTTTTATTGATATGCACTTGCTATTTTCGAGAGGTTCCTACTATCATTCACAGGGTAGCAAAAGAATGGCCCAATTTCCCTTTGACTTGTGGCCGATATTTGGCCATGGTCGACAAACGGTCACAAGCAAGGGCCAACGAGAGTGCCATGGCCCTCACTAGATCTCTAGCAATGGCTTGACCTCATGGCCTGGGTGACGGCTAACCTCGCCATATTCAATGAGGGCTTGCCTCACTTGCCAGATCAAGGGAGGGTTCAACCCTCATCAATAGGCAGAAAAGGGAAAAAATTTAAAAAAATATAAAATTTGTTCACGTTAGTATTGATTGTGCCATTAGGATGGTTGATTGCTAGCAAATGCCCACGTCAGCGATATATGGCCAAAATTAGCCAAAATAACTAAATTGACAAGTTATCAAAATGTTTATGATTAAATTGATACTATTGAAAGGTTTATGATTAAAATAGTAAGTTGTTGAAAGGTTTTAAGACTCAATTACAAATCATTAAAATGTAAATGATTAAATTTGCATAATTGAAAGGTTTAGGGTTAAATTAGCAAGATTTAAAATTTTAGGCTAAATTGGCTATAACACAATGAGTTGAGGATTTTTTGGACAAGTGTTTCCAAGTTTTTTTTTTGGTCCTATGTCATTGCCAAGTTTAAAAAGAGAATTTTTGTTATATCCATAGCATGTATCTTGTAAATTCTAACAAAGTTTAATCCAGTACATAGTATTTGTATTTGATTTGTTTGATCTCTAACAATTGCGCTCGAGCTTTGAGAAAGCATAACAAAACTAGAGGTGGCAAAATGGGTCTACAACCTATATTTTAACCCATATTCGGAAAGATTAATCATAAATGGGTTGCCTTAAGTTATAAAAGCAGGCTTTAATGAGTTGTAAACGGTTGCTTGACAATTTAATGAGTTTAAATGGGTAGATAACTAATAGATTTCTAACCCAAATGAAAAAAATAGAAAAACAAACTCATTTCCAACACATATTAAATGGAGTTCGGGGCCTTTGGCTAAAGAGATGTCAGGCCAATTTTTATATTTTTCCCACTTTTTTATCATATTATTTTTTCATTTCCATTTTTTCCTAATTTCGGTAAGGGCCAATCGACCCTCATTGCCCATAAGCGAGACCGCAACCCTCACCGCTCATTGGTGAGGGCCCACCTTGCCTAAATCTATTAGCAAGGTTTGGTTAGCCCTCTCCTGGGACTGGCAAGGATTGGTTGAGGGTTGGCTCTCGCAAGACTTAGAAGAAAAGGAAAAAGAAAAAAATCAATTTTTATTTTCTTTAAAGTTATAAAAATAGTTCTTTAGATTTGTATTTGTATGGAAGTGTTTTAGTAATATAGTTTTTTTTTTTAAATCATAAGGAATAAGTTTTCCCTAAATTGATTTAAATATGAAAGTACTTCGGCATTATAAATCGACCCTGATATGGGTTGCTAGATTTGTATTGCATGAAAATTGATCAATTTGAGTCCGATTATTTTCGATCCACCCGTTTGATAGGTCTTAGCAAATCCATTGAAAGGAACCATATGTCCATGATCAAATCTTAACAATGAGGCATGACACAAACCAAGAGGGTTCCCTTCTTTATTTGCATCGTCTCAACAAAATCATGCGATCCCCCAATAACTTTCAAGTGATCACTATTACCGTCTTAATACCAACTCTATTTCGTAATTTCAATAAAAAAAAAACTCAATTTCGTAAATATACAATTCCTTGTACACCTAAGGCAAAATTATTAGGTTTTGGTCCAACTATACATAAATTTAATATTTAATGTACACTTGCTATATTGTTCGAGAGAGAGAATATTTAATGTACACTTGCTATATTGTTCGAGAGAGAGAGAGAGAGAGAGAGAGAGAGGCTCCCGATGTGAAATATAAAAGATGGGACCTTCATTCTGATATCGACGGACGCATAGAAAAGAAATTTGAGATATTGAAGCAAAACAAAACGGGAAAATCAATAAAATTTCAATTGCTTTAAAAAATAGACAGATAGTGGAAAGCGACTGTTGAAGCTAAATTAACTTAACCCCTAATATTATTATAATCTCCAGGGCGGAAAAAGGAAGAACCAATATCAGATTAAATTAATTAAAGCAATAAGCATTGGCATTATTCCAAATCTACCCTGCTCAGTCTAAGTTCCAACCCGGTCATCGCCGGCAGCCGCCCTCTTTTTGAACACTGATGCTTGTGATAACGTTGTAAGCGCACAAAAAATAAACATTTTTTTTTCAGCGCACGTAAGTATAACTTATGTTTTTAGAGGAAAGGCATTCCCCCATTTGTTGTTTGAGTTCTCTTAGCGTGTTTGGAGTGCGAGGAATAGTTGTCAACTCCTCTTCCGGAGTGCGAGGAATAGAGATAACATTTGCATTTTTTCAATATTCAAAGAAAGGTATCTATAGAAAGGCATAATACTTGGATTGCAACCGCACAATTGATGGTTGAGTCTCTTAGTTTGATAATTTTATTGAGCTTGTATCGTTTGCTTGGCCTGCTTTGTGATTTGTTGTAAATGAAATCTAAATTACTAAAAGAAAACTTACTAACACTGTCATGAAATTATCTTTCAAATTGCCAATTTTATAATGTAGAAACAAGACCGAATGTTTCAGCTATTGGTTGATTGGGAGCTTAAGCTTTTATTTTTGTCAAATGATAATTTAAGGTTTCAAAAAAGCCTCAATCAAGTCTCAAGCTCATCTTTGAGGGAATTACACGATTGGAAATGGCACGTGACAAGTAGCCAAATATTCCACATAGAAGCCACGTTAGATTTCCTACACTTCAAATTTACCAATAGTTTTTTGACACTTATAAACTCTTTTAGTAATTTATCAGTACGGAAAAAATTCTTTCTTTTTTTCAATTGAACAATAGAATTGTCTCTTAGAGAATCATCAAGAGAGATTATGTTGAGCAATTGTTTAAATTGGATATAATTACTTGGCCAATGCTTAAAAAAGGGAATGAAGTATATGATCTAAATTGCAAAATCCTTTAAGCTTGAAGTGCAATAACATATTGAATTTAGATTATTTTGAGTTGAACAGAAAAAAAAAATAAAAAACCAAAAACCAAAACCAAAAGTTTTTTTTAACGGTTCGGTTCGGTTCGATTTTTCAAAAAAATCGAATCAAACTGAACAATTGACACCCATAAGTATAAGCACAACAGAAATATTATAGACTTTGGGGAGCCTGGTTGCAAGGTTGATAAGCTGGCAACAAAGATGACGTTGAATCGAGGAAATTTTTATGTGGTGGAGAATTCTTGGCCTTGGTGTTGTTACGTTTGCATTGAGGGCTTCGCATTGTGGAATGCACCTCCGGTATGATGATTAAGGAAAAGTGCAAGAGAAAGTCGCCCGGTTCGGCCGTTTTTTCAATATCCCGCTGCCCCAAATTGAAATTTTGTTTTAGCTATTAGAGATACGAAAATGCCTTAATTGAACTCTAAAATTATGAGGTCGTTCCAACGGTAGTTTTGTTTTCTCATATTTTTATTGATATCTACTTGCTACTTTTCAAGAGATGCCTATTATCATTCAAGGGGGCAGCAAAAAGAATGGCCCAATTCCTTGAAAGAGCACCAATCGATCGCCCTGGAATTATAATGTCGCGGAGCAAATTGAGTATGATGAGTTGCTCAATTCTAATTGACCGAACTAACCCGAACGAGGAGGAGGAATAGATTCCCAAATTGAAACCACTTCCTTCAAGCGATCCAGCGCAAGTTTGTGTGCGAGAGAGTACATATTAGGAACGCAGATTGATCATGAGTATGTGTGTAATAGTGCACGATCGAGCATCGACCTCTATTAAACGAACCGAAGATTATGAGCCTTAACCATAAGAATGAAGTTTCGGTTACTATGATTTTCCATATCAATAGCGGCAACGACATGAATTTGTCATTAACGTGTTAATGTGTCAATAGCATGTCAGCCCATCAATAGTGACTCAGGACGATAAATTAATGAGGAGGTTAGATTTGAAATTCGACTCTAAAATTGGTTTCTTTTAATAGGAAGAAATGTGTTAAAATTCAGGTGGATTTAACATATTTCTTCTAGGAAGTTGTGCCAAAAAAGAAATTGTATTTGTAAAAGGTTGCTAGTCCCGGGGGGCTGCAGCATGCTTTTAAATCCACAGAATTGCCAAGACGCAAGGGGCAGGAAGGCGGAAATCAGAAGCAACAATTATTTAACAGAAAGGACCACATAATACATTGCTTGCAATAAATAGCCATTTTTTTGAATTACTAATAATCGCCCCCAAAAAAATGAGTTATTTTTAATTTTCGGAAATGAAAAACGAAACTAAAATCAATATAGAAAAACGAAAGCTGTCAAGAGAAGAGAGCTAATTTTGCATAGAGAGATTTCGACATTTCTTAGGTGCCTTGGAAGAACGAGGAATATTTTATTCCCCTATGAAATTAATCGAATCATAGAAAAAAATAAAATTAAATGGGGAATTCCACCTCATCGATGACTCAGGCAGCCCGAGAATGGCATAATCGTCTTTTAATATTTTATTCCTCTATGAAATTAATTGAATCATAGAAACAAATAAAATTAAATGGGGAATTCCACCTCATCGATGACTCAGGCAGCCCGAGAATGGCATAATCGTCTTTTAATATTTTATTCCTCTATGAAATTAATTGAATCATAGAAACAAATAAAATTAAATGGGGAATTCCACCTCATCGATGACTCGAGCCGCCCGAGAATGGCATAATCGTCTTTTCGCGCCGCTGAATATTTACGCTTTTTCATCCGCTCATCGATGACTCGAGAATCAACGGCGAGAAAAATTCGAAAAAATAAATGCGGGGAATTTCGCCTCATCCCTGACTCGAGCAGCTCGAGAACGGCGAAAAGACGATGGCACAACCGTCTTTTCGCACGGCGGATGTTTTCGCCCTTTTCTTTTCTTTTTTTAATAATTGTCTCTGCGGGAATAAATATTATTAAAATAAGAAGAAGAAGAAGAGAGGGCGGAATAATAAAGCAGGCGAGGATCAACGACAAGAACAGAACGCGAGAAGAAGAAGGAGAAGAAGAAAAGCTCCATCGGCGCGCAGAGATGGAGTTACCGGAAACTAAGCCCTCCATCGAAGGCGGCGGCGGTCGAGATTTTCGCCGGCGGGACCTTTTCCGGGGCCTCCCACATCCGTTCGTCCTCCGCCGTCTGCTCCGGAATCCTTCCCCGAGGGGGGAAAAAGGGGAGGAAAGGGGGGGGGGAAAGGTCGCTTCTTGGTCCTTCGCCGCCTCTCTCATCCATGCCCGAGACCGGACCCGCCGCGACGGCCGCAGATCCGATCCCGACGACCCAGAATTTCCCAGACTCCGCCCAGCGGGAGCACCGGTTCCGCGGCGTCCGGAGGCGGCCCTGGGGCAGGTTCGCCGCCGAGATCCGGGACCCGTGGAAGAAGGCCCGAATCTGGCTCGGCACCTTCGACTCCGCCGAGGACGCCGCCCGCGCCTACGACGAGGCCGCCCTCTCCCTCCGCGGGCCCAAGGCCAAGACCAACTTCCCCCTCGACCCGCTCACCGGCTTGCCCCAGGCTGCGCCGTCCCCGGCGGCGGCGCTCCTCCCCAGGCCCCGGGCGCGGCCCCGGCCCCGCGGCCGGCGGCGCCGCGGCCCGCCCGCGGAGGATTTCCACGTCAATAGGCCGACGAGCAGCAGCCTGAGCAGCACGGTGGAGTCGTACAGCGGTCCCCGGGTCTCGCATCCGGCACCGGCGGTCCCCAGGGCCGTGGCCGTCCCCAGGGCCCCGCCGGAGGACTGCCGTAGCGACTGCGACTCGTCGTCGTCGGTGGTCGACGACGTGGACGACTGCTGCGTGCTGGCGCCCTCGTGCTTCCGGAGAGCGTTGCCGTTCGATCTGAACCTTTCGCCGCCGCTGGAGGACGCGGATCTCGACGGTGAGGAGCTTCGCGCCACTGCCCTGCGCCTCTGATCCATTGTGCGACCAGGATTTGATATCAAGTTTTTTTTTTTTTTTTTTTTTTGGGGTATTTCCATCACTTTACGACCTCTAATCTTGTATTGCGTTCCGGGAAGAATGATAAAGAGAAAGTGGAGAGATTCGAGCAATCTTGTTTTCTTTTTTTTTTTCTCCAGAGATAATCTACTTATTTTTAGATCTCCTGTAGATTATATGCTTTTGTCCATGAAACTTGGTGGGCTTTCGGATAGAAGATTTATGTATCTGCTAATCAGATCTTGTTGATCTGCGTGTACAAAAATGTCATCTCCTTTTTGGCCAAGAATAATCCTTATGACTCAATGCGGTCCCCTCTTTCTTCTGTTCTGCATTGGTCTCTCCCCCTCTGTTTTTTTTTTTTTTTCCTGGTCGCCATTGTTCCTGCTTATTGTTTCGGGACCTTGCACGAACCAAGACTTGATTTTTGGGGGGTCACTGTGCACTGCGCGTTGTGTCATACATATGGACAGAAGATGAGTTAGGATTCAAAGTCAGGAACTTGCTTGTTCAAGGGCAAAGGACAGTCATTTTGCTTTGAGCATATTGACCCAATAGCCTACATTGTATAATAGCAAGTGAGGTTCTGGTGGACATGAGCGTGTCTTTTGACCATAGAATGTGAAGGGGACATGGCCAGAAGACGATGGAGATGGTTGAGAATGGAGGGAGGGCTTTTGTGAGGACGGTGGCGATGAGTGGTGGAGGTAGGGTTTGTCGATAAGAGGCATTGAATGCGCATGGGGAGGGGGGCTTAATGGGGATTCTTGCAAAGCCTGGAATTTGCATCAGAGGCCCCGCATTCCGAGGCACTGCACCCTTCCCTAACTTTTTCTTTTATTTACTCTAGCCTGCAGCTATGCATTGCTCAAGCAAAGCAAAGGGTTGGGCATGCTTTTGTTACTTTTCTCTTTTGCTCTTTAAAACACAATACCGGGGGGAGAACGGCCACTCCACCAGCAGAATCATGGCAGGGGGAAAGTAGAGATTTCGGACAATTTTTGAAATCCTCTGCACAGTTTACCGAGTGATTTCATGCTTATGCCCTTTTAGTATTCGTCATTGAATGAAAATGCAACAGATTTCAGCCGTTCAATAAATACGAACGACTTGGGGCCGTAGACCCGTCCCATTTTAGTCGTTCACGCTTTGCGTTTAGAAGCTTTTTCCGTCTGACTTTTTACGTGTGGGGCGTCGGCGTTCGTTGGATGGTAAAATCATTCATCTGTTTGATGATGTGTTGGGCATGGAGGAAGTGGGTGGGGAGAGAGGAATCTGGTCTTATCTTTGACAGTCTGTATGTCTGTCAAGGGTCAAGTCGGATATCAAGAGAGTAATTAACAGTGTTGGGTAACCTTGCTTTTTTTTTAACCCTAGGATTCTCTCAAAACAAAGGAAGGGAGGAGGGAGGAGGAGGAGGAGGGTAAAGAGAAGAGATGAGGGGTTTTACTTTGTACTGGGCATTCGCTTTTTACTGTCGGGTTTGGAGACATTTTCACATCCAACCCCTGACCTGCGGGTGAACGTAATAATGATCCATTGTGCCGAATGCTCTTTTTCACTTTTTCTTTTGGGAGGCCATTTTAAGGTACATCGGTCTGGGTGATTGAAACGAAGTTTTAATCAAAAGTACCCCAATGAGACCCCTTACGTGGCTGTCGCTCACTTGACTTGCTGGGGCATGTTGCTGTTTGGTTTGGTTTGCTGTCAGCTGAGATGTTACCTATTGGCTTCATTTTTCTTTTCCTTTTTTTTGTGCTTGATTTAGGAAAGCTTTTGCGGAGGAGTTTTGAAAATTTTTGGAAATTGATTTCGAGACCACATACGTACAAGGTTTTGAAGATGTGGTTTTTAGCACATTAACAAATACCAATCTTCGAAATTATAATTGAAAAGGTTAAAAGTGAAAAGTAAGTTTTGCAGTAGGTCAGCCACGTGGTGAAATTTTTTTTTTCCCTTTACTTGATGCATTTTGACGTGGTGGCCATGCGGGAATGAGATCTTTTCCAGAAAATTGGTCAAATGTCTATCGTGTTAAGATTTCAATGGATGTTTGGTTAAATTTGGAGAAGGGTGCATCCATTTCAGATAATTGAAAGTTTAGGACAATCCGACATCCCTATCCAAATTGTTAATTTTAGAACTATTTCTTCAGTTTGAACTCTTGAAGGGAATTCAATCCGAATGGAAGTGTGTTAAAAGTCAAGTTCCGAAAAGGCAAGTCCAACTTAGTTTTGTATCTATTTTTTTTGGACAGGTTTTTGTATCAAACCATGTCAAATCGGGTTTAGAAACGAGACAATTTCCTAATCCATGTTGAAGTATTTGTGTTGATGCGTCGACGTGCAGAATGTGATCACCAACTTGGTGGCTTCCATTAAGATTCAAGGAGAATTTCCTTGAGTTTAAGTGGTATTTGCATCCATGAAAGAATAAGTCGATGTTCAAAACTAATGAATCTTATGGTGAAATTTGGGAATTTCTTTGAAAGATGGAGAGATTATTTTTGAGAGATTGTCAGTGATAAACACCGTGTTAGTTGTTGCGTGTAAAGAGAGGTATTATGCCAGTCCCATTGAAACTCTCATAAACATAAGTAACATAGATGAGAATGTAACTCGGGCCAAGAAGGTGATTCAATTAATACAATTTTTTTGCTCATGTTTCGCTTACATGACTCTCTCAATGAACCATTCTTTCATCGGTATAGCGAGAAAATCTGGACTATCGAATTTGGCGGAGCGCAATGCATGTGGGTTTTACGATTGAAGGGCTAGACGGCTAGCCGTGATCTAGACAACTGAACCCAACACCCGACATCCCTCAATGGGCGAATCGGTTCTCATGATATGGACCACCGATAGTGTGTATACATGGAGTTGCACCATGGTTCGGATATTTGGATTTACCATCAGATTCCATATGCGAGCTGAGGTCCACAGGCACCCAACTCTGTCGACAATCAGAGCTTTCAGGTCCAGCCATTAGGCACAAGACAAGATCTCTATTCTTCAGTGTGTTTTCTTTGCTTAGAGCTCAACACTGACTAGTGAAGGAATCTCCTGCAGGTCACAGCAACCCTTTTTTTTTTTTTACATATTTTTTATCAGAACGATGTTTAGTATATATGTCAGGCCAATTTAAGATTCTTATGTCACGGATACTCTGTTGTGCGATGACTTGGACACTCCTTTTGTACTTGCAAGAAACGTGGTTTTGACCACAACCGCCTCGGTAGCTAAATCTCTTCCTGTCCCATTTCCTAAGGTGTCTCTAGTCTAATGTGATCTTTTGATCATCTAAACACCTTTTGCTAAAAGAATTTATTCGTGTTGCTATGCGAATATCTCCCTCTTGATGTCATTACATGGACAGATGAGGAAGTTCTGCCTTACGAGACGCCATCGATGGAGATTCGTCGGTGTCGAGGCGCTCTATTTTGATTGCATCAAATGGGCTAACTTCTCGGAAATGTCTATGCTGATTTGCAATGTTTTTTGGAGGAACTTGGCCATGTGAAAAATGTCTTCGCTTTCGTATGCAAAATGAGGGGACAGACCTACTTTCCTATGGAATCTTTTGGAGCTATATCTTAAGCCTCGGGTGATCAGACAACAAAAAGCCTTTAACAAACTGTAGCTTTTGGGTAATTCACATGTTTTGGCCGACATGTTTGACGGATTACACCTAGTAATCATCGAGGGATGTAGAGTGATCCTAAGATTTCTCTTGAAGATGCCTCCATGGTACAATCGCTAGACTGTCCTCAAACAATGGCTGGCGTCCAAGTGTGTTTTTAGGCACTGAAGGGAGTTGAAAATGGCGAATGCTTTAGCGACGATTATTCTTCTGCTGACTCTTCTCTGTCGGTCAGCCACAGGAGCAAGAACAAAAGCATCTGCGCTCGGAAGTCAGCAGCCCCCGTCCAGCCTGGACGCAGTTGCAGATGATAATGGTATTTGCCAATTAATGGTGGATCCACAAAACTATGACTCTGAAGAACATACTGTAATTTGCTGACTCCCAATACTTGATCACATATCGACAGTTTAATTCCCGATTTGCAGTGACTGCATAACGTAAAATTATCAATGTAAGTTGCATATTTCAGGTAACGACACAGGATGGCTATATCCTTAGCTTGCGGAAAATTACGGGGTCTTCATGGTTGGCAATTTAGCAGCTAATAGCGCTTTACTTAGGATCTTGTTGATTTAATTTATCACGAGATAGGTTGACCAAAAAGATCCTTTTTTCCTAAGAGATATAACATGTTGTGTTTTGGTGATAGGACGGAATAACGTGGCTGCTGTTGCCGGCGGACAAATCACTGGCATTCCTCTTAGCGGATAATAATTTCGATGTGTGGATCGCTAACACCTGTGGAATCAAATATAGCCGTGGACATACGTCACTTAGTCCTGACGATCCGGTAATGAACATTTGCCACTTCAGTACCGGGTTCTCCCCTTTCGCCTTCCTATGTTTGTTCAATGGAAAGTCCATTCTTTTCCTCGTAGGCTTACTGGGACTGGACATGGGATAATTTGGTGTCTTCTGATCTTCCTGCCGTGTTCAACTATGTGTACGATCAAACGGCGCAGAAGATGCACTATGTTGGCCACTCCCAGGTGGGTTCCGCTCAATTTCAAAATCGACTTTGTTTTAGAAGCCGCATTAGGGTGCAGATTGAAGCCATTATAAGCAACTGAAGTGTTTTCTTGCAGGGGACCTTGATGGCTCTAGCTGCCTTCTCCAGGGAACAGCTTTTGGTTATGTTAAGATCGGCCGTTTTACTTAGTCCAATTGCCTCTATCGGTCAGATGACCTCTCCAATTGCAAGAAGTGCTGTCGAAAACTTCCTAGCCGAGGTAAATACCCAATTTTCTGTCAGTACTGGCCGAGAGGCTAAACTGACAAAACTGGACCAGAATCTCTCACTTTTTAACCTCTTGACAGGCTCTTTACCAGTTGGGCGTTTATGAATTTGATCCGAGAGGGTGAGATAATCTGATTTGATCCCTTATCATTCTGGCAGATAGCGTAACAAGCGTAGCACCTCCACTTGTCCTGCAACATTTGCAAGTAACATGTCTGGACTTCCTACTAAACTACATTTGATGTAAGTATTACCAGGCTACCAAATAGATGGCCAGATAAAGAACGATGCACATTGCATCCATGGGAACATTCTCATTAGAAACTATTCCAAGAGTTAGACCAAGCCAAGATGCATCGGTATCACTTTATATTGAGACAACTTAGGCGCGGCATTTCCTCCAAGTAGTCTTAGCTATTGGTAGTCGGGTCGCTGTCCATTTACTTCCATCAAGTTTTATTTTTTATTATTGTTCCAAGACCAACATTGAAATTCGGCAGCATATGTTCAGAGAGAGTACTGATCTGTCTTCTTTTAACATACAGGGAAGCGGTAGTGAAGCTACTACAAGATATTTGCCAGAAAACTGGAGTTGACTGCACTCACTTGTTGACCTCTTTCACAGGTAGTATATGTTCCTCATATGTTGACTAAATGTAGAAGGTTCAACAAAAATCAAGCTGAACGCCCATAAATTTTATCTCTTTCCAAGGCACTATATTTGTTATGTTTTTGGTGCAACAAACACCTCTTTCTTTGAAAATCACTTTAACTAGTGCGAAGAGAACAAACAAGTTATATCCTTGTGTTTTTAAAGATGAATAGGTTGATCAGTCGATCAAAAAGTCAAACTCTTTGTATTTTCCCGTATGCAGATCAAATAAACATTTTCAACATCATTCGACATCCATTACTGACCTGAAAGCATGCTTGAACATCTGTAGGCCCAAACTGCTGTCTGAACTCCACCATAGTAAATGTATTTCTGGACCATGAGCCTCAACCAACATCAATGAAGAATTTGATCCATCTGGGTCAGAGTAAGTCAATGAATTTCTAATAGATGCCAGCTAAATCATGATTTTCTTCAGTTGTAAAGTTATGCAATGCATTGAGTTGCCAAAAGAAATGTTTATTTACCTTTTGTGATGGATAAGCAGTGGTTAGAGATGGAAAAATCTCGATGTATGACTATGGCAATGAAGGCCAGAACATTGAGCACTATGGGCAGGCGACGCCTCCTCTGTACAATATGTCGAGCATTCCAAACAATCTGCCCCTCTTCTTGAGCTTTGGTGGAGCTGACGCTCTGTCAGACGTGCGCGATGTGAAGCTGTTGCTTGACAGCCTCAAGGACCATGACGGGGACAAGCTAGTGACTCAATATAGAGAGGACTACGCCCACGTGGACTTCGTTATGGGTGAGAATGCTAGAGAAGTGGTGTATGATCCTCTGATGGCCTTTCTCAGGCTGCAGTGAGTGCATACTTTTAAGAAAGCCCGTTCTACAAGGATTCTTTCGGTAGAAACTTGTGGTTGTAATGGTGTAAAAAGGAACTATGTAACTTTAATGAGAATGTGAATGTTTAGAAAATTATAGATTCTTCAGATTTGTTGTCTGCTTTTGTTTGTTATTGGTCAGCAGTTGAATGCTCGAGGATATGAGAACAGGACCATACAGATGATTTTCTGACTTAGGATCATTCCCTGGTGTGATCTTGCAGATGATTATAAGTTTAGTAACAATCTTGGTGGTGGAGTAATTATGCATCTACGCCACACAGTTTCTCGTTTAATCCCACATGATTGATTGATCCTGGTCTTAATCTCGGTCTACTTAATTAACTTTGGTTGGTAAGCGAATGGTCTTGTTTGTTTGGCATAGATCACGTTCCCTTGTTTCCTTGTGGACTTATATAAGCAGTATATTCCTCACCACATTAAAAAAAGAGTGCTAGATCATCCACTTGACTAGGCATATTGCAAAATTTTCAGGGCAGATAAAATATAATTACAGACATGGCAAACTGAAACGTTCTGAGAAAAAGTTAATAAATGACTTGTATTCTGTCGGAATCAAGCCTGGACGAAAAATCGGATAATGGGACCAAGAATGATATAGACTTTGTCACACCCAAGACCTGTTCTTTTTCATCTCAGAACATGAAAGAAATATTCATGGATTTCTCTTTCGAACTCTTTTGTCAGCTTCAGAGTCCAACATCATTCAAAAGGGTTCCTCTTCGCGTTTTTAGCTATAAAACCAGAAATATCTTCCCAACGACAACAGGTTGCGTTTGTGTAGCTACAGCCAGCAGATAACTTTCAAGAACGTCTGCGTGCCGCATCCTGTTCTGCATTTTCACACCGTTTTCCTGCACGAAATGGAATAATTAATCAAAAAAGATAACTCTGGATTTGTCTTGTAATTGAGTGGTCTTTTGACATTATCTGCACACTAGTTTTTCAACAGCCCACATATCAACGTCTTCTCTTCCCACATTCACATTGATTTTGCAGTTCGCAAGCTATCTCCTGGTTCTCATCGTTGCCCGATTCGACTCCATAATGAGGCATGAGCAGCAGAATAAAGAGATTTCAACGTAGAAGTAACGAAGAGTGAGAATAAAAAAAGAGAGAAAGCTGCCGGATTAGACCCCACACGTCTTCCTTCCTTATTTGATCAGTTCAAACACCGAGCCTATACTGTAGGCAGCCATCTTCTTCTGTCCTCTTTTGTTTTGTCTGGACTTCGCATGGTATAAATAAATGGGGCATTTTGGATATAGAAAAAAGGCAGTTGGCAATGGCTACCACTAAGGTTGAGCTGATTCTTGCGACATTTCTATTTTGCACGGCTTCAGTTGCAGTGGGAAGAGCAAGGTCCTACTCCAGGAGATCTTCAGCTGCTGCTGATGGTATCTGCAAATCTCTGGTGGTCACACAAGGCTACGCTTGCCAAGAACATACAGTTAATAAACTTATAATCACTTCATATCTTACCCTTTTATATTACGTTCTCGTGGAATTTGATTGAACTTTTGATGTCATGGGTTTCAGGTGACGACGAAAGATGGTTACATTCTTGGCCTTCAGAGGATTCCAGCTTCACGGTCCGGCCGGTTGGCTTATAAGCCTCCAGTTCTTCTACAACATGGTCTCATGATGGTCAGTAGCTCTGAACTGACGATTCACAATAAGGACTTCAAAAAAAGAACTGAATGTCTGAATTTTCCGTTTTCCTGTTTACGAGATAATATATAAGCAAAACACTTTTCCAGCAAGGAATTGACCACATCTCCTGCAGCATGTGATGGGCCGAGCATCGACCGTAAATGTATTACCGTCTGTGATGCACCTGAACCACCAGTATCACAAGCACCTGGCACATGCCAGAAATTTTCTTAGATCATGTATCAATGGGTTTTGGACGTATATGAGATGTGTATTTGTTACTGGTGGATTTGGCAGAAAAAAGGGCAATCTTGAGTCTTACAACCTCCTTATTTGCTTAGATGAACTGACAGAGAGACTGCTTTTCAATGACATTTGACAGGATGCTGTGACATGGTTGATGAACCCGCCAGATGAGTCGCTGGCATTCATATTGGCAGATGCTGGGTACGATGTATGGCTATCCAACTCTCGTGGAACTCAATCCAGCCTCCAGCACACGTCCCTCAGTCCTAGTGATCCGGTTCGCGAGTCACTTCCTAAAATTTTCTACTATTAATTCCACTTTTTGCAATGGACAGGCTTTTTTAATTCCCCATTTCTTCGTTAAAAGAAAACGGACTGTCCTCAGTCTTGAGTACATCAAAGGCCCAGAATCTAAATACTCACATTCTGAGAAATTGCTTAACTCAACTTCTTATTGAACCGCTTTCAATCGGTGAGACTAAGTAACATTTTAGTTTCTGTACTTCAGGCATACTGGGAGTGGTCCTGGGATGAATTAGTCGCTTACGACATGCCCGCCATGCTTCAGCACGTGCGCAGTATCACTGGCCAGAATATGCACTATGTTGGGCATTCCTTGGTGAATGAATCTCGCTTGATCTTCACTTCAAGTTCATGGCAATAAAAAATCTTTACCATGTTGCTGAAAAAACATAATTCGATGGTAAATTTGATTTCAGGGAACTTTGATTGCGCTGGCTACCTTCTCGCACAAGGAACTAGTGAGCATGCTAAGATCGGCTGTTTTGCTTAGCCCGATCGCCTATTTGAATCAAATGCCCTCCCCGCTTGCAAGAGCTGCTGCTCAGATCTTCCTAGCTGAAGTAAACTAATATCATCCTCTTTCCCTTTTTATAAAGAACAGAAATTTGTCAACGAAGAGTTACAATTTCAGCAGCAAGCTAACTAAACGATGGTCTGTTTTACCAGGACATTTACTGGTTAGGTCTCCATCAATTCATTCCTAAAGGGTAGGTATAATTCACAATCACGGGCCTATGTGATTGCAAAAATGCCCATGCCATGAATATACTTAATTTCTTTCACCCTCTGACTTAAAACCTGAATCACACACTCTGAAGCTAGACCCTAGTATCAATTTGACAGGGACGCTGTGAACAAGCTTATCAACGACATATGCAACATAACAGGCAATGACTGTTCAAACTTGATGTCCGGCTTCACAGGTAATCCCAGTTTTGGCGTCCACAACCTTCATTCAATGTCCTCACGTTGTAATTTTTCACTTTTCATTGACCACCGGTTGTGCACTGTTATATGTTGTAGGCCAGAATTGTTGCTTAAATTCTTCCAGGTCAGACATTTTCCTTAATCACGAACCGCAATCGACTGCAACAAAGAACATGATCCACTTGGCCCAGAGTAAGTCTCATTGATTCTTCAGATATTGTCTCATGGCTACAGACATAGTTAAACCGTTTTCCTATGCGATCTCTGTACTTGAGCAGTGATCAGGACGGGAACCATAGCGATGTTTGATTATGGCAATGAAGACAATAATATGAACCACTATGGCCAGCCAACTCCTCCGGTATATAACATGACAAAAATCCCGAATGATCTCCCTCTCTACCTTAGTTATGGAGGGAAAGACCTGCTTGCCGATCCTAATGACGTGAAAGTCTTGCTTGGTTGCCTCAAGGATCATGATGGGGACAAGTTGGTGATCCAGTACAGGGAAGACTACGCTCATGCCGATTTTGTCTTTGGCGTGAATGCGAATCAGATCATATATGAGCCTGTAATGGCCTTCTTCCGCCTTCACTGAGCGTGGAACAGAACTATGTATACAAATATGGGATAGAAGTTAGCCTTCTCTGTGTATGAATTATCAGCAAGGTGAGTGCAGACAACAATGTTGTATCGAGTACCACCAGGAAAAGAAATATAAAAAGAGCGCACACTGCGTTTAAAACAGGTCTACTGCAAATCTAGGACATGCACGTCCCATTTAATATGATGCAATTTGAGTAGTACGAAGTAATGTCTCCTGATTTTCTGCAATCTTCTGAACATCATTCAACAACAGGAAATCATTTCTTCAATCCCTTATCTCTAGGCAGAATTGTCGCGGACCACTTTCGACGCATAGGTTTTGTTGTTATCAGAAGCTGCACTAGATGAACTGCGACTGACAAAATCAGTAGCACGAGTAAGTTAAAGATAAATGTTATGCCTGAGAGAGAAGTGACTCTGGGCTGCAACACAGGCATTCCATGATTGGATCCTGCGCAGTGGATTGGCCTTGAAGGTGAAGCTAAGCAATCTGAATGACTGGATTGGCCTCTAAAACTTCCGACTTTTTTCGCATGTTTGATGTTCCTCAGCGTTTGACGTTTCCTCAGCGTTTTCCCGGGTCTCTCTCTCTCTCTCTCTCTCTGGCGATTGATATTTTGGTTTCTCTGAGTAGAGTTGAAATTTCTCTAACGCAATCTACAATCATATTAGTAACTAGTAAGGGTCTGACACTAGGGATGAAGGCATTTTTAAGCGTACATCCGTAGTTCTACTTTTCAACCCCACAGCTGCCTTGCGCATGATAATTGTAAGTTTTTCGACTTGCGAATTTGGGCACATGCTCGCATGTGCACACCTAAACGAATACCTTAAGAGATTTACACGTGCACGCATGGTTGCGATGGTCCATAATTATGTGCCAGCGGACGAGCGCACACAAAATACTCAGATGCAAGGAATTGGTCGGTCTCACATGTCCTCTAAAGCAATGGTGACACTGTTGACATGTGACTCCAAAGCAATGGTAACGCTGTTGACATGTGACTCCAAAGAAAGTGTAAGCAAATAAAAACCGCCGTCGTGGCGATCTCTATGTGCAGCCAGTAAAACAGTGAGCGGTTAGATAGTCACAAGGCAATTACTTATATGTGAACAGGAAGCCACAAGCATAATATTAATTCTTAAGTCAATGTACTGAATGACCAGGAAAAAAAAAACAGAGCAAATTTTAGCAAGGAGCATGCAAGAATGGGGCAGCACACCGCAACAGATTGGTGGACAATGCCTGTAGATGTCATAAGATGACATTAAATAAATACATCCAAAAATTGTTGATCAGCAGAATCCACTGATGAGATGGATCTCAAAATCCTAGATAAACATTGATTGATCTTCTATCAACAACTCGGAAAGTTGGACCCATATATATAATAATTTACAACGGAGTGGCCCTAGAAAAATCCCTCCAGACTCGAGAAGTATGCCTTTTTCTTCCCTCGAACTCCCTCAAGAGAATGTTGAAAAAAGAAAATCTAGCCAAAAGAAAGAAAGAAGAAAATTTACACCACAAGTTAATCCTGGATTAGCTTCTACCAGGAAGAAACGCTGTTAAGTAAGTTGCTAAAGATGAACCTGTAGCCGAAAAGAAGACTGCTCATTCCTTTCTTTCAGTTGTTGGATCTTCAAAATAGATGGATGCAATCATCCAGCAAATTTTAGAAGCTGGAATTTTCGATCCTCCGTAGGCATTCTTTTCTTAGAGGTGAATCGGTAAATATAGCTTTGATGAAATCCTTGATCTGCAAACATGTCACCATAAAGCATATTAGGAGAGCTAAGAATAACAGGCAAAGAAGGAACTAACAAAAACAGGAGTACACATATATGGCATGAAAAATGAACAAAATCCAATTTGATGGTGAAAACCACAGCTATTTCCCTTCCTGATCAAAGAACTTCTAACACCAAAACAGCACAACAGTTTAAAAAGAAGAGTTTGACGTAAAACAAAACAGTGAATTAACAAAAAACAAGCATACTGATTGCCTGAATATGCCATAAATAGTACCTCAGGCAATGTGAAACAACAAGTGACCAATTCACCACTTTCCCAATCTGCTGTAATGGATCTCAAAGGCATATCCAACAGCTCTGAGTTGTGCAAGAATGAAACGCAATAATCAGATTTGCAGTACAGAAGTTAGTCTCATGGATTTGAAGAAAATTTTGAGTATCTGTAGGAGAGCATGCCTGCCAGTTTACGAAGTTTACGGAGAGATGGCATAAAATCATCAAGGGAGCGTAAAGAGGAATCTTGTGACTTTCCCTCTTGGTCTATGGCATTCAGGGAGTGGAATAAATCAGACAGACTTTCCAGCATCAGGTATATAAGCCTCTGGAGCTGAAATGAGAATCATGTGTTAGACCACTTCTGGCAGATACCAGCAGAAACCAGCCAATGAGAACCTAAGTACCTGTAATGTTTCTTCTGCCGCCATGTCATCCAAAAACAGTATGTCCCGAGCGACCCTGGAAAAAACTGATTCCAGGACGAGACACATGCTCTTATGATAGATTGAAGGCAGCAAAAGGGGCTCCCATATGATGTGCACTTTTTCTAGAATGAAAACCACCTGATTAACAAGAATTAGATGCAAACCAGGGGTTAAAGACAGCATAAGCAGAAAAATAAAACCTGTAGCAAAAATACCTGGTCTATACTGAATTTAGCAGATTCAAACTGCTGCATTTGATGGGTATTCTGGAATCCATCTGCACTGTCTAAGGCCTGACAATAATCAATATTAGCAAAGAGTTGAAAAGTAAAGTTACTTCCAGAATAACAAAGGCAAATAACTTCTAGGATCTCACCTGCCACAAACAACTAAGGTGCATCTACATAGAAAGTCTTACCTCTTTTAAATTGAAAATTACAAGTTGAATTTGTCTTTGCAACATTTCTTCTGCCTTCAAATGTAATCTTGGTGCCAAATGAACAAAAACAGCATGCTCCTTGATGGAATTTGGGAAGTCAGGCCGGTACTGTAACATAACAATTTAATGTGTACAATCTTATTAGAAGATCGTTAAGTAATTATAAAGCAGATTGTTGATATTCATAGAAAGAAGGAAACCACACCTCAGAAACCAACAAATTCATACGTGCCTACCTGGAATGCGAGGCCGAGTACTTCCTGAGCAAGATAAAGGAAGTCATTGTGCACGAGAACAGCAACCTGGTTGATGCCATCAAGATGCCTTTCTTGCTTCATAACCCAAAAGAGACTATCAAGATCACATCATATACAGAGACATATGTAGTAACATGAGGATACAGTTGAGTTTTCCGTCTTTATACTCTTATTGAATTACAATATAAATTATTACTCACTTCAGGCAAGGGGGGAAAAGCAGCAATCTAGGGCATTCTACATCATCAGCCAAGAAAATTTTCTAGTGCAGACATCAAATTAAACTCTAGTGTATATACAGCAATATGACATATGAAAACCATATTTACACATATGCTGGTCATATCACTTACCCTGACAGGAATAATAGCCTCGTAAAGAAGAATAGCATCCCTTGCAGCATGGTACAGTTCCAATGCAACTCTAGTGGACGACGAGCAAACATCCTGCATGAGGTCACAAGTCACAATTATCCTGTTTTCTTTGTTCCTCTCTGTTCTATAAAATAAAACCATGATTTTGTGCCACTGGCACGCTTCATATAAAATGCTAGGCAACCAAAATGGAAGGTATGAAGAAGTGATGTCTCTACAGATTAAGAATATGAACAGTAATGAAAGAACAATATTGTCTTATCAGGATAATCAACAAGCTTTATGACGTTCACTAAAAAACGTGAAAGTTTTCCATTACCAATCAAAGCATTTAGATACTGCAATTATAATTCTGCTGCAAAATATAGTTTTAAAGTAATAGAAGCCCACCTGTATACCCTCGCTTCTGCAGCATAAGTAATTAAAGTGCACTCTGCCTAAGACATGGTGAGTTGATATTCTATGAAGAACTGGTCGTTTGAATAGTTCCACATAAAATGGAACTTCTTTTTTCTAGATTTGAACATATCTGTACAGCAAAATTTTACACAAGTGTCTCATCCTACATCATGCACAGTTTTTACTTACTCTCAGAGTATCATGCACCATCTTCATCAATCCAGAAGCAGCTTCAGAAACCAAACATTTCTCTGACAGAAAAAGTAAGTCAACAGCATGATCAGAAGGATCCTCAGTGATTTCAGCATCTTTTGGCGAATGACGTTTCCTAGTATATTCCTGCCAGGCAAAAGTCAGTGAAACAGCTAACTAGTGGCAAATATGAAATATCTGTAACAAGTTTAAAAGACCTTACTTGTGGAACAGCAAAATCACAATTTAGAAGCAGCTTTCTGGTCCTTCCTAAGATTTCCTTTTTCTTCCTTGATGCAAAGTGAAGCTCAATATTTTCAGTGAAATTGCTCAATCTTTCATCCTTTTTATCAGAGGATGAAATAAGTCGTAAGTCCTTCAAAGCTGTCTCTAATCCAGTTGCCAGTTCAATGATCTTCTGAAAATTGGCAAGTTCAGAAGCATCTTCTGGAACAACCTGAAAATAGTAGTCTTAAGGATGTCAAAAGCCAGTTAACATGGTCTAAAATCTATATCTATGAGGCAGTGTCTATATTCATATACAGTGCCTGAACCTAAAAAGAGACAAGAGTCCACATCAATGTGCTCTGTGAAATTAGACAAATAAAATCCTGAGAAGGAAGAGAATAAATTTTCAATTGACAATTCTTATAAAGTAAGCAATGACCACATAAGTTATAGTACCAACATCATGGGAAGAACTCAGATATAGACTCTGTTCCCAATTATGAGGCACTTTATCAACCGGCAGAATGTAACGTTTTATCAACTATGGGGATATCAGAGGTCCAGGTTTACCTACCTAAGGTGGATTTCTTCATCATAAAAATGTTTTATCAGCTGAACAAATAATTCAACAAGTGAAATGGCTAGGTGAAGCAGAGAATTTTCCTAGTTCCAATTTCACATAAGCAAAAACTCAGTGCAGCCAAGCACCTCAGAATCTTACCAATATTACTGAATATAATACACAAGCCATGGTAGACAAAACATTTTAGAACTTCTATTGTTTCAAATCATGAGATTATTTCAAGCACAAACTCCAAATGACATCATACTTCTAGCACCCAAGCATGCATAGTTGGTGACTGTATCAAAGCCAATTTGATTGCTTAATGAACTAACCTTGGAGAGGATGTTAATTATTATCAGCTCTGACATCCTTGGCCATGTCAATCTTCCAAAAGATCGAATCCATGAATCATTTTTGAAGCATATGCGTTCACAAATAAACGTAACAACCTCAATAATCTTGGAAAAGATCATCTCGCTATCCACAGTTCCAATCTGGAAGAATAATTAAACAAGGAAACAAATAAATCACAGGTTGGTAAGTTCTTCACCAAAGAAGATTATTTTTGCAGTCAGAGAATGTGGCCCAACATATCACCTATAAGAAACGTTCATAATAATCACCTTCCGATCCGGAGACTGCACCATCTTCAAAAACGCCTCAGTCATTTTTCCCGACTCTTGTTTCAGTTCTTCTACAAAAGCAATTGCCGAGCCAGAATTAATGACCGGTGTGATAACATACTTGATCATCAAATCAGCTACTCTAGCAAGTCCATAATCTAAAAGGCCGACCACCTAGAATAAACATGAACAATGTCAAAATGTGAATCTGAAGAAATGGTGTCTTGCCACCAAACCAACCAAATACATTAAGAAATAGATAGGAGTTTGCTATCTAACACAGGAGTTTGCAACCATACTCGAAAGTACTTCACCAATTTGCATTATTTTCACCTGAAGATTATAATGGGAAGTAGAACTGCATAAATTCTACTCGAGCATAAGCCCATGGGAGATTGATAAACTCACCTCCATTGACTCCAAAACTTCTTGGAAATCCACCCCAGCAATTCCATCGACACTAAGCAGGTATTTCACCCGAATTCTGCGAGACTGCTGCTCGAATACGACTGCATTATCCACGAACCTCGAGAAAAGCTCTTGTATCTAGAAATCCAAATCCAAAATCTCTCAAAGGACAATCATGAACTGAAAAGATCACCAATTAAAAGCTTTTCAACGAAACAAAAGCACAAATTCGGGAGCTCATTCCATTCCCCTATCAACCAATCTTGAACTAAAATGGGGAAAAAAAAAAAAAATTCACCTCCTCAAAACACTCGTGCCACTGAGCCTTCAACAGCCCATACACCACAGGCTCTCTCCCCGCACCCTTTTCCTCCGCATCACAAACTCTCGCCGCCAACTTCAGCTTCCGAATCTCTTCAGCGGCGAACCTGATCCGCCCGCCCCTCAGCGCCTCCCTCGCCCCTCCGAACCTCTCGCTCAACCCCGAGACGGCCCTCACCAGCTCCAGCAGCTCCCTCTTCAGCCTCGCCTCCCGCGTCTTGACCTCGATCTCGGACACGGCCTCGCGAATCTGGACGTCGACGGGGCGGTCGGAGACCAGCCGCAGGACGCCGTCCAGGTCGGCGGCGACCCCGTCGGCCCGGGAGACGGCGTCGGCGCAGAGGGAGAAGAGGGCGGAGAAGTCGGCGTGGTGGGAGAGGAGGTAGGACTGGACCTGCGACTTGATGCCGCGGGAGTGGGCGTCGAGCCTCTGGATGAGGAGGCGGAGGTCCGGGGCGGAGAGCGGGGACGTCGTGTCGCTCAGGTCGCCGGCGGAGAGGAGGTCGCGGACGTCGATCGTGTCGAAGAGGGCGTCCATCTCCGTCGTGGACGGGGGATCGCTTGATCGGAGCGGCCTCGGCTCGGGCGAGAGGATCGTGACGGAGGCGAGAACGGAGGAGTTAGGAATCGAGGACGCGAATGGGCAAGGAAATTCGAGGGCGCGTGAAGGCTGGCGGCGGAGGAGGCTAACGTGCGCCGGCCTCGAGATGGGCCTCTCGGTTGTGGGCCTCTTGTGGAGTCGAGGTGCGTCTGGCCCAATGAGTTGCTCGAGCCCACTCGTTTTCAAAGAAATAATCTGGAGAGAAGGATAAAATTATTTTGGGTTAATACTAGGAAAAACTCCAAACTTATATGCCTATGGAAAATTTACCCTCGATTGTTTTCCGTTAAATTTTACCTTCATATTACTAATTTGAATGACATATAACATTTGCCGACTTTTATTTATTTTCGTTAAATTTTACCGTCAAATTGCTGAGTTTGATGACACATAACAATTGACAAGTATATCAATTTGGAGTTTTACCCTTCGTTTGTCATAAGTATACATGTTTGTAGCTTTTTGTGGTATTAATTCAATTTAACAGAAATTAACGGAAGGTAAATTTATCATTAACGTACTAGTTTTGCATTTTTTGATATTCGAACCTAGTTATTTTTTTTACTTAATGTTACTTATCCTCCATTTTTCTTTGTAAATGTCACTTAATGAAGGGGTTTACTATGGATTAAAATTTTCGGATAGCTAAGGAAAAAAAATCAATACATGAAAAAGATAGCTTTAAAGTCAAATGTTGGTATACCCTAAGAAGAAAAACGAGACCGGGGGCACAAGCTTCAAGAACGAAACCAGTAATCTGTAATGATTCATGTCCAAAATTGACTCAAAACATCTGCACAATCGTTACAACAAGTAAGAGAAAGGCCATTGACCTGTCATTTGACATTGGCAAAATGTTTCTTCTTCTTATAAGGCCTATTTTGGGCAAATATTCCTTAAACTAATCGAACCATCAGAACGTTTTGCCACTCAATTTGTTGCACTTTTTTAATATATTGGATAAGTTTGGACAACGATTGTCCGTTGTTGATCTACTCTATTTATTAAGACAAGTTGGACCAAGTCTATTGACATTATCCTTTGAGGCGGGGAATCTCATGATTTACATCGATATTGCATAGCGAAAATTAAAACTTTTTTTGTAATTAGTATTAGGGGGAGAGGAACAACTAGCGACAGTGAATTTTCTTTTTTAGAATTAGTCAAGGGTCTCGCACCCTTTACACAATATTCGGACCATGTCAATATTATTCCACACCTCCCGCAATTCGAAGATCAAAATTGACAAGTAAACTAGCCTTATCTTATCAACATAAGATAAGAATTCCTTCAACTCCAAATTCACTTTAGTTGAATTGGTACAGCTAAATATCGAATGCTAAGAGCAATTCTAAAGCAAAGCCTAGCGGGTTTAAAAAAAAAATCAATGCAAGGTCAAAAAGAGGATCTTGAATACCTCCCTTAGCCAAGGTTTTTTACTTAACAAATATATCATGAGTCACTTAAACACGGCGTAGAAAAATAATCAAAAGTGACCCACCAAGCGGAACGGGATTTCTTAACACGTGAATAATGTTAATTGATCGTCGGTGTAACACGATATATCCATCACGCAAAATACTCTATCATCTCCATCGACAGGAAATCTAGATGGCATCAATTTCCGAAGGACCAGATATCGACGCAATGTTCGCCGCTATAAACTTTTTTTCGCAATTATCACTTATATTAAAAAAAAAAAAAAGTTACTCGTCCCCCTCGGCGTAGCTATCCAGCCTATCCCTTCATGCCAGGACAGTCAAACTTTTCCGACCGAAAGCCCAAAGCCCGCAGCAAAAGTAAAATCGAGAACCTCTCTCCAAATTTGACCACGTCTCCTCTCACGCACGTACGCACGCACGCATACAGAGAAAAGACCACGAAATTCCTTTTCTTTTTTTTCTTGGTCCTCTGCGGTTGAACGACGCTAGCTGCAGAATATTGACCGCTCCGCACTTCCATACCAAAACCAGAAACATCCACGTGTCGCCGCCACGCCACTCAACATCAAGATGCAGAATCCATGGAGTTCAAGAACATCCTCAGCTAGACGAGATTAGAAAGGAATTTGCAGCAGGAACTGCTCGATCCAGTCCCCCCCCCGGGTTCCTGTTAGCTTATGCTCGATCGATTCGCTCGAAAAGATCAATTAAGAACAGTGCAAATTGGCAAAAGATGAACGTTACATTACTCTTCGAGATTCAAAAGCTTAGCTCAAACCCAGTAATGGGCAAAAAGTTACACTACGTGCCCCGTTATGAATACGGTCATTTACAGGGAAGAGAGAGAGAGAGGGATTGGAAACTACGAAGAAGTAGAACCGAAAAAATGAATCTTTTGCGAAATGGGTAGAAGAAGAAGATGACCTTACACCCTATTCCAAACGCCCCAAATTCTCTCTCCGATGAAACTGGCAATCTTTCTCACCGTCCCCCTCTCCGACCCGGCCTCGCCGTCATCCTCAACGCCGCCGCCGGCCGCCCCTGCCGCCTCCGCTTCATCGCCGCCGCCGCCGCCGATCTCCTGCTCGCCCAATTCGTCCTTCGCGGTTCTTTCTGCCGCGACTCCGTGCTCGCCGCAATCGGCAACTCTGTTCTGGCCCTTCCGCTGCTTCTTCTTCTTCGCGCCGGGGCTCTTCCCTCCGTTCCGGAACAGCCCCTCCTCGTACGCGTCGATGATCTCGTGTATCGCCTGGCGGTTCGGCGACGCGTCCCAGCGCGACCAGAAGCTCTTGTAGCACCGGAAGCAGCCGCACTGGAACGTCGGGGGGTGGTCCTCCTCGCCGGAGAAGACGGGCTGCTCCCCGTTCTTGCGGCCGGAGGGGCGCGCGCCGGAAGAGGCGTTGCCGCTGCTGTTGGAGCACGAGATGAGGTAGGCCAGGACTTCCCTGTCCTCGGGCGAGAGCGCCGCCGCGAGGGTCAGGATCGCCGCGGGGAGGAGGGCCAGCTGGTCGGCGACGGAGGACGGCGACGGGTGGACCTTGCCTTTCTTGTTGTAGAGCTTGGCCATGGAGGGTGGATGCGCGGTGGTTTCTTGACAGGATGGGTGGAGAATCTTCTCTGCTTTCTTGCGGAACGGGGTTAAGAGGAGTTTGAACTTTGAATGATGGTGGGTTTGAAAAGTCCCGAACCGGGTCGGGACTATAAGAAGGAGAAGAAAGACACGCCCACGCGCCCCGTCTCGATCGCCTGTGCGAGAATAAAGTATTATTAGAGGAAAAAGTGATATTGCTTTAGGGTTTGTGAAATTAATTAGCTGACGGAATTTTTCCAAGAATCGTTTCACTGAAGGCGCGGTATAATTACAAATGCCATCGATGCACGTTTGAGTAGATAAATGCTAGCAATACCATCAATGGTTATTGTGTCGATAATTAATTGGGGTTTTTGAAATAGTATTTCGAAAAAGATCAAAAACCCATGATCGAAGCATGATTGGAGCATGCTTGCTTGTTTAAATTGCAATGAAAGTTTACACTTAATGCTGTTTACTAGTGTATGTTGTTGACCGTTTTAAGTTTTTATCTGAAATGAATGGTGCTACCTTTTTTTCTTTTTTCTTTTTCATAGGTAGATTTAGTGTATTGACTCATATTATTTTTTGGTCTATTTGCCAATTCTCTATTTGTTACATCATTATTTGATCGAGTGCAAGATCTCGTCACATATGCAGAGGAGTTACACATAAACACATGCATATATGTATTATTTCGCATTTTCAAATATTTTGCACTTAAAGGAAAATTATTTATCTAACAAACTTGATTATATAAAGCTTGCTAAAACTCTATATGGAGGGTACTATTTCCTCTTAGAGTCTTTTTGGCTTTTAACGAGGGTCATCCTATAGGGCGCTGAGGAGGGCCTTGGAGCCTTCATCAATTATTTTGCCCTCAGCTTGATCGCAAGACTCACTCATTAGGTGAGCTCAGGCTACATAGAGGCTGCATCAAACCTCCTAAGGTTCATCCTATCAAGTTACTCTTCTCTTTTTATTTAAACCTTCCGTCCAAGAATAATAAAAACGGAAAATAAATAAAACTTTTAAGCTATTTTGCCAATTCAAAAGGAAGATTTCATAGTTTACAAATGTCGACCCAAATTAAAGTAATGTATACGTCGTGTAAGGCTAAGCTTTTCATCTCGAATGACAAAAGGAGGTCTTAATTTCAATCTCATTTATTTTTCTTGAAATCCCTTCCTTAGAAGTTTTGGACTTGCGTGGTTATAGTAATTATGGAGTGGTCAAGAAGGGACGACTGGGATTTTCCTAATTGACATCGAGTTTGCCTCAACAGGACAGCATAGAAGCGAAAAAGCAGAAAAATAAAGAAATAAAGAAAAAGCTATAAAAGAATTGACCGGGTAAACAAAACGAAAAAGCCGGGGGCGGTGTGAGCCACACGCGCTTCGAGCCGGGGTGGTGCTGAACACGGAATTTAGAAATACAAATCGATAGACTTCCGATTATATTACACGTTTTTATCCTTATTTACTTTTTTCCGGACGAAAATGACATCACACGGTTCGAACATTAGACCGCCGTGTTCCGCGGGGCGCGGGGGTGTCAACCACCAAAGCTCGGGTCCCAAAAAAACTTTTCGAAAATCGGACTCTTTCGTCGGGGCCATTTTACGAAGACCGGTTTTCCACACCCCGGCATCCACGTCAAAACTGCCGATAAAACTAGACATAAAAATCTAGAGAATCACCGGCCACCGCACATCGGTGATACGTGTACGACGAATGTAACTCGTCGATAATTGAATCGGCGATGCTCGTTTGACTGTTTCTGAATCATTAGTTTCGCGACAACCTATTGAATTGAATTTGTTCACATAGCTTGTACGACGTCTCAGGCCGGTGACTAAATTGGCTTAGAGGAAACCCTCAGAGAAACTTCTGGTGCGGAGGGCCTGCTTGCTTTGAAAGTCTTATTTCGCCTCGTTTTGGTGTATTCTTTTGCTCATTATTATTGTTTTTCTTTACTCGTTATGGTGAATAAATTTGATTGCCGTTGCAAATTTTGTGAGAACGTCATCACCTGTCTAGCCAGTGGGATGCCCGACACATAGTTCTTCGACTTCTCTAAGATTTGGTGGAAGCTCTCCTCTCTCAATTTAGGTGTAGATCTAGAGCTTTTCTTTATCAATCTAAATCTAGGTTTAAGAGTTTCTTAAAAGCATTCGATTTATGGTGGTTCAACATGTTATTGTTGTTGTTGTCTCCATATGACAATGGTATTGAGGATGTTGAATCTAGCCCCACATTACAAGTAGTTTTTACATGGAAAAATCTCAACATGTGCCCATCATTAACGGTTCTAGTGATCGGTTGCCAATTATTTTTTGATATTATAATAGATTTAGTCTTTTGAGATGAGAGCATGCTTAGTGCTGCAAATCGTACTCTTTTATTTTTTTTTTGAGTTTTGTCCTGTTTTGTAACCCTTTTGGGATTTGTTTTGAAGTTTTTTTAATGTTTTTCTCATGTCTGATAATGATAAATGACTGAAAATTTCATTTGACCGAAAAAAAGAAGGAAGGCCAGTAACTCTGATAGGAAACAACAGCTCTTAATTCAAGACTCGATCGCTGCCACCATCTTTTGGTAATATAGACATACAGAGCGATTTCCGAAGATAAATACATGGTGAGATATAAAAAATATACTCAAGAGGATTTTCTAATCCTTATCAAATCCAAATATACCAAACTTCATATGACTAAACTCTTATTGGCGGCTTCACTAAAATAATATTCAGAACAACATAGGAAAGAGGTGAAATTAGCAACGTATAATTTTACTACCAAGCATTACACCCCGTAGCTCTCACGCTAGTGCTTACACTATCCACAAGATCACGTAGACATAGTCACTGAAAGCATGTAGATTCTACAAGAAGACATAGGTCGTATTATACGTAGACTAGACGATATTGTATTGTATACGGATCCGTAGGCAGCGGGGCAGCGATCAAAGGAACCTAGCCAAGACGGTCCTCATGACATAATCAGCGACAATGCGGCCGGTCTTCTCAGTGGGATGGAAAGCGTCCCAGAACACGTACTTGTTCGCGTCCTGGCACGTGAACGGGTTTTCTCGCTGGCACGCGTATCCCATCTCGAACAGTCCCGTCGCGCAGCACGCGACCGACGCAGACTCGAACCCTACAAACATCCAAGAACGTGGGGAAGTCGCGTCGGAACAACAGAACGAACACAACATAAAATTTACTCTGCTTGCGTCCTAAATGAGATGAAGATTCGAAATCAGTTTGAGCTTTTCTAGACCAGGATCATGCGATATTGTCTATACTTATCTGGAGACATTGTTCGTGTAAAATTAGAATTCCCCCTACTCGATGACGAAAGATGATATAAGTATCACAACCTAGACATACATTAAAAATAGCATGCCAAGATGGTACATCTTTATGACCAAAAAAGAAAAACATGGTACATCTTTAGGTCCCATCCTCACCACTCGTGTCCCGTGACTTGCTTTTAATGCCGGGTTTTATGTGTCTTTACGAATCTCCTCACAGCAGGGAAAAAGGACGAGATGAGTAGCCAGTGGCTTTTATTAGATTTTCATTGAAAAATTAGACAAAAAGTCATAAATCGATTGTAATTATGTCCATTAATCCTAATTTTTTTAAATTATATTAATTCAGTCCATTCAACCAATTTTGACCTGGCAACACTAACGTAAACCCCGATCTAGCCAAGGCCTAGGGGCTGTGGGCAAGGCAGCTTCACCCAAATATGGGTGGTGAGTGGTGAGGCTAGCCTTCTTGCCCAAATCTAGACGAGGCTTGGGCGAGGGCCTCCTTGGCACTATGGGGAAAAAAGAGAAAGAAGGAAGAAAAGAAAAATGAAAAAAAAAAAAGAGAAAAATAAATTGAAATAAAATAAAAATATTATTAAAAAATGTCTACGTTAAGACAGATGAATTTGTATAATTGCAAAATGTTTAAAATTGAATTGACACAATTATAATAAGTTTAGAATTTTTTTTTGCAATTCTCCTTATTTTTAGTCTACTCAGTCAACCTTAAACGAATTCTTTTTCTTAAAACCTGAGTAATGCTTTTTATGGCACACGACAGCCTGCCCGAGATGCTGACTACACGAAATAATACGAAGGATGGAGCTGATTATAGAGGACTCACCATAGGAAGCGGGCCTCCGAAGGATGTGCATCATGATGTAATACGGGTTAGAGAACACCAGGTCGATCCCCGGGAGCTCCGAGCTCAGCCCCCCCACCAGGCCCTTCAGCTTCGCATTGAACTCCAAGGCCACGTCGTTGTAGCTATCCACGCACTGGTTCTGCTCCATCACGTTCGTCGTCCTCTCGAGCGGCAGGCACCCCATCGGCGGCAAGCCCCCGAGCGATATCTTGCGGGCCCCAAGGCCGTAGAGATCCCTCACGAACTTCCCCGCGATCCCGATGAGGAAGTCCTCGTACTGTGTCACGGTGAACTGCGAGTGGCGGCCCGGCAACGTGTAGTAGTTCTCAAGGAAGTCGTTCGTGCCCATGCTGATCATGTAGAGTGCCTCGGCAAGCACTTGGTTCGCGGAGCTCGGTCCGAGGTACGATCTTAGCTTATTTTGGTAGTCCTTGTAGTACTCAAGTTCCTTCCACAGGGGTATCACAGACTTGCAAAGCAAACATGAACATGTGATTACGATAACGTCACTTCGGAAAAAACGCTTAGCCTAATATCTTGAAATTGCAGTTCTTCGTTGTCTGAATTAATAGGGTTGAAAAAGAAGAAGAAAAAAGGTCTCTCAAGATGCTTCGATCTAGCCACATATGGTATCTTAAGAAGAGAGACTCACGAGCACGTCGGATGTCGCGTTGTCATAACCCGTCCCCGCAGAGGCAAAGGTCACTCCGGTGGCGAAATCCGATATTTCATAAGCCGGGTCCAAGTACGCGGGAATGCTCGGCTTGATCTTGAAGGCCTCCGCAATGAAATCCGATGTGATCCTCCCATTCGAGAACCTCCCAGTCGGCTTTTTGCCGTCAAAATCCCGGCCATAGGGCTCGAAGTTGCTCCTGGCGATCGTTGGGATGTGGTTGTTGTTCCCCGCGTCGACCGTGGAATCTCCGAACACGATTATCGCCGGGACTTTGGCGCTTGCCGTCGTGACCAAACAGAGGACATGCAGGAACAGCGCGGCACCGTACTTGACGAGGGCCATTTCTCGTTTTTAATTTCTGCTGTGTATGGTGCTCGAGGGGAGATTGGAGGGCGTCATGTCGAGGGGGCTTGTCATAAATAAGAGCTGCCGGGCGGGAGTTTTAGGTGGAGATCGTTGAAATTGTTAAATGTGGACAGGTTGGATTGTACTTGGCATGAATTATTGGTCGGGCCTGAGAGAGTTTGATTTTGTGGTAAGTGGCACGTCATTTTGGGGGATGTTTTTAGGGTTTGTCCAGCCACCGAAATGATATAAAGAAGAAGAGAAGCTGTGCATCATCAAATCCAACAAGAAAGGCAAGGCTGGTTTTAGGACCGCCATCGAACAGTTTCATCAGCGATCAAGGCTCGGTTTAAGATCTGAGACATCATCGTATTTACTCTTAGAGTAAAGATTAAAACCGCGACTCTCAGTTCTATATTTTATTCTTCAGTGAACGTGATGATCCTGATGGTGTCAACACACAGCTCAAATCCATCATCCGTGGCACGACCTGATTTCGTTTAGCTTGTACAAAGAAAAAGTGTAGAAAGAATGAGGCCATTGATGCAGAAATCAACCTCATCAAGTCGCGAAAGAAACTACTCATGCGTGTTTGACAAAAAATGCACTCTCCTGAAACTTTTTCAATGCGACGATCCAACGACGGGCGTCGTCAAGGTCATTTAATGACTCGCAATTATGAATGTGGAAAACCATAGAAGACAAAGTGACTTGCCCAACAGCTCTACCGAAAGAGAACATTAACATTGGCCTCAAAGTCCACAAAAAGATATCTGGAGCAAGATAACTGGAGCGAGAGAGAGAGAGAGACAAAGAGACTTAATGGCATCAACAGGTAGTTGCAACTGCCCAAGACAGCGAAACACTTGAAAGGAAAAAACTCCAAATGTAATTAAGAGGGGAAAAGTGTCAAAAAGAAAAGTCCTAAATCTTTTGTATTTGTGCAAATTTAATCCTAAACCTTTTATTGGTGCCAATTTTTTCCTAGATACTTTGATTTGGTGCAAATTTAGTCATTCTAACTAATTTTGATGGGATTTTACTAGTTAAATGCCGGTCGGCTGACATGGCACAAACGGTGCTAACGTGAATAACTTTTAATAATATTTTAAAAAAATTTGAACGTTTTATTTTTTATTTTTTCCTTCTCCTCCTCCTTCCTCCAGCCGGTCACCAGACCTTGGCGATGGTCGATGAGGTCAACCTCAACCTCACCGCCTCTGGTAAGCCTCACTAGTGGCCAGGCGAGGCTTAACCTCGTCGGATCTAGCAAGGTCTAGCCTCATCCATGGCCGGCGAGGGCGAGCCTCACTAGCCCAATGCAAGGTCGCCCTTGCGGCATGGGCAGCCTCGAGCTAGCCTCGCCCATGGCCGATGAGGCTTGACCCTTGCCGCCTCAAGCTAGCCTTGCTAGAGGTTGGGCGAGGCTCAACCTCACCGAATCTAGTGAGGTTAGGCCTCACCCAGCCTCTAGCGAGGCTAGCTTGAGGCAGCGAGGGTCAAGCCTCGCCCATGGCCAACGAGGCTTGACCCTCGCCAAATTCGGCGAGGGCGAGCCTCGTCACCCAGTGTGAGCAACCCTTGTAGCCTCTAGCGAGGGCTCTAGCCTCGCTAGTGGCCGGCGAGGTCGACCTTGACCTCACTGGGTGTCGCCTTTGGCTTATTGTCGAGGTCTAGTGATCGGCTGGAGGAAAGGAGAGGAGAAGAATCGCTAGTGGCCGGCAAGGTCGACCTTGACCTCACTGGGTGTCGCCTTTGGCTTATTGCCGAGGTCTAGTGATCGACTAGACGAAGGGAGAGGAGAAGAAAAAAGAAAAAGAAAAGGAAAAGGAAAAATAAAATAAAAGATAAAAATTGAAAAATATTAAAATATTATTATAAGTTGTCCGCATCAGTACCAATCGTGTCATGTCAGCCGACCAGCGCTTAGTTAGTAAAATTAGCCGGAAAGGACTAAATTGGCACCAAGTGAAAATACTTAGGACTAAAGTGGTACCAATAAAAGATTCAAGACTAAATTGACAGAAATGCAAAAGATTTATGATTTTTTTGACACTTTCCCCTAATTGAGAGCATTGAAAGTTTTCCACCAAAAAAGGTCCCTTGATTTGGCCATCAATGGTGTTGGAAATATGTTTGCAACTCCGCACTGTTTACTGTGATTAAAGTCGAAAGTGATAACAAATTAATAATGATGACCAAGTCAATATATATAATCTTTACAAGTAAAATTGATTGATGTAAGGTATGGCTAACTAAATCTCCTTAAGTTGATTAGTTTATGCCAACGGTGTTAAGCAGCTTCACAAATTATGCCTTCCAAGATACAACATCGCAAACCTGTTTGAATTAGCATTATGCAAATAGGACTTCGTCAAATAATTCTCAAACCGGCACAATTGGAGAAGATTGAAGTGAAGAGATGTGAGGTTTTTCTTCTTCTTGTTCTAGTTCAAATGAAGAATAGTTCGTATCAATTTATGGAGATTGAGAAGTCATGTACTAAAGAGATATATTAACTCAAGAGATACATGTATTCAAGAAATACATGAACTAAAGAGATACAAGAACTCAAGAAATACATTAATTAAAAATATATGAGAAAAGTACAAAAAAATTCTAAACTTATTGCATTGGTACCAAATCACAAAAATAATATTCAAAACAACATAGGAAAGAGGTGAAATTAATAAGTAAAAGCTTGCACAGTATAATTCTACCACAAAGCATTACGCCCAATAGCACTCGCGCAAGTACTTACATTATACACAAGATCACGTAGACATAGTCACTGAGAGCATGTAGACTCTACAAAATTACAAAGACCGTATTATACGTAGACCATACGATATGGTATTGTATATGGATCCGTAGGTAGCGGGGCAGCGATCAATGGAATCTAGCCAAGACCGTCTTCATGACGTAATCGGCGACGATGCGGCTGGTCTTCTCGGTGGGATGGAAAGCGTCCCAGAACACGTACTTGTTCGCGTCCTGGCACGTGAAAGGGTTTTGTTGCTGGCACGCGTATCCCATCTCGAACAATCCCGTCGAACAGCACGCGACCGACGTAGACTCGAACCCTATGAACATCCAAGAACGTGGGGAAATCATGTCGGGACAACAGAACGAACACGATGTAAAATTTTACTCAATTCGTATCCTAAATGAGATGAAGATTCGAAATCAGTTTGAGCTTTTCTAGACCAAGATCATGCGATATTGTCTATACTTATATCGAGACCTTGTTCGTGTAAACGTCTTAGAATCCCTCTGGAGTCGATGTCTACCTAGCACACGAGCCACGCCATACATTAAAAACCAGCATGCCTACATGGTACATCTCTAGGTCCCATCCTCACCACTCGTGTCCCGTGACTTGTTTTAATACCGGATTCATGTGTGTCCCTACGAATCTCCTAGCGGCAGGGAAGAAGGATGAGATGAATAGTCAGCAGCTTTTATTAGATTTTTAGGGGAAAATTACCAAAAAAAAATGCCTCAACTCTATTATAACTGTGTCAATTCCATTCTAAAATAATTCAGTTCATTCGGCCAAATTTAGTCGGTTAATACTAACATGAACGTTGATCTAGGCGAGGCCTGGGGGCCATGGGCAAGGTGGCTTTGCCCAGATCTAGGTGGTGAGGCCACCTTCGCCCAAGGCTTGGGAGACCATGGCGAGGCTAGCAAGCCTCCTTGGTATAGTGGGAAAAAAAGATAAAAAAGGAAAAGAAGGAAGAAAGGAAAAAAGAATAAAAAAATTGAAATAAAATAAATTATTATTGAAAATTATTCACGTTAGCGTCGGCCGGAATGGATTAAATTGACATAATCACAAAAGGTTTAGAACTAAATTGACAAAAAAAAAAATTAGGATTGAATTTACATAATTATAATAGATCCAGGACTTTTTCAGTAATATTCCGCTTTTGAGTCTATTCAGTCAACCTTAAACGAATTCTTTTTCTTGAAACGTGAGTAATGCTTTTTATGGCACACGACAGCCTGCCCGAGATGCTGACTACACGAAATCATACGTGTATATACGAAGGAAGGAGCTGATTAAAAGAGGACTCACCGTAGGAATCGGGCCTCCGAAGGATGTACATCGTGATGTAATACGGGTTAGAGAACACCAGGTTGATCCCCGGGAGCTCCGAGTTCAGCCTCCGCACCATGCCCTTCAGCTTGCCGTTGAACTCCAAGGACACGTCGTTGTAACTCTCCACGCACTGGTTCTGCTCCATCACGTTCGTCGTCCTCTCGAGTGGCAGGCACCCCATCGGTGGCAAGCCCCCGAACGATATCTTGCGCGCCCCGAGGCCGTAGAGGTCCCTCACGAACTTCTCCGCGATCCCGATGAGGAAGTCCTCGTACTGTGTCACGGTGAACTGCGAGCGGCGGCGCGGCATCGTGTAGTAGTTCTCGAGGAAGTCGTTCGTGCCGATGCTGATCAGGTAGAGCGCCTCACCAAGCACATGGTTCGCGGAGCTCGGCCCGAGGTACGATCTTAGCTTCTTTTGGTAGTCCTTGTAGTACTCAAGTTCCTTCCACAGGGGTATCACAGACTTGCAAACCAAACATAAACATGTGATTATGATAATGCCACTTTGAAAAAATGCTTAATATATTGGAATTGCAGTTCTTCGTTGTCTGAAATAAAAGGGACAAAAAGAAGAAGAAAAAAGCTCTCTCAAGGTCATTTCCTTAGGTATAATCCATTCATTCCACTAAACAGATGCGTCGATCTAGCCACACATGGTATCTTAAGAAGAGAGACTCACAAGCACGTCGGATGTCGCATTGTCAAAACCCGTCCCCGCAGAGGCAAAGGTCACTCCAGTGGCGAAATCCGATATTTTATAATCCGGGTCCAAGTACGCGGGAATGCTCGGCTTGATCTTGAAGGCCTCCGCAATGAAATCCGTCGTGATCCTCCCATTTGAGAACCTCCCAGTCGGCTTTTTGCCGTAAAAGTCGCGGCCATAGGGCTCGAAGTTGCTCCTGAGGATCGTAGGGATGTGGTTGTTGTTCCCCGCGTCGACCGTGGAATCTCCGAACACAATTACCGCGGGGACTTTGGCGCTTGCTGTCGTGACCAAACAGAGGAGATGCAGGAACAGCGCGATGCCGCACTTGGCGAGGGCCATTTCTCGTTTCTTCGTCTTGCTGTGTATGGTGCTCGGGGGGTGATTGGAGGGTGCCTTGTCGAGGGGGCTTGTCATAAATAAGAGATGCTGGGCAGGGTTTTTAGGTGGAGGAGGTCGTTGAATTGTAAATGTGGAACGGTTGGATTGCAGTCGGCATAATTTAATGTTGGGCCTTGATTTTGTGCTGAGTGGCACGTCATTTTGGAGGATGTTTTTTAGGGTTTGTTCAGACACCGAAATGATATAAAAGAAGAAGAGCAGCTATGCATAAATTAAATCCAACAGAAACGCAAGGCTGGTTTTAGGACCACCATTGAAAAGTTTCTTCGGCGATCAATGCTCGGTTTAAGACCCGATACATCATCGTATTTACTGTTCGAGTAAAGATTAAAACTGCAACTCTTTCGTTCTCTCTTTTATCCTGAACTTAGATGTTTCAAATGGTGTCAACACATAGCTCAAATCTATCATCCGTGGCACAGGATTCGCAGTTCCATCGTGCATTTTTCAGTACAGTTCCATTCGACCCCTGTTCGTTTTAGCTTGTACAAAGCAAAAGAGTAGAAAAAATGAAGCCATCGATGCAGAAATCAACCTCATCAAGTTGCAAGATAAACTACTCATGCGCGTTTGACAAAAAAAAAATGCACTCTCCAATGATACTTTTTCAATGCGACGATCCAACGACGGGTGTCGTCAGGATCATTCAATGACTCGCAATTATGGAAGTGGAAAACTATGAAAGACAAAGTGAGTTGCCCAACTGCTGTACCGAAAGAGGACATTAACATTGGCCTCAAAGTCCACAAAAAGATATCTGGAGCAAGAAGTTAATGGCATCAACATGTGGTTGCAACCGCCCAAGATAGCAAATACTTGAAAGGAACAAAACTTCAATGTCATTGAGAGCGTTGAAAGTTTTCCATCAGAAAAGGAGGTGCCTTTATTTGGCCATTAATGGTGTTGGAAATATGTTCGCAACTCCGCACCGTTTGTTGTGATCAGCTATAAATTACACGGAAATAATAAAACCGAAAGCGATAACAGATTAATGATAATAATTAAGTCAATGTATATATCATCTTTTACAAGTAAAATTGACTGATGTAAGACGTGACTAACCGAATCTTCTTAAATTAATTAGTTTCTGCCAACGGTTCTATGTAGATTCACGAATTATACCTTCCAAGATACAACACTGTGAATCCATTTGAATTAATGTTATATAAACAGGATTCTGTCGAATAATCTCGAACTGGCACACTTAGGGTCCGTTTGTTTCGTGGAAAATGACTTCCGAGAAAATGTTTTCCGGATTTTCCGGTGTTCGTTTCATGGAAAATGAACTAATCAAGGAAAATGTTTTCCATCATTAGAAAAAACAACCTTTAAAGTAAGGAAAACGTTTTCCATGATTTCTTCCCTCTTACTTTTTTATCAATACATTTTCGTTTTATTTTTATGCTTTTTTTTTTAAATCGAGTTTTTAATTTCTTTTCTTTTTTTTTTTTTATTTTTTTCCTTTTCATCTACTTCTTTGGCGGTGGCCAGCGACCGGCCACGGCGGCGTCCGGCGACCGGCCGCAAGCCAGCGGCCGGCGACCTCGCCGACCTCGCCCAGCCGGCGAGGCTCCGCCTAGCCCGATCCGGCGAAGCCGAGATCGGGCCTCACCGGGATCGGGCGAGGCGGAGCTCTCGCGGCTTGCCGATCCGGCGAGCCGGGCGGGGCTCGGGCCTCGCCCGAGCTCGCCACGAGCTTCGCCGGGCTCTGGCGAGCCGCGAGCTCGCCGAGCCCGGCGAAGGCGAAGCTCGCGGCGAGCTCGGGCGAGATCGGCCGAGCCTCGAGCTCGTCGGATCGGCCACCGGGTCTTGGTCGGCCGCTGGGCAACCGGCCATCGTCGGCGGGGAAGGAGGCGGCGGCAGCGGAAGGAGGAGGAAGAAGGAGGAGGAAGGAGGCGGCGGCAGAGGAAGAAGGAGGAAGGAGGAAGGAGAAAGGAAAAGAAAAAAAAAAAAAAGAAAAAGAAAGAAAAAATAATAAATAATAAAAATTTCGATTTTTTTAAAATATAAATAATTAAATTTTCATTTTAAAAATATAAAAAATAAAATTAATTTTTTGGTCAATTAAAAATATTAAAATTCAATTTTTGATAATTTTTCCCAAATAATTAAATGAGCTAACAACGGTGAAAAATATTTTCCACTCAAATTTTAGGTTTTGGTGAACACCGAAAAAAATAGAGTCATTTTCCCGGAAAATGACTTCAGGAAAATGTTTTTCGAAAACATGATATTTTCCGCGAAACGAACGGACCCTTAGAGAAAATTGAAGTGAAGAGATGAGAGGTTTTTCTTTTCTTGTTCAAATGAAGAATAGTTCATATCAATTTACAAATTTAGAGAAGTTATTTACCGAAGAAATTCAAGAAATGCATGAACTAAAGATGTACATGAATTCTAGATATACAAAAATTCAAGAGATACATGAACTTAAAGATGCTTGAACTAAAGAGATTTATGACTTGAAGGGCAACATCAATTGAAAAGACGTATTTCGTTTTGCTCATTTTTGTTGATCTATTAACCCACCATAATCACAAATGGAGCTTCCTTTATTATGTGAAAAATAAACGAGCTGTGATTAAATTATGTTTCCAGCTTATATGAGTGTATGAAACACAACTGGATTAGAGAATAGGATGTAGAATGGTTTTTTTAAAACAAATCCATTTGTTTTAAAAGAAATCCCAAATTCACTTTCCTATTTGGTTTTATTTATATGGCTTATTCACCTTCCTACTAGGGTGTCAAAATGGGTCCATGACTTATTTTCTGACTCATATTTTATATAAATGCATTGTATGTGAGTTATAAATATATAAATGTTGTAAAATATTGTGTTGTGGTGAATATATAATAGAGAAGAGATCGAGAAGAGAAAGCAATTGAACACCAGAGATAGTAGAGAAAGCCATAGAAGAAGGTGTGACTGTTTATTCAGATGGTTGTTATTGTACATCAAAACTAAACTCTTATTTATAGGAGAACAAGAATGTACTTATCATTAATATCAATGTATCGAATGATACATGTACTAGATAAGGGAGATGAACGTTCATTGTACAGGGAGATGTACTTAGAAAGTATGATACAAATGTACCATAATAAGTACATTAGATAAGATGAATATAATGAATATTCATTCATGTATTTCATCCATTCATGTATTTTATAACACTCCCCCTTGAATATTCATTGTATTCATTATAATTGTGCATCAAATGATACTGCCTCATTAAAAACCTTAAGCCGGAAAAACCTAGTGGGACAAAAACCGGACAAAAGGGAAAAAGAGTGCAGAGCACAAATGTTATGATCTCTCCCATTTATAGATGTATTAATTGCCTCGTTAAAAACTTTAAGCCGGAAAAACCCCGTGGGAAAAAACCGGACAAAAAGAAAAAAGAGTGCAATGCATATATAGCCACTACAGGGGCTAATCAATTTTACATCTTGTGAACTCGCCGTATATTAATGTTGCAATGTATAGTTCATAATATCTCCCCCTCAATTGAGCCATATAGCCACTTCTGGGGCTAATCAATCTTGCATCTTATGAACTCGCCGCATACCAATGCCGTATACTAATTTCTCAAAAGTTGATGTTGGCAATGATTTGGTAAAAAGATCTGCAAGATTATTTATGGATCGAATCTGTTTAACATCAATTTGTCGACTTTCTTGGAGTTCATGAGTATAGAAAAATTTCGGCGAGATATGCTTGGTCCTATCACCTTTGATATATCCTCCCCTGACTTGTGCAACACAAGCAGCATTATCTTCATAAATTATAGTGGGAGAATTTGTAACCGGTATTAAACAACAAGAATTATGAATATGCGTTATAACGGATCTTAACCAAACATACTCTCTTCCAGCTTCATATAAAGCAATAATCTCAGAGTGGTTAGAAGATGTAGCTACTAGCGATTGCTTAGTAGAACGCCAAGAAATAGCGGTGCCGTTATAACAAAATAAATACCCGGTTTGAGAGCGAGCCTTATGTGGATCGGATCTATATCCAAGCATCGGCATATCCAACTAAACCGAGTTAGTGGAATCCTTGGAATAATATAATCCCAAATCTATGGTTCCTCGGAGATAACGGAAAATATGTTTAATTCCATTCCAATGTCTCCGAGTTGGCTCGAACTAAATCGTGCCAATAAATTTACCGCAAAAGCGATATCCGGTCTCGTACATTGTGCCAAGTACATCAAAGCCCCAATTGCATTGAAATATGGTACTTCAGGACCAAGTATCTCTTCATTTGATTCTCTAGGACGAAATGGATCCTTTTGGGGATCTAGAGACCTTACAACTATTAGGAAAATCCCTTATGATGTTTTGAAGATGACAAAATAAATCAAAGGCTACTAACGTGTTTAATGGTTAAGTAATAGACCATGCATATGATAGAACGTGTAAAGGATATTGTCAAAGTCTGAAGACGTCCAGAAGACTGAACGGAACATATGTCCAAAGTATATTTTGAAGATTTCCAGACTTCTGTGTCAAAGTCTGAAGACTGTCAGACTTTAGTGTCAAAGTCTATTCTACATCAGAAGTCTGCCTACTCTGACAAATTCCAGACTGAACGTGAATGAAGAACCAGAAGACAGACTCTATGCTGAAGCTGAACCGGAAGACAGACTCTATGCTGAAGCAGAACATAACAGACTGTGTTCAGACCTTAAAGCTAAATCTGTTCAGACCCAGATTGTAAAGTCTATCGCACTCAGACTCAGATTGTAAAGTCTATTGCTCTCAGATAGTGTGATCTACTACTAAGTGTTTGCACTCAAAGTTGTAATCTCTTGTTGATTGCATAGTGGAATCCAGCCAAGAAGGCTGTTAGCGTGGGAGAGTGGACGTAGGCTTGGATTAAGCCGAACCACTATAAACATTGTGTTCTTGTTCTCTTCCCTCAACTCATTTATTTTATTCCGCATATATTTGCCAATGTTTTGTTTAAACACCTATTCACCCCCCTCTAGGTGTTGTTACTAGTCCTCTCAATTGGTATCAGAGCCAAGTGCTCGGTTTATAAAAGTGTTTTTACTTTTGAGCTAAAGATCTTTTATGGCTAGTATCTTGGCACCAGGACTTATGGAGGGACAAAGCAACACAAGGCCACCGTATTTTGATGGAAAGGAATACAACGTGTGGAAGAGAAGAAGGAGAGTTTGGTAAGGAATGTATATTTTTTATTCTCAATTTGGTTTGAGTACACAATTTAAAATTTCTCATTATGCTTGATATTCGATATATCCTTGGTCGATTTAGATTTTATAATGATCATATCTTTGAAGAAAGAATCATGTGATTTATTTTTGTGATTCGTGCATTGAGATTTGAGATAATACACGTGATCATTTTGTTTAGAGACAATTGAATTTATTTGATTTGATTTTATGCTCTCAAATTGTCATATTTTGCAAAGCATAAATCTGTTTTACAAGATATTAATTTATTATGCAAGATATTCTTAGGTACTCAAGGATTTTATTCTCTCTGTTTTTATGGTACTATGACTAAGTGAGAATTTATTTTTCAAAATATCATTGTGCATAATATTCTTTCTTTGAATAACTTGTTATGATGAATTAAGAAAGAATATTTGTTTATCTATGAAGAATTTCTATTTTTCTCTAACGTCATGGAAGGATCCAAATTGATGGATACCAAAAAGGGAAATGAGTTGATTGCAGGAAATTCTATAAGGGAAGAACGATCGTGAATATACGCAGATTTTGGTACAATCTGAAAAATATCTCTTACAAAGATTGGTAATGATTTTTTATCAATGGTATATTGCAAATATATACCTTGGGCTACAATAGAATCTTCCATATGGAATTTGGAAAGCTTGATTAGAAAATTATGAAGATTCTATACTATCTCCTGGAGGCTAAAAAAAATTCCCTTCCTTGTGCAAATTTTTTGCAAATTGTTAAGGAAATCCCTAATGTGTCGTACGAAAGGTTGAGTAGTTCTGAATTTTAATTTTATATATGCTATTCAATTTATTTATTTGAAGAAAGGGGATTACATATTATATGGATATTATTACAGCCTATTTGTGCAAAAAGTTCGTTAAGTTGATGCAGGTTAAATTCGAGACGAGCTTGATTGAAGAAAATAAGTTTTTGCCTCGAATTTCAAAATGCAAGTGATCATTGCAGATGTTGTCGCTATAAAGGAATAATGGAAAAATATTTTGTTCAACGTGCACAAGCAATAGTTGTTTCTATTCGCAAATATTGTCAAGATGACAGGGGGAGAAAGCGAATCCAAGAAGAAGGAAAGAATCGTGATCACCTCAAAAAGGCAACAAATTGAGGGGGAGCTTTGATCAATTATGGAAAAATATTTTTGAATTGATCGTGATCTTGTTTATTATGGAATGAAGGAAAAGGTAAATGTGTTGGAACTTACCAAGTTCTACAAAATCCGGTTAGTGCATCTCTTATTATCTTTTGTCATTAACAAATCTCTTATTGGTATTATCTTTTTATTATGACAAAAAGGATAAATGAATTTTATAATGCATCCGTGATTTTTATTTGCTGATATACATGATCGAAGTGAGCTATATTGCATTTACTTTATAAAAGATGATTTTTGGAAATTATGCAAAACACATTTGTTATCGTTTTATATTCTCTACGTCATACTATTTCTATTGTTATCGCTTTTTGATTATGACAAAAAGGGGGAGAGAATATGAATATGCATATGTGTTGATTGTTTGATATTGAGCTGCGATTATTTTTCTATATATTGTTATGCTCAATCTATTTGCTATCTTTTGATATCATTTGATTTAAATTAATATTTTTAAAAGTATGTTTACAAATCTGCATATTCAGAGATTGTTTTGTCATCATCAAAAAGGGGGAGATTGTTAGGAAAATCCCTTATGATGTTTTGAAGATAACAAAATAAATCAAAGGCTACTAACATGTTTAATGGTTAAGTAATAGACCATGCAGATGATAGAACGTGTAAAGGATATTATCAAAGTCTGAAGACGTCCAGAAGACTGAACGGAACACATGTCCAAAGTATATTTTGAAGATTTCCAGACTTTTGTGTCAAAGTCTGAAGACTGCCAGACTTTAGTGTCAAAGTCTATTCTACATCGAAGTCCGCCTACTTTGACAAATTCCAGATCGAACGTGAATGAAGAACCGAAGACGAGACTCTATCCGAAGCGAACATACGATCGTGTTCAGACCTTAAAGCTAAATCTGTTCGCACCAGATTGTAAAGTTTATCGCACTCGGACTCAGATTGTAAAGTCTATTGCTCTCGACTTTACATCCGTAACTCGACGAACGTAACTCAAGCCCAATCATATAACGGCTAGTGATCTGGTTTGGATTCTACATCAAGATTGATTTGATTGACTCAATCTAATTGATTGACAATTGGATCTTGAAGACAAGAACTTTCTATACGAAGAAGCTTTACTTATGGAAACCAAGATTCTGTTTGTATGGGCGATCGGAATCAATTTGGGATTCTATCTTTGTCACTCAACGGCTACCAAATCTTCTAGATACAGATTTGTCCAATGGGTAGATTGGAAGACGATCCTCAAGATGCTGTCCAACGGCTAGTTTGGAAGTGGAGGAGTATTTAAGGAGATGAAGGACCGATGAGCAAGTAAGAGACGGAGCGTAGAATTTATAATTCCAAAGTCTAAGCGATCTTCTATCATACACTTGTCTCTCGTGAGCTTAAACGTTTGTGATCTTGAGAGAAATACCAAAAGAGTGACTTAGTGAGATAGTGTGATTTACTACTAAGTGTTTGCACTCAAAGTTGTAATCTCTTGTTGATTGCATAGTGGAATCCAGCCAAGAAGGCTGTTAGTGTGGGAGAGTGGACGTAGGCTTGGATTAAGCCGAACCACTATAAACATTGTGTTCTTGTTCTCTTCCCTCAACTCATTTATTTTATTCCGCATATTTTTGCCAAGGTTTTGTTTAAACACCTATTCACCCCCCTCTAGGTGTTGTTACTAGTCCTCTCAACAACCATAGGGTGCTCAATGGGTGAGCTTTGTCCACGTTGAAGCGTTTAAGCAATCTTTCAACGTATGCTGATTGATGGACGATTATTACATTTGCTTTATGCTCAAGCTCTAGACCAAGACAAAGTTTGGTTTTACCTAAATCTTTAACTTCAAACTCCCTTTTCAAATATTCAGCAGTTTCAGCTAACTTTTCTGGAGTTCCAATTAAATTTATATCGTCGACATAAACTGCTACAATAGTAAATCCGGTTTTTGATTTCTTAATAAACACGCATGGGCAAATAGGATCATTCTTGTACCTTTCCTTAGTTAGGTACTCACTTAGGCGTTGATACCACATGCGATTGGATTGCTTTAACCCGTACAAGGATCTTTGCAATTTTATTGAGAATAAATTGCGGAGAGTGCATGCTTCAGGCATTTTGAATCCCTCGGGAATTTTCATATAAATATCAGAATCTAATGAGCCATATAAATATGCCGTCACAACGTCCATAAGGCGCATTTCCAATCTTTCAAAGATTGCTAGGCTAATGAGAAAACGAAATGTAATCATATCCATCACAGGTGAATATGTCTCATCATAATCAATCCCAGGTCTCTGGGACAATCCTTGGGCAACGAGTCGGGCTTTATACCTAACAACCTCGTTTTTCTCATTTCGTTTTCGGATAAATACCCATTTATATCCAACGGGCTTTACATTATCGGGGATACGAGTTATAGGTCCAAAAACCTCTCGTTTAGTTAGGGAAGCTAATTCAGCCTTAATTGCTTCCTCCCACTTAGGCCAATTTTGCCTTTGATGACATTCAATAATAGATTGTGGCTCACAATCATCATCCATAATTTTATGGGCAACTGAGAATGCAAAAGCATCATCAATGATGATTTCATTTCGATCCCAAATTTCATTATAATATGTAATGGAATTCTCAGTATTCCCGGAATTGGTGTTCCTTTCATGGGTTTGCGCCTCTTCAAGGGCAATAAGCTCTTCAGGAGCAAGCACAACGCCAGGCTCTTCTGGAGCGGATTCCTGATTCTTTCCCCTTCGTTTTCGAGGAGCAGTATCTTTTGATCCTATCGGTCTACCACGCTTCAAGTGCGGGGGATTTTGATTCATTTTAGCTTGTTCTTCGGGAACAGCTATCCTAGCTGGAGCATTTGCAGCTGGAATGTGAGACTTCGTTACCTTAGTAGCATCATTAAATGCATCAGGAAGTCTATTGGCCATAGCCTGTAAATGGATTATGCGCTGCACCTCGTTTTCACATTCAGGAGTTCTTGGGTCTAATTGAGATAAATTTTTCTCATTCCAGGAGAAAACCTTAACTGGTTTTTGTTTTGCAGTCATGGAAGTTGTAGGTATCCCAATTGATGGAAACCTAGTCTCATCAAAATGACAATCTGCAAACCTGGCAGTAAAAAGATCACCGTAGTTGGTTCCAAGAACCTAATGATAGACGGTGAATTAAACCCAACATAAATGCCCAAACGGCGTTGGGGACCCATTTTCGTCCTTTTTGGCGGTGCTACAGGCACCTGCACTGCACAACCAAATGTGCGTAGATGTGAAACATCTGGTTCATAACCAAGGACCATTTGAAGGGGAGATTGTAAAAGATTAGCAGTGGGGCGTAATCTTATTAGAGCTGCCGCATGCAAAACTGCATGACCCCATGCTGTATCGCTGAGATTCGTTCTCAATAATAGAGTGCGGGCAATAATTTGGATACGTTTAATCAATGATTCTGCCAATCCATTTTGAGTATGAACATATGCAACCGAGTGCTCAACCTCGATTCCGAGTGAAGCACAATATGTATCAAAACTCTTTGATGTAAATTCACCAGCATTATCCATCCTTATGCTCTTAATTGGATAATCGGGAATTGTGCCCGGAGCTTTATAATCTGCGCAAGTAAACGTGCAAATGCGACATTGCGCGTAGATAATAGGCAAACATGGGACCATCTACAGGATGCGTCCACTAATACCATAAAATATCGAAATGGTCCACTTGGTGGTTGTATTGGTCCACAAATATCACCTGAATTCTTTGCAAGAATAAAGGGGGTTCAAGATTAATCTTTGTTATAGAATGTTTGGTAATGATATTTCCTTGTGAACAAGCCTCACGATTATAATCTTTGGACAACAATACATTTGTATCCTTTAAATGGTGCAATTTTGTATTCTGAATTATTCTACACATCATTGAAGTGCTTGGGTGACCAAGGCGATCATGCCACAGTCCAAACTGACCAGGGTTTATCAATCTCCAAGATGTGGTGGCGTAGGTTTCAATGGCCTTAATCATGACACAATACAAACCAATAGAAGAAGCTTCTAGCTTATCATGGATGATCTTTAGGCCCGTCTTATAAGAGGTAATGACACTATATTCCTTATCTTGCTTATAAATACTCTCAATATGGTACCCATTACGGCGTACATCTTTGGCGAGCAGATTCCTCTTTGATTTAATGCTTAGAAACGCATTCTCAATATGGAGGATTGTGCCATTTGGCAAAATAATTGTGGCATTCCCAAAACCATCAATAATCTGAACAGGACCTGATATTGTATGGATTTGTGCCTTCCGCAATGTCATACTCGAGAAAAAGTGTCTACTACGAAATATAGTATGTGTTGTTGCACTATCAAGCAAACAAACATCTTCCTTTTTCTCGGTATTTTCCATTTGCATTTATATTGACAACTTCGGGTGTCAAGTATCATAAAAGTTGCATATTAGTTATATAGTCGAATAAAATTTCAAAAATAAATATTATATAAGGTTCATAAGCATTTCATAAAGAACAATAAAAAGTAATATATTTAAAGTGAAACAACATAAAATTTGAAATTCAAATTATCATCCACCAATCTGATTCATCAAAGTAATCAGAGGTCCTCAAAGAAATCAGAGACATCCAATGATGCATTTGCTACTTCAGGAGCAAGAGGAGTCCCACCAACGGAGATATTATTGGCCTCAACAGTGGTTATGGCAGTAGGATTGATTTCAATGGCATGAGATTCACCACGCTTGCCCGTATTCTTTAAAGATGCCTGGTATAGGTCAACAAAATGTTTTGGCGTACGACAGGTACGTGACCAATGCTCAGTCATGCCATAGCGATGACAAAGACTTTCATTAATCATCTTCTTTGGCTTCTTTTCTTTGCCATGATTCAGGCCAAAGTTTGATTTCCTAGGGCGGTTAAATTTCTTGCCATCCCTTCTAGGATTATATTCTTGCTTGCGCTTATAGCCCTTAAAATGGCCAGTATTTTTCTCAAAGTTAGCATGTGCTTCAGGCAATGCTTTTGAGCCAGCAGGTCTAAGATCATGATTTTTGAGCAGCAATTCATTAGTTTGCTCGGCAGTAAGAAGCACAGAAATTAATTCAGAGTATGTGGCAACCGACGCCGCCGGTATTGCTTGTTGCAATACAATATTTGAAGCATGGAAGGTTGAGAAAGTTTTCTCTAACAATTCCGCATCAGCGAGTTTGATACCGCATAACTCAAGCCGAGAAACGATATCAAATAAAGCAAAATTATAGTCGACACGATTTAAAATCTTGCAGCCCGAGATTTTGCCAGTCATATTGTGCTTGAGGGAGGATAACAGTTTTGGTATGATCATACCTATCCTTCAACCTCCTCCACAAGATATGAGGGTCTCGCACGGATAAATATTGAGTCTGCAGGCTCTCATGCAAATGACGGCGAATAAAGATCAGCGCATTTGCTTTATCCTTTTCATTTGAGGTTACATCCTCCATGATTGTATTAGCGAGACCTTGCCCTTGGAGATGCATTTCCATGTCAAGGCACCAGGATAGATAATTCTTTCCACTCACTTCCAGGATGTGGAATTTGGGCTTTTCAATATTTGCCATAATCCTTGCAAAAGTAAATCCTTAAATTATTAGAAGGATTTCTAAATATCCACCGCTACTTCAGGAGCAGAAGGATATTTTTAGATTTGAAATTTGGCTTCGGGCCAAGAAAAATAAAAATGAAGAATTGATAGAAGAAGATGAAGTATAGGATGATTAATAAAATGAATACCCACCTTGCAAAAATTACTTACTCACGGTAGATCTTCGTGCTAACAAAAATTACTTACTCAGTCGGTAGATTCTCGTGCTGATAACGTGTTGTAAAATATTGTGTTGTGGTGAATATATAATAGAGAAGAGATCGAGAAGAGAAAGCAATTGAACACCAGAGATAGTAGAGAAAGCCAGAGAAGAAGGTGTGACTGTTTATTCAGATGGTTGTTATTGTATATCAAAACTAAACTCCTATTTATAGGAGAACAAGAATGTACTTATCATTAATATCAATGTATCGAATGATACATGTACTAGATAAGGGAGATGAACGTTCATTGTATAGGAAGATGTACTTAGAAAGTATGATACAAATGTATCATAATAAGTACATTAGATAAGATGAATATAATGAATATTCATTCATGTATTTCATCCATTCATGTATTTTATAACAATAAAAACCCAACTAAAATAAGTTCAAAAAGTTTAATGCTGAATTATATGGGTCGAAAATGACTCGACCCATTTTCGACATTAAGTGGGTGCCCTAGCTAACATGAAGCTTTAACAATCATAACATGCAATAGATCGCAACACTCTGCCGCTCACCTGCCTCCACGTTGCTCGCCTCCGTGGCCCGCCTTTGACGCTCGCCTCTACGCCTGCCTCCCCCACTCGCCTTTGACACTAGCCTCCGCGCCGCCTCCCTTGCTCGCCTCCGCGCTCACCTCCACGACCATGGCCAGGTCGAGGTGGTTCTCTACCAAAAATCCTTCCCGTTGATCATCCGTTTCTCATTTCGTCTTTGTTCTCATTTCATCTCTCCTCCCCTCTTGTTCATTCGTTTCTCGTTTCTGCTTCCGTCTTCGTTTGAGGGCAGCAGCGGCGGCGAAAAAGCTTTTCAATTTTTCTCTGATGGAGTTCGTCCTTCTTATTATTATTTGTCTTATTTTCCCTCTGCTGTTTGGATCGTGGGCCATTCTTTTTCGTGTCGTTGTTTTCGGTGGGTCTCTCTGCAATGCATCAAGAGGAGTAACATTTATAGTTTTGATGGAATTTGTTCATCTCGCTATTATTTGTCTTATGACTATATATTTTATTGGTTAGATTCTTTATAAATATTTCAATCTATAGGTTTTTTAACAAATTTTATTTTATTTACTATTTTTTAATTATTTAATTTGCTTTTTTAATTTTGATTTGAAGTTTTTATCCATTTAGCATAGAACTTAAAGTAGGCATGGGTTTTCCTAAAATATTAATGGATTTTAGTAATATAGGTCGAGTATGGGTCACTAGATTTACACTACATAAATATGGGTTAAAATGAATTAAATGGGTCAGATCATTTTGACCCGACCCAACCCAACCCAACCCATTTGACGGGTCTATACTCGCTTTCCTTAGCCGCACCATGGGAACTCTGAAAAAGATGATTTGTCCGGAGAATTCTACCTCCAATTGAGGCGTTTTCTTCATGGAAATGTTCAACTATTTAAATATTAAACAATATCTTTATTTAATAATTGAATTTTTTAGCACAATTGACAGTGGTCTCAGTAAATCTCTCATGGTATCAGAGTGGGAGATCCAAATCTTTATTTGCCTCCCCAGTAACATATTGCCATGCTTTAATCTTAGGTCATAACTCAGCTATACATAAGACAAGTGTTAGAATATTTAGATATTCCAACAGAGAGTTGAGTATTCTAAGCTATGAAGTATTCTTTGCGATTTATATTGTCGAGTAGTTACGCAAATCTAAACACTGTGGATTGAGAAACACTCTAAAGGGCAAGCAATTGTAATTTTGTAATTTTATGATGGATTAGTGAATTCTTTGCGACTGGCTCTCTCATGCATTAGGTACCAACACTCAAACAGAGCCATGTAAATCTTTCACACTGTTCCTCATTGGTTTTTTTTAATAATTTGGTTCTCTTGCGCTTGACTTGCAAAATCTGTTAGCCTTCGTCATTTCCCAACAGTTGCAATGCCCATTGCCCTTTTTCTTTGACAAATCTTCCCCAGAAATACTTTGCTTTGTCTCATATTTACTTCTTTTATGACGAGAAAGTACTTTTTAAAAAGATAAATTGGGTCACGAAGTACTTGTTAATGTCATGAACTAGATAAGACACGAGCTAAATATTGAGTAGCCCTTAGAATTTTTTTTTCTCTAATGTTTGAGAGACAACCATCTTGATTTCTAAAGCTAATCAAGGACATCGTGACATTGCCAACACCTAGCTCAACCGATAGACTTCGCTTTAAAGGCCTTTGGGCCTTGGCAAACGATGTTTGACAAATTTTTAGAGAGCTTTGGAAAGATGCAATTTCCAAATGTCTCTTTAGTCCAAGGAAGGTCCGAGAGAGCTTCGGGTTTTCATCATTTCCCGAATGCTTGTACATTTTTTCTTCCAATTTTATCCTCGCTAAGCTTTCATAATTCTAGAAATGTCCTTACATCGTGGCATATTGCCGACAAAGGGCTCACCCCGCCATTCCCCTATTTAAGTGTTTTTTTCTTATTAAAAAAAGTTATTTACAAAGTGTGATTTTTCAAACATCATATAAACCATAATTGCTTCTCAATTACTTTTAAATTGCAAATTACCAAATAGTATTTGCATTTTGAAAACCCCTTTAACCTGAAATCCTTTTTTGCATTTTTTCTAAAGACTTTTCCAGAAGCCCCACCAACCGCAACCTATTTTTGGACTCATGAATTTTTTTTCTTTTGCTTCCAATAGTGAGCGTCTAGGATCAAACTTCACCGGACTCCCATGATGCCACAAGAACATTCTCATTACATGCGCGAGAGAGTGCAATTAATAACCTTGGGAGCACGTAATTACTTATAATCTCCTTTCAAACACATTACAGTAATTCTAGATAGATGGGCTTTCTACCCAAAGAGAAAACTATACAATAAAGCAAATGTATCAACATTATCATGCATGGAAGTTGATTGAGCTCCGTACATTAAGTTGTTCATAATGTTTGATCCAACTACGGTTTTTTTAGACGACTTTTGATGCTGACAATCGCCATTTACGCATGGAACAGCATAAGATAGCTCCACAAGTGTCGTGTCTATGTATGAGCCATACATCACATGTATTCATCGTACACTCCATCAAGAAAAAGTAGGTAGGAGAACCTCCTTGACCAGATGCTCCGAGAGTATCTGGCTTGTCCTTTCCGACGGGTGGAAGGAATCCCAGAACACGTACTTATTGGCGTCCGCGCACGTGAATGGATTCTGTTGATTGCACATGTAACTCATCTCGTACAATCCGGTTGCGCAACATGCCCTTTGTGTAACTTCGAACCCTGTCAAGATGGAGTTCGGTTAACATGCTTCACGTTCAACATCATGCAGCAATCGAAGCAAAAAGTGGTCGAATGAGAGCCAGTGTTGCAATTTGATTACCCTTTGACCTATGCTAGATATATAAATTTTTCAGCTAGTGATTTGACATGCTTTTTAAGTACACTTTTGCAGTCAAAGCATTTGAGAAAGTCACAGTTGCGCCTGTGGGCGACATACTGGCTAGAATGAGAAAATAAAAAGGGTGATTTGGAGAAGCAGTGGAGGGGACCTCAAGACTGGACAAAAATTATAGACAATGTAGACTGAACTTTTCATTTCATTTGGAATTCTTGCATTCCGATCATCTTTTTACTGATTTCTTTTTTATGTTTTATCAAAGAAAAGTCAATGCGGTGTCGTGTGCCTAGCTGGAGATGAAATCCGCTAATGCGGGATCACATGCGCGTGAACTTAGGAAAAAAGAAAAAATGAACACTGAAAACTAAAAAAGAAACCGGACATCATACTCATGAGCCACGGGCACATCCAAAGGCAATGGCCTACGCATTGGCCGTGACGCGGACCGGTGGTTCAGTGACCCAACTACAAATACTTAATATCTGAAGGGGGGGAAAAGTCAAGAAAACTGCTGGGCCATGAAACTGTGGCAACAGTTACAGAGAACATTAATGCTAGGCCCCCCCCCTGAAACTCGTTCATTAATGCCTCCTGTGTACGTTTGGCATTCACGCTCGGCTCAGCCTTGGTCAGTGACTCAGGAGAAATATTGGTGGCCGTGCGGTTCTGGCTCTGGTCACTTGAACAGACAAGGACCAAACGAGAAAAGAGAAAAAAACATTGCCCAAACGCAAAGTCTTGATTAAGGTTTAGTTCCCATCGGGAGAAATCATGTGCTCTAAAGATGAAATTGCAAAGTTTCTTTGTTTTGCAGATACTACAGATAAAGGTGTATATAAATTTTAGATTCCTCTTAGATGATTTAGAAGGTCGTTATTATCTTTTTATAGTGTGACGTCATGCTCCCTCGGCATAGTAGCATAGAAGTAGAAACTGTGATGTTTATCGAATCTTCTAATGGTATAATTAATGATGAAAATATAAAAAAAATGATCTCAGTTTCTCGAATGCACATAAGATTGGTGTGTTCTAAATGAGATTGTAAGATAAACTTATAACCCCACAATAATGAAATCTTTGGAAAATAAGGCAAAGCATAAAGCATTAGCACGAGTAAAAATAAAATGGTATTTGTTGTAGTATTTCTTTTTATATAAAGGGGGTGTTTGAGACTCTGCAAGCAATTTCACTGATCAGCGCCGTGTATGCCAGTTTTCCTTTCCATGCATTCATCGGTCGTTAGTGACTCTATAAACGTGTTAATAACTTATGTGCTTGTGAAATTTTTTCTACCAAACCCGTGGTGGGTTGATGCACTTGTCAGTTGTCAGTAGACCTCGCATGGGCGAGCAGCCGCTCGGACACATCCGAGCCCGACAAACTGAAAGGGGTCAGTGAGCACACTCGACCTAACGTTAGAAGGCTCGGTCTGCCCTAACTTCCTAGGATCAGCCTTGGTCGGCCCGAACATCTCCTAGGAGATTTCAAAAAGAAACGATGAGCCTAAGCAACGTGCTAGTCCCGAAGGGCGTCAGAAGGTGCCTTCGGGACCGATCTGGTGCGAGCCCACCTAATTGATTAGCTCTACTTTGTAAGACCGGTGAAGAGGTAATATAACTCACCGAAGGAGGACGGCTTCTTGATCATCTGAAGGAACAGATCGTAGGGCTCCGACAGCACCATCCGCAGCCCCGGGAGGCGCCGGTTCATCCTCGCCACCGCCTTCCTCAGCTTGCCGTTGAACTCCACGGCCACGTTGTTGTAGTCCTCAACACACTCATTATGGCCGAAGAAGTTGGTCGTCCTCTCCAGCGGCAAGCACCCCATCGGGATCAGCCCCGTCAGCGACACCTTCCGGACGCCAAGGCTGTACAGCTCGGTTATAAATTCGGTGGCAAGGCCGACGAGGAAGTCCTCATACTGCCTTACCGTGAACTGGGACTGCCGGCCACCGGGAAGGGAGGAGAAGTAGTTCTCGAGGAAGTCGTTGGTGCCGACGCAGACCAGGTAGAGCGCCTCGGAGAGGATGAAGTTGGCCCTGTCCTCGCCAAGGTACGCCCGGAGCTTCTGCTGGTATTCCTTGTAGTACTCAATCTCCTTCCACATTGGGATCACGTTCTGCGAGAGAAAGCTACGACCGCCATTAATGAATGCCTCAGTTGGCCAGCTGGCGTCGGTGACTGTATGATGCAAGTTCTCGGGCACTGTAGTCCGTAGTAAATGAGAGACTTCTTTGATTCCTAATGTTCTTATTTTTCTAAAATATCTCATCTTCCCAGACCAATACCCTAGCAAAACTTCTGATTGCGACTAAGGTTTTCATCCATTCCTGGGGTTTTTATTCACGGGAAAAAGCTTAGCTGACCCTCATTTATATGACTATCCTGGTTGTTTCCGTTTGTGGAAAAAGTGAAAATAATTATAAATGGACATGTAATGCAACATCACAGTACCCAATGTGCATTTTGTCAATAGATCTTTGACTTTTCGACATTTGTCGCCTTTCTCGCAGCAGAGGCTCAAATAGTTTTTTTGGGTGCTTGCACTATGCCCATTATTTCAGCTCTAGGAATCCATTTCGAATCATTGACATTGCAGTTCAGATACTTATTACTTATGGGGAAAAATAAGGGAAGGATTAGAAATCAGCCGGGAAATCTGCTATGGAATTTGAAATTTCTTGACCAATGACAGGAAAAGAATTCCGAAAGCTGAGCGCTGAGGATTAGAGTCCGCACTTACGAGGACTTTGGAGGTGGCGTTGTCGTACCCAGTTCCGGCGGAGGCGAAGCAGACTCCGGTGGCAAAGTCCTTGATGCTGTACGCTGGGTCCAGGTAGGCCGGCACAGCCGGCTTGAGCCCGAACCCCTCCGAGATGAAGTCGGGCGGGATCCGGCCGTTGGAGAACCGCCCCGTGGCCCGGCCGCCGAAGAAATCCCGGCCGTATGGCAGGAAGTTGCTCTTCAGGACGGTGGAGATCACGTTGTTGTTGCCTGCGTCGACGGATGAGTCCCCGAACACGATGATCGCCGGGACTGCGGCTTCGCACATGGGGGCGGCAGCGGCGACCACCAGCAAGAGCAGCAAGAAGGGCCTGCTGGGAAATGGCAAGTGCATGCGCGCCATGCTACGTATGTAATTTCCTGATGAGGAATTGCTGAGTCTCGGAGACAAGCTGGAAACGGATCTGTGATATAAATAGAGAGGAGGGAGGGATTGATAATGTAAGAGAAGCTTGGATGGAGAATCGTCCGGGCAAAAAAAGTTTGGTGGGAGTATTAATGCAGTGGATTAATGGGCTTGGAGTGGCAGTTGCATGAGACTTTTTGCAGTGATCAGTGATGGGGTGCAGCTCTCTCTCTCTCTCTCTCTCTCTCCCTCTCCGAGGATGGTGATAGATTGGAAGGGAGTTACTCCACGAAAGAGAATGAAATGACAAGGAAGTTCCGTTAATTATATTTTAATCGGGAAATGAATAAAAAACGTCATAAACATATTTTATTGATATCAATTTAATTTAAAACATTTCAATCGAATTAATTTAATTTTAAACTTTTTTCACGTTTTTCCAATTGGGTTCACCCGATCAATTCAAGTCAGAAATTATTACGTAGATGTCGACCGCCATATGTAACATGGTTGGCACAATTGTGGACTTTTTAAAAATATTTTTTAATAATTATTTTTTTCCCTTCTCTTTTTGTTAGTAGCCGGCGAGGGTTGGCCTTTCTTGGATGTCAGTGCTGGCCAAAACCACATAAGAATACCGGTCTCCACATCAACAGTTTCTAGTTTATGTTAACTTGATTTTCTTAATTAGCAAAATATTAAAGAAGAATTAAATTGATTCAATTGAAAGGTTTATGATTGAATTGGTTTCAATGCAATAGGTTTATGACTTTTTTTTGTAATTTTCCTTATTTCAGCCGTGTATAATTTGTGATATTTCTAGAGTTTTGTGGTTCATCCCCGATTTTTCTTAAGGGCATTGTTAATAAGTATTTGAAACATGTAATTTTGATTGTCGATATACTGATGTAACATAAGAAATGTATTACATTGGGGATAATAATCTTTTCTTCATTTGGTGCTGATTAGTTTTTTAACAAAATCCTAAATATTGCTCACAAGATATGTTTCGATTTTCAACTGAGTATAACATGAGAAAAGTAATACACTGAAAAACTATAAAAAAAAAAATCTTATTTAATTGCTTAACCTATAAGAAGTGATTGGATACTCGATTTAAAAGACAAAAAAACTCGAGACAAATATAAACTTTGAAGAGTATGGTAACTCCTCGGTAGTGTGTAACTTGAAAATTATTTAAGTGATCATTTACTCCATGTGGGCTCTCGGTTCAAAATTCTTGCGATTTTGAAACACGAGAACTTTGTATTTAAAAGCAAATTCCGTGATTGGATTAGTAATACCTCGTGAGCGGGATGGTACGGTAACTTTACATTAAAATCAAAGTAATTCTAGGCACAGCATTTATTATGAGGAGACCCATATAACAGACACCAAGACAACTGTTAGTTGGAATGGCCCCAAATTTATAGGGAGGGTGTTGCAATTGGCAATAAATGGCTGTTCAATTATTTTAATGGGCGATGTGGAGTATGATGTAACAATTTATTCTTCACCAAATCTTGTCCGGGTCGAGTCCGAAAATTTCCAGGAGAGTATAAGGTCTGCGGACATAAAATGGGTTAAAAAGAGTCCAACCGAAAAGGTTATATTTGAGAAATGCACGTGGAACGAGAGTCTATGGCCATTTAACGCTAAAAAAACGACTTCGATTTTGACATAGGACTTGACAATTTCCAACGAACAAAGTTGGCTTTAATACGTTGCTTATTAATGAAGCCTTCCACGAAAGTCTTCTCTACGCCTCACCAACTTCATGTCTTGATCGACCTATTGAGTTTCCAACTTTTGTTTTCACGTGAGGCGATCACTGAGTTCCCTTTCTATTCCACTTAGGAATGTTTCCAACCTAACCATCCAGAGACAATAGCATTCAACCTTTTAATGTTACGTTTGATCGTCTAAATTTCTAGTCATAATAGTATTAGATATATGAAATTTAGGAATTTTGCTATATCCTATCAACTTATTGGTGATTCCAGTCGAATAACTTCACATTATGTCATATATATTGTTTGGTATAGATGGCATATTGTATAAACGAACCAAAATTTTTACAAACGGAGATATTAAAAATCTCTCATGACACTATTGCCCACTTTATTTTTATTTGTTTATTTTATTTTATTTTCCTATCTTTTTAAAATTAATTTTTTATATCTTTCTTTTAATTCAATCATTCTCTAATAAAATTTTATAAAATAGTAAATTGTTTTAATATACCTAAGATACTAAAATACCTAAAATATGCAATAATTATATATTTATATTTATATATTGAATTTATAATATATAAATAAAAATAAGATTAAACTAAAAAACTAAATTGTTGTAATTTTGTATTTCTTATACTAGAATTCTAATATTATGTATATTGAAATATAATTTTAATTTTATTAATTTAAAAAATTTGTCATTCAAGAAAAATAATTTTTTTATTATACATATTAAATCTATCCATCTTTAACCCACCTTCTCAATTAGATAATTTTATCTTATCTATATTTCATTTATATCCGACTTTATTTTATCTTGAGCATGCACTAAACGTAGGATTAGACAAATTTTATCATATCCCGAATTTTATTTTAATTGTCAAACGCGGCCTTTAGACCTTTTTTCGGTCTTAAACTGATTGATACCATCGTGAGGTTGCTGAGAAGGCAGTGATCAATATGGCTTTACCAAACACCGTTTGAATTGCAAAGAAGACACCCGTCATTTGCGGGTAGAAAAGGGAATTAGTTGAGCTCATTAACTAAGATTTAATGCGCGAGGGCGAGAGCTTCCGTCGTGCATTGATGGGATCCCAGTTAAGTTGGTGGAGGGAGATGGAGAGTGTTTCTCCTGTGATAATTAGTCCAGCGTACGAAGAACAGGAAGCAAGCACGCACGAAATAGCAAGTGCCTGTCCATTTCACACCTTCATAGTTTTTCTTCTCATAGGCGCACCATCTTCCATCGCTTTTAAAAGACACTGGCCCAAGAGAAAGACGAACCGCTCTTATTTTCGATAAGTACAGCTTCCTACTCTTCTACTGGCTCCAGTTGCTTTCGTGAGGCACAGCTCGCACAAGCTGTCGAATTGTATCGATTCGTGGATCTCCCAGGGGCCACGTCGAATCCGACGGGTCCTGTTTATAGGGGTTCGGATGAGGTAGGTGCGCACGCAAAGTTTTGTATGTTCTTGGAACGATGCTAATGGCGACGTTAAGGGCACCGGTATGGATGGTATTCACATGACAATTCAATCGGGAAAAAGGGTTGGAGAGGAGGCCTTGGCATTGTTATTTGGTCATCTTTGGGCACTATAATTTTAGTGCAGAATTAAAAAATACATTATGTCTCTGTTGAAGATATTGTTGCCGATGCTGATTGATCTTAATTGACTTTTTTATTATAGGGAATATTTTATGTACATCTTTGGGATATTGTGTATATTTTTATTCCTTTGTTATTTTAGACACTCTGTATTATAAATAGATTGTAATTACATATTGAAAGGAATATAGAAAAGCAGTATACAATTCTCCCAAACTCCAAGCTTTCTATTTTTCTAACATGGTATCAGAGCCTCCCGCCTTGGCCTAGCTTCCGCAACGCCTTTTAGGGAGAAATCATGTCGAAGACTGAGGATTCAACTTCCGGCGTTTCTGAGGGAAATCCACAGTCTCTCAACAATCAAACAGGAGATGTCCTCCCTACATAACAACAGATGAATCCATTAGAAAATCAAACAGGCCTCGTGCAACCGACACAGCTCAACACGGGATTTAATCCTGGAAATCCCCTCACAGGACCATACATTCAGTGGGTACCTATATCAATTCAGCCAAATCAAGGAGGTTTGACTCAGAATTCACCTCAAATCGACCCCGGAAGGATTGGTGGGCTAGAGGAAAGCCCATCACACATACCTGGAGCGGGTCCTGGATACGGGGCAAACTGGTCCTTCTTGGGCCAAAGTAGTTCGGGTCCTGGGTATGGGGCGAACAATCCCTACCCGACCTATGGACCCAATTTTTTTCTTTTTGCAGGTCTCGCCGGAGTCGGCGGTCGACTGGAACCTAAAGACCCACTGTACACTGCGACTGCCGACGGACCGGAGCTGCGCCTGATCTCCCAGCAGCTGTCGGGACCGGAGAACTACTCTTTGTGGTCTCGCGAGCTCCGGTGAGCGCTCGTGACCAAAGACAAGGACGGTTTTTTGGACGGCACTGTCCCGATACCGTCCGACGAGCGGCTTGCACGACAATGGCGCAAGTGCAACCAACTTGTTCGGACCTAGATAGGAAATTGCCTCACGGCGGAGGTCGCGGCCGGAGTACCACCGACCGAAGATGCAAAAAAATTTTGGGAGAATTTACGGGAAATGTATGGTAAGCTCGATAGAGCGAAAATTTTCACCCTAACGCAAGCATTATCAGATCTCAAGCAGGGAAATTTATCGATCTAAGCAATCTACAACAAACTCTCTGCCCTATGGAATGAAATCGACATGACAGAGGAGAAATTAGAGGGACCCGAGGCGACCTTGGCTCAATACCGGGCCATGAGAGATCGGGAGAAGGTTACACGGTTCCTACTCGTGTTGAATGAAACCTACTTACCATTTCGTAGCCAGATCTTGGCCACGGATCCGGTCCCGCCGCTCGGCCGCATATACCAACTTGCGGTTCAAGAAGAATCCCAGAGGCTGGCGTCGTCCGAGTATGTGAAGAGTGGCAAGCGCATCGTTCTCGCGGCCAAGGCTTCGTTGGAGCAGCGGCTCGGTTCCTCAAGGTCCGGCCATGGAGGATTTTCGAAAAGGGTAGGGATGCTAGGGTTTCGGGAGGAAGAAGATGAGACTTTTTATATGTCTCAAATGGGCAGCCAGGATCATTTCGGGAGATCGGACGGCTCAGGCAGCTCGCGAGGATTGAATGGCCAAGATCCAATCTTCGGATCTGACGGTGGAGGTTCCTTCGCGGGATCGGACGACTCAAATTTCGCCCTTGCAGTGCCGCGATCTGACAGACCATCAGCGTCCATTTTAAAGCGATCCAACGGCCCAAATTTGGCCACATCTTCGACCAGAAATAGTTCAAACAAATGGAAAGGTAAATTTTGTGATTATTGCAAAAAACCTTATCATACCAAAGAAAATTGTTGGAAATTGCATGGAAGACTAGGGGAGAAGAAGGAACGAAAATTTTCTATTGGAAATTTTGTAGCAGCAAATGCTAAGGTGAATCAACCCATCAGCAATGACCAACTCCAACAAATCATGAGGACCTTAAGTTAGATGGGCATTCAAGAAAAAATGCCTAGCTATTCAGGTATTTCTTATTGTTTGAACTGCAATATTTCGAGCAATGCATGGATTATTGATTCAGGTGCTGGTGACCATATAGTTTGTGACAAACGGTTCTTCTCTAAATTAGAAAAATCCTCAAATCACACTTCCGTTCGCCTTCCAAATGGTAGTGATATTTCAGTGGATAAAATTGGGGATGTTAAACTGAGTCCTTCCATCACACTAAAAAATGTCTTCATTCCAAATTTTCAGTTCAATCTCATTTCCGTATCCAAGATTTGTCAAGACAATTTCTGTCAGGTCATTTTTTATTCTGACACTTGTCTCTTTTAGGCCCCTTTGATTGGGACACTGATGGGCTCGGGTAGGAATTTCGAGGGACTTTATTTCTAGACGGCATTTCCAAAGAATTTTTCCTTCAATAAGAGCATCTTATGTAATGCCAATCATAATAAAGACATTTTTTTTTATCTCATCAGCATCTAGGCCACAGCGCCGCTTTTCCTCATCCTAAGTGCCCTATATGCCCATTAGCTAAACAGTCTAGAATGTCTTTTCCACAAAGTACATCGCGTGCTGCTAGAGCCTTCTCTCTATTGCACATGGACATTTGGGGCCCATATCACACCCCTCATCGTGATGGGTCACGCTTCTTTCTTACTATTGTAGATGATCATACTCGAGCAACTTGGGTTTTTCTTATGCAATCCAAAGCCCAAGTTCTTTCACATCTAAAAAATTTCATTGTTTTGATCAAAAATTAGTTTAACAAATTCGTACAACGGGTTCGTACTGACAATGCACGAGAATTCTTTAATCATGAATGTTCTTCATTGTTCATTTCCAATGGCATTCTTCATGAAAGCTCATGTGTTATACTCCTCAACAAAATGGGATTGTAGAAAGGAAACACCGTCATTTGTTAGAAGTTGCTCGAGCTCTTAAGTATCAAGCTTCAATTCCTGAAATTTTTTGGGGAGACTGTGTGGTCACATCGGCATACCTGATCAATAAAATGCCATCTCGAGTTTTGAGTGGAAAGACTCCATTCGAGTCATTGTTTGGAAAACGTTCGGACATTCGTCATCTTCGTGTTTTTGGATGCTTATGCTATGTCTCTACCACGGGCCCTCGGGACAAATTGGGTCCTCGTGCCCTCTCTTGCGTATTTATGGGATATCCTACCCTTCAAAAAGGATATTTGGTTCTTGATCCATCTACCGGCAGATTCTTCGTCAGCAGAGATGTCACATTTCATGAAGATGTCTTCCCTTTCAAGGATAGGCTACCATCATATTAGCATGAAGATCCCCTGACATCTTCTCGTCCCTTTCTGTATGAAGACGATCCTCCACAAGGATCAATGATGATGCTTCCACAAATGATATCTCCTATAGCATCTTCAAGTGCCGATGCACCTATCAGCTCGGATGGGGACAATGCAATTTCCAGCCTTCCTTCATCAAGTATACCTGAAGGACCTGAATCTTTGCAAGCCACTATTCTGGCGGACGATGTCTTTGCAGACTCACAAGTTGATGTTCCATATGAACCAACTAATCTTCGGCGATCAAGACGCACGGTTCGACCACCAACATGGACAGCGGATTACGTTTGTTCATCGTCCAAAAGGTGTGGTACACAATACCCCATCTCCTCCTATGTTAGTTTTGCTAATCTCTCTCTTGAACATAGATGCTGTGTTAGTAGAATTTCTGCACAGCAGGAACCTTCCTCTTATGATGAGGCTGCCAAGGATCCTCGTTGGCAACAGGCTATGAAAGATGAATTACAAGCTCTCATCGAAAATGAGACTTGGGATATTGTTTGTCTACCTCCCCATCGTCGACCCATAGGATGCAAATGGGTATACAAGATCAAATATAAAGCAGATGGATCTATTGAACGTCACAAGGCTAGATTGGTCGCGAAGGGATTCACACAGAAGGAAGGCTTTGACTATACAGAAACTTTCTCTCCAGTTGCCAAAGAAGTCACCATACGGTCTTTTCTTTCTATTGCCGCCATTCGTGACTGGCCCCTTCATCAAATGGACGTTCACAATGCTTTTTTACATGGAGATCTTGAAGAAGAGATTTATATGGATATTCCACCGGGATTTCGCAGACAGGGGGAGGGGAGTGTGTGCCGTCTTCGAAAATCCCTATATGGGCTCAAACAGGCTTCTCGTCAATGGTATGCCAAATTCACTAGTGCACTTACAACTGCAAAATTCCAGCAATCTAAGCATGACTATGCTTTATTCACATGGAAACAAGGTATGTCGTCAATCTATTTACTTATATATGTTGACGATATACTCATTATGGAAAATGATGCGCCTGCCATTGAGAGATTCAAGGAGTATTTGCATTCTACATTTCATATTAAGGATTTGGGTTCTCCCAAATACTTCCTTGGGATAGAAATTGCATAGTCAAATAAAGGCATTTGTCTTAGCCAACGGAAATTTGTCTTAGAAATTGTATCAGAAGCAGGTTTGTCGGGATCTAGGCCGGCTATTATTCCAATCGATCAGAATATCAGGTTAACGATAGCTAAATATGACAAAGGGTTGTCACCTGTAAACAAGGATCCTTTGCTTAAAGATCCTTTTGCTTATCAAAGACTTGTTGGAAAGCTTATTTATTTGACCATGACCAGTCCAGACATTTCTTATGCAGTTCAGATTCTTAGCCAGTTTATGCATGCTCCAAAACAGTCTCACATGAATGCGGCACTAAAAGTCATAAAATACTTAAAAGGGTGTCCTGGATTGGGAATATTGCTGTCTCAAGACAACAATTTGGAGATGACAGCATATTGTGACACAGATTACACTACTTGTCCCATGAGTAGAAGATCAGTCACAGGATTCTATATAAAATTAGGGGATTCTCTAATTTCATGGAAGACAAAGAAACAGTCAACCGTATCTTTGTCATCTGCTGAGGCAGGATACCGAGCAATGGCGAAGACTAGTTGTGAGATAGTCTGGATAAGAGGCCTTCTTCAAGACCTTGGTGTACAGATAAGAGAGCCCACTGTCCTATTTTGTGATAATGATGCTGCACTTAAACTTGCAATGAACCCAGTATTCCATGAAAGGACAAAGCATATAGAGGTTGATTGTCACTTCATTCGAGACAAGATCCAGAGTGGGGTGATTAGAACAAAAGAGATAAGAACAGCAGAGCAACCCGCAGATATTTTTACCAAGGCCTTATGTCAGAGGCAACATTCGTATCTATTAAACAAGCTAGGCGTCTTCGATGTGTATAGACCGCTGAGCTTGAGGGGGAGTGCTGAAGATACTGTTGCCGATGCCGATTGATCTTAATTGACTTTTTTATTATAGGGAATATTTTTTGTACATCTTTGGGATATTGTGTATATTTTTATTCCTTTGTTATTTTAGACACTCTGTATTATAAATAGATTGTAATTACATATTGAAAGGAATATAGAAAAGCAGTATACAATTCTCCCAAACTCCAAGCTTTCTATTTTTCTGACAATCTCCTTGATAAATGCCTCAAGAGTACTTGCCATGATTGATTGATGAAGTTTTGTAATGTGATGAGTTCGATGAGTGACAGAAAGATGACAATGGTTTCTCCTAGTTTAGCATAGAACTGTGCTGTACCATAACATCCATGCTTTCTCTATTAGCACAAAATGGTCGAAACACTTATATGATAAATCTTGTTTTAGCCAAGTTCACAACTTATATTCATACTTCCATGGAAATCATTTTTAAACAAGATGGTTAGTTTTCATTTATTTGAGAATTTAGGAAAAGTGATTTCTTTCTTATCACAAGGGGAAGTTGTTTTCCTTCAATTTAATCTTGTTATTTTCAATTCATGGAAAATGTTTTCTATGCATCAATTAATTTTTTGTCATCCACATATCGTGAAGTTGGAAAATAATTTTTTTTTTGGAAATAGCTTCCTTCGAAACAAGTGAACCCTAAGGTTGTGTTTGGTTGCTTGGACATAGATTGAGATAGGATCGGACAAGGTGGAATTGTCCGAATACAACATAAATATCAAGATGTGCTATCCACCGTGCCTGTGACTTCCTACGGACAAAGGTGATGCACCCTAGATCCATCTTGAAGCTTCCTACGGACAAAGGCGGTCCAATTAGTCCAATTTCCAAATTTGGATTTGCATCTAAAAAAATATTCTTAACTCAGTGTATAAAGGACTAGCTAAACTAATTCATTTTTTGGATAGACGAGTATTGATGGAAGTACGAATGGTTTTGGTCTTACAAATTTCTTTTTCAGAGAATGTGTCAAATATGTGGAGGGCGGTTGCATCTCTTTTCATTTCTTATTGTACTTTTTGTTTTGTATTAGTCTTGTTATCAATTTATTCCTTTTTTATATTTTTAAAATTTGAATTTCTTATAAGTTCCATTTTTTAAACAAAAAAAATGAAATTCTCTTTCTATTTAATAATTCTAATAATTAATAAATTGATTGCGAAAATGAGGCCTACTTGGGAAAAAGTCGATTGCAAAAGCATGTGCTTTGGTGTTGCAGTGGGTCCTCGTTCATATGTGACGTTGTTAATTTGATGGGACACCATACGATAAACTCATTCCACATAGATGTTAGATGATTTAAGACATCTTAATTATCGTGAAAATATATAGAATATTATAAATAATTTATAAATATCTAACAGAAGAATTATCTAAATCCACTTTTGATAAAACAAACCCTTTTCTATGTTGACATTATAGAAGAAAATAACATTAACATATGCATTTAATTTGTAGTAAATTTATGATTTAAAAATCATTTATTCTTGAAAATGATCGCTTTTGTTATTTATAAAAATAAATATAATATAAAAATATTTTCATCATCTATAAAGATATTTAGACAAAATGTTGTAAAAAATGAAAATATTTTTCATTAATTATTCATTTCAAGTGATATAAGCGATCTTTTTAAGAAAATATTTTTAAATTTTTTATTTTTTGCGACACGGATGGATCTGATGAGCATGATTTACTTAATCATCGACGATATAATAATTAATCTGGTACTCCTATCGGTCTTAAAAAGATTCATCAAGATTGTGTAGGAAACAGTAAAATCTGTATTTTTTTTTTAATTATGCATAGCATCATAATAAATATAATAAAAGACCGAGAGAGCTTTCCGAGCTCCGCGTGAAAAAAAGTCGATGGAACGTAATAAAATAAAAAGTGTATAACTAACATATTTGATGATTAATTGTGTTCCCACATGAGTCTGCCAAAGAAGAAAATCCCCTAATTTCCAAAAGAGGAATTATTAATTTCATATACATTTATTTTTTTATAATTATTATTATTTCGCGTGCCGTGTTGGTCAAAACACGACCGTCGTGGACGGCGTAATATCTCTCTCTCTCTCCGAGCTCACGCGAGAGGAGGCAGCCGGAACGGAGCTCCGAAATCTCGCGGCGGCGGCGGCGGCGTTGTTCTGGTTCTGTTATCAAGCTCGCGGCTGCAGAAAGTTCGCCGATTGCGGAATTTGACGCGGTGGAATCGGCTCCTCATCGAGCAGTTTCGAGGGGACGGTCGGGAGGAAGGAAACGATGGCGTTGCAGACCGGGGTTTCCAGCTCCAAGGTTCTGATTCTCGTCGGCGCAGGTAATGGCCTCCTCCGTCCCGCTTCCGCCATGTTCAATCGCGATCGCCGGCGATTCGATTGGGCCGTTGTTCGCTCGCCGGGCGGATTTTATTCAAGATTCGCGTTGAAGTTTCCGACCGCCTCTCTCGGTTGATTTTCAGCTACGACGTGGCGATTTTGATTGGTCTTGAGCTTTTCTTGAGGATTGAGTCTTCGGTTTCTGGTTATCGGATTCTATTTGTCAGTGTTAAGGTCCTGTATGCATCTTGCTGTAAATGAGTCGACGAGGAGTTCTTTGTTTTGTTCAATCGTTTGAAGGTTTCGCTCGGAATCCTGACAACGAGCTCTCTTTGCTACAGAGTGCTTTGTTCTGTTGGGTGAAGGATTGAGTTTTTGTCGCTTGTCTGACATCTGACCGATTAAGCAGTTCCGATAACCTCTGGCCACCTGTCTCCCTTGTTGTGCAACAGGTTTGACTGGTTCCATCGTATTCAATAGTGGACGGCTTTCGGAGCTCGTTGCACAGCTTCAGGAAATTCTGAAGGGTGTGGATGAGGCCGAGGTCTCGTCCAACAAGTTTGATAGCGCTCTTCTTGCAGCTCAGGTATTGCAGAGCTATTTGCTATCCTTGATTAACTTCGATTTTTGATACATTCGGTAGCCTCTAAAATTTGACAACAGAGTCTGTTTTTATAAGTAAGAACCGATATTCTAATCCTCATGCATTTGAGAAACAATTGTTCTTGGTGAATACTGCATGTTTGGAATTCTAATGTCGAGAAAATATAGAAGGATGAAACACATGATAGGCTTTGTAATAGGATCCTTGTTCTAACGAATGAGGATCATCTATTATATCTATTGAAGGTCATCACTTTCACTCGAACTGATAATGATAGTTAATGAAGAATGATAATTAAGATTATCTAGTTGCCGAAATCAACACTTTACCTAAGCATATAGGGTTTGCTTGGTTATGCTTAACTTAATCTCAGTGCATACTGTTGGGGTTATCATTAATCTTTCTTGATAATTTAATGAGCAGACCATGCACTCTCCTGGGATTCACATCCATCTCTTCTTTATCTTTGATAGAAATTTCCTTTACTTACTGCCTCATTTCTCTTTTTGCCTTCAGATTAGGCAATTGGCACAAGATATCAAGGAGTTATCCTTGTCCGCTCCAATAACCATCTATAATGGGAACTCAACTTCAAGTGGTATGGACATATTACCCTATACTACATTGCAAAGCTTATATGGCTTGATGATTTCACAGCTTTTCTATTTACTGTGTCTAATGAAGGACTTTCGGTTTCTTGTTGTCTTTTCTAAATTAACCTTTACGAAACGAGTAAGTACTCTTTCCTCACAAAATTGGTACCTTGTTGATTTATTAGAGGAGCGTAATGAATTCTTACCAGCATGAAGTGCAGTTAAAAAGAAAATTCCTCTAGATCAAAAGATAATATTCATCTGAAGGAGCCAATTTTGTGTTGAATAATTGATTTGAGGGAATGAGAAGCAAAGAAATTAGTAGTCTATCATGATTTGTTGCCTAAAGAGAATTTCATGTAGAATTTGCTTTATCTGCTCCCAAGAATGCTCTGTGTCTAATCCTGGGATTATTCATCTTGGGTTTCTTTCTTGAGCACGATCTCTTTGGGATCACTAAGATTGAGAGAGGGAATTAGTTATGTTCCTTCTCAGAGAGAGCAAGTGATAAAAGATTTCGTGAAAGAAGAGTGATAAGAGCAGTGATGCAGTCCATTGGTGGTTTCATAGCATCTGCCAATTTCTTAGTTTTCCTTGCTATGTTGCCAAATATCAAAGTTAGGACTTATGAGTGGTAATTGAGGCTTCATAGTTTGATAGGCTCTGAAGAAGCTACAGAAATGCAAATTGGGCTGTCATTTTAGTGAGATGTGAGAATAGTCAAAAGAGGTAAAGAATTTTGCAGTTGTAGATAATGAAATGATGTAAAGGTCAATGTGAGGAGATTTTTTCTGCGTGCATTAGGCACTGTTTTTTGTACTGGGTTTTTCCTTGACTCAACATCGTAATCTTCCATAACTGTCAATTTGAGAGGAATAACTAATGAGACATGACATTCTCCTGGAGATCGAAACAGTTTCCACTTTCCAGTACTCTGACGAGAGGATTCAATGCACAATTTCCAAATCTCTGTTTCCAATTCTGAGGTTTAGTTGCATTTTTAGGGAGCTGCTTGCTAGAATTGTACTTGCTAAGTTTTGGATTTATAGTTCAACCGACAGCTTCATTTTGGCTGCAAATGGTAGAGCTGCCAGTTGTTAAATGATTCATGGTATCTGACTTGTGTAAATTATGTGATAATCCTGAGGGTGAAAAAGGTTTGTATATGTTGGCAGCTCCCGCTTTTTACTTGTTCGTAATTTGTTATTGTAATATCTCATGTTAGCATTATAGATTGCTTGTTTGTTTATGGATACTTTTTTTGTTTGTGATTACAGGGGGTTATGCTTCTTACCTAGTACCAGCTGCTGCACTTGGAGCAATGGGGTATTGTTACATGTGGTGGAAGGCAATGTTTTTGAACCATACTCAACTTACAGTTTTTGATGCCTAAATATTACTCATTTGTGTTCCTCTGCACTCTTATTATTGCCGACTACTGCTACAAGGATATGTACTGATATAAAAATGGACTTTACAGGGCTGGTCATTCACTGATGCCATGTTTGTTACGAAGCGCAATATGGCAAATGCTGTTGCAACTGTGTCAAAACAATTAGAGAATGTGTCTCAAACATTGGCAGTAAGTCAGAGAGATGATGTTAATCTATAATTACTCCTTTCAGATTCTTTTCGAGCATGTTTGATATACTATAAGCATCAAATATGCAGACAACAAGGAGGCACCTATCAAAGAGGCTTGAGAGCTTGGATTGGAAGCTTGAGGAGCAAAAGGAGATATCCGAGCTTATTGCAGATGATGTAAGGAATTCTCTTTCTAACAGAATGTGTCTATATGCATCTGGATGACACACCCAACACCCCCCAAAAAAAAAAAAAAAAAAAACCAGCTTGATAGTCAATAGTCAGTACAATCTTCTGCTTGCACTTAGTCGATCATAATCAGTTCCCCTCTTTGGGTGCAAAAATTTGGTTGCCACTGCAAAGCAAGATGCATGATGCACTGTCCTCATCTTTACAAGTATGGATGAGAAAGATGTTTCATCAGGCACAGAACTTACATTTGGTTGATATCAATTATGCACACATGTACTTGCTTACCTATACCTGCACTATCGCAGGTAAATGACGTAAAGTTGAACCTATCTCAAATAGGACTCAATGTTGAAGTAATCCACCAGATGGTTTCTGGGTTGGTAAGCATAAATTTTGACTTATGTTATTGTAATGATCCAGCTTTCTTGACTTGCTGGAGTGGAAGTTGGAACTTGCTTGATGTTGATTTTTTATTTTGGCAGGAAGACAAAATTGAGCTGATCGAGAGCAAACAGGTGAGATTTTTTAACATATTCATGCACCTGTTATAAGAAGTACTGCTCATAGTTCTTGGAGTTGATTGACTTTAATTGGTCTGTTGATTTATGCAGGATGTCACTAACTCTGGTTTATGGCATCTCTGTCAACTAGCGGATGGTTTTCAAGATGCCCAAAAGAGCAAAAAGATTAAGGTCAGCCTGCTTCGAGCTGAAAAAGAAAGAAAGAATTATCCTTTGAATAATATTTAGATGTGGATTTTGTATTATTGACAAGTGAGGAGTGACAAATCTCGTGTGCAAGGAGATTTATGCATCTAGTTTTCTCCTTCTACATTGGCAGGATGTCAGTGGTACACTAGCCAACAACTTGAGATTGCCGTATGTGGAAACTTCTGCAAAGGTATGATCTCAAGGATATATTGTCCCTTCTTTTACTGTGGCTCTCCAATGACTTGCATGGTTCTGTTAAAACTTTCAGGGGCTTCAATTCATTTCCGAAACAAATGGATTGAGTGACTTTGAAAATTCAATCACGAGTGCGAAGCAGAATGATGACAGTCTTGTAAAGGAAAAGGTTCCAATTACTACACGCAGAATACACAGATCTTATCCAGTTGGCATTTCATTGGCTCGGGGAATAATCTGAAACACGTGATCCCTTTTTTTCTTTTTTTACTTTTTGGTTTGGTCACAATATTTTCTCATTAGTTACCTGACTCACCTCTATTTTTGAGTCCCGGAATGTGGGATTAGATTATCAAATTGATAGGTGCATCCGATTGCTTTGGTACGCAGTTACGGCCACTTCATTCGGCTCAATATATTTGCTTGATTTCATTTGTTGTGTCAATAAGCTTTTGGTCGGCTGTAAGTGAAGATGATGCCAACTACATTATTGTAAAGTTGTTGATAAAGGGAGCTTTATTTCTGTCCCTTGTTTCAGTTGCTGGTCTGACTTTTTGTCACCCATTGTTAGTTATCATATTAACTTGTGGGAGATCACCACTAGGTCTGTGCAATCGGATTGGTCTTGTCCGAGAACTGATCGGACTGCCTTGAAAGCCGGTCGAGTTCCAAAAATTTGGAACTGGTTGGAACTGCTCCAGTTCTTGGTTTCAAGTGAAGAACCATCTTGGAGCCGGACCGAATTTGGAATCGATTTTATTAAACCTAAAAATCCTAATTTTTCTTTTGGCATTTCTTTTCCTTTATTCTCTCCATCCTCACTTGTATACTTCACGATCTCTCTCTCTCTCTTGTTCGCAACTCACCCTCTTTGCTTGCTCGTGGCTTGCCCTCGCTTGTTTGAGTCTTGTAACCCTTGCTCATTCCTGGCTTGCCTAGTCTTGCTTGCCCTCGTTTATCTTTTATTATTTTGCTGTAAACGATGAACAGAGAAGGAACAAAATGAAAACAAGTTCTTGGGTAGACTCTCGAATCAAATTGTAAAAACATGATAGGTTTTAAGATCGGTTCCACGACAAATGGGATAGGGTTTAGGTTCCATGAATGATGAATCCATTCTAACATAGTAGGTTTCAAGCGTGGAACTTACTCATCTTGAAACCGATCACTTATAATTACTATCTTGATGATTATTTCACTTGCTCTCCATTATATCATTTATACTCGTCGCATTCTTGTTTTTCGTCCTAACATCCCATTTAACGGTAGTTTATCTGAACTTAGGAAAACAAAGTGGCGACATGATTGGTCTTCCAACAGTTTCTGATGTCTATCTCATGCTACCATTATAAAATTGAAATTAGAACTTGTAAATGGTTGAATGATATAAGATATACCAACCGAATATGTTTCTGACTCCGTTCCCTATTACGATGGAGAGATGGTTCACCCCTTTTCAACAACTCTAGCACTCAAAATCAACATCTATATGATCCCATCAGATTCAAAGTCGAGGCTTGGCTGATCTTGATGAAGAATCGATCAGGCATCAGATGTATCATCGGCCATGCTAATTGCTTATGTGCTGTGAAACGCCTTGTAAATCAAATCTATCGAAGCCGGCATGTTCCAATACACCGACTTCGTCTTACATGGAAGTGACAACAAATTCCAGTTACAACGTGGGCCTCTTACTTATTTTAATTTCTTATTCTGAGAGAACATTATATTTTCCCATAATTATCTTGCCAGATATATGCAGTAAAGCTGAATGATCATGATGTACATTCCCATCCACCAAAACTCGATCGAATTTTTCGAGTCGACGATTGGTTGGGGAAAGGCGGGATAAATTTTGGGCCCGGCCCGGCCCATATTCGACCACTCCGAAACCGACTTGGCTTCCTCCTCTTCGCCACGGAACGAGCCATCGTCGTCTGAAGAAAGCGTCTCATTCACGGCCTCTCGCATGGACTGGCTATAAAAATCTAGGGCTCGGAAAAGTCCTCCTGCGCACGCACTCCGACTTCGCGTAGATTCCCCAAAATCCTCTCAATTCACTCGCAGCTCGCAATCTTCTCTCGAACAGGTACTCCTCTTCGATCCTCGATTTCTTCGTGCTTTCCTCTTTTTCGAGCTCGGGACGCGCTTCCGATCGATCGAGCGCGGCCGGTTTAGGTATAAAAAAGTCCTCCTTTTTGTTCGATTCGATCCGCGTATCGGATCGCGCGGTTTCGTGTTCTGTTTCGATTGATCCGTGTCGACGGGTGATTGAGTTCTGGGTTTTTCTTTGGCGTGTCTCAGTTCTTGAGGGGAATCCGCCGACATGCCGAAGAACAAGGGTAAGGGAGGTAAGAATCGGAAGAGGGGAAAGAACGAGGCCGACGACGAGAAGCGGGAGCTGGTGTTCAAGGAGGACGGGCAGGAGTACGCCCAGGTGCTCCGCATGCTCGGCAACGGCAGGTGCGAGGCCATGTGCATCGACGGGACCAAGCGGCTCTGCCACATCCGGGGCAAGATGCACAAGAAGGTCTGGATCGCTGCCGGCGACATCATCCTCGTCGGGCTCCGCGACTACCAGGACGACAAGGCCGACGTGATCCTCAAGTACATGCCCGACGAGGCCAGGCTGCTCAAGGCGTATGGAGAGCTCCCCGAGAACACCCGTCTCAACGAGGGTATCGCTGGAGGTCTCGAGGAGGACGAAGAAGGGCCTGGGGACGACTACATCGAGTTTGAGGATGAGGACATTGATAAGATATAAGCTGTTTTGTTTGCTGATGAAGCCTGGTTGAATTAGTTGGGATGTTGCATACTATTGAGCTGTGTTTTAATGTAGCGATTGGCAAAAAGTAAGATATTGCGCTATAAGTGGATCACAGATGTGGGTACACATATGTAATACTGGAATTATGCATCATATTTCGTAAATTTTCTTGTTGTGCAAGTGTTTTTGCTTTAGGGTTCTATGCCTAGTACTGTTTATTAAGGATTTATACTTGCACCTCTCTTGCTATCCTCTAGTTCTTTCCATGTCATCGGTCTTCAAGCTAATGCATTTTGGTGTTAGCACTTAAGTTGTGAGATCAAAGGTCTGTACTTGAAGAGGGACATCAATCCCTTTGACAAAGGTATTGATGCTTCGGGTTCGTGCCTTAGGGTGTGTCTTGATCAAGGGGATAAGTACTTGGGAAAAGGAGATTCGTGGGTGCAAGTGTTCATTGCCTATATGTTAAGCTTAGGGAGTTGGAAGGCAATTCAGCTGGTGATGTGTGCTGATTTGTCTTTTTTTCTTTTTTGGGTCACAGAGATGAAGTGAGCTAATTGCAGGTTCACGGGCGTTACTGGAAATAGGAAGTGAAACAGTCTTGAGGATAGTACATCCATCATTTGCACACACGATAGTGCTATTTTGACATGCATTAGTTGGCTATCCCCTGCACTACAGTAGGAGAAATGATAGTGTTGTAATGTTTTGTGCCTTTACCTTTACAGCAGGTACTGGTCAAAGAGGCATTTCAATCCCGCGATTATTTTCAATTACATAAGTTGATTCAGACCTGATATCGAAGTTGTTAGAACACTCATGAAACTCATATGTCTAGCAAATCATATGATAATGCGAAAGCATTTGATTCATACATTTACAGAGGAAATTCTGGCAGGCATGTGACAGTCTTAAACTGCTATATTTACTGGATGCATTAACTGACTTGTCTTGCTGGGTTGATTGGCCAGCAGCAGGACGTGGCGTTGTGTGCATTTTGTGAGGCGTTTGCTAGGATTCTGAATCATGGCATATGATCTCGTTCTTGATCTCCATTTGCTGCTTGTGCTTTCTGTCCGTTCCACTTCCAACATCATCCGATGAGTCTTCCCTAGATACCTGAAAAGTTAGGTGTTACTTGGCAGTAAGTTATATTTATATTGCATTAATCTTCTGACTGCAAACGAACCAACCAGACTAGTTCTGCTACTCGGTTCCTAAATTGGTGAACGTTCTGGAGCATGCGTGATTGCTTTGCTGTATAAGTGCCTTCTAAATTCTTCTGAGCTGAGACTCGAAAGAGTTTTACCTTTGCATACACCTTTGGACATTGTTGGCTTGGCACTGTTTTCCGTCTTGATACACTTCTCTTGTTAGTAGCTTTAGGCCTGATCCTAGTTGGCTTTAAGTTCTTCCCAACCCCTGTAGCTCTGACTGACAAGGCATCGAGATGGACAGATACTTCGTTGGATCCGCAACTTTCGATTTCTTCTCCTGCTACATCAAGCAATATTTTCTTGACTCTGTTCCTTGGCGGAATTTGCAAGTTCACATGACTTACGACTGATGGGCTCTCTAAAACACGAGTTGCCATCCATCTTTCGAGCCAGCTCCAACTCATGTTGGGTTCTCTACCTTCTGTTCTTGTTTGCCTCTTCTTAGAACAAATCCTTAGCTACAAGCATGCAGATCGTTATATAATGGAGCCCGGTTCTAGTTGTCAAACCATGTTTTCTTAGGTCGGTTGGATGTACCTGTTGGGAGAATGCATATGCCAGAGCTCTCTCCCGCCTGGTTGTAGCTTCCAGTCTGCTTTGAATCCTCATTTTCGATATGTTGCTACTTACTGTGCTATCGTCCCACTCTTCCTGCAACATTGACGCACACAGAAGTTACACAGTGAAGGTACAGTCGTAACTTTCGAGATTATTGTTGGAGGTTCTGAAGCATGGTTTTTGCTGTCCCACCATATGTTGGGTAGAGTCGGGATCAATTTCGATTCACTTCTAGAGTCCTGGAACGTTGCTGTGTGGAAGGAACTTCTGTGGTCCGTTAACACCTAGACGTGTTTACCTCGTTTGATTTGGAAATATATTTTCGCGTTGATAAAAACTGGTGGAAGATGTTTGTATCAGTGTTCATGTGTATTGATATAGGATTGTAGAGGAAAAAGAGTTTGGTTTCTCCATCTCAGGACGCTTTGGTCACTAATTGAATTTGAGGATCAAGCTGAAGTGGGAGAGAGATAAAAATGATGATCTCGGTAAATGATCTCAGCCGTTCGACAGTTTCAGCCTGAATTGGTGTGCTTTGCTTTTCAATCTAATGGTGAAAATCTGTGGAGGCACGGTCCCGTGAGGGACCATAGACTCACCCAAGTAAAATGGCCCATTTAGTGCCAAACATTTATGGTGAAGTTTCTGGCTGTTAAGGTGCAAAATTGTTAGAAGTAGCCACTGTGGCCACGAATTTTACCTTTGGCTTTGAGACTTGAGCTCTGTGTTTGTGCTTCTGGTGACTGGTAGCCAACTCCTCGCCTTGTACTGCGAATACTTGCACAGAATTTGCTGTTTGAACTTCCAAGGATGTACCAATGGAGTCCTTGCTTGGGCTCTCTGCTGCCGATACTGTACATTGCTCGCCCCTGCTCACTGATATATCTTCCACGTTCTTACGCCTAGCCTGAATTTGTGACGCAACAGTTGTTTTAGCACTTACAACGCAAATGGCAATTGTAACTAACTTATCCTAATTGACACTGCTGATGAGTAAACATTAATTCAAGATAAACTTTGTGTGCTAGTGGATTGTATCCTGGAATTTGATATTGTGGCCTCACCAGGAATCTTCGGAAAGCTGATTGAATGATCATAGCTGCATCGCATTCATGGAACAATCTGGACATTGAATTCTTTCGCTTTTCTGAAAAACTCTCGTTCTCTCCATTACTTTCGATGTCCGGTTCAGTTTCTACAAACAGTGGACTAATTGTGGCTTCATAGCTCTTGACAGAAGCCGAATCTTCCTCCGCCAGAACCGAATCGAACTCATCACCGCACAGGTACGATCTCACAACGCTCCATCTCCTCCTCTCGGCCATACCACTTCTCGCCTGATAGAATCAAACAGATCGCAACCAACACAAGTTACCAACATGATCTTAGCAGGGAGACACATTTCCAAGGTGAAGAACATACGTTGGTCTCATGCGGACTGGAGGGTCGGCTTCTGGAGAAGACACTCTTCACCAGCTCCCCAGTGAGACCCATCTTTGATCTCCACCCACCAACCGCAGAGCAGGAATTCTCTAATGAGTCTTTCCCGGAATCACACACAAGCTTGTGGAAATGATAAGAGATCTCTCAGATATGTAGCAAGAACCAAACTACAGAGAAGCGGAAAAAGTACGTGAAATCTTTCAGCATGCGATGTGATTGCCGGGTGATCAGTTCCTTATAAAAAAAATGGGATGATTAGTTAATCAGCACATGTGAGCTGAGTACATTTGCAGGGCAGAGCTTTCTTTCTGTGGGGTTTGCCTGTGAAGCAAAACTTTAGAGCTGGACTCGAAGGACCCTTTATCGTCAAGATATAGATAAGGGAAACTGGAAAAAGCGAGAGGCTGAGTTAGCAAAGGATGGATGGATCCGAGACGGACATATAATTCGGTTTAGCTTTTTTCTTTTCTTTCTTTCGTGGCCAGTCGCTTTGTGCACATGGCTCTCGCCCCATTGGCCTCCTGGAATAGTTCTTTGCTTGGTGGGGTGGCTACGTCTGTCGATTCTTGCTTCTTAAGCCTCGTTCCCCGGCCGAGTCCATCCGTTTCCTATCTCGGGTCATTACCTTCGGTACTTCGGTCGATCATCGTCAGGTCAAGGCAGCAGGAACGGTCCGGAAGTGGGCCTTTGTGTTTTGATTCATTAGTTCTTCAATAAATATTGTAGCGTGTGATCTGAGTACATAATACATAATTCGAGTATAAAATTAGTTGTACTTGCGTTGTGAGGAATTGAACTGGTGTATGATGCGTCTAATCCACGCACATGTTTTGTCCCTTAGTGACTCGGCCGATCGAGAGTGCCCGGACACCACCGAGATCTCCAAGGAAACAGAGGAGGGAAAGGGCAAAAACGGCAATGACGGGGAAGAGCTAAGGAAGGGGGCAAAAGAGGAAGACTAATGTTTTTCTTTGTCGGCGGATCCATCTTCCGTCATATGTTAAATCACGAGAAAGGACCCGAATTTTGTTTCAGCCCTGTGCTGTTTCGCATGCCTTGGCGTATTGGCCAGGCTAAAATCTGTTCTGCGGCACCCAAGTGAATAACATGTCAAAGAAGCTAAAGCGAACCATAACGGTGACGGTGAGGCCGGCAATTCGTGTTCTGTCGAAAAACATGAACTTCAAACCGTTTCTTTGCTCATCAAATTATTCATGAAATAAGTCACCAATAAGGTATTTAGTCATTTCGTAAATTTTAGAGTGGGTTTGCTTTGAGTTATGGTAACTTCGCCTTTCCTAGCAAAATCAGACTTTTTTTCGGAAGAAAACTAGCTAGGATTAGGAATGTATATGTATACTGTAACGTAGCTGGACATATGATCGAGGACGTTTTTGATGACTTGCCCACAATCCCAAATCGGCTCAACAAGGCCGACCATAATCTTCTGGGCCATTATTTTGGTACGTCGTTGCTTTGTAGGCCCAATAGGTACTTGGACTCGAAAGGCTAATCATGCAATGGCCACAAACATTGAGGTAGGCCGGTGTTGTTTGGGTGTTCAAGCAGGTTAAAGTGGGGGCGGCCGGGCGCAACGGGAAAGAGGGAGGAGGAGCTCGGGGTGGGGCTTTATCAGAATATTTAAATAATAAATCACATCTTTATTTAATAATTTAAACTTTTAGAACACGTAGTAAAGATTTCACCAAATCTCCAAAGTCTAACATAAAGCGAGGTAGGGCTCGAGAGAGACCGAGTCCGCATCTAATGAAGGGCCATTGGCTCGCCCTTTGCGCATTACCTCTAAGTCAATTATTTTCCTCGACCCCATCGAAAAAAGGGTCACGACAGTTTTCACATCATTAAAAAGGGGATATTGTTTAAAGAGAGCTTCTGATTTGCGACCTGAGAAAAAAGAGAAGAAAAGAAGGCAAGCTACTCTTTACATTCGGACCACATAGTTCCCTCTATCCCTAAGCCTGAAAATGTCCAACTTTTGAGATATGAAATAGGAAATTGACACCTGACCTCTTATTTTTTATTTATTTATTTATTTATTTGGCTTCCTTTATGATATATTACTACCTTGCCACTCAAAATTATTATGTTTAATAATCACATTTGATGTGACAAATAGTTGCAGTTAATTTCTGGAATCTCAATTCAATGGGAAGGGGGAAGTTTTTCTTTTAATATAACTAATCAAGAAAATAATTTCCATGTAAAAATTAGTAACTTGAGAGAATTTTGTGCATAAAATCTCCCTATGCGTCAACTTAAGTCAATCTGATCCACCGCATCAGTAGTTTTATTCTTTTTTTTTTTTTTTATTTATTTAAGGCGAATTCTTTTTCTTTGATATATTATTTTGACGCATAGCGGACTCCCTGCATGATTATAAGGAGTCGTGATTTTTATATAAATTAATGATTTTTTCAATTTTTATGCTCTATTTTGTATTATTTTATCAATATCAAGTCACTGAATATTTTATTAATTTAAAATTAATGGAAATTCTCTCGTAAGTCTTAAAAACAACCGTTCTTTTACCTTGAAAAAAAAAAACTTTCTCGTGATAGTACTGGGAAGGCCAACAAGTTCTGGCTTTTTACAACTTGCCCCCAAACAGGCACGAACCACTGCCAACTTGCCATACTGATCTACACAATCAGAACAGCTCTCGAGCATAAATCAACGAGTCAACCAGCTCAATGCATGAATACTTGATCAGTTAAAGCACATACAAACCGAGGTTTTTCGGCTTACACAACACTCAAATCATACCCATGTCCATAGAGTCCTTCAGAGTTTAACTATCGTAAATACTAGGTCCAAAAATCCCCGATTCGATTCATCCTATTTAAGCAACAAAATTTTCTGGAAAAATAGCTTTACGAGAAGCGTAAAAATTACTTCCGAGAAACAGAGCACCGAGTGAAGAGTAATGACCATTCCACAGACATCTAAAGCGCTCGCCTAAAGCAGAAACGATGTGGATTGTTTATGTGGGAAAAGCCCAGGAGGCATCATTGCCCAACCCAATCAATCGAAGACAGGCTCTGACCACGGGCAGCCTTCATCGTAGGACGGGACAGACCGAAATTATGGAGAGCCGCCAGCAGCCCAAAGCGGCGGCGGCGGGAGGGTGGCTCAGTCGCCGTTCGGGAGTCGTCGCTCACCTGTTCGAACTAGATCGAGTAGTGCCTTCTCTCTCTCACTAGGGCTCAAGCCTCTTGCCCTTTTTTGTCACTCCCTGATGTAATTCAATACAAAACTAGGCAATTGCAATGAAACGTAAGATTTAATTCTGTATACTGAGCGAAATAACAATTGCAATGAAAAATAAGAGTCCACGTAAATGAAGCAAGCAACAAAAATGTAAGAAAAATGTAGATGGAAATGAGCTAGGGTTTTCTTGTGTATTCTAGAATATTTATGAGGATGAGTAATATTGTAAATGTACACTCATATAATAAATGGGAAGATATAATCTTCACCGTTAAATTAATGATAGATGTATAGTTGTGATTGAGCATGAATTTATATATAAAAGGTCACTTCCTCCTCATTTATATCATTTCACAAGTAATGGATATTTAGATCTTCCTCCGTAAAGTTTTTCTTTTTGAGGAACTTTGTGAGTGTGAGTGAGAAAGGATTACTTGTGAAGAAATTCCCAAGACCACAACCACAAACGCTAAATCAACCGACCCATAGCACAAAGTTTCGTGAGATCAAGGTTTCACTGCAAGAGCCATCCACCATAACTCCCTCACAAACTTATGAAATAAGATTAAATAAATAGATTGATAATATTTCTAGGCCAATAGCAATTTAAGAAAAATGTTTTCCAGCCAAAAAAAAAAAAAAAAAAAGAGAAGTGAAAAGTGAAGAAGTTGTTCTCTTTGCTGAAGTGAATAATTACCATTCACATCCTCACGTACGTACGAATTGTTTGTGCACTCTTTACATCAAATCTAAATAGATCAAGGTTCATTTCACTAAACGTTGCTTTTGTTTAGGGCATGCTACTAGACTCTTGCAATCAGGTCTTATGGGTTTATAAATACCTTCTTCTTTTTTTATCGCCAATATGTCGTTGATTGGGTGATTACCTGGTGAAAAAAAAAAAAAAAATTGGATCCAAAGCTCAAGGACAGCAGAAAATATCAACACATGAGTACTAACAGGAGTTAAATGTGTGACTTTCATGGTTGAATAGCATTACCATTTCATATTTTATATGATTAGCTTATATTTGAGTATTGTCGCGACCTAATTTTTCGGGTTTACCACCTAAGACTAGGTTAATGGACTACTAAGCTTAATGGCTTAGCTCGGGCTCTCTCAAGCCCATACCAAATCGCGACTTAAGTCTAATTTTTTTTTTACATGCAAAATATTATCTAGAGTCGCCACTAATCGGTTTGTGGTAGGTCGATTAGACACCTAAGTAAAATAAAGGGAGATTTATTTTACTCCTACGAACGAGACTAAGGGTACGGGGACTTTGTTACATTATAATTTTTAACCCTTTCGGTACCATTTCTTTTTTTATTTTATTTTTTTTATTTTTTAAAAATGTTTTTGCGTAGCAACTTGGATTTATTTTAACCTAGACTTCTACTATGTCAAAAGGTGACCATACAGGTGCTCAACCATTATTGAATACTCAATTAAGCAAATAAATAAATTGCATCACACAAAGCAAACATTTTTTTTTTGGGTTTTCTTAAGAGTTAGAAAAATGCATTTTTAGCTAAATGACCTGATTTTACTAACATGCAAATTCAAATTCAATGGGCCTAATATGCAATCTAGTTAACATGCACCTCATGACCTAATTTACTAATGAACATATTCTAATTAAATAATCCTATTATGTAAACTAGTTAATATGCACCTAGTATTTTTGTATTTTTTTTTATTGAAATACAAAATTAATAAAAACCCTAATTAAGCTATCTAAAAAAAAATAGTTTTCTAATTCATTTTTTGGGATTAATTTTGACTTAAACCCTATTATGTCTTAGAAAACTATTTTTTTATTTTTTTTTTTTTGTTATTTTTTTATGAGAATATAAAAATATGCCAATTTTATCTAAGACTCGATAAAAAAAGGTTGTTTAAGATTGACCCTAACCTATTTTAAAAGATATCTAAAAATGCAATTCTAAAAATATAATCCAAAAAAATTTTACTAAACCTACGTGTCTAACTTATTAAACCTACATGTCCTATATGCTCATGCAAGATTTTGATTTTTTTGATTTTTTTTTTTTTAGTTTTTTTTTAAGACAAGTAATTATTGAATAAATATTAAATCTAAACTATCAACAAAATCAACCAAAGAAGGATTAAAATAGTCGAAAAGATAACCTGTTGTCTCACGGGTCAAATTAACGATTATTCTAACCCTAATTATCACGACAAAGAGACCAAAATAATTATAAATCGATCCGAAGTCTTACGGACCAAATTAAATAATTATCGTGATTTAACAATTGAAATTCTACCAAAAGCCCAAAATTAATATAATTAAAAAAATGATCCGATGTCTCTCGGATCAAATTAATAATTATATTAATTTCGGACAAAATCCCTACGGATAGTGCATACTAAATTCACAAAATATTAACATCCAACACTACAAATTAAATACCTAAACTAAAAATGCTATCAAATGAACTAAAAAAAAACAAATGAAAAGAATAAAATAAACTAACCTATACAAAAAGTAAAAGTAAAAAGTAAAAAGTAAAAAAAAAAGAAAATGAAAAGCTACCTAAGGTGAGTAACGGAGTCAGGGGGGTTGACACCGGGGAGGTGATCGGGCGGAGGGCTGCCGGGGTCGGAACTCCGGCGAGGGCGGACCGGCGGAGATGTGGCGTCCGGCACGGGCGGAGGCGTGGTGGTGAGCGAGATCGACGGGGCGAGCTTCGCGGGTGAGGCGGAGTGGCGTCGAACGGCGATGACGCAAGTTGCTGGCCTCGATTTGTTGCGGTCGTCGCTGGTGGTGTCGGGCTCGTGTGCAGGGAAGATTGTAGCTGGTGGTTTGCGGGGCGGTGGAGCGGCGTCAGGCGGAGGTGCAGACGCGGTGAGATCAGGAGCGGCGGGCTTCGGAGCTTCGGCGTCGGGCTGGGCAACAGCAAGTCGCGGGTGCAGAGGCGCGGCGGCGTCGATTGCTGTAGAGGCGAGGGAGTGCGTTGTTGGAGCAGTGGACGGAGAGCAGCGGAGACCGGCGAGGGAGTAGTGGCTGGTACACCTGCAGGGAAGAAGCAGCAGCGCGCAGCTCGGGCCAGGCGAAGATGGAGGAGGCGCGGCTATGGGCGTGCGGAGGTGCGGCAACAGGTAGGGCGCGGCGACGGGTGCTGCAGCTTGCGGGCTTCTGGGCGGTGGCGCGGAGTCAGAGGCGGGGAGAGGAGCAGCAGTGGTTGGTTGCAGAGGCGGGCGGAGATGCGCTGCGACCGGCGGGTGAAGGTGGTGCGGGTGGCTGGCGTCGGGCGCGGGTTGCTGCAGGGGGCGGATGAAGGTGCTGCGGTGGTGTGGCGACGAGCAGGCTGAGGGCTGGAACAGCGACGGTGTTCGGAGCTCCGGCGACCGCGAGACAGCAGCTGCGGAGGGGAGTTGCAGGCGTCGCTCGAAGCTTCGAGCTGCAGGAGGCGGGCGAGCGGAGGCACGGGACTACAGCGGCAGCGGCGTTCGGAACTCGCCGGGAGGAGGAAGGCAGCAGAGGGTTGCTGCGGCGTCGGCGCTCGGGCGGAGATGGTGGCGTGCTCAGGGCTCGCTGGAAGGAGCTGCTGGCGCCGGTCAGAGGTGCAGCGACGGGGATGGTGGCGCGGAGGGCAGAGGCGCGGCGGTGGGCTCGGAGCTCGCCGGAAGGAGGAAGGCGGCGGGTGGGCGGCTGCAGCACCAGGCGACCAGCAACAGCGACGAATTCCTGAAGAAGATGAACAGTAGGGGTCTTTCTTTTTTTTATTTTTTTTATTCTTTTGCTGTTCGGTCACTTCCTTTCTCTGTCTCTCTCACATCTCATTTTCTCCTTTTTTTTAATCCCCTCCCCTGACTTCATATTTCCTTCTTTCTCTCTGACGATGTTCTCTCCTTTTCTTAATTTCCTCCTTTCTCTCAACCGTGTCTCTCTACAGGCTCCCCTTTTTTTTAATAGTTTTTTTTTTGACAAACCTCTCAAATGAAATTTTTTGCTCTCTCCCTCTAATGAATTTTTTTTCGTTCCCCCCCTTGCTTTTCTCTAACGAGACTCTCTCTTAATCTTGACCAAAGGAGAAACGCTCACAATGAAAATTTTTCGCCCCCTTTTCTAAGCCGAGGATCCTTGCTTATTTATAGGCAATAATCGACTTTAGTGTGAACAGGTGAACAGGAGGTAGCCACAATTTTTCTTTGCTTGTTCAAGTTCGGTTCTTTCTTTTTCAAATATGGTGGCCACCGATCTGTTTTTTTTTCAGCAAGGATAGTATTATAAAAATGTTACTCCATCTTCTTGCAGGCAAATTGTAGAATTTTTACGTCTCCTATTTCGTGCGTGCATGTGCATGCATTAATGAGGGAGAGACAATGGACGTGCAGGGACTTCTTTCTTCTTTCTTCTTCTTGTTGCCGCAACTTTTGACTTTTCTTTGCTTATTACTTGCTTCCTCCTTCAGCAAATTTCTCGCTGCTTCTCCTGACAACCCACACTTGAGAGAGAGAATATTATATAATATATATTATGGGCTCATTTTGCTTCTCTGAGGGTTTCTCTAGAATCCGCACGTCCGCCGATTTGTGCGTGCATGCGCATGCATTAATGAAGGAGAGACAACGGACGCGCAAGAACTTCTTCTTTCCTCATTTTTTCTTATGTGTGTTCAGACCAACGTAGAGAGAGACTGTCCTTTTGTGAATATTATCGACCACGAGCCGCTGCGTCTTGTTGCCCTTTTAGTATCGATGCAAAAATGCGACTTCATGAAATGCAATTGTACTTTTTCTTTTCTTCTTCTTTTTTTTTTTTTTATTACTGTTTATGCAACTAATTACTAAATGATTGGGTAAAATTTAGGTGTCAACAGCTGCCCCTCTTTGAAGGTGAGCTCGCAGAGGTTGCATTTAAAGACAATATGATACCTAAATTTTGACCATGAACATGCAATAGATGATATTTTGGCGGGACTATGGATCTCTCTCTCTCTTTTTTTTTTTTTTTTTTTTAAATGCAATGTCATGAAATGGAAATGGGAGATATTGAAGAGGAGAGCATACCTATAATTGCTTACCAGTCAGAGCATCGTGAAGTACAGGATGAATTTTCATCTGCTCGGCAAGTGTCCAGGTTCCCTGAGGAGTCCACATGAATTTATCCAACGGACGCTCAATGTTAGGTGAGATGCCTTGTTGAATTCAGATGACTCGAAATACCTAGATTCACACTGAGATTTCAGACATCCAGATCCAGACTGAGATGTCAAGAAATTGGGGACTTATCCAGTAGACACTCAATGTTAGATGAGATGAATATTGGATTAAGAGGGTTCGAAATACCTAGATCCAGACTAAGGTATAACGAAAAAGATCAGAAAGCATTCATATCCAGAATGAAATGCTTAACAAAAATTTTTTTGAGACATCCAGATCCAGACTGAGATGTCAAGACTTTGGGGGACTTAACCAATAGACACTCAATGTTAGGTGAGATGAATATTGAATTAAGAGGATTGGGAACTTAACCAATAGACACTCAATGTTAGGTGAGATGAATATTGGATTAAGATGATTCGAAATACCTAGATCCAGACTAAGGTACAACGAAAAAGCTCGGAAAGCATTCATATCCAGAATGAAATGCTTAACAAAAGGTTTGAGACATCCAGATCTAGACTGAGATGTCAAGAAATTGTGAACTTAACCAATAAACACTCAATGTTAGGTGAGATGAATATTGGATTAAGAGGACTTGAAATACCTAGATCCAAACTAAGGTATGACGAAAAGGATCGAGAAAGCATTCATATCCAGAATGAAATGCTTAACGAAGAGTTTTGAGACATATATCAAGAATTTGGGAATACCTAGGACAAACTGGGATATTCGTGAAGGTCACTTACCTCTTGGTAGAAAGAAGTTTTGGAACATTGAGGATGTACTTCAAATATTCGTAGAGGTTTCTCACCTCGAGGCTTCTGAAAGGCAACCTAAATGTCAGGAGCTCTTGGGTCTTCAAGGAAACATTACCTGTCAGACATGATTAGAGCAAAAAATACATGCATTTACCGAAGAAGTAAGCAATTCAGCACACTCCAAAGTCCACTGTTTTTTTTTTTTTTTTTTTTTTTTTTAAATCAAGATTTGTGCATGATGGTTTTACCATATTTGCACCACCAAATTTCACGGGGAGAATCATCGCTTAAGACAATTTTTACTCATGACATGGATTTTCAAGAATACCAAATGAGAGACTTTCAGTTAGAAAGGACTTTCACTCGCTCTTATTAAGAAGGCTATTTTATCCCAACCATTAATGTGGGATCACAGGAATCACTCCATCTTACTTTCATCATGTCAACAAGGGTTCGAGTATTCTCGCAAGCGGTACGACCTTGTCAATCTGAGAGGCCTTTATCAAGGCGTAATGTGGGCTTGGTCAATGGCTTAACAAAGAGGGACTCTTCAAGTCAAGGCTAATGGAAGAACAATACTTTGCAATCATCTCCGGGTTTACAAGTCAAGTAACTCCGTGAAATGAGATAAAATGGTCTTGCTCGCACTTCTTCGAGCAATGCTTATAAACATATGAATTCCTACATTAATTTCAGTGCCCTAATCTGAAGAGTCTTTGTAAGGGATGTAACGTAGGTCAAGTTCATGGGTTGAGAAGTGAATGGATCATTAGGCTCAAAATGTGTATAGGGGGATGAGAATTGGTGATCATCTTGGCATTGTCTCCGATCTTCTTCTTCACTATTGGGAGTTTCCTCATAGGTACTATAAAAACTTGGCATTTGAGTTCTCTGAGTACCACTCCATTGGGAATACACCCTTTTACAACTGATAATAATTTATCTTGACTTTTTCTTTCATTTTTTATGGGCATTGGCCTTGCTTTTACTTTTTTTTTTTTTTCATGCCCCTTTTTTTGAATAACCACGTAATGCTTTAACATTTGGGTTCTTGAGGAGTTTTCATTTTTGTCGGCACTCGGGATTTTGCTGCTTGAACATTTGTCTTTTGCCTTGCCCCAGTGTGGGGGATGATCACCAATTGGGTTTAAATGAAACGAATTTACAGGCTCAAGGGGCTACGCGATGGATAAAGTGTGTAGGATAGAGAAAGAACTGCTCTTCATCATCCTAAAGCACTTAAATTACCGTATGAATTCAATGTAATAGCAATACCTGCAGATTGATGCAAGTGAGAGCAAGAATATTCCTATCAATTTCCTCACCTCATGATGTGGTCTTACCTCCAGCCTGCCCCAATGTGGGGTGGTTCTTGACAGGGGTAATTTAAAAATTATCCACATGTGTGGGCTCAAAAGGGTTTAAACAATGGATGATCATGTAGTGTTTGGGATAGAGAATGAACCGTCTCTCATCATTTCGATCATCGTACTTTTCGCGAGAGAACTCTTTACCTCACAGACATGGAACTTCCTACACTCGTCTCACCGGTGTATGAGCAAGGGACTGTGTATAGGATAGGACTTGCCTTTCATCATTCTGACATGTCTCATTTAGCATGTTCAATCCATTCCACATCATTCATTATCTTGATCTGTGGTGATAATCTTCAGTGGAATTGGTAATTTAAGTAGGTAAAACTATAATGCAAAAATTTCCTTTGAAAGGTCACAATTTCTTCATGAACTCATCAACTTTGAACACAAAGAGTTTGCAACTCAAAAAAATAAAGAAAATGATTGATAAAAAAATGTTTTTTTGTTGTTTTTGTTTTGTTTTGTTTTTTTTGTTGTTTTTTTTTGTTTGGCAAATTTGTTGCCGTTTCCAGGGATCGAACCCCGGTCGTTCTCGGACCCTTTCATTCCCCATGCCACCAGGCCGAGGCGCTGGTGGTGTCCTCCGGGCATTTCTTTTTTCATTTAATTGAACTGACTTTGGGTCAACACGTCTGATATGCCGAATCAAATGAATTCGATACGTGTATGGAACAGGGCCTACTTTTCATCTCATTCAATCCATTCCCACACAATTCAATGAGGAAATGAGTACCTTCAATTTACAACAAATTCTATCAAGGGTAATATTTCTTCACCGCATCGGAGTTAACAGGATTAGAAAACTCACGACCATCCATTTCTGTAAGGATTAAGGCACCACCAGGGAGTACCTTCTTCACCATATATGGGCCTCTATAATTTGGAGCAAATTTGCCTCCAGGATCAGGAAAAATCGACAACACCTTTCTTAGAACTAGATCATTGACTTCGAAGTGTCTCGGTCGTACTTTCCGATTGAAAGACTTGGCTACTCTTTGTTGATACGCCCGACCATGGCAAAGAGCTTTTAACCTTTTCTCATCAATCGGGTTCAACTGTTCGAACCTTTGTCGTGTCCATTCCGCCTCGGACAATTCCGGTTGGGATAAGACTCTCAAAGAGGGGATTTCTACTTCCACGAGCAAAGCGCCTCCATGCCATAGACTAAGGAGAAAGGGGTTGCCCCGGTAGATGTTCGGATCGATGTCCGATACGCCATTAGAGCAAAGGGTAACTGTCATGCCAATCTCGATAATTCTCGGCTGTCTTAGCCAAGATCTTCTTGATGTTCTTATTAGCTGCCTCAACAGCTCCATTCATTTGTGGGCGGTATGGTGATGAATTCAAATGCTTGATTTTGAACTTACTGAACAACTCATCAACGAACTTGTTATTCAGATTTGTCCCATTGTCAGAGACAATTGCTTCGGGGACACCATAACGGGCGATTATGTCACGCTTAATAAACTTCACAACATTTCGGGCCGTGACATTAGCATATGATGCGGCTTCAATCCACTTTGAAAAATAATCTATTGCCACCAATATAAATCGGTGCCCATTTGAAGCTTTAGGATTTATTGGGCCAATCACATCGATCCCCCACATTGAGAAAGGCCATGGCTCAGATAGTTGGTGTAACTCCGTTGGAGGAACATTTATTTTATCTCCATGAATTTGGCAACGATGACAACTTCTAACATGCTGTATGCAGTCACTTTCCAGCGCAAGCCAATAGTAACCCAGTCTCATAATCTTCTTGGCTAACATGTGCCCATTCATGTGTGGGCCACAAACTCCTTCATGCACTTCTTGCATGATTTGGGTAGCTTCTGCTTTATCTACGCATCTCAATAAGACCGAATCATAAGATCTCTTGTATAAATTCTTACCACTGACGAAGAACTTTGAGGCCATCTTCATTATGTATTTTCTATCAGCTGGAGTGCTCCCTTCAGGAAATTCCTGTTTTTGAATATAGTTCATGACGACGTAATACCATGGCTTCTCATCAAGCTCTTCATTCACGGCCATACAATAAGAAGGTTTGGCTAGAACCTCAATTTTCAAAGGCTCAACTTCTAAACCATCAGTAACTTGCAACATAGATGACAACGTTGCCGGGGCATCGCCGCGATTATGAGATCTAGCCAAGTAGTCAAACGAGATTTCATCGAACTCCTTCACCAACTCTTCGAGGTACTTGTGATACGGCAGTAATTTGGCATCCCTGGTCTTCCATTCACCTACAGTTTGGAGTATGATCAGTGCAGAATCTCCATATACTTTCAATTTGGCCACTCCCATTCCAATTGCGGCCTGAAGTCCGAGAATACAAGCTTCATATTCAGCTATATTGTTAGTGCATGGGAATATCAATTTCGCAGCCTATCTTGGGTGATGTTGTCCGTGCAGGGATATCGCATCGCCCCGGTACCGAACCGGACAAGTTCACAGCTCCATCGAAGAACATGGACCATGCATCTTCATTTACGGCCAAAATACGATCATCCAGGGGATAATCATCATCATTCAAGGTTCTAGGATTCTCGGCCAATATATCAGCAATTACTCGGCCTTTAACCGATTTTTGTGGTATGAGCGCACGTCGAATTCGAAATCAAGACCTGCCATTTAGCTAACTTACCCACCGAGCTGGTTGATTAAATAAATACTTGATGGGATCGTTCTCGGTCACGAGAAACGTCGGTAATGCAATGTGTCTTGTCGCAGTCTATGCAATACCCATACTAACGCAGCACAAGTTTTTTTCAGCATCGAATATTTTAGCTCTGAGACAGTGAACTTTTTACTTAGGTAGTAAATAGCTCGTTCCCTCTGATCCACGGGACTTTTCTGAGCTAACATCGCACCCAGTGACTCACTATGGATTGTGAGGTACAAAATCAAAGGATGCCCGATATTGGTGGGACAAGAACGGGTGGACTCATCAAATATTGCTTCAGCTTATCGAACGCCTCTCGACATTCATCATTCCACTCAACTTGTACGTTTTTCTTCAAGAGTTTGAAGAATGGCTTAGCAGTCTCAGAGAGTTGGGAAATGAATCGTGCAATGTAATTCGGTCTCCCTAGGAGACTCCGGACCTCCTTCACTTTGTCGATGGAGGTTGTAGCTCACATATTGCCTTGGCTTTAGATGGGTCAATCTCGATCCCTTTACTACTCACAATGAACCCAAGTAATTTACCCGACGCCCCGAACACACACTTGGCGGGATTTAAACGGAGCTTGAATTCACGAAGCCGATCAAATAACTTCCCGAGGGTTTTGACATGACTTCTCCCGGGTCGGGTTTTGCAATCATATCATCGACATATACCTCAATTTCTTCATGCATCATGTCATGGAACAATGTAACCATGGCTCGTTGGTAAGTTGCCCCTGCATTTTTAGTCCGAAGGGCATGACCTTATAATGAAAGGTTCCCCACGGGGTGATAAATGCTGTCTTCTCTTTGTCTTCAACCCTCATTCTTATCTGGTTGTACCCAGAAAAACCATCCATGAAAGAGAATAATTCAAATCCAGCAGTACTATCCACGAGAACATCGATATGTGGCAATGGGAAATCGTCTTTTGGGCTGGCCTTGTTCAAATCCCGATAATCAACACACACTCGGACTCGACCGTCTTTCTTCGTGCCCCGGTACTATGTTGGCCACCCATTCGGGTACTGCGAGACTTCGATGAATCCCACTTTGAGGAGTTTCATTACTTCCTCTTCTATCTTCTTTGAGAGCTCCGGTTTAGTCCTCCGAAGCTTTCGCTTCTTAGGGCGCACGTCCGGATTAGTGGGCAAACAATATTCCACAATTGACGGATCTAAACGGCATATCAAGCATACGTCCGAGGCAAAGATATCCCGATATTCTTTTAGCAACCGAGTCAGGTGCTCGGCCTCATCTTGGGGAAGATTTGCCCCGATTTTTATTTCTTTGGGATCCTCGGTATCACTTAAATTGATAGTGACCGTTTGCTCGGGGTGAGAACTTTGGGTTTTTCATCTTTGCTCCCAACTATGATGTACTTCAATGGAGTCACCATTCGGCTCCTCGGGGTCTTCTTGTCATCGCTCATGGTATTGGACTGAACCAATTTCACCACCTTGCCTACCATAAGGTTGCTCCTGAAACATAAAATGGATAATTCAAAAAGACAAACAGGATTAAACGACATGGATGTCTTATCTTCCTCTTTTTGAATTTTCCTTCCTTAGGATTTTTTCTTTTTCGAAAGTTTCTTTTAAAAATTTTTGGCAAAACATTTTGGAAAACCTTTTGACACGAGAAAGCATGATGAAGCCCAGGCCTCAGAATTCTCCTTGGATTTTTCTTTTCTTTCATTGGTTGGATATCATCACCGGGCTGGTTTGGTATACCCCATCATGCCCTCAAAATAAAGCTTGTAATTGTAATCGACATTCATCAATCAAATTACATTTATTGGAATGGAAAGTACGACAATCAAAGCAAACATCAACTCCTAACAAGCGATATGCAAAATGCGATAATCAAAGCGAAAGCAAATCCTAGAAAACATTAAAAGCGATAAGATTCCCGCGCGGGGAGTACGAGAAAAGTAAATGTGTTACTCTTGTGGGCTAGCACCCATTTCCTCCGATGGTTCTTCGTTAATGGCGCCTATAAGGAGATCATCGAATAGGGTCGTGATCCCTTCCATCTCATTATCTGGATCCTCTGTCTTTGAAGTTGTCGGGCCATCCATGCTACTCCATCCATCGGGCGCGATACCTCGGGTGTCGATCACTCCCCCTTCATCATGCATCATTCTAGCAGGGCCGGGGAATGTCTCGCGGATATCGAGGAATAATGAGTTTTTCCTGTCTTGTTCATGTCCTCCCCCTCTTCCATGGTACCCTAATCCGGCAGAACGAGGCCTTCGAGTAGTTTCAATCGGATTCCGGATACCTGTTCTTTTTACCGAGTCCACGACCAGGAATAAAGCCATTTCCAACCATCACTCTTGCTACCATAAGCTGCTGCATTTGACACATCAGGGATGAGTGGTGTCGATCCTCGAGATGCATGAATAGTGGACACGAGCTCGAACGATTGGTAACTCGACTCCTCTCTAGGTTCCGGCTCGACATAGGGGATGGCCGTCTCATGATAAATCCGATGATCCTCCCTCGCCATGAACAATGACTAGCTTTCCTTTGACAACAAATTTCACGCTCCGGTGAAGACTTGATGGCACGCTCCGGCAGTATGAATCCAGGACGACCTAACAGAAATTGAATCCGGTAGGGATGTCCATTACCCGGAAAAGGACATTGAACATCACCGGACCTATTTGCGAGATCAAGGTGGGTCTCCCCTATCACCTCTTTTCTTGTACCATCAAAAGCTCGGACGGAGGTCTTTGCAGCATTTATTTTTGAAGGATCTATTTTAAGGCGATGAAGAGTCGCCAATGGGCGGATATTCAAGGCGGACCCATTATCAATGAGTACTCGAGCCACATGGGAAGCCTTGCACTTTGACGAGATATGTATAACGCCTTAGTATGTCCCCTCCCCTCAAGAGGGAATTCTTCATCAGAAAATGCTATTAAATCTTTGAGAAGAATCGACCCTACAAATTCCTCCAACTTTGTTTACCTCGATCGTCTCCGGTACATGAACTTCACTCAAGACCTTCATTAGAGACTTTTGATGCGTAGGAGACGTTTGCAAGAGTTCAAGTAAGGAGATTTGAGCAGACAATTTTCGCAACTAGTCGACCACGTTATACTCACTTGCTTTGATTATAGCCAGAAATTCTTTAGCCTCTTCATCAGTAACTGGCTTTGCAGGTTGGGTATTAGCTTGAGCATAGGTCCGACCAGACCTTGTAATCAGGTCAACATCTAGCTCGTATGACCAGGGGACGGCTTTGTTATTCTTGTACTGATACAACTGGGGCACCTCAATTATTATCTCCTCATCAGTTGAAGGCACTTCCACTATCAGTCCTTCGTGGTCGGAGGCGTCCTCAAGTGGGGGCATGTCTTCGATCAACGGATCAGGTTCACTCTTTTCAGTACTTAGCTCAGCAAATTCTTTCTCCCAATCAATGATGACTTGAGAGATAGTTGACACTATTCCAGTTTGATCGGCATACCCGATCATGCCAGCCTTAATCATTTCTTGAACCCTTTCCCTCATGGTAGGCAAGGGAGGATTCTCATCTGTCGGATAGTAACCAACTCTAACTAATCCGCTATATATATCTTTGACAGACACCTTCAAGTTCATTTTTTTGCCAGCATTGAACTCAAAGATTGCATTCACGTTTCCCTCATGTTCCGGCAACGGATTCTTCTTGACATTTGGTTGGGTGGTACGGAAAGAAAATGCCTTAGTATCCAATAAATTTTGGATCTTGTGCTTCAAAGTCATACATTCATCAGTCGAATGGCCCACCTCTCCCATATGATACTCACATTTTTTAGAGGGATCATAGTTGGAGAATTTTTCAGCATTGGGTCGCTTCGGTTCGTGGGAGATCAATCCCTTCTTTTGGAGTATCGGCAGGACCTGAGATAAAGGACCAGGAAGAGGAGAGAACTGCCTTTTGGTGAATTGTCGCGGTGCATGCACTCGGCCTCCCTCTTGCTGATTCCCGAGGACACGAACAATTGGAGGCTTACTAGAGGCTGGTTGTGCATATGCAACATTAACTTCTGTGGCCGGTTCTTTGTCTTTCTTTGCAATAAATCTTTTGCCTACAGGAGTTGGTTCATTAAACCATCCATCTCTCAGCCCTGTCTCGATTTGTTCACCCTTTGGGATGAGTTGATTGAAGTTCTCAACATACGTGCTGGCCATTCGATTACGAAACTCGAATGGGAGGGTTTTGACAAACAACTTCATCAATTCTTTGTCCTTGGGTTCAGGAGTGATTTGGGCGGCCAGATTTCGCCACCTTATGGCATATTCTTTAAACGACCCACTCCTCTTTTTCTCCATTCGTTCGAGATCCTCTCGTGAAGGTGCAATGTCCATATTGAACTTGTATTGCTTGAGAAATGCATCGGCCACCTCATTCCAAGTGTCGAGGAGGTTTACGTTTTCATAATATACCAATTCGGTGCAGGCCCGACCAAACTCATTTGGAATGATTGGATCATAAGGGGCTCATTTTTTACATGTTGAGCCATCCTTACATGGTACATGCGGGTGAGCTTTCGGGCAAGAAGTACCATCATACTTCTCGAACTCCGGCATTTTAAACTTGTTTGGCGTCTTAACCTTCTCATAAACGGACAAGTCAATTGGGAGTGAGTTCTGCGATCCTTGCAATTGTTTCACTTTCTCTTCAAGTTTCGCAAGGCGTTCACCTTGCTCTGTCTTAGGAGTGCCATCAGACTTGGCTTTCTCGGCAGTGATTGGAGGTATGTCATCCTCCAATTCAGGCATGTCATCATCAAACATCTGGACCTTCCTTACTTGCTTTGGGATTACTAACTCAGGCAGAGCAGGTGCAGAAATGGGATTCACCCGGAGGGATTCGATTTGGGCAGTCATAAGTTGCATAGATGTAAGCAACTGTTTGAGCTGATCTTCCACACTGGTAATACGATCACGCATCTCGGTTTGGTCAGCCATTTTAGCTCTTGATCGTGTAATAATAGGCGAACGTGGCGGATCCGTTATCACCTAAGAAAAGGGATAATGTAAGAACCAATGACAAGATAGGAAAATGGCCCATGACAATTTTCTAAACGCCTGATTTTATTCAAAATTCACTTGAAATATAAAGTCAAACTTCCTAACAATGAACTAAGAATTGAAATTCAACTCCCTAAACATTGAACTAAAAATTGAAAGTATTGAATTGAAAATTGAAATCAAGATCCCTAAACATCAAAAAATTCAAAACATCTCATTTTATATGCTTTCGGGATCCCAACGTCTTGCGAAGCTTCTTATTTTCAGCTTCAAGCATTTCCACTTTCCGCTTAAGATGCTCAATTTGTGCTCGCTGAGTAGGCTTCTCGGTCACATCAGGGACCACCGGACGTAATGCAGCAGGAATCCGGTGTTGTTGGATGTAGAATGCCGACGCATGGTGGATCTCCTCCTTGCCTTTCGTCTCTTGGGCACCAAAATCTTTTCTAGATGGCATTCATTCCATGCAGCAATGATCATCTGGACCTCGTTGAAATAATCATAGTCCGTACGAACAAAACGAACTTGGAATAACTCTGTCTTAAAGGGTGGAGGAACTTCTTGAAGAGCTCTGTACTGACGGGCCACCCGATATGGGTAATAAGAGGTAGCACCAGAAAGGCCCAGCAACGGAATTGGCCCATCATACTTGTGAGAGAAACGAGCCTCCTCAACATGAAGCCATTTAGTATACCATAGGAATGCCTTGGGCCTAGGATTTATCAAAAAATTAACCCAACGGGCATATTGTTTGTTTGGGGAAAAACGTTCCAAAACCGCAAATTTTTGTATGGGGTGCCTTAAATCATCAATTTTAAATTGTTTCATAAGGTGCCCAAAACCTTTTATGTGCGAGAAAAACCATATTTGCAAAAGTTCAGGGAGGGCACGCATGGTCTTTTCTTCATTTTGCTTGAAACGGTTCAATGACAAGAACGTTTCGGCTAAAACCATATTAACATAATTTAACCCGTTGCAAACACGATTAACCACAGCTGAAATTGAAGGATTAATAGCATTTCTTCGATAAGGAAAAACGATTAGTCCGAAAAATGCTAATATGAAGATCCTAGCTTTTGAAATCATTGATTGATTTGCAAAACACTCTTCCAAAAATGAAAATGGGCATGCAAAGCAATTGGCTTTGACAACCTTCCTTACTCTTTCGGTTTCGATTTCTAAAAAACTGTGATAATTCAGAAATAGAATCTATACCGATAGGCGGTCTAACAAGTTCCTTTTCCGGGGGCATTCCAATGGCAACACTATATTCTTCAAGCGTTGGAGTCGGCTCGAACTCACCAAATATGAAGGTGGAAGTTTGTGGACACCGAAGTGAGGGAGTGCTTGGATCACACCAGAGTGGATGTTGATCTCTAACAGTGGGAGAAGTCGGGGATCCTAGCTTTCACATATCTCGGCCATCTTGATCTAACCTGGTCCAACCACATCTTGAGCTCTTTTTGGGAGTGGAAATGAATTGTACGTCGGTTTTCCCCATTGCATATAAAACAAAACTAACGACGAAACCTAATGTCATGGGCCGACCAAATTACAATAAAGTAAGTAAATTGCAAAAATTTAGACAACTTACTTTCACCGGAAATAGATGACAATCACATATACACATCGCATGAGACGTGAGGCTCGATTTCTATCTAAAAGGCTTAACAAAGTGGAGCTAAGAGGGTGATCTGACCGTTGCAGTCTCGCATTAACGTCAGGTCCCCTTAACTCCGGGCTCAGTCGAATGGAATGTCCAATAGTCACGCAGTCTCGCGGATATGGACAAAAACACATTTCGACACCATGAAAAACTTTCGGGGAGGAGAAGGTCAACCTCTACATAGCAGTCTCGCTTTGGAGGAAGTATACTTCTCAACACCATCCTAGAAATCCTATCGCAGCCCAGGTCGGACCGCAGGTTGTGTGTGCAGATAGTGTGGTGCTAAAGCAATAAAGCATGCACAACAGTTTAAATGCAAACAACACTTCTAATTGGAAAAATAAAGCATTCATCCCACACTCCAACCTACATGACAAAGGTTAGCAAAGACTACTCCCCTTATACCTCCCATCTGCAAAAACATTTAACACCTTAAAAATGTTAGGGACGTACCTGGAATCCTCGCTGCCAAACAAAAACATTTTTCAAAAAAGAAAATTGGCCTAAGTCCACTAAGAATTTCAACTCTAAGTCCCCAGCGGAGTCGCCAAGCTGTCGCGACCTAATTTTTCGGGTTTACCACCTAAGACTAGGTTAATGGACTACTAAGCTTAATGGCTTAGCTCGGGCTCTCCCAAGCCCATACCAAATCGCGACTTAAGTCTAATTTTTTTTTACATGCAAAATATTATCTAGGAGTCGCCACTAATCATTTTTTGGTAGGTCGATTAGACACCTAAGTAAAATAAAGGGAGATTTATTTTACTCTTACGAACTAGAGACTAAGGGTACGGGGACTTTGTTACATTATAATTTTCTAATGCCCTTTCGGTACCATTTCTTTTTTTATTTTATTTTTTTATTTTTTAAAAATGTTTTTTGCAGGCAGCTTGGATTTATTTTAACCTAGACTTCTACTATGTCAAAAGGTGACCATACAGGTGCTCAACCATTATTGAATACTCAATTAAGCAAATAAATAAATTGCATCACACAAAGCAAACATTTTTTTGGGTTTTCTTAAGAGTTAGAAAAATGCATTTTTAGCTAAATGACCTGATTTTACTAACATGCAAATTCAAATTAAATGGGCCTAATATGCAATCTAGTTAACATGCACCTCATGACCTAATTTACTAATGAACATATTCTAATTAAATAATCCTATTATGTAAACTAGTTAATATGCACCTAGTATTTTTGTATTTTTTATTGAAATACAAAATTAATAAAAACCCTAATTAAGCTATCTAAAAAAAAAATAGTTTTCTAATTCATTTTTGGGATTAATTTTGACTTAAACCCTATTATGTCTTAGAAAACTATTTTTTTATTTTTTTATTTTTTTGTTATTTTTTTTTATGAGAATATAAAAATATGCCAATTTTATCTAAGACTCTATAAAAAAGGTTGTTTAAGATTGACCCTAACCTATTTTAAAAAGATATCTAAAAATGCAATTCTAAAAATATAATCCAAAAAAATTTTACTAAACCTACGTGTCTAACTTATTAAACCTACATGTCCTATATGCTCATGCAAGATTTTGATTTTTTTGATTTTTTTTTTTTTTTTAGTTTTTTTTAAGACAAGTAATTATTGAATAAATATTAAATCTAAACTATCAACAAAATCAACCAAAGAAGGATTAAAATAGTCGAAAAGATAACCTGTTGTCTCACAGGTCAAATTAACGATTATTCTAACCCTAATTATCACGACAAAGAGACCAAAATAATTACAAATCTGATCCGAAGTCTTACGGACCAAATTAAATAATTATCGTGATTTAACAATTGAAATTCTACCAAAAAGCCCAAAAATTAATATAATTAAAAAAATGATCCGAAGATCTCTCGGATCAAATTAATAATTATATTAATTTGGACAAAATCCCTACGGATAGTGCATACTAAATTCACAAAATATTAACATCCAACACTACAAATTAAATACCTAAACTAAAAATGCTATCAAATGAACTAAAAAAAAACAAATGAAAAGAATAAAATAAACTAACCTATACAAAAAGTAAAAGTAAAAAGTAAAAAGTAAAAAAAAAAAGAAAATGAAAAGCTACCTAAGGTGAGTAACGGAGTCAGGGGTTGACACCGGGGAGGTGATCGGGCGGAGGGCTGCCGGGGTCGGAACTCCGGCGAGGGCGGACCGGCGGAGATGTGGCGTCCGGCACGGGCGGAGGCGTGGTGGTGAGCGAGATCGACGGGGCGAGCTTCGCGGGTGAGGCGGAGTGGCGTCGAGCGGCAATGACGCAAGCTGCTGGTCTTGATTTGCTGCGGTCGTTGCTGGTGGTGTCGGGCTCGTGCGCAGGGAAGATTGTAGCTGGTGGTTTGCGGGGCGGTGGAGCGGCGTCAGGCGGAGGTGCAGACGCGGTGAGATCAGGAGCGGCGGGCTTCGGAGCTTCGGCGTCGGGCTGGGCAACAGCAAGTCGCGGGTGCAGAGGCGCGGCGGCGTCGATTGCTGTAGAGGCGAGGGGAGTGCGTTGTTGGAGCAGTGGACGGAGAGCAGCGGAGACCGGCGAGGGAGTAGTGGCTGGTACACCTGCAGGGAAGAAGCAGCAGCGCGCAGCTCGGGCCAGGCGAAGACGGAGGAGGCACGGCTATGGGCGTGCGGAGGTGCGGCAACAGGTAGGGCGCGGCGACGGGTGCTGCAGCTTGCGGGCTTCTGGGCGGTGGCGCGGAGTCAGAGGCGGGGAGAGGAGCAGCAGTGGTTGGTTGCAGAGGCGGGCGGAGATGCGCTGCGACCGGCGGGTGAAGGTGGTGCGGGTGGCTGGCGTCGGGCGCGGGTTGCTGCAGGGGGCGGATGAAGGTGCTGCGGTGGTGTGGCGACGAGCAGGCTGAGGGCTGGAACAGCGACGGTGTTCGGAGCTCCGGCGACCGCGAGACAGCAGCTGCGGAGGGGGAGTTGCAGGCGTCGCTCGAAGCTTCGAGCTGCAGGAGGCGGGCGAGCGGAGGCACGGGACTACAGCGGCAGCGGCGTTCGGAACTCGCCGGGAGGAGGAAGGCAGCAGAGGGTTGCTGCGGCGTCGGCGCTCGGGCGGAGATGGTGGCGTGCTCGGGGCTCGTTGGAAGGAGATGCTGACGCCGGTCAGAGGTGCAGCGACGAGGACGGTGGCGCGGAGGGCAGAGGCGCGGCGGTGGGCTCGGAGCTCGCCGGAAGGAGGAAGGCGGCGGGTGGACAGCTGCAGCACCAGGCGACCAGCAACAGCGACGAATTCCCGAAGAAGATGAACAGTAGGGGTCTTTCTTTTTTTTATTTTTTTATTCTTTTGCTGTTCGGTCACTTCCTTTCTCTGTCTCTCTCACATCTCATTTTCTCCTTTTTTTTAATCCCCTCCCCCTGACTTCATATTTCCTTCTTTCTCTCTGACGATGTTCTCTCCTTTTCTTAATTTCCTCCTTTCTCTCAACCGTGTCTCTCTACAGGCTCCCCTTTTTTTTAATAGTTTTTTTTTTTTGACAAACCTCTCAAATGAAATTTTTGCTCTCTCCCTCTAATGAATTTTTTCGTTCCCCCCCCTTGCTTTTCTCTAACGAGACTCTCTCTTAATCTTGACCAAAGGAGAAACGCTCACAATGAAAATTTTTTCGCCCCCCTTTCTAAGCCGAGGATCCTTGCTTATTTATAGGCAATAATCGACTTTAGTGTGAACAGGTGAACAGGAGGTAGCCACAATTTTTCTTTGCTTGTTCAAGTTCGGTTCTTTCTTTTTCAAATATGGTGGCCACCGATCTGCTTTTTTCAGCAAGGATAGTATTATAAAAATGTTACTCCATCTTCTTGCAGGCAAATTGTAGAATTTTCACGTCTCCTATTTCGTGCGTGCATGTGCATGCATTAATGAGGAGAGACAATGGACGTGCAGGGACTTCTTTCTTCTTTCTTCTTCTTGTTGCCGCAACTTTTGACTTTTCTTTGCTTATTACTTGCTTCCTCCTTCAGCAAATTTCTCGCTGCTTCTCCTGACAACCCACACTTGAGAGAGAATATTATATAATATATATTATGGGCTCATTTTGCTTCTCTGAGGGTTTCTCTAGAATCCGCACGTCCGCCGAATTTGTGCGTGCATGCGCATGCATTAATGAAGGAGAGACAACGGACGCGAAAACTTCTTTCTTTCCTCATTTTTTTATGTGTGTTCGGACCAACGTAGAGAAGTATATATTTTTACCAATTTGCGTTATCATCTTAGTCCCCATTAGCTGTCCATGTCTCTCATTCTATAAGTTACAGGACAATTTTGGGCGCACCTGCAAGGCTAATTCATCCCAAAATTTTAAATTACTCATGCAAGATCCACCGATATCAAATTCTAGGAAATTAAAGTACAAAAAAGGTTTAAAACATGTCACAATTGTATCAAACATTTCAATTGGACCAATTTAATTATAATCTTTTTGACAATTTGCCAATGTAGTTCATTTGTCCAAACTATTCACATAGATGCCAGCCGTTCTACGTAGCATGTTGGTGAAAACATGAGCAAATTATTAAAATTTTAGAAAACCTGAATTTTTTAATAATATCTTCCTCTTTTTTTTCTTTATCTTTTCATTCTTTCTTTTTCCCCAACTCTGGGCTGGCCAGGGCTGCACCGCTTTGGCCAGCAAGGGCCTCTGGCCCTCATCGGACACAGGGGAGGGCGTGAGGCCCTCGTAACTAATACGCTTATTTATGCATCAAGCCACGTGATTCGGCGATGACACAATAGCGATGGAGAGATCCAATTCGCTTCCAGCATATGGAATGAGATGCAAAGGATTTCATGCCCAGAGTCATCAAAATGCAAAGATGAAAGCTTCGACATGTAGATTAACAATTGAGTTGATCGATAAATACAGAGTTGACGGAACAAACCCCCGAAATCTTATCAAATCTACAGGCAAGTTCACTCTCTTCCTCAGTCCCAAGCACCCATGCACAGACAAGCTTAAAGAGAGAGCTAATCTAATATTTACAAACTAAATGAAGTTCTTGACTTGTGCATTTTATCATTCTGAGAGGCTGAAGGAGGCAATGGAGAGGAGACAGCTGCACAATAAGACGACGCGAGTTGGGCTAGAGCAGGCACCGCACCACCTGCATGTTCCCCGTGAGACCATTAACTTTAAGATGCTTGCACACTTTATAAAGTAACATAAGAAAAAGAAAATACACTCAGGACCTGCTCGTTTCACGAAAAATATCACATTTTCAGAAAATATTTTCTAATAAGTCATTTTTCAAGAAAATAACTATATTTTCGGTATTCGGTTGAAAAACCCGAAATTTGAGTGGAAAATGTTTTCCATTGTTTATTATCTAATTTTATTTTTGGGAAAATTACCAAAAAAATTACATTTTAATATTTTTAATTGACCAAAAAATTTTAATTTTAATTTTTATATATTTTTAAAAAATTGAATTTTTAATTATTTTTATTTTTTAAAATCTTTTTATTTATTTTTGCCTTTTTTTTCCTCCCTCCATCCTCCTCCTTCCTCCGTCGCCACATGCCTCGACGTGGCTGGCTTTTTGGCGCCGACCAAGACGCAATCGCCAAATCCGGCAAGCTTGAGGCTCGGCCGATCCACATAGCTCTGGCTTGCCAGATTTGGCAAGCTCGCGGCTTTATCGATCCAAGCGAGCCCGAGCTTTGCCGAAGCCAGCAAGCTTGCAACTCGTCACATCTGACGAGCTCAAGCCTCGCCCTTGTCAAATTTGGCCTTGGGCGAGGCTAGAGTTCACCTGTGGCCAATCGCCGACCGGCGTTATGGCCGACAACCGACCAAGGAAGAAGAAAAAGAAAAGGGAAAAAAAGGAAAAGAATTAAAACTCAATTTAGAAAAAAAAAAGAAAAGAAAACATAAAAATAAAGAAGAAGAGGGAAAACAAAGAAAATAAAAAATAATTTGAATTAAAAAAAAAAAAAAAAAAAAAAAAAGGAGGAGGAGGAGGAGGAGGAAGTGAGGGCTTATAGGGGTGTAAAATAAGAGAGATCATGAAAAACATTTTCCCCTAGTTTAAAAGACTTTTTTTTTTATGGAAAATGTTTTCCCTAGGCAATTTATCTTCCATGAAACAAATATCGAAAAATTCAGAAAATATTTTCTCGGAAGTTATTTTTCGTAAAACAAACGGGCCTTAGTTCCTCAACTTTACTTTCTCCTCTTAATAATATTTGGTTTGAAAATCTCTTGAATGTTAAATAAATTACAGAAATCAATACTGTACTATTCTCTTAAATTGGGTCGAATACGACATTAGACCCTCGACTTCCTCATTTCAGTGTTCAAAAACTGTTTAGATTCAAAGATCATGGGAACCGCGGTGATTGGTTAATGCGCCACCTTGGCCACTGAGCACAGACCAAAAGACAAGCTACGCTCTCAAGTGTTCTACAGAGGGCAACATGTAGCAGGAACGAGCATATCAAAAGGCACGTATCCGTGCAATTGCTCATTGAACAGCAGAATCCGCAGCACTATGGTCTAAATTTGAAAAGCCAACGTTGGAGAAAATACAGCAGAATGTAGAGCTGCGGAAAAGGCAACATGTCGCATCAGCTGAACATAAGGAGCTATAGCTAAGAAACTTTTACACCAATAAGGAAATGTAACCACGTTGGCCCTCTTACCCACCTCCGGACAATTGGCATCGGTACAATGGCAAAAACACAGACGAATGAACGATTGGGAAACAAAAGGTGAGACAAGACACGAAGCATGCCCTTGCCTTACCGTACATTCAACATCACTAGTCAGCAATCGACATCACAAGGGAACACAAGAATTCCCAATCTCTTTATTAGGAAAATAGCTTGAAGCAAACTCGGTTTGACTCGGCAGTTGATGGAAGCTTTCATCTTCTAAAATTCAGACCTCATCAACTGCAAGATGCTATGAAGTTGCGGTAAAGAGCACCCACCAGAACATCAAAATTCAGGAATCGAGGTTGCTAGAAAAGGGAAACGCCGGGGACGCAATGAGGAAGATACTCTTTATATATTCTACAAAAAGGAAACTATGCAGGTTCAATTTCTGCAAACATCAGAAGAAAACCAAACAGGTTGGAGGACTTCTCCCTAAGTCGTAAAGAGGCAACTTTTTCCAAAGTTGTATGAATATAATCATGCTCGAGTTACAAATACTTTGTGAGAAATCAAAATTACCATAGAAAAGTGCTATAAACATGCCCCTAACTATTACAGGAGAAACAATCCGAAAGGCAATATCAGCCTGAATAATGGATATGGATCTCCTCAACCTTAACAACATACAAAGAACAATTTTACGTATATAAAAGTTCAAAATGGTAGATATATATTCTCCTAACATGTTATAACTAACTTTCACGACATAATTAATATTTCAAAATTAGTGCCTTGGAGGGACTTTTAACAGATTTCTAGTAAAAAAAGTGACGTTGCGAGATTTTAGTTGTGAGTCAAATACGATTTACCTTTTCCAAATACTTAATTACATTTTGCTACAGTAATCAATTTTTTGTGTCAAATACGATTTACCTTTTCCAAATACTAAATTACAATTTGCTACAGTAATCAATTTTTTGAAAGTGTTAAAATTCAATGGCTTGCTTTCTTGGGACTTCCTAGTAATCCATGGGTAAGTGTGAGGTGAACCATGCTTGCCTCTCAACGTTTCGTCCAGCATGGTTTGATCTATATGGGTCAAAAACTTGTTAAAAAGATGTAATATTAGAAAATTAAAAGTAGGGAATACCATGAAAAATTTTACATTGTGCCTATTATAAGACTTATATCCTAAATTTTATTTTGTGTTACAAAAATCCCCAAACTTGTACTAGTGTGACGAAAATGTCATCCGTCTATTACATAAAATCCTAAATTTTGCCCACTGTGATACCTATATGCCAACCTTGTACTAGTTCAACCATTTTTTTGTCTACCACCGAAAGCCCTAAATTTTGCTAGTTACATCAATATACAAAGCCTTTTTTTCATGTTACCAATAAACCCAAACTTGAGCCAATGAAGTAGGGTGTTTTATCAAAATCCACTAAAAAAATTTTATAGTTTAAAGTTTAGGGTTTTTATAGGTAGATGAAGGGTATTTTTGTGACACTAATACAAGTTTGGGAGGTTAGGTGATAAAAAATTTTGTGGAGTATTGATGTCACACTAGACATAGTTTAAGGGTTTTTATCACAAAAAAAAAGTTTGAGATATAAGTGTCATAATTTATATATTTTAGGGGTTTCGTTTACATGGAAAACCTTAGGGCATCATTGTCTAAGTGAATATAACTTATGATTTTTTCATATTAACCCTTGAAAAGTAGGGAAAATTATCAAAATAGTCCTAAATCTATTGCAATTTTTCCAATTCAATCCTAAACGTTTTGCTAGTGGGTCGCTGAAATTCGGTCCCGACAAATTGGCGTGGCCTTGCGCCGGGCGAGGGCAAGTCATTTCTTGAATAGTTTTTTTTTTTTCGATCTTTTAATATTTATTTTATTACTCTGTTGGCCACTAGTGAGGGCAAGCCTCGCCCAGCAACAAGGCCTCGATCCCCTAGGACAATGCCGCCCTCGCTATGGATCTAGCGAGGAACTTGCCCGAGGATGGCAAGGTCATTGTTGCTGGTTGAGGTCGAGCCTCACTAGATTTGGGAGGCCTCACCCAATGACGGTGGCAAGGGTGAGCCTCGCCATGGGCCTCTAGTCGGTCACTGAGGTCTGGTGATCTACGGGAGGAAGAAGGAAGGAGGAGAGAGAAAGAAATTAAAAAAAAAATGACACATTAGAGTTGGCGACCAAATTTGGCTAAATGGACTAAATTGATACAATTGCAAAAAATTCAAGACTGAATTGGCTAAAAAGAATATTCAAGACTGAATTGAAAAAAAAACAATAAATTTAAGATTATTTTGATAATTTTTCCTTGAAAAGTATGAATGGTAATAAATAAAGAGGAAATTATCTCACTAGTTAGCCACTTGTCAATAAACAAACCGACCTGGAGTCTTGACAGAGCATCAAGATTAATGACATGAACTAGAGGTCAGTCTACGCATTTCAACCCTGGGACCAGAAAACTTATTGACGTAGTAGATATGGGTTGGCTTGATCTCAATTTGAACGACTTCTAGATTCTAATTTTCGGGGCACACTTACGTAAAAGAATTCTGTAAAAGAATTCTAAATCGAAGATCGGAGATTGGATACAATGTCGAGCAGTGACTCATAAGAAAAGCACAAAGCTTCAAGTCCTTCTTTGGCCCCTTCAAACTCAAATTAAGAATCATCGCCTTGCACTCTTCTGGCAATACAAAATCAGCTAGCAATTTTAATCCATCGAAATAAAGTAGATGTCAGATATACAATTGCACACTCACTTTTAACGTATGGTACCCATGGTGCGTTTGCTGTGTCAACAAAGTCAAAGATAAAGGAAAATATCATATATGGAAATCAATTGAAAAGAGAATGGTTAGTTTTCATTTGTTTTGTAGTGTATTGAAAGAAATATTTTTTTCTTGCCAGAAAGGAAAGCCGTTTTTCTCTCGATCTAAACTTATTGTTTTCAATCAATAAAGAATGTTTTCTATTAAATCAATTAGTTTTTCATTATTTAAGTATCAGAAAATCGGAAAATAAATTTATAAAAATAATTTTTTTCTTCAATAAACGGACCTAAGAGCATGTATTGTTCTTTAGGTAGATTGAACTTCAGAGAGAGAGAGAGAGAGAGAGAGAGAGGGGTTCAATGAACAACTCGCAGACAATTGAATGAAAGGGGATTTTGTCAAAGCAGTCCCACCTCCATTAGAGAGAGGTTCAATGAACAACGCGCAGACAGTTGACAGTTGAATGAAAGGGGATTTTGTCAAAGCTCTCCCACCTCCATTACCCCCACTCTCAAGTGGGACATCCGCATGCATGGCCTCTTCCTCCATGCACAGATCTCCTTATCTCTTCTTCCTCATGCAAAATCTACATTTTAATATATATATATTCTTTTTCTTCAATAACTCCTTCGTGTCTTTAAATCTTCTGCATCTTAACCATACAGATAACGTCTAGAGTATATATCCTACATTCACATCCAATCTGCTTTTATTAGGATGATATTCCTCTAAAGGATGCTAGCCACCGACCATCTTTATGCCCTCGAAATATTTCCAAAACGTAAAATAAAATAGATAGATTTCTTGAATTCCGTAAATAAACCCTAGTGACGAAATAAATACCATGTGCACCCAATTAGCAATTGTTTTACCGTGTAGCATTTTGATGTGATATCATTTGTTAATTAAGGATCTGTTTGGTAACGCTTCTATTTCGGGGAATAATTTCTTTTCAGATAGTTTTTTTCTATTTTTATTCCCCTGAACAATTTCTGAGTAAAAGAATTTGTTTGGTAACAATACAAAATTTCTATTCTTGGAATGGAAAAAGAACATGAATACGTTTAGTATGATCCACAATTTTTTTTAAAATAATTTTATAAGATCTTTTTCTTTTCTTATTCTTCTTGGCCACCGACTGCTACCATAGCTAGTTTGCGACGGGGTACAGCAATTGGAAATGCATTCTACTAAATTCTCAAGGTCGAGTTTGGGGGAGGTACCTTATTCTTGTCATAATTCTTTAGACTAATTAATTGTTCGATTTAATTATCATTTTATTTTTGAAGTCTTAAGAGTTTATGTTAGGATCTTGCATACCGATGTCAGAGAGATTAATGAAGGAATTTAGATTAAACCTTTCTAATCAATCTCAATTAGTTGCAATTATTAATTTACATTGACATCGCACTAGAGGTGTTTAAACACTACGGAAAATATAATCTCATTTGGCTACCAGTGAAACGAGAACCCTACACATGTCATTAGTTTAAAACTCTGCTTGGTTAGATGAATATTCACAACCCTTTAACTGAATTGGGAAGGTGATTGGGACGTGTTTATAGCACGAGAGTTTGCCTTTTGAAGCAAAGTACAAAGTGAGGGAACGATCCCGTCTGAAAATGCACATCCAACGTCCATCTCATGATAAATAATAAGTGGAAACAAGACAAAAAGCTTTCTCATCAAGTGGGATACAAGCATTCAAATCAAAAGATAAGATCTAACACTTCAGAATCAGACCCCTCTCTCTCTCTCTCTCTCTAACAGCCAACTACATTGGGTGGGGTCTCAATCAAGAACCCTGTGCAGATCTCACATGCAATCTCACCCATTTGCAAAGGACTTCCATATCTTCTCGTGCCTATAAATAAGCTTGGAAGGAGCATTCCCTCATCATCAAAATTTCCCGAAAAGGGAACGAAGAACGCATACCTATTTGAGAGCTCTTCAGTTGTTTTTTAGGGGAAAAGGAAGGATGAGTTCGAGGGTTTTGATTTTACTGGATGTTTTGGTTGCTTGTGTTCTTCTCATCTCCTTGGAGGTATCTGCCAGAGAATTGGCCGAGACTACTTCCAGGGAAGAAGATGGTGAGCTATTACTGCACTATGCTTCTTGATGATCCATCTTCCCTATCTTTCTGAATCGATGCATTACCTAATTCAATGAATTTCTTATTATATGCACGGAACGTGCAAAGTTTCTTCTTCACAAGTTGGCCTGGAGAACGTCATGTGCATTTTCCTTACATTTTTTTATTTGTTATGAGCATATAATGTATTCATTCCATTAGGACATTTTGCATGTCGAAGTGAATCTGCATTCACAATGTACAAAATGAAGGGGTAAACACAAACATATTTTATGAAGTGAAACTCGAGCTTCATTGGTATTATGCTAGTTATGAATCACCATGTCGCAGCATAATCGACAATGGATCATATGCATTAAGTTTGCATTAAACCTATGCTATATAATAAAATATGATTAGGATTCAAACGGCGGTGCTCAAACATATCTACTCCCATCATGGCCAATCCTAATCACAAGTACCTAGAAATGAAGAATTAAATCTTTGTTGGTACGTCGGATGTTAAGCCTGATTAAACTTTCATTTTCTATGTGCAGCGACATCCACCACAACCACGGAGGCAAACGATGTAAATGATGCCAAGTACGGCGGATACGGAGGATACCCGGGCGGTGGGTCTGGAGGTTACCCAGGCCGCGGTGGATACGGAGGAAACCCAGGCGGCGGGCATGGAGGATACCCCGGCCGAAGTGACCCAGGCCGTGGGAGCTATGGCGGTGGCCGTGGAGGTTATGCACGACCCTGCCCCTACGGTTGCTGTGGCAGCAGACGAGGGTACTCCGGTGGAGGCTGCAGGTGCTGCACTTATGCTGGCGAGGCTGCTGAGACCGAGCCAGAAGAGAAGCCTCAGAACTAAAAGAACGACGACAACAACAAGGCCAGGCATTGCATATGCAACCTGTTTTGCATTAGTTATATAGATTCAGAAAATGCCTTGTATTATATGATGTCGTGTGAACATGAATGAGCTATGTAGCGCACATGAATAAAACTTGTGATGTGTGTATGGAGCGTCTTCAATAAAAAAAGATGAGAGTGTTTGTGTTGATTTTGGGTTGGCTGAACAAGTGTTTGTATTGTATGATGTAGTGTGAGCATGAATGAGCTATGTAGTGCACATGAATAAAACTTGTGATGTGTGTATGGAGCGTCTTCAATAAAAAAAGATGAGTGTTTGTGTTGATTTTGGGTTGGCTGAACAAATTTAACGATACAACCGTTGGTTGATGAAAGATTTCATTTTTCCGAGCATATAAATTCGACGTATGAGGTAAATTTATAGGCTTGCTATATCGCATCTAGCTAGCAATTTTCTTTTAGATGTCGAAGATTTCTTTGACTGTTTAAAAATAATAAATTTCCTGAAGCCGAATGCACCTTAAAGGACAATAACGATAAGGTCAAAACACGACGACAAAATGGCTAGCTAGTTGAATTTTAGGTTAAATAGTTTCTTCAAAATGCAAATAGTATCTAGTAAAGTGTCATTAAAAAGTGCATTAGAAGTAACTTTGGTTTAAATATTATTTGGAACAAACTACACTTGAAAAGGACCTTTCCTTTTCTTTTTAAAATATATATATATCGAACATTCTGATGAACGTTGGCAAACCAAATTTATCACTAACGGCCCCCCTTCTAAGGTCATACGACCTCAAGCAATGGCTGCCTAGTTATGCACAACCTCAAGCGACTGTCGCTAGGGGTCATGTGACCTTAGGCGAGGCTTGCCAACTGTCAAATTTGGGCAACCGGCAAGGTCGCACTAGGTGAGGGCATTTCTAGAATTTTGAAAGTTTAGCGCGGGAAAAATTAGAAAAAAAAATTATTAGCATTCTAGAAATACTCAAAGGCCAAAATTCGTACGAACCTGTCTCCAAAAGCTCTTCAAAAAATTTACCAAATGCTATTTGCATTTGCACATTGACATTTAAGGCCCTCAAAAGGCTTTGGCAAAGTGTTGCCAAACGCCACCGTTGCGTACTTCATATGCTTTCTACTTCTCTCACTTATGCTATTTTTTCATTACCAAGCATGTAATAACCTAAATGACGCGTGTAGAAAAGTACCTTCGCGTGCTAAGCTATTTAAAATCTCATGATCACATATTGAGATTCTCTGACTTAACACAATAAATTCTAGGATATCAATCTCTCTCTTCTTAACTGTTACGCATCAGCAATTTTTTTATTACCGTTACATGAAACTTCAAGTCTCTAGCCATAATTCAAAATTTGTGATAAGTATCCTCCTTTTATTTGGGGGGATAAGAGAGAGTATCTCACCTTAATCCCACAAAATCTCTCTCCCTCCCCCTCTTCCAAATATGGTTGTGATCATCAAGGGAACTGCTTGTCGGATGGAAGTCACCTGCATCAGCCGGCATTCGATGTGATATTTTCCATCGCGTACAAATCAGTTCATCTGCTCGAGATTGCACGCACACTTAGAAAGAGGGAGAGCAAAAGCGACAGGGCGAAAGAGCTTGTCCCTAATAATCATGGGCGACAAGAAGGCGCTCTTCGCTACTTACACCTCTGGGAAGCCCATTGTTAAGTTTTTGGGGACAATTGCAGCATCCACCACCAAAGACTTACATCAGGGACGGCTGACCACCGGTGATTAAGGTTGGCCTTTTGGTGGTCTAATCGAACCTAACTATTGCTGACTTGCCCTCCTCTCGAACGCATTGAATTCAATCTACAAGATCACCGTCCCTAAAAAGGATTAGCATCGGAAGGTGTTTAATGAATTTTGATTCCTAGTCTTTGTTACCTCTCGCAAGCCATCATTCACTTGGTGTCGTGTTACAATGTAAGCTGCTGTCTGAATTGTTGTGCGTACGCGATGGCCTAAGTCACTATGGCATCTCTCGCGATCGGGACATTGCACTAGCTAAAAGCTTGTGACGTAATCAATAGCCATATTAGAATCATCTAGTGAAGTTTTTTATTAAGTAATTGGACAAGATCCTTGTTGGGTCGTCGAACTATGTCTATCGACGTAATTAACCTGACACTCCCACGTAACTTCACGATAGGAATCTCGCAAGGAGTGGCAGACCTTCCGCACGAGGTATGGGGCATTAACAGTTGAAAATCCCACGTCCCTTGCACGAGTCAAGAGTCAAAGACGACACCGGGGCAACACGCGGCTGACTGCGTCGATTCTGCATGGACTAACGTGGCGTGTACCCAGAATAGGCTCGCATTCCTAGCGTCCATACTTGTTCACCAAGCGCTCCCTCAACGTGTCTGTGGTCTCGCCGCAAAAACAAGAGAAATGAAATCTCCCTCACTTTCTTGAATGAATTAGCGGATTTATTTCTTGAAATCGTGAGAGGCAAAAGCAAATCTATGCATATTAGTCTAGCTCCGAACCACTAATTGTACTAATAAGAGATCGCTCAAGCTTTTCATATAGTGTGCATAAATACTGCATCACTAACCCTAATTGAATTAACTGAGTAGTTAAGTGCTTGATTTCAATGCAACAAATATTTATATCAATCACGAAGAACTTAAAAGTAACTTGTGGGAGGCGCATCATCCGCCTTGTGCACGAAGCCCGTATTCAATGCGCATGGATGAGGCAACTTGTAAACTTCACAAAAATAAGTTCCATGTTTATGTTGCATGTAGGGCTCCTTATTTTTCATAGGTATACTTAACGATTTGCACATTATATGGAATGTTAAAGTAATACCGAACATGAGTCGGATACAGATTTACACAAACTTCATATATGTACTTCTAATTCTAATAGTTGAAACCTTTTTAGCAATTCAGTAACGATGCACAGCTAGAGAAAAATTATTAGACGGTCTCCAAATCATGTAAACCATATTTATTTGAACTGCCGATTCTACGGACTCTACGGTATCCTACATAATTAAGGATTGAGAATTTGAGATGACATTCTCGGCATGATCTATAGACCATCCTGCAGCCATGCTACACGTGAGCACATCATCGTCCATCATCACCCCGGTGCACGAAAGGACAAATCGGGCGATCCGATCGGGCTGCAGGAGGAGCATCAGAAGGTCCATGGCCCCAGGGTAGATAGTGCCAAATTTGACTCTTTGACCGTGGCACAGATCACAACACGAGATCCTTTTCTAACTCTATCCCTTTGATTTTCTTTTTGCTGAACGAAGAATAGAGTAATCTCAGATTTATCAAGACCGATTAACGAAAATTAATTCATTATGCGTTGAAGCATATTCAACGACGAACGATCTTTCACTTAATAAGTCAATAATACCAGTCGCGATAGAAGATTGGTATTCTACCAACAAAACTCGAAATTATTTCCACTCGCCATTCAGTCGTTCCAATCTATCTCAGCTGATACAGATGGCCCTTGCACTTTCAATGCTCCAAGCGACAGGCTTTGAACGCGGCGGTGCTATGCGCCAAAAATTCCCAAGACCCAACCAAGTTCGGCCCGTCGTCATTAATGCTCTGCGCGTCCGTCTCGGTGCTCTACCTGTGGGTTTCTATCGCTTTGCGCCGCCTCCATCGCTATATATACCGCTCGTATATTTAGCATCGCTGTTCAAGCATATCCTTTTCCTCATCGCACGCTCGAGTCTTTCGGGTTCCGAAAGTTCCACGGTCTAAAGCAAGATGAAGCTCAAGGCTCTGTGTTTTGCGGCCCTCGTGTTCGCGACAGTGTTCATCTCCTCCACGGCCACCGAGACGTCTAAAGATGAGAAGAAATGTACACTTCGCCCTCGCTTGTCCTTTTGATTGATGTTTTCGCTGCGTCCGAAATTTCCCAGTTCATATTTCCGTTTATCCTCATATTTTTCTAGGTTATAACATGGCTAGTTTATGGCAGTCATTGTTGACATGCATGTGGCGTGCCAATTTGAGTTTCTCGGGGGTCACGTGTCGCGACAACGGGACACTTCTCACTATACGAGCTACTTCAAACTTAAAAACACTTAGAATTATGAGATCATGGATCAATACGGATACATACTTTGACAGGATTAATCAAAAACTGGGTTTTGGTTAATTGATGCAGCGGAGGCCGTAGCGACCAACAAAAACCAAGACCGAGCCCGAGGTGGGAATTTCGGAGAGGGTATAGGATATTGCTGTTGCTGTGGCCGCTATAGGGGCCGTTGTTGCCATCTTGATGATGAGCTTCGTCATTAAATATACATCTTAAACTTTTGAAAATTCGGCAGAATTCTACAGTTCAAGTAACGAGGGTCAAGAGAGAGAACTATAGATATTTTCGGGGGTAAGAAAGGACTATCTTTCCGATCAATTATCGAATGTCAAGTACCGGGAACCTCCTTATTTCTCATTAAAAGAAAAAATTACTGTAGCGAAGCTTTGCCTACGACAATTGATTGAGCAAGCAGTCGCTCGGCGCTTAACGGGCTCTTCTGCTTTCTCTAATTCTAAAATGGTTCGGGTCTACACTTCTGTTATGCTTCTCGTGGCATGAGACTTTCAAAACCGGGCAAGACAGTGTATTATACGACAGGCAGATTCCCTTTCTATCTTATGCTTTATGTATTTATATCTGATTCATTTTCTTTTTGGGGAAAAAGATACGAAAGGAGCCGCAACAGTGACTGAGAAGAACCAAGCGGCCGAAGGGGCAACCTTTGAAGACGGAAAATACTATTGCAAGCATAAGTGTTGCCACCATGGGAGTTGCCATTGCTGTGACGTCAATGGTAAGCTCACAGCCCGTCCGAGAATGGATTTCTAATTCGGCTTTTTATCCGAAATTATTGTTTCGCCAAGAGAGAGGACTTTTTCATTCTTCGTTGTATGTTATTTCTACTTGCAGATGTAGTTTATGAACTCGATGAGGCGACTGGGCAATACGTGGTGATGGGATATGGCGGCGGAGGCTGGGGAGGAGGAGGACGCGGAGGCGGAGGCGGAGGAGGGCGCGGCGGTGGAGGAGGCTGGGGAGGAGGAGGAGGGCGTGGCGGGGGAGGCGGAGGCGGAGGCGGAGGGAGGGGAGGCGGCGGAGGGTGGTGCCCGCACTGCACCGACACCGAGGCGAACGAGAGGGCGAGAGGAGGCAAGCCGCGAACCTAGAAAGTGGTAAAATCACAGGCTGTAAATTAAGGAATAATTAGTATCGACATGGAGAGTGTTTAGGAGAGTGCGTCAAAAGTATGTGTGAACGAGAGTAATAATAAATGCATGCGTGAAGCATGCGACAAGCAAAGGGTTAGATCCCCCTGAGGTTGGCCCTGACTATGTTGTGGCTCTCATGTTTCTGTACTAAAATGTCGAAAGGTGTTCTCTGTTTGCTTACTTCGTCGCCTCTTAATCCTCCACAGCCAAATAAGCAGACAGCTCGATCCATGCCTCAAACGACTCGACTTTCGTCGCGCGATTCATTAAACATGTCACAATAGTTCTGGCTGTTATAACTTATAGTAGATTGTATGATCACGTCCCTAACAATGGTACAATTTGAAGTCTTGGTAATTTTGGTCGTTCGATAACATGAACGAAGATGACGTGTCTCGTGTCAGCAAAAAGGAAGCGGGGGTAACTTGACTAATCGCCCTTACTACTAAGAATCTAAAGGAATTGTGGTAAGAGTAGGTAAATAGGAGGGACCGCCCTTGCTACTAAGAATCTAACGGAATTTTGGCAAGAGTAGGTAAATAGGAGGGATGGGGAAATGAAAGCTTTCGACGGCTGGTGAGACTGCGTGATCAAAGTAATGAGCAGCCGTCCGTCCTTCAGCCGCCCTGGTGAGACTGGGTGATCAAAGTAATGAGCGGCCGTCCGTCCTCTAGCCGCCCGAAAAGGAACTGCAGTGATCTTGAATAGGAATCCTACAGCGAATCCTACAGCGATAAATCCCCCAACTAACGAAGAGATCTTGGCGGAATTGCACACTCCTTTGATTACTCGGACTTCTCGCTAAATCTTATGCAAGAAAGCCAAACTTGAGAGTACATGCATGAGAGGTCCCGTTTGACAACTCAGTATTATATGTGAACATGATGCTGGTTATTGCATTCAATGAAAAGAAAAGCAACAAAGAGCTCCTATACTGGGGCAACAATTACTAGTAACAGAGTATATAGAAGATGCAGCAGATGACGACTCTTCCGGAGATCACACCCTTGACCGTAGACGGCACAATCTGATGACCGCCATGCTAAAAACCGGGACGATGCTATTGGACCTTCCGGCCGAGCTCGGGCTGCGAAGTGTTTGGGCTGGGAATAGCAGTTTTCTTTATGGGCTGGGGGCTAGAAGAAAAAATCTGGCGGCCTCGGGCTCGCGCAGGCCTGTCGACCGGCAGAAATATGAATGGACCACTTTTCGTCGAGTATGTTATTCTATCCAATTCCAAGTATCACCATCTTCTAAATTTAAATGGACTTAAATGGACTGAATTGTTATTTCGATGGATCTTTTCCACCAAAGAGTATATTGAACCGCGACCGAAAATATTAAATAAAGTCGAGTGAATCAAGGTTCGACCATTCACATTCAAACATCTTGCTTTGGACTTTAGGCACGAATTAGTTTAGACTGTCCTGATCTTTTTCTAAGAATAGCCCTCCGGCGAGGACGAGATTCTCTCCTTTAATCAAACCCTCGCCGTCCTCCTTTTCAACCCCTTCTCGCGTTCTACAACGTGGGAGGATCGCTATTCTATTCCACCCTCGCAGAAGGGGCGCGGGCCCCGCGCTCCCCGCCCGCAAGACCGGCCCCTTTCGCCGGTCAAAGCGATCTGTTCTGTCGTTCTGGTTTTCTTGTTGGGGGGAATCGTGTCGGGCTCGGACTGACTCGCTCCCTCATTTACCCCTGAAAAGTCAACTTTATCGGGCGCGGCGGGGGACCCGAGGCGTTGAATCTTTACTTTCGCGATCGTCGAAAGGGCATTCGGCACGTCGAATTAAAAATCCACGCGAACAAAGAGCCCTTCTTGATTCGCGTCGTGCTTCTTGGGAGCGTGAGGTCGGCCATGGCGAACTTCCACGACAGACGTCAAAACTGCGCTGGAGGTTCTTTCATCCAGGATTTAAGGTGTAGAGACATTGACTTTTGGAACTGAAATGTCTTGTGTTTTATCGTTAAATGTCGTGGACATGAGCTCAACTCGAAGCTAATCTTCTGGAGAAAAAGAATCGTTGTGCACTCAACTACGACATGGCAGCGGGGTCGTGGGTCTTGACTTCAAATTCCTCACACCTTGTTTCGTGCGCTCATGTGTTTCTTATGGCTAGACTTGGTTATAGCCACTTTTGAAAAACCTAGCACATGCATAATTAGGCGACCAAGAACGCCTCGATTCCAAATTGAGTATGATTAACGAGTGTGTCCAAGGCACTCGTTAGCATGAGTAGGAAGAATATTTTTTTCAATACTATTTCTAATTGGTAGATTACAAATTTTGAGCATCGCATACATCCAAACTTAGGTAATATAAACATAGGCGACATCTATGTTAGGAACCATCAATTGGAACACTGATTGAAGGACCTTTTTTCAACAAGTACGAAGGAAACCACCACACATATCAAAACTAGTATACTATTTGTTCATACTCTTTATTCATCCAGACATTGGGCGGATTTAATCTATCATCATAACCTCTATATAACATGACTAACGTTAGAAAAAAAATTACCACGAAAAATTTTAAATTAGTATACTTATGACAAATTTACCCTAAAATTAAAAAGTGATAATAAATTTACTCTAAACTGATATATTTGTGACAAATTTACCTCAACTTAATTTTTTATCACAAAAACTCCAAACCAATACAGCTGCAATAAGTTTACCTCAAATTAATTTTTTAACCATCAAAAACTCCAAACTAGTAAGGTTGTGATAAATTTACCCTCCGTTATTAGATTAATACCATAAAAAATCACAAACTAGTATACATGTAACAAGTGGAGGGTAAAATCTCAAACTAATACATTCGTCAATTGTTATGTGTCATCCAACTCAGTGATTTAATAGTAAAATTTAACAGTAAAATTTAACGAAAACCCGAGAATGATAAATTTGTCACAGATGTTCCGATGTGAGATTTTTTATGGACAAAAAATTAATTTGCGATAAATTTATTACGAATGTACTAATTTCGAATTTTTTGTGATATTAATATATAGAAAAAAAAAAAAAAAAGATTGCTATCAATTTTTTGTAGAGTAGTTCGAGAGCCAAGATAGTAGAATTTTTTTTTTTTTTTGGCAGTACACATGTAGAATTTAAACGTAGCAAAGAGGGGATAGAGAGTACTGAAGGTGTGGCCCTACTTTTGTAGTTTTTGGGCCACCTTTATGATTAACACAGGGACGTACAAATTGTTGGGGTGTCCCTATGGACTTGGTAGCGGTCGAAACACCCTCTTGTGAAGCAATCACAGCTCGAATTCGCGAATAGGACAGGACCTTGTTTTGGACCTTTGGTAGGCCGAAGGTCCCATTCATCCACACCAACACTGTTGCGGCAAGCGTTTGTGCTTTGTTTTGTGGTAGACGACCACGCATCGTAATCTACCGCAGCCGCACAGAAAAGTGGGGCGAAGATCTTGTTGTTTTCTAAAAGGTCGGTGACCTCTGAAATTAAGGGTCGTTTACCTTATGAAGTTACTTTCTAAATGACAGAAATGCTCTTCTCTATTGAAGAATTTACAAAGAGAAAACCTAGATCTTAATTTTCCCGGACCATGCGTGAGTCGCGAGATCAGTCCAACTTGCGATAGAGTGGTCGGGTCTCGGGATGTTGTTGGAGGCTCGACGGTGGGTGGATGAGCTTCTACGGGTGGTCGGCAACGTGCGGTCCCATGTGATCGAGACTCAGGTCCTCTGTTCATGGATTGTGGGCGTGTGTCAGGGCGCGCATGCGCAAGAGAGAGGCCATATCTAAGGGTGGAATGGGTAATTGGGGATGAGAGGAAGGCCAAAAAGAAGAGGAATAATGGAGAACAAACATTGGCCATTCAATTTGTTCAAAGATTGCGGGGCATTCACCTCTTTGATGGAAGAACTTTAAGATGTAAATTTAGAAGTTCTCATTCCTATAGGAAATTATACATATTACTTCTCTTTATCAGTTTATCTTCCAATAAAGCAATGATAAATTTATGGGTTTGCGTGACTTATTAAGATATCCACGTATATTACTTTGATATTCAATTTTCAAAATACGAGGAATGTATATCATGACCTTATACCTTTAATACGAACTAAGACTTGTCAAAAGATTACATGGCCACTTAATTGGTACGAATCTCAAGTCACGGCGTCCAGTAGATCTCTTCTTTCTTTTTTCCCTCACGTAGTTTTCTACTTATATATTTTCAGTCTGCCATGTGATTTGGGTGATCTTGCTCCTTAATGAACCCTGAATCAAGCACGCCCTTATGTGAAGATCCGAGGTTAACGTGTCATGCATCTAAATGGGTCGATTAGGGTTTTTTAAACTGGATGGTACGATAAATCTTGGAGAAAGAGAAGGGACCAAACAAAATTACGAGACGGCTCAGAGAAATACATTGCTTGTGGGGAAAGGGAAGACGACTTTGCGGATCCAGTAGATGCCGGACAGATGTTTCGCTGCCGTGTACATTCTCGCTGATACAATGCCGAACTCATCTGACTTTCTTCGCCCGATGGACGCCGCAGAGCTGGCTTTACTTCTGCGCAGCATTCGCTTAAAGTCTCCCTCGCATGCAATTGAATTTTGTCTCTTGGAATCAGGCGAGTTTGGTTTTCCCCAGAACCGTCAAAGCCGTGCCCTCCGTTTGAACGGCAAAAAGAGAGTCGTCTCGAACACATACATAGTGTGTTTTTCTTACATCACACGACGGCGACACGAGAAGGGTCGAGGGTTTCTATAGGATCCGCGCACTGGCTATGACTCGCACGGGCCGAACATTACGATTGGAATTGCGCCGGATGCATTATAAAATATTCTTGCTATCTGATTAGAGGAACCGGAAACCATTGACTCTGGTGGGTGGAGAGAGAGAGAGAGAAGGGGGAAGACAAAGAGAAGCGCCCCAACGTGTGAAACAAAAAGCGGGCTTCTCGTTGGCCCACTCCCTTTGACAACAACATTAACGGGAAACGCTCGTCTTCTTCTTGGGGAGACACACCCTCTCTCTCTCTCTTTCTCTCTCTCTCTCTCTCTCTGTGTCTGTGAGAGTGTCCCTTTATATGTTCTTCTTCCTCTGGAAACTCGAACGTTCGTCGCTGCACCGTGGCCTCTCGTCTCCCTCCTTCGATCCCTTCGAACTTTCTCGCGACCTCTCCCGACCCGAAGAGCAAAAGAGAGCCCGCCGCAGCAGCAGCGTCAATGGAGGACAGAAAAGGAGGAGCTCTCCTCTCCAACTCGGCGCGCCACTCGTCTCCTCCGCCGCCGCCGCCGCCGCCCGTGGAGCTTCTTCTTTCGGGCGGTGCTGAGCTAACGAGGGAGGCGTCTCTTCTGGTTCAGCCGCAAGACGCCGTGGGATTCGGCCTCGAGCGGGCTTCTTGCTTCTGGTGACATGGTGAAGAAGATTTCACCCACCGAAGAATGACCCAAAAAAAAGAGAAGAAGAAAAAAAGAAGGAAAAGAAAATTCAGCGGCGTACATGGGAAGGCCAGGCATGCATTTTGGTCCATTTTTGTTTTTCTTTCATGTTCGTACTCTCTCTCTCTCTCTCTCTCTCTCTCTCTCTGTGTTTATGGAGAACTTTCCTTCTGCTTTTTCCCTTAATTTTCTCTCTTTCTTTCTTTTTCTTTTCCTTTCTGGGGTTGGGATTTGTAGCTTCGGTTCTTGATTACTACATACATGGGAGAACGGAACGGAACGGAACGGGGAGGGAAGGAAGCCGGCGACCGGACAGCCGCACGTGGGGTGTTCGGTTTCGTAGAACATCGATCGAAGCATGTTGATCATACAAAAAGTAATAATAATAATACTCGACCCGGTTTTCCGGCTTTCTTATTTCCGATGATTCGGTTCCCTCTTCCCCCCCGGCTGTTCTCATTTTTCTTTTTCTCTGGGTAAAGGCGCCGGCGAAAATCGAATTTGCCCACTTTCAATTTTTTTTTTCTCGCCCCCGAATTTTCTCGTGCCGTTTATTATAATTTATTGGAATTAATGTGGGAAATTTAGTTGGCAACATAATAATATGTATTTGGACTATACTGTTGGTAATCGGTTGGTAGGGGGGCATGTCATATGACTCGAGAGTAGGAACCAACGCACGATTTGTATGTGTCGCAATTACATCACCGGCGTCGTTTTCGTGGGGGTGGGGGTGGAGCCATCACCCACCACCATGAAATTTTATTCATTTTAGCCTTTCCTATTGGGGAGAATTAGTGCATTATGTTATCTAATTTTTATTAGAATAATTCGCAGTTTGAATGAGAACAAACGAAAAATCGATGACGAAATTGATGGACGGAGGGGGTGGGTGGGTGGGGGACTTGACCGTGAAATTGATGTTGTGGGGGAAATTCGGAAATTAGGAGGTTGAACAACTTGGGAATGAACACAAGCGAATGAGTAGGGAAGAAGTCCGAGCGGTGGCGTATTCATTGGATTCATGCACCCAAGTCAATCGTAGCGACTAGTTAACTAACAGGAAAAATGATAATATGTCCACGGATTATGATTAGTTTTTCTAGAGCGTCTGAAGAAATTTGGGGACGCGAGTGTGAATCGAGATTAAGTGCATCGAAGAGGAATGAAGGTGTCCTTTTATGATTGGGAAGTGTTAATTGGGTTTAATTAGGCCGACTATGTCGCCGAGCGAAAAGTTCCATCCTTTCATAATACGACGGCTTACATTATGCCTCAAGGGTAATCTGTATTTGACTTCCGATCTCCCTCCTAATCATTGAGCTTGACCAATCAAAACAAAAGCCTCTTCACACTTAAACGACCAGTGCGCCTGAGATCAATCGAGGCAATAACAAGGGCGACCGCCGCCATGGAGGTTTCTTTTCATTCCCGACCTGCGGAAGGGTTTTTGCTCTTGAAGCTAAACTTGTTTTCGAGGGCAAAGGTAGTCGTGATGCCGAAATCCAAATCAAACCCGTTTCCGACTTTGCATTGTGGTGGGAGCAACGACAGTGCTTGGGAGGTCATCGAGAGGTTAGTAAAATGTCGGAGGCTTTATGATCTTTGAACGGCGTTGGTTTAAGGAAAAGATCCTACGACCGGGGGGTGGGTTGGTTCGGTCGCCGCTCCATGTGGGGACGAACCACGCGCGCCGAAGCCCACAGCTCATCCACTTTTAGGCCCGAGAACGTTCGTACCAACCATCACGCGAGCCCATGAAGTGATCCACATGGATCTTCCACTCAGCCCGGCCCAACGAAAACCGAAAAACCGAGCGATGCGTCGGTGAGTGCGAGTGAGAAATACGAAATTCATACCTAAATGAAAAAAAATGATACAAATACTCTCTAAATTTTGATTTAATATATATTGTCATCTTTAATCTTTTAAAGTGAATTTTAGCTTAATGAATAATATTATTTTTTAATTTTAAATTTTTCTAATGTGATCCCTAAACTAGGGATTATATTGAATATTTTCTAATAGTTTTATGAATTATTTTAAATAAATTAAAAGTTCAGTGGTAACATAAAGCATTTTAAGTCAAAATTTAGGACCAACGCTGCGGAGATTAAAAGTTGATATTAAAACAAAGTTTATAATATTATCTCTACATATATTGTGGTTTTTCTGATCATGTCTGAATAGAACAAATATTAGGTAGTACGGCCCCGGAAGCCTGGTCCCTCCCCACTCGATGATTGACTGGGTTCCACCGGATTTTTCAGGGAAACGCGTTAGGGTTTTGAGGAGGAAACTTCCGAAATTTTAGAAAGTTTTTGCAGAGGTGGGTCCAGCAAAGTGAAACCCACTCTATAGTCTTGCATATCTTCCAAGATTTTCTGACATCTTTCTCTCACCCATCATCGTCATCATCGTCATCTTCTTCTTTCGATTCAACCTAACCAGAGGAGCCCGCTCCTCCTCTGTCATGATTTCGCAGGAAGCCACACATGTAGCCATTCACCGCGCTTCAACCTTTGTTCCTTCGAGACTCTTTTGCTGTGATCGAGCATTGATTCCGAGTCCGCTCCACTCGAAGCGCCAATCCGGAAGGTCGTGTGCACCGGCGAGTTTCTCGGAACGATGGAGAGAACCCACGAACGTGGACTCTTTCGCCACTAGCGACCAGCCAAGAGCTCAGGACAAGAACGACGCTCTCGGCTTTGGGAGGCTCGTCGGAGCGGTGGTCACATTCCCAACAAGTCGACCTAGGCTTGGATTGCCTCGTCGCTCTCGAGCTGCAACTCCTTTTTTCTCACAATAAAAGGCCGTCCTTGATGCAACGGACCTCAAGCTTGATGTCCATTTCAGCATGGTTTACATTAACTCCACCCATGAGTGTGAGCTGCTAGGCCTTATGAAACCTGACGGTGGACGCGTGGTTCGATGAATTTCCATTGTTTCAGCTTTGAAGAGGCTAATGTAGCCGTCGCAAGAGAGTGTCGAGGAGTCGAGGACGGTGATATCACGAATTTTAGGCCGTGGCCACTGGTGCTGCCAGCGAACGGGGGTGAGGACGGCAAGACAAAGGTGGTGGCGAAGGAGAGGACGGTGTTGGTGTTGCCGTTGAGCATGCGAAATGGAGCCTTGTAGAAGGCATTACTTTTGTCGAATTGTTGAGTTTTGTTTAAGAGGTTTTGCTTCTGACCCTTTCCTAGTTCGGAGTACTGGATTGACCACTAGTTTTCCTTATTTTTTAAATAAGATTTCATGATGATGGCCGGAAAGAAACCATTGTAGCGTGGCAGTGACTAGGGATGTATTTTGTTGCCAATAAAATATTAATGAAGGAGCTTCATGGGTGGATCGTGTGAAGGGAGTATGGAAATGAGTCATGCAAAGCAATGAAAACGAGGGAGCTACATATGTCGGGATGGACATCAAGCTTGCGTCAAGGACGGCCTTTTAACGTGCGAAAGTCACCGGCTCATTCAAGTAGTTGCAGCTCGAGAGCGACGAGGCAATCCAAACCGACTAAGTGGGTTTGGGAACCACTTTTGGGAAAATCTTTAGAAAAATGCAAATACCCTTTAGTTAAAAGTGTTTTCAAAATACAAACTATGTTTGGTAAATTATACTTTGAAAGCCTTTGTGAAGGACTTTGAGCAAAATGGTGTTTGGGGAATTACATTTACAAATGATTTTTGTGGGAAAAAAAAATTATCAAAAGAAAATTATAAAAAATTGACCGACAAGGCAGCGACCGTCGGCGACCTCCGGCGACCCGGAATTTGGGGCGGCGAGGTCACGCGACGCCGGAGGTCGCATGACCTCGCCGCAACCCCGAATCTAGGGTGGCGAGGTCACGCGACGCGGAGGTCGCATGACCTCGCCGCCCCGATCTAGGGCGGCGAGGTCGCGCGACATGACCCGCCGCCCCGATCTAGGGCGGCGAGGTCGCGCGACACCGCCTCGACCTCCGGCGACCCCGAATCTGGGGCGTCGAGGTCGCGGGAGGACCTCACCGCCCGGATCTAGGTCGCGGCGAGGTCACGTGACCTCGTCGCCCCCGGATCCGGGCGATGAGGTCGCGCGATGCCGCCGCGACCCAGATCCGGGGCGGCGAGGTCGCGCAACGCCGCCGCGACCTAGATCCGAGGGCGGCGAGGTCGCACGACCCAGATCTGGTCGCCGCTCGAGCCTCCAACACCAGATCTGGTCGCGACCAAACCTGCAACCAAATGGGTCGCGCGGCCCCGACAAGCTCCATGTAGAGGTCGCGGTGCGATAGGCGACAAGTCGCCGGCGACAGCATCTGGTCGCAACCAAATCTGCGACTCGCGATGTCCCTCTAGCAGTCGCCGGCTTGGAGAAGATGAACAGTGCTCATACAAGGGCACACACCCAGAAAAACAAAAAATTCGTGAGGACAATTTCGGAAAAAAAAAATGAACAATGTCGTATGGGCATGCCGAGAAAGGTAAAAGCCAAGACAGCTGCAGCCCTCACCGGGGGCCCGCTGCCAAATTTTTAAAAATACTCTTTGTATTAAGTCATTTCCAAAGTTTTTTTAAACACCCTTATTTTCGACCTGGGGCTGACCCCCAAAGGACTTTGGGAAGTAGTTCCCAAACGCACCCTAAGACTGGGCCAAGAAAGTTGGGAATGGGACCATCGCTTCGTCGAGCTTCCAAAAGCCAAGAGTGTCCTTCTAGTTGAGAGCTCTTGACCGGTCGCAAGTGGTGAGAGAGTCCGTGTTCGCGGGTTCTTTTCATTATCCCGAGAAACTCGCCGGTGCATGCCACATCATGGATTGGAGCTTCGAGTGGACTGGACTTAGAATCAACGCTCGATCTTGGCAAAAGAGTGTCGAAGGAACGTAGATTGAAGGAGTGACTGGCATTTTCTCCTATCTGCGTGCCTTAAAACTGACCCTGTTAAGGCGTTCTCCAGAAAATTTAATGGGCCCCATTCACTTACGTGGCGCCATGTGTAGATCATTGAATGGGGATGGATTTTGTTGACCCTGAGGGGACGGGCCACCGACTATGTTCTTGAAAGGAAGATGGAGAAATCGATGGTCCCGTCCCACCATCACATCAGCTTGTGGAAAGGACTGGAGGAGGCACCGACCGAGCAATGAAATGATTCGTGAGCGGGACCCCATCTCCTCGCTTTCCCTAAAAATCTATAAACATATCACTTTTTCAAAACGCATTCGACGATCGACGATTTCAATCTTCAACCCATAAAGACCGACAATCACGGAACGTTGTAGAAGGTGTTGCTTTTGTTGAGTTGTTGAGTTTTGTTGAAGAGGTTTTTGCTTGTTCTCTTTAGAGGTGAGCATCAGTGCAGGGTCAACTTGGACCAACCCTAAACCCCAACCCCGCCGATCTTGGTTCGATTCCAGGGAGACGGATTCGATCCTGGGCCCCGAAATTCCCTGACCAAGACTGCATGGATTTGTGGCGGATCTGGTCCCTGGTAGCTTCGGAGTTTCGGATCGGTTTAACTAGGATCAACCCCGATTATATATATAAACCTTAAAATAAACGGCGTCAATAATATTAAAAAAATTTTCTTTAGTAAGAAATTCAAGTAATTTTACATTATTATTTAATAACTTAAATTTTTAATGTCTTTTACGGCCAATAGTCATAATTTACGAAGGAAGAAAATATTTTTGAGAAAACCTCACTCGGTGTCCAAAAAGCGCACCTTATAAAGATCCTCCCTGCAGTATTCGTTTCCTCTCTGTCTCATTTATCCTCTTAGTCTTCAATTTTCCAAAATCGAAAGAAACAATTTTTCCGCTCGCTACTCAACACTCGCCTCACTCGCTTTGGGTCACTCGTGCCGCTTGCCGCTCGATGCTTGCTTGGCTTGTTGCTCCCCGCTCGACATTCGATGCTCTTTTTGTTCGACGCTCAGCTCACTTGACCCTCATCGCTTGCCTTTCTTAGCTGACCTCGCTTATCATCGAACTCATTAGGTCAATATGATTCCCGGTTGCCCTTTCAAGAAGTACAAAAAATGAAATAAAAAATACATGAGTTGACCTTAAACCCATTGACTAAACCCATTGAGTCCCGATCCTCAATCGTTTTTTAAGGAGTACAAAAAATAAAATAAAAACTATCGGTTGTGTCGGGTTGGCCATTCGGAACCGGGACCGAACCCGGACGATCCGATCTTCGGACGGCCCTCGCCCCAAAATTGAGGATTAAGACTGGGGTTGGTCACAGGGTTAGGGGTGGCCTACCCGAACCACGCCACCCCTAGTTTTCTTTCTAGTTCGGAGCATTGGGATTAACCCCTAGTTTTCCTTTTTTTTTACTTACCGCGTACCTTGTACAATTTGAATAAGATTTCATGATAATGGCCGTAAACAAACCATTATAGCGTGGTAGTGACTAAGGATGGATTTGTTGCCATAAAATATTAATGAAGAAACTTCATGGGTGGATCGTGTGAGGGGAGCATGAAAATGAGTCGTGCAAAGCAATGAACAGGAGAGAGCTACATATGTCGGGATGGACATCCAGCTTGAGGTCCGTCACGTCGAGGACGGCCATTTATTGTGAGAAAGTCATTGGCTCTTTCAAGGAGTTGCAGCTCGAAAGCGACGAGGCAATCCAAGCCTGAGCCGACCAAGACCGAGCCAAGAAAGTCGGTCATGTGACCATCGCTCCAACGAGCTTCCCTAAGCCGAGAGTGTCGTTCTTGTCCGACCTCTCGACTGGCTGCAAGTGGTGAGAGAGTCCACGTTTGTGAGTTCTCTTCATCGTTCAGAGAAACTCGCTGGGGCATTCATCTCGGATTGAAGCTTCGAGTGGACCGAACTCAGAATAAAGCTCGATCTTAGCGAAAGGGTCTCGAAGGAACGCAGATTGAAGCGCGGCGAGTGGCTCTACGCGTGGCTTCCTGCAAAATTATAACAAAGGATAAGCGGCTCCTTTAGGTTAGGTCGAATGAAGAAGAAGATGCGTAAGAGAGAGAGAGAGATGTTTAGAAATTTTAGGAGATATGCAAGAACACCGAGCCGTTTCACATTGCTGGACTCAGCTGTGCAAAAAAAAAATTCAAGTTTTCTCGAGTTTTCCCCTTAAAATCCTGAGGCGCTCTTCGAAAAATCCGACTAGATCCATTGACGCCAAGTCAATTATTGAATGGGGAGGGACTATGCTAATGTGGAGGGACCAGACTAGCTAAAGTTTTCTGGAAAAGAAGATGGAGAAATCGATGGCTGTGACGCGGTCCCGTCGCATCAGCTTGCGGAAAGAACCGGAGGAGGCGCCTACCAAGCGATGAAATGATCTGTCCGCCCATCTCCTCGCTTTCTCGAAAAGGATTCCACCATGATGACCGACAATCAAGGATAATTCTTGCCTAAGGACGGTGAGATACATCTGCTAATTTCACTAAGCTACTTGTTGAAAATGAATATCAACCATCAGAAAATCGAATTTATGTGGAGGCTCCATTAATTTTGTGAAAAATATATAATTTTAAAATACTTTTTCTAAAAATAATTGCCTATTTTGATCGAAATAATTAATTGATAAAGAATACTTTCATTATCGACGACAATATATATGTAAAGATAAAAATATTTAATGTTTATTTTTGTAAGCGATAGAAATATTATTTTCGAGAAAATAGTCTCCAAACCATTCATTTTCCTCAAATAAACATAGGCATAAAATTGATTTGGTTTGCATCTTTCTATATTGTAACACAGACCAAAAACATTTACCAAGTTCAAATTTTTGCACCAACATTTCATGAACAATCATGGCTACCATCATATATGTGCGCGCGTGTGATGATAGCGTATTATCAAATAATGGAGAATATAACAATTTAATTCATCAAAAGTCAAAACAGCTCTTTTTTCATCTCTCCAGAAGTGGACATTTTTAAATAGTATTTTATAATTATTTTTATTCTTTTCTTTTCTTTTCTTTTCTTTATTATTTTTTTTCTTTCCTATTTTCCTTTCATTTTGCTGGTGAGGGCCAAGAAGGCCTTGTCGGCCACTGGAAAGGGCTGCCTTGCCTAGAGCCGGTGGGGCTGTAAGCATGGCAACCCCTAGCCCTGCGTAAATGAAGGAAAATACAAGAAAATAAAAAAGAAAAAAGAAAACAAAAAATTATAAAAAATGTTGAAAATTTATTAAAATATTATTAAAAAAAGTCCATGACAATCTTGTTGTGTTACCTAAAATGAACGGGCTGTGACACATAAAATGAATAGTATTCACATCAGTGATTTCAGCTTAAATTAAATTGATAAATTAAATTAATATAAATGTAAAAAGGTTTATGATTAAATTGGTTTAATTAAAATATTTAGAATTAAATTGATCCAATTGATAGGTTCATGACTAAATTGGAATAGATATAATATGTCTACTTTTTTTTTGTCCTTTTCCTATTAGAAAACTGAGTTGGCAACCGGAAAAACTTATTTAGATTAAATGAATAGAAAAGTTTTAAAAGAAATTAATAAAATAATAGGCAAGCTAGGAAAACAAAACCTAAACGATAAAGAAACCCTAGCCCCGTCGATATTGACGAGACCACTGTCCACCATCCCAAGATGCCCCCTAAAGCTTGATCGTCCAGGGTTGCGAGATGTCAACACTCGAGCGGTCATGGCCACAAGCACGAGCTCTACCGTCATAGCAGTCATAGCAGCAGTGGCCTTGAACTTAAGATATGGTAGCTATGGCCGAGCTTGAGACGGGTCTGGCATCCCATGAGCTCGGACTTCACTACCACGGTGGCCGTGAAACTTCAGATCGAGCGTCCATCGCCACAATGCTCTCGATCTAGTAGCCATGTCCACAAAGTATAAAAGCTTGGGCGACTATGAGTCATTGACTACGAGCTTGAGGTCACAAACAGAAGAGATTGAGCTTGCGTGAGGGCCGGCTGGGGGTTTTGAAGTCAACAATGTCTTAGACAAGTAAAAGAGGAAGAAGAAAGCCATTGATTTTAACGAAAAAAATTTGTGTTTCTTCAGATAAGAGATAAAATTCTAAAAATTGAAAGAAAAAAATTCTATATGTGTACTCCAGGTCACCTTTTCTAAAGTCCACATTGGCAATTTTAAATCACATCAAGTCCGAATCAGCGATTTTTAATGATTTCAAGCCAATATCAGCATATGATCCATCCTCAGAACGGTGCAAAGACAACCGGTGATATATTTTAAATGTATAAGGACCATCTTGAATGAGAAAAGAGACTGGACAAATGGTTTTGATGAAGCAAAATTAGAGAGAATACTAGGAAAAGAAAGAAAATATCTCATATAGAACGATGGAGCAGATCTGGAGGGGTTGTAGGTAGACTTTGACTTTCTTGGCGGTGCCTTGAGGGAACTTCAGGGTACGTGCTTCAGTTGCTCATCTCCCCTTTTGTCAAACGCTAGAATTAGAAGTGGTAGGTTCGTGGTCTCTCACTTACTCTTCCCAAATCATAAGAATCCCTCACCGGCAATTCAAATGAGAGAGAAGAAGTTCAAGAAAAAAACAATGAAATCACTTTGGATTCTAAATCAAGAACAAGCAATCATCCATGCCACTTCATTCACTGTACTTACTACTCGGGAGTGGGTAATTTTTTGTCGTATGGAGAAGATAATTATCAGAAAACTTTCACGAGATATAAAGAAGCCCCTTAAAGAATGGGGAAACAATGAAGTGCGTCGTCGAAAAGAGCAAGTTACTATCGGTCCCTCTATAGAAGAAAATCCGATCCGGCTTCAAGCTGGGTGACTTGGCTTAGAAGACCGATCCTCGTCGAGAGGGATGGTCGTGTACGTGACTTGGCACCAAAGAAAATGAAGAGGGTGGGGCGACACTGACCGCACGGCACGTCCGATCATGGCCATGATTGGCCTAACCGAGCGTTGTCACAATCTTCATTCCCATGCCAACGCCAAAGAGCAGTGGATTGTAAGCGAAAACATAGCTCTCTCTCATCCTTAAACCTTGTACCCGTGATGCAGATCTACTAAGCTTTCTTCCCGATTAATTGTATCTTGATTCAAACCGGTTTTAGCACGTCTCCTCTGGTCAAAGTAAGGCTACACGGCCCTCGCCATGGCCATGAGAGTCTCTCGAATCGGAGCCCCGTTTCTCATCAATTCTATGTCAACACTTCTAACATCGAAGAAATACTTCAGGCATCAGGCATGAGGGTGAGCAAAGGGAGCCACTCGGACTGAACTCCCAAAGACTAGGCAAAGACAACCCCATGGCTTAAGAAAACTTAAGTCCGGGTCCATAACTCATATGGAGTGGAAGTCGATTTGGAAGGCACACGATTAAGTATATAGGCGTTAACAACGCATCACTCCAAAAGGTGATAGGTAAGTTAAGGACCTAACCATTTCTAGTATCGATGCAACACCTGGAATCCGATTCTGGAACTAAAAATTTTCAAAACCTAATTGATTCTCTACCAGGAATCGATTTTTATTTGAATCGAGTATAATCATCGATTCCATGCCTTCCTCTCACATTCCCATAAATGAAACCTCCCACGAGAACTGATCTGATTTGAAAAATGTGAAAACTAATAAGCTTGTTCGCCGGCAACTATGCTCTTTGTGGTCAGTCTCATTGATCCGAACACATCGCACATATATGCACGAGTTATTAATGCCTATCACTTATGCATCCCTTTGCACGAGACCCCATCATATTAATGAGTAATTTTAAGTAAGGTTTTAGAATCAAAAGGTCACTACGTTTCCAATCATCCTCCAAAAATCCTAACTTAAAAACTATCATTAATATGATTGTCATATGCAAAATCAATTCTATGAAGCTACAAAAACTTCACTAATTACCCACATCTAACTACCCACAAAGAACCAAGAATAATGTAAAGCAAAGATAATTGACATACAATATAATATAATGCTTTCATATAATACCACTAACATATAGGGTACATCAACATCAATCAGGTAGTATACATTACAAAAAGATGTCCACTAAGCACACTAAAAAAACAAACAGCCAAAAAACAACTAAAAACAAGGCATCATACAACTAATAGGAAAGCTGCTACATGGTTCAACTTCTTTTTTTTTCTTTGCAAATTTTTAGGCATTCTCGACAGCCATGGAAAACAGACTGATATCCCTTGTGATTTCTCCTACGCACATTCATTCCCCGCCTAATCGAAGTCATTCCTTGGGCAGCCTTTGTGGCTCCTACCCGATGATATTCATCCACAAATTCCATTACTAGCTCCTTATAGCTAGTAAATCCTTTGACTTTCCATAGGCGATTCAACACTCCTCGCCATTCTAGTGGAAAGTGTTCATAAAGAATCGCACCATCCGAATATCTCGGCATGGGATAAAGGTTCCAAATGACCTCTTGAATTTTGTTGTCAATTCTACGACATGATCAATTATGTCGTCATTCTCCCATGGATAACCATTCAAATCGGTATCAACCTCGAAAGTTCTTTCCTTTGCTCATCCGATATCAAGGCGCACGTACGCGTGGCACACGAGGGACGGCGTGCATTGTTTTCAACAAATGCAGAACAAATAAGGGATTACATATAATCCACATATTAATTGGAAAAAAAAAAGAAACAAATTTTTTTTCGGGTCAACGGTCAACGGCCGCAGTCAACGGTCAACGGTAAAGTCAACGGTCAACTGACGGTCAACGGTCGCGGTCAACGGTCAACGGTCCGGCCGGTCAGAGGGTCGGGCCGGTCGCCCGGTCGGACCGGTCTCCCGGTCGGACCGGTCTCCCGGTCGGGCCGGTCGGACGAACCGACCGGCACGTGCCAGGTGCGTGCCAGGATGACGTCACGATGACGTCATCCGGCACGTGCGTGGCACGCGCCAGGGCCGAACGACGCCCGTTTCGCGCGCGTGCATCGCACGCGCCTGGGCCGAAACGGCGCGCCGTTTCGCTCGCGCGTGCGCCGCGCGTGCGTTGGGAAGCCGAGTCGGCGCGTGCGTTGCACGCGCCGATGACCCCCGCGCGTTCCGCCGCGCGTGGCGGCGCGTCCGGCGGCCTCCGGCGGCGCGCGACATGTCGCCGGACTCGTCTCGACGTTGCCTTCCTCCCTGTGCCTGCATATTTTGATTTCGACTTACGAAAAATCGAAAAAATGGGCGACAACTCTCGGGTGTCGGGATTCCTCGCCCCGATCCGTACGGCCGAAGTTCATTTGCGCAAAAATCAATCAAAAATCATCATACAAGTCAAAAACGCTAACACGGGCTCGATGTTGCCGAATAATGATCCCTCGAAAACCGGATTCGCACTTAAACCGAACCCCTAAATCGATGCAGGAAGATAAGCCCGGACAAAAACGTATCACCGACGAAAAGACACCACTGATTCAGCCGTCGCTGTTGGCCACAGACACACCGACGCCGCAAAGAGGAAGAGAAATCAGTCCGCCCTCGATCCGACGTCGAAAATCGCCGCTGAATGGGAGACGGCCGCTTCGCTGGATTGGAGAGAGAGAATTTTTTAGAGAAGAAGAACATACGTTCATTATGCGAAGAATGCGTTCTTTCTCTCTCTCATCCCTTTTATAGGTTCCTTCCACGCGCCTTAGTGGGCGGGCTTAGGCCTTGTCCCATCGTGGGTCGGCCAACTTAGGCCCATATAAATAAATCCATCAATTTTGATCCGATTCCAGTTCCATAAATGAAACCTCCCACTCAGATTGATCCGATTTGAAAAATGTGAAAACTAGTAAGCCCTAATATAAATTCTGCTATTTTACGTTTTTGTTAAAATAGCTTCTTAGTATTGATTTAGAATATGGTCCCCAACATCGAGAGCTATCGATGGTATCAAATTCACTTCACTGCCTCAGTGATGAATTTTACCTATAGCGGGAGGACACGGTACATCCTCACATCGCGTAAAGCTTTCCAAGTATCTCCTTTTGGTGTCCAAAGGCAAGCAAAGAAAGAGACAGGAGTCCAGCAACAGCAATACTTATAAAAACTTATAAAAACAATTGAGTAAAGACAAATTAACATGCAAATAGAGAGAGGGAGAGAGCTAAAGGGGTGTGCTCATTTTATGAGAATAATAATTGGAAGTTTATGCTTGGAATTTAGAACGGGATAATATAATGATAGATAAAAAAAAAAAAATGCATATGTTTCATTTGCTCATTCAAAAATCAATCACGTCTAATTAGATATGTTAAATGTCAATTATAGGTAAAAAATCAATATGATTAAATTTGAAATATTTTGAAATTTCAAGTGTGAATCTGATCGGATACATACGACAGGTCAAAAGCTCTCGATGCATTAACATCATCACCACTTGAGTTTTTTTTTTTTTTTTCTCGAACATCACTCGAGTTAAAGTCAAATTATATAAAATAAAAAAAAATTTGTTACTTTCTTGTTTCAGCTCCCCTTACAAGATGCGTTGGGGATTACGCAGGATCGCGAGCGGCCCGAGTCCAGTGCAAGACCGGCCAAAATGCCGAGCCGGAGGAGCGGCGGCGGCGGCGGCGGCAGCGTCCATTTTTGTCCGTACGCGGGAGAGAGGACGGGGAGAAGACGTCCCAAAAAATCAGGGCCGCATCTCGGCGGAGGACCACACGTGTCGCGATCTGAGGGCGACCCCTCACCTGGCTCTGCCGGGGCCGACTGTACCGTAGCGAGATGCGTCCGTCTCGGTAAGTAATAGAAATAGACCACGAGGGGAAGCGGAGCGAGCGAGCGAGCGATCGCCGAGGAGACACGTGGCGGGCCCGCGCGCTCACGATCTGACGAGCGGGGGCCCCACCCTCGCGCCAGCTCGCTTCAACTTTCGGGGGGTCCCCACCGAATATTAAATTATTAATTCACTGTTTTTATGCGGGGCGTGGGGCCCGCGGGGCTGTGATTCACGGGAAAAATCATTAGCCGATCGGATGAACTGGTTTGCCGCATTCGTCGGGGCGTCGAAAAAATCGTCTCGAAATAGAAAACCGACACGAATAGCGACGAAAGGAAATTGCCACTTATTACGTGTCGCGTAAAATCTATGTATTCGTAGAATTTAATCGATCGGGTTAAGACGGCGGATGAAAATCGGTAAAAAAAGAAAAAAGTTACGTGCACGACTCGTGTCCGATATAAATTGGTCAGGCTACGTGAGGGTCGCTTTAGATCGGAGAAACTGGTAAAATCAATCAGATGCGTGTGGGTAATGGACCCGGCGCACTGAAAGCAGGACGATGGAGGAGTTGAGTACACTGATTTTGCAGCCCATCTTTTTACTTTTTCGTTTTGGCACCAATCACCTAACGCGCGTTTTCTACTTCCGATGCCCATTATAACCCCACCGCAAACTTTATTGTTCTGTCGACCCTTCTTCTTCTTCTTCTTTTTCCCTTTTGTCCCCGATGTGTTTTTACAGGAGTTGTTTTTTTATGTAGCACAGATACGGATACGCGACACGACACGACACATCGACACGTCATTTCTTAAAAATAGATAATTTCGACACGTTCCGACACGTTATATATTAAATATATAGAATTAATTTACACGAAAAATATTAATTTAAATTAATCAAATTTTAAAATAATACATAAAACTTAGAGGAAAAAAACATTATAGCATTTTTTATTACTTCTTTCATAGTAAAAGACTTTTGAAAAAACTAAAACAATTCTAAAAAAACAAAATTGAAATTTTTTTTGACCTCGTGCGTGTATATTTATAGCATTGTTTATTACTTCTTTTTTGTATATTTATATTTTGATCCCTCAAGTATTAGAAAATTTTTAGAATTGACCCCGTGTGTATCGGAATCGCGTGTTAGAATTCCAGACTCGCGTGTCAAAGCATGTCGGAAAGAGTTGACCACATATCGGATTTTTCGACACTTGTTGACTGCGTGTTGGAGCGTGTCGGACACGTGTCGGAGTGTCGGACATGACACGAAAACTCCCGGAGAGTGTCAGTGCTACATAGGTTGTATTTACCATCAGTCAGACCCGGTCCCGAGTGCCGTACCGTGCCCGGGCGCACTGTGACTGTGTTTGGTTCAGGGATTTTGAGTCTTTAAAATCTCTTAAGAAAAATTTGACGTGTTTGATAAATTTTTTTGGAAAATTTTGTTGGACCCATTTGGTCAAATGCTGACTTTGGCACAGCTGTAAGTCCATGGAACCTCCCTTGGACTTTCCACATTTTTGAAATACTAAATATGAGGTTAATGATTTTTTTTTTCAAAATTGCCCCCACCAATATTTCACTGTTCTAGTCTTGCCCTCGCAATGTTCATCTTTCACTTGGGAGATGGACGAATGCTGGCTTCACTTGGAGGAGTTCCAACAAGGGATCGCCCAACACCGGCGTCTCAATTTCTGGGGTCGCTAATTTGCTTGTCTGAGGTCATGTGACCCCAATAGCTCGTTGCCTGGGGTTTGCTCAACCTCAACAGCCCTTGCTTGGGGGTGCAACCTCGACGATGGGCTTCGCCTAGCTTTGCTGTGATAGTCAAGCTCTGCCAAGCTATGTCAAGCTCTATTGTGATGGTTGAGACTTGTGTGGTTGAGATTTGTAGCCAAACATCGAGTTTTGTTGCATATAAAGATATGCAAAAAAATCGAGAACCACCCGGACCGCTTGGAACCGGATCGAACCAAACTAGAACCAGCAGTTCCCAAGAGAGCTGGTCCGATTCTCGATTCCAATTTATTGGAAGTGATGGGTATTGATCCATTTCTTGATTCGAGGTGTGAAATTGCTTATCTGTCCACATGGACCAAACCAGTAATATATAAATATATATTTAATTTTTAGGAAAAATTTTCAAGCAAAAAACAATTTAAGAGAATTGAAAACCCTAAAACCTCTAATTTGGATCTCAATACCAATTAGCTGAGTGCTCGTCTAATCTTGCTTTCATTTTGTCTAAGTCGTCTCTTTATTTCTCACTCACAACCTCCACTCTCAAGCTCAACACTAATCAACTTATGGTATCGATTCTCAATTTTAAATATGAGTTTAATCTTTTTTACTGATATTGCTTTACTTTGGCTTGTCGGAAAATGTCACACTAAGTATGTGAAGCTTGGTGGGATCGGTTCCATGGACCCATCATTGGACCGAACCAAATAGATAGTCTTTCTTCCAGGGTAGATCCATGGAATTATCGGGCAATTCTCAATTCTAACTTTTCGCAACAGATCTTTAATGGGCGGTTCTCAATTCTAGGGTGGAAATCGCCCACTGAATCATGCTCACCCCTGGCTACATAAAGGTGGTCAATCATAGCTAATAATTGATGGCCACTAATTGATGATTGCCTGGCTGATGAACAACACTTACCTGCTCTCTCTCCCTCTGGTCATCGAGTTACCTCCCTCTCCTTTAATTTTAAAGTTGCTTCACAACGTATTCACCAAAATAAATGATTCGAACACTATTTGCTTTTCCTAGATAAACCTTCATTTAAAGATCCTTGGCAAATGGCTTCACATCCCCCAAATCAAACCAAATGCAACCATACGTATGAAGCGCCGTGAGGAGCCAAGACAAACAATTTTCTCCTTGTTATTAGATTACTTAATATTTCTTCTTAGATTCGATACCAATATACAATGTAGATGGTGTTTCATACGTATTATGATGATATAGATAACAACATAAATGGTTAATGAATTTTGACTCAATGTATAAAATCGTCTCTAAAATTTAAATTGGTTCAATGTGGTCCATCAACTATTGGTATATATTTATCAAAATTTCATTGATCAAATTGAATATTGAACCAAATTTCATGAAACAAAATAAAAGTTCGAGGATCACATTACACGTTAAAACAAAGTTAGAATATCATTTATGTTATATTCCCATTGATAATACAAATAAAATTCAGATTTTTTTTTGGCCCAAAAGAATGGGTGTAAGTTTATATAGATATGTAAACAGGGATTTGTTATAAGGTTGCTATTAATGGAAAAAGAAGAAGAAAAGAATGGGCTGTGCTTATCCAATGGGGGAGCAGGAGGGCATGTTGGTAATTTGGGCTTCCGGGGTCATGATATCGGCAAATTTTAACCTAACCAGCATTAGAGTAGAGCCCCCCACCAATAGTAGAGCGTCGCCAGTTTCACGTCAATGCTCATAAAATCTCCTTTTCTTCGCATGGAAAGGATCAACGTCTCTTTTTAACGTTCCCCAAATTTAAATTTGTTAAAAAAGACAAGAAAAAATCCTATTTTTAATACAGGCATTTTCCATCCACTTCTTTTATAGAAAGAAAAGTTTCGAACTCCGACCCACAATTTCGAAAGAGTTCCTTTTTTCGGTCCCCATTAATTTCTTTTCTCCCCTTCTCTTATCATTTCTTTATATGGAGACGGGAAAAGGACAAAAAGAAAATCAGATTTTTTTCCTAATGCCTAAACCGGCTATGAATTTGAAATATAATTTTTTTTCCTTGTCACTTGTGCGGCGAATAAACAACGGGAAAATAACTGTTTTTTCCTGGATCTTTCCCATTTCCCTTCGGTCTTTTTCTCTTGCGTGTTTCTTTTTTTTCAAAATTTTCGTCCTCTCAAAAACCTGGAAAAAAAAAGAGAGGAAAGGATTGAAAAAAAAGAAAATTATTATTTTTCTTCTTTCTACATGTTGAATTAGCTGAGAGAGAGAGAAAGGGAGAGAGAGAGAGAGAGCTTCCTTCAAGGTCATCCATGGCTATTTTATCTCTTTGATCTCCTCTGCAACACCCACCCCTCCATCATCGTCGCCTCGCCTCGCATGACACCCTTCTCGCATCATCCTCGCCGATTTCTCCAACCCTCCTCACCAATCCCGCGAGACCGTTTCATGGTTTCGGACATGTGGGTTTGATTCTTCATCCCGTCTTCCTCGTTGACAAGGTCGGCTTTTTCGTCGCTCGCTCTGCCCAAATCGACGCAACCCACGTCACCCATCACCATCTCCCTCTCCCTCCTCTCGCTTCCCGTCTTTTCCTTCCTACCCATTTGCCGTTTCTTGATCTGGGTCCCCGCGAATCGATAGAAAGGATTCAAGATATGTACGGGACGCAGAGCAAGAGGGACCTGGCCCTCGAATTCCAGTCCCAAATCCCAATCTTGCGGCCGAGCATCCACTCGAGGAGGGCCAATCTGACCGTCAAGTTCCAAGACCTCTATGGGTTCACCGTGGAAGGTAATGTGGACGACGTGAATATCTTGAACGAGGTGAGGGAGAAGGTCCGGGAGCAGGGCCGCGTCTGGTGGGCGCTCGAGGCGAGCAAAGGCGCGAATTGGTACTTGCAGCCGGAGGTCTCGAACGGGATTGTGCTCAAGTCGTCCCTCAAGATATCGGCCCTGGCCAATGCGATCACGTTGAAGAAGCTGATCAGGAAGGGGATCCCTCCGGTGCTGCGGCCCAAGGTCTGGTTCTCCCTTTCCGGGGCCGCGAAGAAGAAGTCCACTGTGCCGGAGAGTTACTACAACGATCTGAGCAAGGCTGTGGAGGGCAAGGTCACGCCTGCCACGAGACAGATTGATCATGTGAGTGAGAAAGTTTGGATTTTGAATGGGCCCGTGAAATTGTCTGTGCAGATTTCGGTTGGATTTGGTTTCGACGGATCGTCTTTGAGAAATTTAATTTGTGCGGCAAATGGATTTGCATTTCTGAATTACTTTTCCTTTGTGAGGAGTGGCATGCTAAACATGCCTATGGAAATGGTTTAATTTGAAAGAGAAAACGCTGTATGTCTAAATATATTTCCTTTTGCCTGTAAAAGAATTGCTATGTGATTGCTTTCATTCTCCATCTAGATTTGGTTAATTAGGTGACGTCTTCAATTTCTAATTTTCCTTAGTTTATTCTTATAGAAGTCTCTCGATACCGGAATCTGGCATTTACCAGAAATAAGAGAATTTTGATCTGATTAATGAGACTACTGATCTTCATTGGGATACGATGGAATGCCTTATGAATTGCTGGATTGATAGTCAGAGTCTAGTGTCAATTTAGATCACCCGGATTAGTAAAAGAGGATACCTAAGATAAGGCATAAGTTTGGTGTTCTGCTTCTATAGTCATTTAATGGATGATGAAGGATGTCCACATGGGAAATAGTCCTCTTTCCCTTCTTCTGCTGCTGCATTTTGTTGGTTCTTGCATGTTCTAAAATTTACATGTAACTAGACATCAGTTTCTGCTTTGTCTTGAAAGAAAAAAAACATATCCCTGGAACGTACACTTGTTCATTTGAACAGGAATTTTCTTGATGTATAGTTAGTTGTGTGTAGAGGAAAATGCACCTTGACAATTTGAATTCTTCTAGTTTTCTCATGCTCAAAATCAAAACTTCATCACAAGAAAAAGAAAACTTTCTATTATTGTTTGCAGTTTTGGTTGGAAATTAGTCCATATGCTTATGTGTGCAGGATCTACCACGAACCTTCCCTGGTCACCCATGGTTGGACACTCCGGAGGGTCATGCTGCTCTACGACGTGTCCTAGTCGGATATTCTTTCCGTGATTCTGATGTTGGTTACTGTCAGGTCTGTCCTTGGTCTAATTCTTTGGATTCCATCTCTGTTCATAAGAATTATCTCCATGGATTTGAATATAGTCTTTTTGGTGAAATACACCCCATTATATGTTTTTCCTAAGTCGAGGAGTAATTACTTCATTCATGGCTGTTGTGTTTGCTTCAACAGATGTTTCCTTTTTCTGTTTGTCCTGTTTTGTGTTCTGGATCTCTCCCCTTTTAGGACTTATCTCCCATAATTTATACCAAACTTTTTGGTTGACTTGCCAAAATGTGAAAAAAAAAGGGGTGGAAAAATTGTTATACATCATATTGTACTCATTCAAATCTAAAGCTTATGTTCAAACTAACTATTCCACTGTTAGTAAGTATCTATATGCCCATAATAGTCTTATTTTGTTCTTTGCAGACTAACTTCAATTAATGGATTTCCACTTTGTTGTGTCTTTAGATATTATAGTGCAGTAAAGTAGCCTTATGATCCCAGTAACTCTCTTGCAGGGTCTAAACTATGTTGCAGCATTATTGTTGCTTGTGATGAAAACAGAAGAAGATGCATTTTGGATGCTCGCTGTTTTACTAGAAAACGTCTTGGTTAATGACTGCTACACCACTAATTTATCTGGATGTCATGTTGAACAAAGGGTTTTTAAAGACTTACTGACCAAAAAGTGCCCAAGGTAATTTTATTGACTTTTTCACACAGTCGCATTTGGTTAGATTGGTTTCTGTTTGATAACAAAACAAGAAATGTGCAGGATAGCTGCTCATTTGGAAGCATTGGAGTTTGATGTATCTCTTGTTGCCACAGAGTGGTTTCTGTGCCTCTTCTCTAAAAGCCTGCCTTCAGAGGTTGGAGCAACCATGCTCTTCCTCTCCTTTACAAGGAACCCCCTTAAACATAACATCACCAATTAAATACCTGACACTTCTTTCGTTGTTTTTCTTGATTTTCAGACAACTCTCAGAGTGTGGGATATTCTTTTCTATGAGGGGGCTAAGGTTTTATTTCACGTAGCTCTGGCCATCTTCAAGGTCTGCATATTTCTAAGTTGTGCATCTGCTGCTATTTGCGGAATTAATTCTGAATGATTTTTTGACTCCTGATTATGCATGCAGATGAAGGAGGATGAGCTGCTTCTAACCCATCATGTAGGTGATGTAATTAATGTATTGCAGAGAACAACTCACCACCTCTTTGACCCTGATGACCTATTGACGGTAAGTTATTCCTCTTTCTTTTGTCACTTTTTTTTGTCTCGTGAGACTAAATGTTTTGCGTCTATGAAAATTGAGTGAAGATTAGTTGGTCCAATGTCCAAGGTGTTCACTTGTTTGTTGTTGAGTCAGCTCTAGTCACATTGATCTTTTCAACCATTTAGATTGTCCAAGCATCTGAAATACTGATTATATCGAGCATTGCTAAATTCAATTCGACCACAGTTTTGATCAAGCAAAATGAGCAATAAACAGTGTTGACTTCCTGGAGTTTCTCTCACGGTTCCCAGTACTCTTGTTCCAGTCAATTCTCATATGCCATTAAATGCTCTTGTACTCTTGTATCACTCGTTTGTTGTTGAGTGGTCTTTTGTCCCTGTTATCTTTGTGTGACCATTTAGATTGTCCCAGCATCTACAACACTCATCATACTAAGCGTTAGCAAAATTCAATCCGCCACCACACTACCGTGCATTAAACATTGTTGAGTCCCCTGAGTTCATGTCACGGCTCCCAGCACCCCTTCTATCACTTGATTCTGGTATGCCATTCAAATGAGTTTCGTGGGCTTAGCATTGGAAGTGAATCTGTTGGGTTGCAGGTTGCACTTGATAAAATCGGTTCAATGACCACCACCACTCTATCGAAGCAAAGGAAGAAGCAGGAGCCAGCAGTAATGGCAGAGCTTGACCAGAGACTGAGAAGATTAAATTCGCTTAAAGTGGAGGACAAGTAAAATTATCAGAAATAGGTTGATCGGCCTGTATTATAAGATGCAATACGACCGGTGGCTGCTCACCCGCCGAATGGAAATTCTTAAAATTTGTGGTTGTAACCTTGATCTTCTGAGACCAAGAAGAGCAGGAAGAGAGAAGGCAAGGCTCTGTTGTAGATTTAGGTAGCGACTGAGAGGAAGTGTAAATTTTGGAATGTCCAGGACCAACTTGTTGGGTGACATTGCAAATCCTGTTACTAAGAAAAAGGGTAGCTTTGCCCTGTAAATCCGGTTCTTAATTCGGATATTCAGTAATCACAACCAAAAATTTATCCTTTTGTACCCAAGTTTATTCTGACCAGTGACCATGAACAGCAATGAGTCTCCCTGCGCTCTAAAGACGGGAAAATTTGTAAGGCTTGTGTTATTAAATAGAGTAATTTGTGTATGGCAGTCCCAACCAAGGGATAGAACGCTTTCAAAAGTTTGTCTGAATTCAATTCTCAAATTTCTCTCTATAGTTTTTCATGCTGTCTCTCTCCAACAAAACTGGAATCCCTCCATATATCATTTTTAATGATTTCATATCTGCCTGAAATTAGATTGACTCACAAATTGTTATATCGTTCGACCAGACATTACTTTTATATTGTCGAAGTTACTAACATATTAAGAATATGGTGCTTACTAATTATTGAAAGTTACTTATCCTAGAAGGGATATGGTTACTATCACATAAAGATTTCACCAATTAAAAAAAATGACATTACTAGTTAATTTGTGATTAAAACTAAATGAAGAAGTTACAATCATTTATGGCTTATAACTTATTCTAGCTCATTCAAAGTTATCAGGATATCGCTAGTTTTTGTCATTTCGATATTTACCCTTTTCATTAATAATATCACTAAATCTCGAGAAGTCATTTCTTCTTATTAATCATGTCCAGATGATTACATTTTCAGATCTAAATAAACTATGAGAAAAAGTGCATAATTATGGAGTTACTATACATAACATTTTTTCAAAAGAAAAGTCCATCGTAAAAATATATATTTTAATTTTTTCTCCACATGAGAAGCGTATTTTTTTAAAAAAAAAAATTAAAATAATTTCCGATGTAATTAGCACTTAAAACCTTTTCATTTTTTACCTTCAATTTTCAACACGTTATGGCATAGTATATTCAATAATTAATAACGTCGCTGTGAAGATATCAACGGCTAATTAGACACAAAAAATACAGACATTATCATTGCTACAAGCACCATTTTATTAATGCCAATGTCTCTGGGATCAAGTGAGCCCTGAAACTTCGTTCTGTCCACGTCTGCACTGAGACATTGGATAAGCGAGCTTCCAAACTTCGTCCTCACCACGTTTGTATTGAATCCGATCGTGTGATAAATAAAAGAAATTGGATTGCAAACTGCAAGGACCGCAACACAAATAAGTACGACGGAGGAGAGACCGGTAAAGGAGAGATGTTGGAGAAAGAAAAGCGGCTCCTCCTGCCACTCTAATATATATCCATACGTCGTTATTTCACTCAGTGCAATAAGTGGACTTTAACTAGCCAAGTCGTCTTTTAAGGACAGCGGACGATGTACAAGTCACCATCAGAAGAAGAGGATAAAAAGATGAGAAAAAGAGTTATGCTGCCACTGAGGGGTCCAAAATGCATGCGGTTCAAGTATCTTTATCTAAAAGGGAAATTGAAGCGGATATTCACTGGATGAAGGCGGTCCGTGACCAAATGGCTGCGAGCCAGATTGCTGGTTAGGTAAAGTAATACCTCCTAGATGCAGAGAACCATGAGAATTCGGTTGCTGGTTCCAAAGGCTGTGTTGCCATTGCTGCGAGGCAGATTGCTGGTTAGGTAAAGCAATACCTCCTAGATGCAGAGAACCATGAGAATTTGGCTGCTGGTTCCAATGGCTGAGTTGCGGTTGCCTTCCTGGAACTTCAAAAGTCCTGCGATGCTCAGGCTGCATGGGAACATGTCCATAACCATTTGGTTGGAAATTCCAAAATCCTCCTTGTGGTTGTGCCATCGGAGTCCCGAATGCTCTGAGTGATTCATGTTGCAGAGTACTCTTAAAATTTGCAATCAACGGGGAGTTGCTGGCTCCTTCGGCAGCATCATCATCTGGAAAATCATCGAATATGCTGGACAAATCGATATTGGCATTCACTGAGGAGTAATCCTGATAGCAATCATAATTTTCTTCAATCAGATAGTTTGAGATGGCTTCTCCAGCATTTGTTTCTTCCTGTCTAATATATTCTCGTTTGGAAATGTGGCCACACTCTTCAGCTATTGTCTTGTGCTTGGGAGTCCAATCACGGCGACTCCAAAGGTACAGAGGTGGGCACATTATATTCCAATCCTCCAGCTGTTTGTTGTGCACATCAATGGATCCCGGAAGGTAAAACGACTGAAGAGAAGATTGTAAGACTGTTCAGATGATCTCTATTCACAAAGATATATAATGTTCATCCAAAAAAAGGAAAAGAGAAGATTGTGACCATTAGCCACTGCATTAAATTGTTTTCATATGCGGTGCAATGCAAATGGTTCTTTTAATTAAAGGAGTATTTTTGCACATGTGCCCTCAGCTTACAGGCCAAACCCATATAACCCTCCCTGCCTTTTATACCTTCAAAATCCCGATTGTACTTTTCCTTCACTCTTGGACAAAAAGTGCAAGTTGAATGAGATAAGAGATGTATCTTAGTTCCTAGTGTTCCAACTTCAGCGACTTTTGACAAATGATCATTAACATAAACCATGTTATAGAAATTGCACTTCTATCTCTAATGAAATGCTAGCTAAAGACAAAAATTATGTCATGAAACAAAACATTGGTTGGAGGTGTACTTTAGTGCATGTAGATTTTTGGGGAGCTTGAAGGAGGAGGAAGAGAAAGGATGAATAGGAAGAGGAGGGAGGTGACAACAAAAAGGATGATGGCGATGACGACGGTGAATGAACATAGGAGAGGTGGGATTCACCCTGAATAAATCTAATTTTATCTCAGAGCATTCAGAATCTTCAAATAAACAAATTACCTCCTCACTCTTTCGAATGAGAGTCAGGAATCAGTTCCAATAGCTTTAGTTATATCAAAGGGATGTGCCATGGATTATCCTGACATACCTTTCCTGATAGCAGCTCACAGTCCTCCCAAAGCAAATCATACGGATCAGCTCCAATATCGAGTCTATCATGAACGAAAGTCAAAGGTACTTCAGTACAGTTCAACAAACTGCGAAAACACTAAGGAACTACAAGTCCTCACCGTTTGGTTTCTCGTGGGACTATAAGAATGAGGAGCTTAGGCTTGAATGTGAGAGCTTTGTTGATGAACTTATTCGCCAGAGATGCATTGACACCAAAAGGAGGATTAAGGCCCATAATCTGTTCCACAAAAGCCATGATGGGGCAAATAAATGAAGCTCCATTACATTTTAAAACATGATTTTGATTGAAGACCAACTATTAATTGCCTCACCAATGGAGACCCATCTGGTAATTCATCTACATTGACAGACATCCAATCTCTCTTCTCAAATTGAAAAGTATTCTGCACCAAAAACAAAAACTTCTTCATGATCCATGCGCAGGTCCAGATTAATCCACATGGAATAAATGAAGTATCTCAGCAATATAGTCATGACAAGAAACAATAGAAGACAAACGATCAATCAGCTAGGAACAGACTACATCACAGAGGGGAATGACACAATTAAGTAGTACCAAAAAAAACTATCCTAGTCAAGTAGGTTTTCAGAACACACAGAATGCCAATGCTTGCATATAGGTCATTGACAATTGAGCAGTAATTATTGTATCAAACCAAGGACTTGGGAAGCGGATCAGATGCTCAATGTTAGGATTGATGGTAACAAAATCCTATCACGCCGAGATCATCTCAGCAAAAAGGTTTTAAGCAGACAGGCAATGTGATGCTTGCATGTAGTTTCAGTATTGACCTGGTTGCTATGGATTCATCAACGAGTCCTCAAAAGCTGGATCAGATGTTTACTGTCAAACTTTTGCTTTCACAAATCAATTCCTCGATGTTCTGAAATACATGACTAGTAAATAAATATTGACGCGGAGTCCTACGTGTATATCTTTATTTCTAGCTCCTTAAGAGTGATATGTAGTTGTCACTTGCAAGACATAGTATTTACTCAAAGACTCTGCCTTGTATGCAGTGCCGTAAGGCGCTGCATACAACCGGGGGTATAGTGTTAGGGTGCGGTTGTATGCAGTGCCGTGAGGCGCGCTAACACTGCAGTGGGCTTTTCACCCATCCCTACTCACCCCAGGTGTAGGTGGCTACTATACTAGCCTACCCGGCGATAGCCGGGACCTGCAAGCAAGTCCCGCTGTGGAGTCTACCTTCCCCACTATAGGGCCCCCAAATTCCCTGTCTATCTTTGTCTGTCTTCCCGACAGAGAGGGATACGGAGGACAGCACGAGATCTCCCACCCCAGGGCAGTTCTCCCTCCTGTTTCCTCCTTAAGCCTTTTACGGACTTGCTCAGGTCCTCAGTTCTTTAAACATTCAGCTTAGAAAAAAAGTCCTAGTTTCTAGTTCCCGATACATGGACAATAATTTTAGCACTCCTTGTCAAAACAACACTAAGAAAAGGAGAACAAGATGACCAAAATATGGTGAACAAATCTAAGCTGTCATCAATCACCTTGCATCCCCATTATGAAAACCGCAATAGAAAATGATGATCTCAATGTTTAAATGGATTTGACCTCCTAAAAAAACCTCCAAAATGACAAACGCGAAAGGAAATGGAGCACTCTCTGCAATTATCATATCTATATTCAATGAAGAAACCACTCTTCATGACATTACTGCTATAGAAACTTATATGATGGGAAAAGCTGATAGATGAATGAGTCAGTGATTCTCAGCAAACTTCTGAAGAGTCTAATATGGCAAGCGTCAAGACTAATTCTGTTTTAAGATGAAAGTTTACCAAAAGGAAATAACAGAGTCCATGGGAAGCATAAAAAGAAACATTTCCCTCGTAAAAAAAGAACAATTATGTGAAAGAGTCAAGATTTACCTTAGGAGGGAAAAGATCATAGTTTTTGAAAAAGCAGCGCTTCCCTACTTTGTCGAGCTTTTCTTTCATTAGACAACTGAAGTCATTGGAACCGCAACAGAAATCCACTATCTGCCCAGAGAAAATGGTATTTAAAAAAAAAAAAAAAAAAAAAAAAAAGCCAACTTGAGAAGCAGCAGAACATAGATGGAAAAAAAAAAACACCATGATTACATATCATCATTTATATGAAGATACCCTCCAATTAGGAAGATTTCTATAATCAGATGTTCCAAGATCTGGATATGTTTAACATGATAATAAAACTATACATGGATACATTCTCCTCAATTTGCAAGATTGTCTAACTTGTAATTCATTTCAGGGGACAGAATTGCATTGCCTGGTGCTGTGGAAGAGTATGCTAGTACAATTTCAAAAAAGTAATTAATCCATGGAAGGGGACCTCAAGAATAAGACTATCTGTATGACACTCGGCATTGTCTCACCAAATTACCTGGATGTTGGCCAATGAGAAAAATATATTTTTCGATGATCATATGAAGTTACCATACAACTTATTGATAAAAACTTATCTAGGTTGAATAATTATCGAGCAGACCCTAAAAAAACAAGAAAATTCTGAGGGAATGAATGGGTCATGTGGCTGAAGAATTGCTGATTTCTAGTCGAAGAAACGGAATTTGGCAAACCTTGTGGGCTATGAGTTTGATGTAGGATGATAGTGGTGTAAGTGTGGGAAAGTAATGGGTGCCCACCATAATCATCTTTCACACATAACAGACTGAAATGAAAGAAAATTTTAGATGTTTAGGCCCTTTTGGAGCGATGCCCCCACCCCAGCCTAGCCCTCTTAAGGTGAACACAATCTAGAGATTCATTCCTGATGCAACCAGGGAGTGCAATGCAGTATCTCCAGTAGCTTGTTTTTACTTAAAGCCAAGCCTCAAAAGTAATAATAACAGAACAACAAGATCAGGCCGTGGAAGCTGAAACAAAAGAGAAAAAGTAGAGCTATCAATTGAAGTGTGGAAAAAAATAAAGGACAGAGCTCTTACAGTGTCCCCCTTTTGCACGTACCAATGGAGCCTATCCACAATCTACAGAACAAAGCCCACGAGGTTTGGTTAGAAAACTGAATTTGCAGACAACCATTCATCCATGGACAGTGTGCACTAAATAATTTACATCCATCTATTATTTCATGGACACATAATGTGAAAGAAAAGAAAAATAAGATGTCATGCAAGCTCTACAATCACCTCCAACAGAATGTGCTCAAGGCAAAAGGATAAACCATAAATAGCAACAGGTTCAGTCTGCTAGCATTTATATGACCTCAGGTCCCACATTTAAAAAAAAAAATTATTGTTTTTGTTTGGAAAAAGCAAGAAACTGGGGGAATGAAAGTTTAACTGGAAAGTTCAGAGGAATTTGAAATTTTTCCGGGAAGAGGAAGAGAAGAAAATTTATTCTCTGTTTCAAGTTTCTCTCCCATTTTCTTTCACCTCCCTATCCAATCAAAGCATAGAGCTCCCTTACATTTTTCTGCCATAATTGACAGTAGAAAGGTCATGGTTTCTCTCAAAAGAAGTTATCACTTGCGGACTTCTCCCTTGAAAAAAAAATGTTTAAGATACAATCCACTTAACAATACAGCTTCAACTGTAGGCTATCAGCAATATAGTGATAACACCAGCAGGAAAAGACACATGGAAATAAATTACCTCCTGAAGCTTCTCCACTTTAGTAAAATGGCGTCCAAATGATGTATAGCGTGGACCATGAATAAATGGTCCAAGATACACTTTCAGCTTCTTCTGGATACACACGAGAAAGTAATCAGTAATCTACAGCTACTAATCATCTGAAAAGTAATGTGCTCCAACTCCATGTAATGTGCTTCTAATGGACCTAGACCAGTTTATAGAACTAGAGTAACTAGACTTGTCACATTCAAATCCAACAAGATCAGCCACCACCTAGCTCACTTGCTAGTCCTCGACCCTGATTTCTTTTGTGTTGATCATCAATCGACATATCAAACATTCACACACACCCCCACTCACCCACATGTTCAGTTTAGGCAACCAATCGCCTATGGTCTAACTGGTCCACTTAAATTAATGTAATGCCGAAACCAGCTGGACCCTAAAAATAAGCAAGTCCAGATCAATATGCACACATTCAGTATTAGTTAACAGAATGTATCTGCTCTCCAAAGTATGGACAAACACATCTTGCACAAATGTAACTGTGAAGTAGCTGCAAGTCAGAATCGATTTGACCTTCCATATGGGTATCTGTCGGAGGATCCCTGGTTCACATATTTCTTTAGCTTCCTCCATTGCACATCCTTTGTCTAGCTTTTGCAATGCTGTTCGAATGGCCTTCAGAAGGTTCATGAAAGAAATTCAACAACAAGAAGGCTGATCATATGACTACAAAGTACAGATAGATGTTCTGCACCAGTAGTAGGAGATACCTTCAGAAAGCCCTCAACCTTGCTGAGTGTTACGGTCTGCTTTGAACCAGGAGCATATAATGATGATATGCTCTGCTTCCCCGCTAATCTTTCGGCATTAAATTCGGAAGAGGTTTGTTCCATAAAAGCCAAAATTCTGTATGACAAGATGAGAAAAACAATTTGCTACACAAGAAATAGGCATCGAATGCAAGTGCGATAATATGGCTTCATCTTTGGATGTTGGCATATTAAAGTTAATTGAAAGAGAAGGAGGTTTCATAACAGCAAATTCATAACAAGAAAGGATTTGATGGATCACCGATCTTCCATTGCACTGCTTGCTGATTTTCTCTCTTTTGCCATCCCAGTCTTATCTGAGATTGAGCTAACCACAATCTTCTGCCTTTTGTTCCCCAAATATGGCCCTGACTTAGATGATGGGACAATGTCTTCCCGTGAGCTCCTATTCACTATGACCTTTCCAACTTTCTCACTTGAGGACTTGCTGGTCGTCAATGACTTCTTTACAGCACCAACGCTGTTTGCTTTTTTTATAGCACTGATTTTTGAGCTTTCTCTGACAACACCAATTCTACCTTTTCTCCAAAAGTCATAACCTGATTTTGGCATCTTCACAACAGCTTTATCCTTTGCTTTATTTTCAGAAGTAGCACTTCTCTTCAAATCATCAACACTCACTTTGTTTGTAAGCAGCCCTTTCATCTTCAGTCCACCATCAGGAAATCTTATGTGATTTCTAGCTGGCGTCTTAAGTCTTCTATCTATGGTATGATCCCTGGTCAACATGATTTTAACCACATTTGCATTCAAGTGCTCACTGTACAAGGACCGCCACGTACCGGAAATTTGTACTAAAATGGAACTTACCTGCAGTATATAAGGATTCGCTTTGGCAAATAACCTTCCCAAGCCCTTTGGATAATATTCCGACTTTCATCGCTCATGAAAGAAATAGACCTGAAGCAGGGAAAGTTAATGAAAATCAGATAAAAAGTTTTCCTATTAATAAATAATGAATAATAACCAGAAACATTGATAATGTTAATTAGAAAACGGTTGGCTCTGGAAGTTAAGTTGTTAGAGAATGACATGGGTTGTACATTACATATTAACAATGTCTATCACATGAAGGGCAAGATGATGAGAACCTTGTCAATTCAAGCTGGCAAACAAAATACGTAGGTTAAAAAAAATTAAAATCCAAGTTGGAAAAAAAAAACATGTAGTGGGTGAAACTCAACACTGTCAATTCTAGTTAAAGGTAAGTCGATACTAATTAGTTTAAGAGCTTAAACTATCAAGTAATCACATGAGACATAGTTTATATCTTCACAAGCATATCTTTAGAAGATGCATGGGAGATATGGCAAGTGACTAGAACATACGGTGGTAAGCACTTTCTGTGGTAGGCCTTAGGGCAGCGTCTACAGACTGCAAACTGCAATTCATGAATCTCTTTATCTTCACCTTGCCGACAAATAAGACATTTATGAACCGGACAAGTAAATGATTCGCCTGCAGCAATTTTCTCTTGAAGCTTTTGAGCCTGACTTTCATCACCACGATGGATCAGTTTTGATACACATTTTGGGTGATAGAAATGGCCACAAGTTGCAGAAATACAAGGAAAAACCTAAACAAGATGTGAGAATGTATTAGCATTAGCAGAGAGCAAATGTATTAACCAATACCAAGCAAATATGCAAAGCATTATAGCCATGAAGTAAATGAGATGTTGCAAATCCATGCAGATACACAATATGAACTACCACTTTCACCACTACCGTCACCTATCCTTTTTCCACAAAAATATGGTCGGCTCCATACATCTTGATCGGATAGTCAGCAACTTCCAAGCATCCAAGATGTTTATTCAAAATATTCACCCAGATCTATTTAACTCTCCCCTTTCTATACTATGTGTCGATCCTAATGTCTCATCTGCCACCTAGAGCATGTTCACAGATATCCAAACCAACCACCACAGCCCCACCAATAATATGTTGAATCAGAACTAAATCAACCTTTTCTCCTCTTAAGCCTTTTAACCTGTCCTTTCCTGAGTGTCCACAAAACACTACCCTAGAGTTACACTCCTTTTGTGCACATGTAGATACTTAGCAGCCCAGCATTCCAAAGCATATGGGACTGCAAACCTTACTACTCTCCAATAGGATACCCCTTCACTAAGTGGCACTTTTTCATAGATGAAGAGACCAAATAATTTCAATTATATCCATGGGATATTGTCCCCACCAAGCTCCCTGCCATTTTGCAGAATGGCTTCAAGATAACAAAGCTGACTTTTTAGCACCTTTTGGTCTCAAAATTAAGCAATGCTTTGCTCCAACCTCTTCCTTTAGAAAATTTGTGCTCTATAACTCCATATATGAAGGAAAAACTGGCATCCAAGGACATTATCCAAAATATTCAAGGTAAACATGTGCCCGCCCATCAGTAGAGCAAGGTAAAACATAACACACATAACCTAGACCAAATTTCATGAGAATCCATGACATTACAAATGGAATAGCTTTTCTCAAAGCCAACTTGATAGGTGCAAGATGAACCATTTTATACTCAGCATGCTGACAAACATTTATATAGTATCTCTTTCTCACTGAAGAGTTGAATGCATAAAAAACACAACAAGGACAGAGCCAAACGATTAGAAGATGATTCAAGGCAGAATAGGCAACATAATCAATTATTCTAAGAAAAGAAGACGAGAGTCTGCTAGTCGTGTTCCAAGGGATTCAGCTCTGAAGTTATGTCCAAGCTGTGTGAAGCCTACCTCTGCACCCGAAGCTTGGTCAGAAGAACCCAACTCTCCACATGCAAAGCATTGGTGCATGTTATACTTACAATTGTCACAAAAGAATCTGGGAATAGCCTGCAGGGAATCATATGCCCTAGTAAAACTGAACCACATGAATTCAAATCATAGATAGAAAACATGACAAGAATAAGGTGTGTAGTTAATACTTCGACTTGAGCATCATTGATGAAGCCAAGAGTTTTACACGAGGAGCTAATCCCAGTTCCTTTAGTCGCATGAAAGGATCTCAAGCATCTCCCGTCACAACTACACAACACCAAAAGAAGCATTAGTATGACAAACTGCCAACTACCTTAAATTAATTCACCCATTAAGAGCTGCTCTGTATTAAAAGTGAAAGAACCACATGCATCACAAAGGCACTAAATTTGCTAAAACATGTCATGGGTATTATATGGTTTCTCCATGGTTATTCTATATAATGCTAAAATTATAAAAAAAATCGTTGGAGAATATAATATACTAATTTCTTTTTAACCTAAAGTATCTCATAGCTTGAAAGCATAATGGGGTATAATGTTTGTAGAAATTGTTCTAAATTGCACTGATATGGATTGGTATAGAAGGATAAACAACCATTTGTGGATGAGAAATATTGAATAGGACCAATTAAGAAAATATCTTGAAATAAAAATGTCAGTTGAGAAATATATTTTACAAGCAATATTTGTGAACTCTAGAGTCCAAGTTCTCTTATGTACCTTTTTGTTTGTGAATTTGATATGTCAACCACATGGAATCCATCACTTTAATAGTATAAAGAATATTGCATCTTGGTTGAACCAAAATTGGGCCCGTCTTATTTAGAAAATAATTTTGCAATGTACTATACGGAAAATGCTTATCAGATATCCAAATTACTTCATGGTTCAAATTACAATGTAGAAGCACATATAATTCAATCAACCACAGAGAAATATAACGGTTCATCTCTATGAGTTTATGTGCAATATTAGTCCATGGAAGGCTAATATAAATGTATCGCTATTTAATTTATCGTTCTTAGTCTGTGGTTTTATTTTGGCGGAATTACAATTTGTTAAAGTAAATTATTGTCCATAATAGGATAAGTTAATCAAAAAGTATAAATCCTATAAAGTCCAATGCTAAATGCTAATCTCAGGAATAAAAATTAAATTGGCACTATGGATAATAATAAAAATATCAGACAACATGTGCATGGATGTACATCTATCCATATGACCATCATCAGACAACTCCAAGGCATGAAGAAGGAATAAACCCTAAGGGATGAATCCAACAAATGAAGAAGAAATAGTGCCAAGCAACTTTAATGCATAATATTAGCCAACACTTTAAAATATGTATTGAAAAAGTGCATTCGTATTCAATCGTTAGAGAAATGTTCCACAACATTGAATATGGTACATTGCTTTGTACATGTGCATTAAGCCCTATCAAAGGGATATAGGGTGCAACATATTAGCATTCTGCAAAGAAAATAAAAAGTGAGGAGAGTTTAGAGAGTTTGAGTAATCATAAAGTGAGGATATAAACTTCAATTACAAGAATATGACATTATATTCCCTACAAATTAGTCTCTGAAACTGGTTAGAGCTTTTGCGGCGCATATAGAGTATTCTTGGAACAGTTGATTTGATCTACATATTCTTTCAAAAAGAAAATTCTTGTAAGATGACATTTGATATTCCAAAACAAGGAGAAGGCAGAGGCTATAGAGATGCATTAGTCAGCATCTCATGATTGACGACACTCCTTCAAAAAAGCATGTATTTTTACTAACTTACTTATGGAAGGGTATGAGAACAAATCAACCAAATAATTTGGAGAATCACTCGATATACTCATACCGTTTGAGATAATACAATCTAGCATCAATTCTATTCAGCACACTGCATAAATTCAGACAGAATGAAGCATATGGTCCATCACAGCTTACTTGGTGTCTATTCTTGCCATTAAGGATGTGAATGCTTATGTACTAATAATAATAACACGTTCACTTACAAGTTCCAAGATATCAAGCTACGAAGGTGGAGGAAAGTTTAAAACCGATTTCTTTTTGTAAGTCATATTGAAGTCTTTATCTTCTGCATTTTACTAGTTAATCCCATCTTATGCATATGCTGTGTACATGCACTGCTAATGAAAGACGCTATAAGATAAAGAGTTTGGACTGCCAAAAGAGTTGCATTTTCACTGACCTCTCCATATTACAAAGAATTCCATAGATTAAGCATGAAGAATATAGCTCGAGAGCATATGGCCTTTGGGTTCCATATTGTCAAAAATTTTCCTTGATATAATGAGAAAAAGTACATTCAGAATCGAATATCTAGCATGCATGGTTCTTCAAGGACATGGATAGGCATGCAGCAAAATGCAGTATAATTAATTAGAAAGAAGGATTACCGCCACCAATCTCACATTCGCACAAACCTGTTGTTCCATCATCAACAATGACAAATGTGTAGCATTTTAACTGACTTCGTAGAAATAGAAAAGGGAACTACTACTCACGCAAGTATATCTCCCCCATCGTCACAGATCGCGCACATTGTATCAAATATGTCTTCCTCATTTTCCTCTTCAGAATCCCCGATATAAACATTCTCATTATCTGCTGCCATGGAGTTGGATTTTGTTTTGGCCAAAACGTCCTGTTAAATAATAGATGGTAAGATTGCAGAATAGCACATAATTTGTGTCAGTTCAGTTAAGTTGTAAAAAATTTTATGCCGGTCAGCAAAATTAAACAATGATAGAAGCTCATTTCTCTATAATTTTTTGATTGCTATAAGGAAATAAAAAAGGGCGGCCTTCACCTCACTATGTCCTGGAAAAAACATAACTTACTAGACATACCATAGATTTCACCAAGTCTACTCTTTTGGTAGCTTTTGTGATGCGAGGTAATATCTCACCCTCTTCTTCAGACGATTCCATTTGTTAATTTAATTCTCAGCCTGTCTCAAGAATCAGAGAGGCACTTTTCAATGAGAAATACAATAGTGAGCAGAGTAGCATAACTCAGAATGAGTCAACACCCTTGACAGCATGGATTAAAATAAACCCATAAAAATGTTTTATAGAGAATTCAGAACTAACATGATTTTTAAAAGCACACACAAATACACATGCACATAGATTTCTCTTTTCTTCTTTCATGTTTTTCAGTTTCTAAGATGTTCTACGGACTCCCCGAGCATAGGCCATCACTCGGGACGCCATTCATGCAGCAATCGGTATAGGAACACGACAAACCATCGGACTGCAATACACCGACCCATCTCCAAGCATCACTAGAAGTTACTACCGACGGTCCTCATCAGCATTACTACCGACGGTCCTCATCAGCGTACAGTTTGTCGTTTCAGTCGACCAATATCAAAAAAGAAAGATGAGTTTACATGGCTCTAAAATACGACGAACTAAAGAAACTGATACCAGCATGATAATCAGTCGGACTAAATCGAACTATCGAAGTTTTTAAAATAAAGTGACGCCTCCCCGAGTCCGAAAGACACGACATAGTCGACGGAATCTCAACAGACGAAGAGTAAACGTTCCCTTTCCGAAGAATCAGCTGGTGAACTGGTAGCGATAGACACAGATACAGTGCATTTATGGCAACAGTACGTTACTCCCGGACATTTCCCGCAAGTTTGGAAACGAAACCCCTCTAGTTCACGGACTTAGAAATGCAGACCGAGCCGCGAGTCTCGTCGCGCACAGTGAGAGCGGAAACGAGGCCGGGACGTACCTTGGCCGACAAGACACTGCTGCTGCGGCGGCGGCGGCGGCGGTGGCGGCGGCGAGCGATTTCTCGCCCGGCGTCTTCGCTCAGCGGCCAAGGGCGAAACCCTAGGGAGCGCTCGGCGACGGAGACGACGGTGAAGCTGTTTCTAGAGAGAGAGAGAGAGAGAAGGGTAGAAGACGGAGGAAAATCTGCAGAGATATAGAGAGAGAGTGCTATATTTGGGAGGGATGAAAGTTTTGCGAAAGGACGCGGCGAGGACCGAGCATGCTTTTTTGCTTCAAACGGTTTTGGTTTTTGTCCTTTTTGCTCATCGCTCTCAACTGCCCCGGACGAAATTACCGAGATGTCCCTGATCAAGCCGAGCCGCCAGCGCGCTCCCGCGACGTTTCGTTCTCCACACTGGGCTTTGGAGGAGAGCGCGGTAATTTCAACCTTTACGAAATCTGATTTTGCGAAATATTCTCCTCCTTCTGTGTATCATTTTTCGGACTCAGTTTCTTTTTAAAAAAATCTTACACCCTAAATCTAATTTCAATTTTGCAACCAAATTTTATTATCTAAAAAAAAAGCACAAACTTTCACTCTAATATCAAATCCGCTTTGATTAACCCTATCCAAAAATCGACATTAATTTCTCCAAAATTATCAATATGAGTCGTTATCAAAATTTGTGTCACCATCCACACCTTCACCTTTGGAATAATAGTAGAACCGATAATTATGAAGAAACAAGGGACGATTTTTGGATGAATGGTTAACGGAGGTAAAATTGAGGTTAGAGTCAAAATTTGTAATTTTTTTAAACAAAAAAAAAAGAAACAAATTTGAAATTAAAATCAAAGTTGGGGTTTTCTTAATTTGAATTAACTCTCCTTTTTTTTTTTCTTGAATAACCATCATTTTTCTTTTAGTCTTAATTTCATTATCAACTCACTCTTGGATTTTTGCTCTACCTTTTTGGAGAGCATAGGAGTCGAAACTCACAAATAAAATTAATCGTTTCCACCTCAATCATCTAAAGAATGTGGGGATTCGAACTTTCCACATTTCCCTTCCAATGAGGAAGGATGACCAATTAAGCAAATCCCAATAGTTAACAATCCTCCTTATTTGCTTCCTCTATTTTGTTAGTTTTTGCATGAGCTATTATCTCGCTCATTGAATTGGTCATTACCGAGAAAGTTATTTGTTTATGAAAGATTAGATCAAGGTGAATGTAGTTGCCCTAAATCTCGGCAAACAAAAAAGAAAAATGAAAAGAAAAAAATAATTTTACATCATTTCATAACCAATCTTGAAAAGAGAAAATGACAAAAATATGATGAATGGCTTTACTTGTTTCTTCAAGCTTTTTGTTTATGAAAGATTAAATCGAGGCGAATGAAGTTGCCCTAAATCTCGGTAAACAAAAAAGAAAAATGAAAACAAAAAATAATTTTCCGTTATATCACAGCTAATCTCGAAAATATTAAAGGACAAAGTATAGGAAAGAAAGGATAACTAATTTCGAAAAGAGAGAAGGACAAAAACAGGATGAATGACTCCGCTAGTGGATAGAATCGAAATTAAACTCGAAGTTGAAATTTTTCTTTAAGTGAATTAACTAACACTCCTGTCATCTGCCTCCTATTTTTTTGTTATTCAACTAGTTATTATTGAGAAAGCTTTTTGTTTATGAAAGATTAGATGGAGGTGAATGAAGTTGCCCTAAATCCCAGTAAACAAAAAAGAAAAAATGAATAAAAAAAGTAATTTTATGTCATATCCGCAGCAAGTCTCGAAAATAAAGAAAATGAAAAAAAAAAAAAAATGGCCCATGCAGGTCTCGAACCTGCGACCTTCGCGTTATTAGCACGACGCTCTAACCAGCTGAGCTAATAGGCCACTCTATTCAGCACTCCAAGTCCCAATTTAATATCGCTTACTCAAGGGGTGAAAATATTGGGAAAAAAACTACCAAATGCTCAATATTTGATGCACTGCAGAATGCACCTGGGATGCTTTTGATGTGGGAATTATATTAACGAAACTAAAAACTCGGCCTATCTTCATTAACTTCACGGTTTAATCGGCAAAATCATTTGACACGCCTCGCATCATCATTCATAGAAAAGAAAGATAAACATATATATATTTCGAGAAATCCATCCCGGCCTCGCTCGATGTAATTTAGAATCATTGCGCGATATATAATAATCTCATCAGGATCCTTTTTGATATTGTTGGTGACAGATTGCAGAGCTGTTTGGTTGTATCCGTTGTTGTGGGCAATGAGTATGTCTGGTCCATCCGAAGGCAGAATGCAATTACAATGCATTTCCCCCTTTTGCTTTCTTCCCTCTGTTCATCCTACCACAACGATCCTCGCCTCCTCGACCCGTTTTAGATCGATCGCGCAAAAGGCAGGTCCACACAAGGAAAAAGAATGTGTCGGGTCGGGATGTTTCCGATCCAATGCCGCTCGACTTCTGTAGAGCCTCCCAACCTCTATCCGACCACCAGCTAACGATGCTCGTCCCCGGCGCATCTGTTAGTGATGCCAACATCAAACTTTATGTGGGCACAAAACAACGGTAGAGTACCTTCTAAGTTAGACCTGCACTTTCCTCACCGTAAAATGCATTTAATACTAAGCAGATGCGAGGGCACTGATGGCGGCATTGCCTTCCGACTTTCCAGTTGGCAAACAATTATTGCGATCATTGCTTCAACACCAGCATGCCACCTCATTGCCACTTCCAGCATTACTCAACTTAAACCAAAAGCTGGAAGTCACGTTTGATTTTAAAGCTCACGGAATGTGGTTGTTCTTCTGTCCAGATCAGTGTAATCAATGGTCACTTAGACCAGTAACCTCAGGGAGATCTTAAGGGAAAAACTTCCCAGTATGGAATATTCAGGTAAAATGTCACTTTTACAGGGAAATTATTCCCTGGATTTGGTGAAGTAAACACTTCATTGACCGACGGATCGCAATTTCCTTGACACGATTGAAAATGGGCAAGAAGCAGCCTAAGTCACTGATCCCTGATCTTCTCTGATTATCAATGTAGTCTTTGTGTCATTACTTTTCACACTTCCATTAAGTTTAGCCGACGATTTTTTCGTTGAAAATGTTCGAGGCCTGAAAGTGAAACTTAACCTCGTCAATGAGGGCAGTGGCCTTGTCCTCAATTATATCAAGAACTTGCTTGAAATGATGGTAAATTCCTACCTTATGACTAAGAAACTATGGTCATGATTTCAAAAAATGTAAACTATTTCCTCTTGAACAGCCTTCAAAGATTGAATGTATAGCCAGATACTTGAAAGATGCCCGTGTGAAGCACCCGTGATGCAATTTCTTATTCAGCAAATGAAATAACAGGCCAATCAACTTTGAATGGACATATTAATCTTCAACAGTATGAAATGTATATCTTTTTTTTAGTATTACAAGACTGGATAAATCACATCTCATGCACAATGTGAGCAACATATGTGTCGAAAAAATGGTATTTCAAATGAAAATAAATTAAACAATCCGAAAAGGCCTCTGGACATAAAGTGATTTAATCATCCCGACATGAAAATGTTCTCTCACAGTAGCACCACCAGCAGACCACTCGAAACAGCCAAGACCAAATGACCCCAGCTGTTGCTCAACTTAGGAGAAGAACTCGGCTTTGAAGCTGTCGCCGAAGATCCAGCTTCGGATCCTCCAGCCGGAGAATCTGCAGCTGGGCTAATATCCGGAGCTGGTGCAGGCGCCGGAGTCGGAGGAATGTCAGTTCCGAATATTGCTTCGGGAAGGAGAACCTTATCGATTTGGTAAACTGCAACAGGGTCGGTAGAATGCACACTGCTGCTAACTTTTGTATTAGTCCAGCCAGAAGTGAGATGCACAGTTCCAGTGATATCGGTAAAGTTGATACTGTATTCTCCACCCGCGAATGTGCTAACCGGGCTCACATTGCTGAGGTTCTTGAAATCGGCGAGAGTGTAATAATGAGGCAGGGCATGGAAGAGGCAGAGTGACTTGAGCTGGTCGTTGGTGAGGTTGGACAAGGACGGCTTCTTTTGAGATGCGAAGGCGCCGTCCTTAGGAACGAATAACGTAATGCCTTCCTCAGTATTGTTGGCTTGATTCTGGAAGGTGTCGATGACTTTGGTGGATTCGAGGTAGCTGAGGAATTTCTGGAAGGGACCGGCCACGGAGAGCAGGTCCGTGAGGTTCACGAAATCTGGGGCTGGTGCTGGGGCAGGCGTTGGGCTGAGGGTAGGAGCGTTGGCGATTTGAGCATGCGATGATGGAGAAATCGACAGCAGGAGAGCCAGGCTGATGATGCAGGCAAAGGGCAATTCCATTATGTTCTCGTAAGTTGGGATGCTTCCTCCAATGCCAAGACTAAAAGTTCCTGCAACAATGAAGATTGAGGAACGTTACAGAGAGAGGACTGATCTTCCGGACTTCAGTCCAGAATAAACTCCACCTCCACCAATCTATAAGAAATGCTACAAAAATCTTAAGCTTGAAGCAGAAAATGCAGTGAGGGCAGTTCTTGTCGGCACAGATGCAGATCTGCTCTAAGCTAACTGATCGGAACTGAAGAGGACAATGGGCCATGCTTGGTCCAGCGACCGAGTCGAAAAGGATCTTAGAATCTAGTTTCTGAAATTCTGTAGCTTTTACTAAATAGAAAAATCCCAGGAAGTGACAGAACCACCGGGAAACTCGGATCAATAAACCTTACAAAGATCTTTTTTTTCCTTTTCTTTATGAATATTCTAAGTGCTTCCTTTCTTTTTTACCAATTGGCAGCACCCTGCAGAAGGCTCTGCAGTAGAGCCTAGTCAAACAACATCAGCAAAATTCTTCAGACAAAAGATAAAGTCCACATCCCAGATCTCGTGTCAATGTCACCTCAAAGAAATGAAACTTACTTGAACTTCACAGAAGGGAGAGAGAGAGAGAGAGAGAGAGAGAGATCGTGATAAGACAAGTATGATGAGAAATCCACTACCAGAAGCCATAGAGCAAAAACAATCCAACCATTGCAATGCAGGAAAGAAAGGCTGGGGATACTAACCTGACAAGGAGGAGCTCAGAGAGGCAATGAAGAAAGGAATGGATCGTGTATTAGCGCTAGACAACATATATAGAGCGAGAGAGGCAGAGAACTAATGGGGTCAGCAGTGACGGGCCAGCGATGAGGACATTTACACATCGCGTCGTAATATGGAGGACGCCCCTTCTTATGTATTATTACATCAAAGCTTTTTCGGCGTTACTTTGTCATCAAGAATTTTGTAGGGGAAGGAAGATAAACAAAGGGAAAGAAAGTCCACATGGAGGGTGGCCTTTCCAAATCACTCTTCTTCTTTCTCTCTCTTTTGCGCGCTTCTGTTCTAGACACCAGCCTTGCACTCTACCCCACGTTTAAAGGAAAAAACCATTCTCGTTTCCACAGCTTCCAGAGCTCGCCATCTCGTGGAAACTTCGCGCATTCGTTCGGGATCGAATGTCGCGCTGAACGTTGGATTGTGCCGTAGACTGTAGAGCGTCTGTCTACTCGTTTTCGTGTTCCCTTGTTTAGTAATTCGTAGGAGATTACTGCGTACATCTGACTACGTATTGGAGCTGATGAATGGGTGAGGTTTGAAGGCGAGGTGGAATCAATGCGGTGCCCCCACATGAATAGAATATCAGTATCTCTCCCATGCTTAACACCGGCTATAGATCAAAAGTGAATTTTTCTGATTACCAAACATTTCTTAAAAGAAAAGAGAAATTCAAGGTCTGCAGCTTGTATCCCAGGTAAGCCTTCTCCCATCACGCAAAAAAAGAAGTTGGTTTCGTCAGAGTTTCTTTTTTCGGCGGGTTTGGTCAGACTTCCCAACAAAAGTTAACGGCCAGTCGCTAGAAAAAGGAAAATTCACGCTTACGATTAATTTCTTTCACAAAAAATAAATAATTTAATTTTTAAAAATGATTGCTTACAATAATATATTAATAAAAAATTTTCATTATTAATAATAATTGATGCCTACATATTTTCCTATGCAACGAAAATATATTTTGTTCATTTATTTTAATAAGCGGTACGATCGATGATTTTAAAAAATAATTTTCAAATCATTTATTTTTCGTGAAATAAATAAAACTATTAATAGTTTTGTTATTTCCTTTAAATTCTAATGATCGGCCGACAATTTTTTCATGAATATTTTAGAGATTAGTTCGAGGCACCATCTTTCCAATTTATGATTAGTTAAGACTTAAACTTACAAAAAAAATAATAATCTATCAAATATTGTGAATATAATAAAGGAAGTTGATACTTCGAATTTCTCCCTTTTTTTTTTTTTTTTGCTAACATTTACTATTTAACTTTCATTCTTCTTGGAACATATGATACCATCGAGTTCTCACAACATCAAGTTGCTGAAAGAGACTCTCCGATCGTGGGGACCAAGTATTCAAGTGCAAATGATGTATTTTTCGTGTCATTATTTGTCCGATCACCTTTTTATGTTACACACCACTAGTTTTATTATAGACAACTTCATGGTTAATTGCGACCGTACCATTTGTGAAGCAGAATTTAAAATCAGTAAAAGAAAAGGGCTTAATGAAAGAAAGATAGTCATGTTTCTTAAGTTTATATCCTTGGTAAAATAAATGCCTTTTTCGAAGTTAAATCTATTGTTCTTCAATTTTTTCCAGAGCTTCTGGGGTACTAATGCTTTCGGGCTTTTACATCATTCTTTTTTTATATATATTTTATGGCATCAGTTTGTCGGTGATAAACTCGGGTACACTGGAGACATGTGAAATAACCTAGGAATTCTTTAATTTTTATTTCGACGTACGGAGAGAGAGAGAGAAACCAAATAGAAAAAGAAATCGGGAAATTCTAAATATACAGGTCCACATCTCCTTCCATGAAATCGACAGCCCTACAGACATGCAAGGGATTTGGTCAGGCTGCCGACACCGTGAACGAGAAATAACAATCTTTTTCATTTTCATTTCTCTTTCTCTTTACATCTCTCTATAAAATAAGACGGGATAAACAAGTGTCATAATTTTCACACGGTACTAATTTGAATGCCATAATTATTTTTTATTACTTGAATGCCATAACTTCTAAAAAACGCTCACTTGATTGACATATATCTCGAACTTTTTGTTTTACTAATTTAAGTTATAATTAATGCTACAAAAATCCTAGACTATGTCTCTAGTGATATTTACCTTAAAATTGCTTGTCGTGACACTTGTATCCACACTTTTTTTTTTTGTGTCATTAAAAATTAGGGGTGTGCATAGTCGGGCGGGCGGTTCCGACCTAGAACCAGGAACCGCCCGCTAAGGACCAGGTTAGAAAAAATTGTGGGCAGGGATCCACCCGTTTGTTGCATGGATCCAGGAGGAACCGGACCGGGTCCCGGTCCGGTTCGGGTGGATCCATGGAACCGTTCTTCGACGTGAAACAATTTTGGTCTTCAACATAGAACGGTCGGGTCTATGAGTTGGGAAGGAGGGGAGGAGGTCTATGGTCGGGTTTTCAACATAGAACGGTCGCAAAACAATTTTCCGCGGCTATGGCGGGTGGCGGCCGACACAAGGGGGCGAACAACGGCGGCGGAGGAGCAACGGCGGCGGCGTCGACGCTCGGGAAGGAATCGAAATGGCGATAGGACTAGGAGGAATCGAGGAAGAGACAAAGAGAGAGAAACCGAAGGAGTGAGGAGATGAGATATAATCAGGGTTTCTTTTAGTAATTTTTTTTTAATATTGAAAAGGTTCCGGTCCGGTCCGGGTGGGCGGATCCGCCCATGGGCAGGAACCGGGACCGGTACCCACCGGTTGAAAAATTGGAACAGGGAACCGGACCGGTTCCCTCAAGAACCGCCGGTTCCGGCGGTTCGGTCCGGTTCCGGGCGGTCCGGCGGTTCCGGGTATTTTTGCACACCCCTATTAAAAATCCTGAATTTATACTAGTGTGAAGGACATGTCCCGGATGGAACTGATGTAAAAAGTATATATGTCACATATGTACAAATTGAAGATTTTTAGGGACAAAAATTTGGAAATTCATGTTATGATGATCATAATTTAAGTTTTTTTTTGTAGTATTGGCCCTTCAAGTTCTCACTTTCTATGTGCGATCTTCTTTATATCTTAAAATCATTAATCGACAAATAGAAGTGATCAATGAGTGCCTCATTTTATTTAAAATGCATAGATCTTCCAATATGGGACCCGTACAGTACACCTTGATTCTTATATATTTTTCAACTTACTATAAAATATATGTTGCCAACATCATTATATTGATTAAAAGAAAAAAAAATCATTTTGCTCAGCCAACCACCTATTATTGCTGGTGAAAGGATGCTCAAAGAGAGTTTGGTTAAGGAGAGTACAGTGCATTTCCTACTCTAGCCCTTTTCTCATTACCTACCCCCCCTCACTTTTATTTATTAATTTTCTTGAGATCTTCTCCTTTGTCCCCCTTTCAATCACTAATGCATCTCTTCGCCAAAAATATATTATTAGTATTAAATATTTATCTATTTTATATACCAAAGGAGATGTTTAGAAGGGCATATAATAGATGTCACTTCCTTCCCCTCTCCACTACTTCTTCTTCTTCTTTTAAACTTGCGTTTCACTAAATTTATATCTTCACTTTTGCCCTTCGCTTCACCTCTTCCATTCTGTCACTTTTTCTTTGTCAAATTGCTTTTACTTCATTTTCAGGCTACACTATGTTTTTTTTCTCTTTCTTCAAATATTCGCATGATCCTAAGGTCGCAAAACTTAGGCGTAGTTATGAATTTTGATGTGAATAATTTAGAAATGCCAAAGTTTCGATTTAAGTTCCTAAACAAATTCCCAATATTGATATCCAACTTTGAAAATTGAGCAGGAATGATTAATTGAAAAATCTTAATAAATTACGAGAATTATTCCAAGATTTTTCATCTGATTCATTGGGATTTTGATTTCGGCCTATGAAACAATCAGATTATATTGATTTATAGGAACACAAATGTTCCACCTTCTTATAGAAATCAACATCACTTGCACTTACTCCAGTTGGTTTGCCGGTTGCTTTCGAGCAATATTCTCGTTCTTTCTTCCCCTTTGTAATCTATTTTTCATTTGATTTCAGGTAGGCATCACATCCGGGCAAAAAGGCTGCTAGTCCAAGCATTACGGCAAGGCTTTTGAATGATGCAAGCTAAGCTATGATTAGTCATCTAAACCATAATGCTGAACGAACCTCGTGCTTAATTAATCAAATTTAAGACCGAGCAGCTGTCTGTAGCTCCTCCTCATGTCAAGTTTCTGGCGCACCGACTTGATTTGGTTGTTGGAGATTTGAGTCATGTACTCAAAGGACTATCAATTAAAATTTGTCTTTTTGGCAGCGTCCTTCTTTTCTTTTCTTTTTTTTACTTGTGGTGGCCTTCAGATCTGGTGGCCAGAGCTCGAGCTTCCTCCGCTCGAGTTCGAGCTCTAGGTTCGTGGCCATAGCGGTTCAAGCTTAAGTTGGCCACTAGATATCGAGCTTACAGCTGCCATGATCGTTTCAGCTCTAAGTTCATGGTCATGGTGGTCATGATGGCCTCACCTAGATTTGGGTGAGGCTAGTGGGTGGGGTAGGCAAGGCCTACGACCCTTGCCCACCACAAGTTAATAAAGAAAAAGAGAAAAGAAGAAAATAAAAAAAAAAAAGATAATAAAATAAAATCGAAAAAATTAATGTATTTTTAAAATTTGTCACGTCAAGCGCCATGATCGTTTCAGCTCTAAGTTCATGGTCATGGTGGTCATGATGGCCTCACTTATATTTGGGTATGTGGGATAGTTAAAAAAAAGATAATACAATAAAACATCAATAAATTATAGTCAAAATTAATCGGACGGATACAATTGACGAAATATAAAAATGTTTAAGGCTCAATTGGCAAAATCAAAAGGTTTATAACTGAATTGATAAGTTCAAAACTTTTTGGACAATTTTCCCATTATTGGACATTTGGGCCATGTACTCAAAGGAGGATGATCCGATGGGCAGGGCTGAAGAATCACTTCCTCTGCCTCGCAAGGCAATTGGGCATTAGCGATGGGAAAGTGCAAAGATTTCAACCCTGGATTTGCGAAAGGCGCCTCATCCGACGCCCCTACAACTTTGGAGATAAATCGCAAACGGCATCGACCCGAGTTGTCTTCAAGGTCGTTGTTTAGCGAGCTTTAATTACATGCATGGGAATGTGGAATCTGATTTGTGCAACGATGAAGTTTGCATGAAGAGTCGGTTGGTCGTTCGATTCTGCATTGGTACCAAAAGCCAGAATGGTTGGGCCATCTGATTTGCTGGAGTCAAGGCAGAAATCGTAAGGCCGTTGATCTAAGTAAGCCATGTGTCAGGGTGCAGTATGGGCCCAAGCATCGCCATGGCCCAAGCATCGCCATGGCCCAGTCGCCCTAGAATTGACACATGCAAATCGCCATACATCACTATCGATGCTAACAATTTATGTCATGTCATCTTACATTTTTACAGAAAATAAGGAAAATGTGCAGCTTCTTATCGGTTCCCATGGAGTTTTAAGTCACTCGTCATATTTACATGCATTTTTGGACTACTCTTTTGGTATATTGAGTAAATCCCCTCACCTTGATTGTTGACTTTCATATGGTAAAAACCTTTAATTTCACTTTTACTCCTTTGACTTTAAGTCAACGCCCACATCCAAATAGCCCATGCATCACTTAAGAACAACAAATCCGGCGATCAAGATGTCCGAAGGAGTATTGGAAATGTTCGACAGCCGTATATAAGTAAAAATTTCGATTGCTTGAGAAAAGTCCAGTGATTTCAAGAAATTATAAATTGACTAAATTGTTTCGACCCTATTCTCGTTCTTATTGGAGCGCATTTCATTGTTCGATTGGCCTTATCATCTCTTTTTCAAGGCGCTGATGCATCCCACGACCGTGAATCCACTGAAAAATGAGCAAAGACGTGACGAAAGATCGGTTTGATTTGATCGCCAGATCAGACCAAAACCATCGATCGTGTCTTCTTCTGAAAAGTGAGCATCGTTTCACTCCCATCCACATGTCAAGCGCGGGGCCCACGTCCGAAGCAGAAAAGCCGCCCATCTGCCTCCCACGCCCGATAATGACATGGATCCAGATCGGACAACCGCCCTTTTCCAACGTGGTCGGCGTCACGCCCGCCACGTGGCGCCTCCCCATTCGCTCGAAGCTCTACGGAAAGGGCCCCACGTGGGCTCCAGCTGGTTAGGTGGGGGGCCCGCCTCCACCGCCCAAACCCAATCAAGGTCATCCCCGCCACGCCGCCTTCCCAGAGCACAAGAAATTGTTCGTCGCAAAACGGGAAATGAATTATTGCTTTCCATCTGGGAAATCGTGGCACAATGATTTTCAAACTATAGTGTAAAAATTACCGGTTTCCGGTACAATCGAAGCTTTCGAATTGGTTTCCAGCGGTTTCGGGAATTTTCCGAAAATCAAAAAGCTCATCTCATCCATTTTCTTTTCGAGATTTTAGAGTCACATTGTTTTATGATCCTAATCACATTAAATTTGAGGTCATCTAGCACGCGGGATGCTGTTTTTGTGGATAAAATCGAAGGCCAAAAAAAAAACTCAACTCCTTCCCACGAGCACATTGGAAAACCCGTTGATGGTTTGCACGATGATGCATTCTTCACTTGCTAAGTCCAAGTCCAAGCAAGGATTGCCTCCCCACTGCCCATTTGGTTTTCTCTATCTCCAAATTTTCCTTTCATCTTTCGTTTCTCAATTTTGGGCAACTCTATTTTATCATATCTTTTTTTTTTGAAATCTATTAGAGGCGTGTGGTTGTGTCAATGTCCATGGCTGATAAATTTACTGTAATTGAAATTTATAAAATCTTTCGTCAGATCACTTCATTTGTTTTTTTAAACCTAAGTAAGTTTTTAAAAGGTTTCATCCCTTCAAGATTTTTAGGATGTAAAATATTTAGAGGGTATTCTCTCTTTCTAGGATATAAAAGGAAATTTGAGAAATGTTAGATAGATATGTAAGTATCTACGTATTAAAATAAGCGGAACAGTCAAAAAGATTATTGCAAGAGAAAAAAGAAGTGAATAATCGGGGGGGAAGAGCCAGTCAGGGTTTGGCAACATTATTGCACCAGCAATGCATCTCGAGAAAGGATGGAAACCCGTCCAAATTCCCAAGAGCCAGATCCTCCAAAGCGACCCCACCCATCTAATCAAAGCTAGTTTTCCTCCTGACATCTTCTATATAAACCTTTCTCCACTCTCCACTCATATCATCACCAGCTCATTCAACTCTCCATAATTTCCTTTCCTATTCCTAACCCTCTTCACTCCCAAATTTTGCTTGCCTTCATTCCCCTGGGGTGAAACAGATCCAGTTTCTCTCAAGTTCCTATGGCATCTGTTGAGGTAACTTCCCCCGTTTCAGTGCACTCCCATCCTGTTCATCTGTTCTTGTTTTTCTCATCAGTTTATGATTTGAACCCGTTTGCCTCCGTCGGGTTTGAGTGGAGTTTGAGCAATAACATCAGCAAAATCTGTTTTCTGCAAAGATAATAAAGTGCTGGATCCAACTGAACATTACAGTTTTCAGCTCTAGCAACTCTAGACACACAGATCTCAAGTTGCAAACCAAAACTTTCACGTTTGACAGATGAGTGAATGCTTGAGAATTAAGATAGTAGAGGGTCTAGAGAAACTTGTTTAAAAGTGATGTGGCATATGGTAAATAAGTATTTACACTAGTGGGTCATGTTCAGCAGCCAAATAGATTCTGCCGCTCAAACATATTTGGCGAGCAAGCCTTTACATGCATAGTAGTTGTTCATCACAGAAAATGACTCAGTGCAACAAATACCATGTCACGCAGGTTGAGTCAGTGAACACAGCACTTCCAGTGGAGAAAATTGAAGAACCAATCAAGCCTCAAGAGGAGGTGGTCGAACTGCCCACACAAGAGGCGCTTCCTGAAGAGACAAAGGAGGAGGAAGTTACTGGAGCAGTGCCTGAGGAAACAGTGACCACAGAGGCCGAGCCACCGTCCGAAGAAGCTGCCGAAGTTGTCACACGAGAGCTGAATGTAGTGGAGAGTGAAGAGGAAACACCAAAGGAAGTCACGGTTGCAGAGGAGGCTGCAAAAGTGGCACCTGAGACCGAGCCAGCTGAGACCGAGCCAGAGTCGGTTGTGGAGGAGACTGCAAAGGCGGTGCCGGAGTCCACGGTTGAGGAGACTCCAAAGGAAGCTGCGGAGCCGGTGGTGGAGGAGAAGAAAGAAGAAGTATCAGCAGAGGTTGCTGATGCTTCAGTGCCAGAAGCTGAAGCAGAAAAACCAAGAGAGGAAGTTAAGGAAGAAGAGAAACCGGCGGTTATCGAAGCGAAAGATGGCGGAGAAGTTGCGGTCGAGAAAACTGAGTAGCCATCAAGTGATGAGAGGAGAGTGATCTGATGGACTGGTGGATGTTTGTGTATCTAATGCTGTGGTCTGCATGTGGGTTGTGCTTTTTAAATTTGGTTGTAAGATATAAGAGTCGCTACGTCATGGATTGTATTAACTCCTGGAGAGGCTTTGCTTCATTTTGTATGCATGCGCTGCATATAGAACAGGCAACTGGTGCATCATTGGTGTGAGATGAGGGTTGTTTTGCCTAAGTAATGGGATTGTTGAGTTTCTCCTAACTCCCCCTTTCTTCAGTAGTCTTCCGTTTCATATGAGATGGACAATTTACACTTCCATTTAGCTGCAAGGATCGACATTGCAGCACACAACATTGAAAAAGAAAGTCGACAGTTGATCCGATCGAGGTTACCGACATGGTGAGGTCGATATACCTCGAAGTGCAAGACATTTAAGTTATCTCTCTGTGTTTTAGCAAGATCAAAGCTGTGTTCAAGCACCCACAGATGTCCATTGCACATTTGATATGTTCCACCCTGTCGCAATCCCGAGATTAACTTCGAGGGATTTACAGGATTGCAAGGCATGTACGAGTAATTGTCTTTTGAGGTAGCACTTATGCTTTATGAGTACTCTATCTAATTCTATCGATCATAAATTGATTTCTCATTGATTACGAATAGAATGAGACTGTAGCTGCTAGTAACCTATTTTAAGCTAGTAAGAACTAAGAAGTCAAGTAGAGAGTAGAGAACACCTTATAGAAACTACAAATTTAGGAATTGAGGATTTACTTACGCAAATTTTATCAAGTGTCCATTATAGGTACCTTTTCTAATTTGGGAGAAATTGTCATTCCATGCGATCTTTCCAATTTTTTTCTTATTCCTGAATATATAATTCTAAATTTTCATGCATAAATGCTCAAACAATAAAATGAACCAATCAACAATAAAGATAAAAGAGAACATGCAAAAAAACCCAAGTTGTATCGAGCAAAATTAACGTAAGGCCTTATTATTTCGTCCTAGGACAGGAACCCATGATGAGATATATGGATAAGTAAACTTTCACTAATCTAAGAAAAGAAAATTTGCCATTGTATTTAATGAGAAGAGATTATAAATGATATATGATGAAGCTAGCTACGAAAGAATACTAATCATGAAATGTGAGGAACACCTAAATGTAATTAAATGATTTTCCTTTTCATTTCTTATTCATAAAATGGTGCCCCCAAACACAAAGGCCTTAAATCTAAATGCCGAAAAAACTAAAAGAAATGATCAAAATTGAAATCACCTAAACTTCATATGGAAAATACTGTTGGCGACACTGACATTTATTCAATGTTATTTTTTCGCTTATCCTACAAAGCAAAGGTGAGAATGAATGCGAATGCAAATAATCATGACTAAAGACCTAAAGAATGCCAATAAAATGAAAAGTCGTTACCGATCGATCAGGGTTGACTCAGATCAATTTGAACATGATCAATTTGAGTTGTGAGGTGAATCACGTATTGATTCTCCACATCTTTCATTCATTGTAAGCTTAAATTGCATGAGAACATGCATCGTATGACAAAACACACATTATTCAACAATAGAACGGATGGTGTTGCTGGGTATGGTCGAGGATCGACTCCAGAGTAGCCAAGCGGAACGAGAATGACTATCCATTGTCCAAACCGACGATTGGTCCAAATAAAAGGTATTCAGCCCACATTTGGGCCTTGAAGCACCTCCGAACCTTAAAGACCTTTGGATGACCCCACAATGTACCCGAATCTAATCGGACTACCTTTTAGAACATTCCATATCGTGGTTTTGTCGATGACTTCATCATTTAAGTACTGAGTTTTTCCACTCATTGTAGTAATACCTTTTCAATCATGTGAATTCAGGTAATCGTTACTGTTAAGTCCAAAAAGCTTAATTAGTCACCATATAATAGATAAAGATGGGCCATTTGGCCATTTAGAAGAGGTAAATCATATGTAACTGAGATGGACCTCTTCACATATCCACTAATAAATTGTCACTCAAGATACTACTGATGGTGCGCACATGGACAACGGATTCGAACCACTTTGGCAGCCCTTCAAACATAAGATCTACAGCTTGGTCGTCGGTTTCCTCATGGTCGTGGTTTTGAAGTCCCTTGGGCAGGTAAGATCCAATGCTGTAGTCCTTGACCCACGACTCCTTCATGCCATAATCCTTCATGACCCAGATATCTAGTGCTCCAGTCTGGGACAGAACAGCTGCAGAAAGACAACCTCCAAGCTCCACCAGATGATAATCGCACCTCCGCATATCCTTGCATTTGGGTTTGGGGACATTACTGAATTGTTCATTGGACAAGTCGAACGATACGATCTTGATGTTCCCACGCCTCCCTTTAACAGTGGTCCAATGGAGTTTTCTGTTAACAATAGGCTGCGAGGGCGTCGCTTCCAAGTAATCAGTTGCATTACCTGATATCAAAGAATGGAGTCCAAACTAATATCAGCAAATCCCCAAGTAAATTGTTTTGTATCTAGAAGCATTTGCATCCATCGACTTTAGAAACAGAAAACACCGGACTCACCAAGATTTACGCAATATCAAAATAAGTGGTTTAAATTACCTAATTCACTTTGGAAATTACCCGGTGGAATGAAAGCGGGAAGGTTGGTTTTCTGATAATTTTCAACACCAGCAAACATAGGCAATAGATACGCACATTAGGATCTCTCTCGACGATAGATGCGGAGGGAAATTACCGAGTCGCGAAGCATGAGAGCCAGTGAATGAAGCTCAGTTGGCGATCGATTACAAACAAGGCAATTATATAAGTTGTGTGAAGGCGGTAACTTCAAGAGCAGCCGTGAAGGTCAATGCAACTATAAGACCGACACAATTATCAGATCATGGAACCATTGATCTCGGAAGCCACTAGCTATGATGGCAAAAAATTGAGTTACTATAATTGTCACAAAGTGGAGCTGTTGATTTTGGGTACAATGTTGAAGTAATGGGTCTGTTTAGCAACTGTTTGTAAATACATAGAATTTAAAAGTCACGTAGGATGTGTTTACTTTTTTTTGTAACCGTAAGTAACTATTAGTAGTAATATAAATACTTGATTTGTAGTTTGTACAAAAGATAACCAATCAATCAATGAACATCAGTTATTCAATGTTATCTTCATGTTATTTGTACATTTCAGTACCTCTTTTATATGGTTGGTTGTGATTGCCTCTGGTATCAATATTTTTAATTTTCTCGTCAATTCGTGGTTGTCAACAATGCACTTTACATTGTTTATCATTTTCACATTGATTCACATTTCAAAAGATTTGTTGTTAGTAGCTTTTTGGCGAAACAATCCATAACAAACATGTTGAATATGATTCTTCTAAATTTGGGAGACTACTTCTTTACTAAAAAACTTAGGAGATTTGCTTTGGAAGATTAAGAATTAATTTAGGAGTTCAAATTCGAAGCCGCCTTATTTTAACTCGAATTTAACGGAAAGCAACTTTATTATTTTGAAAAAAATCACATGAACAAACACTCAACCACTAAATCTAATCCCCACAAATCTCTCTCTCTCTCTCTCTCTCTCTCTCTCTCTCAGAGTATACCCAACACTGTTAGAACATAGTTGATGGGCTTCAAAACATTAAATTTCCCATAGGGGCAGGGGAGGTTTACACAACGAATTAGAAGGGAGGGCCTTTTCATGATAGGCTTTAGAGATCTAGTCCGCAGGTTGATTTTTCTTGTGGGGACAATGGGTTGGGCCAAACTTCTTCTGTGGTCTTTAAACATTTTATAGGATTCATAACTAAATTACCGATAAGTTATTAGTTTCCAGTTCCGTGCTCAAATTAGATGAAGATGTCAGAATCCATTGTACAAGTTGGTTAGCTCGCCTTTTGACTTGATTCACCTTATTTGGGTTCCATCTCCTAAAATTCTTGTTCATTGCAAGAGCAGCAATGGTTATTGAGCTCAAATTTGGTTTGCGAGACTGAAGTACGAGTATGAACCACAAAATTCAAGTAAGCCCTTCCTCAGAAGGTAAGTCAGAGTCAAGGAATTCAAATATCCACTTGTCCACTCTAGTGATTTCTAGCGGTGAAATTTCAATGCTCAATCTCAGATTTGACCACGTTTCTCTTTTCCAGTGACTGAGGAGGAAGAGATGTTCGGTAGTTTGCAGAGCTTGTAGGCACAGAGAGAAAATAGGATCAGGGAAGGTACAAATTCTCTCGCGTAGGCAATGCATTTTGACAACCCCTCCGCGTAAAGAGTCTAAATTTTTGGATAAGAGTTCAGCTTCCATATCTTTATCCAGAGAGTCCTATGTCTTTGATAAGACGAGAAAGCTTGGCTTGAAGTTAGTTGTAATATGTGGAATACTTTCTGTCATACCTGCTTCACACCGAATAAATCTAGGATTACTATTAGCAGCAGCACCGTTGCAAAACATTTTTATACTTATAGTTTCTTAATCAAGAACTTGTATGTTTCGCTGAAAAAAAAAAAAAAACAAAATTAGCAGCCCGAAATTGAAAGAGCCAAGGTTAGCGAACTGAGTTCCTTTTACCCGAGAAATAGTGCTCCCAATTGAAGATTTCAGGCCAGTAATAACATGTGATTGAGATGGATATCTTTACATATGCACTAATAAAGATATCCATCTCACATTCTACTGATGCTGCTCACGAGGACAACAGATTCGAACCACCATGGCAGCCCTTCCAATATGAGATCTACAGCTTTGTCGCACTTCGGGTCATAACGAACCAGAGCTCTGTTGTCGTACTCCAACAAGATCCCGCCATTACTCAACATCCCCAGGACCCTCACATGTAATCCATACCTTCTGAGCATCACAATACTGCATCTTTTGCAAGATGGGTCATTGTATTCCTCGTGTCCGTGGTTTTGGAATGCCCTAGGCAGGTAAGATCCAATGCTGTAGTCCTTGATCCACGATTCCTTCATGCCGTACTCCTTCATGACCCAGATCTCTAATGCTCTACTCAGCGACATAACAGCTGCAGAAAGACAACCTCCCAGCTCCACCAGATGATACATGCGCCTGCGTAAATTCATGGATTTGGTTATGGGGACTTCCCTGAATTGTTCATCGGACAAGTCGAACGATACGATCCAGGTGTTCCGCCTGCCGCTTGAAGTGGTCCAGTGGAGTCTTCTGTTAATAAGAGGCTGCGAGGGTGTCGCTTCCAAGCAATTAGTTGCATTACCTGATATCAAAGAATGGAATCCAGACAATTATTAGGAACTCCCCAAGTAGATTGTTTTGTATCTAGGAGCATTCGCATCCATCAATTTTAGAAACGGATAACACCAGCAAACTACATAGCGGAAAGAAAGCGGAAAGGTTCAGTTTTGATAATATCCAACACCAGCAAACGTAGGCAACAGATATCCACATTAGGATCTTTCTTTTGCTTTTGAACAAGGTTTCATAAACAAAATAAGTACAAAAGCTAGTACAAGAAATTTCGCAGCATCTCACGATCAATGGCTGTGTTTACAGCGTCGCATAATCGGTGATTGTGGGAACGTAGAATTTTTGTACACCAGTTTCTGCGAAGACTTTCAATACCAAGCATTACTCATCCTATGAACATAAGTCATTTAAGAGGAAATTGAGATACAACCTAAGTACAGTGACTACCTAAGAGCAAATGAGTGGAACTCAGACAATGGCGCTTACATTAGAGAGAGAGAGTAAGCAGTGAAGTATTTAATCAAACATGTTGCAGGCATGTTGATCGTTACCTAATGTCCTCCACATCGGGCTTCTCAAACTGCAGACCTGAACCTCCAAGGGAACACTCTGCGGTCGAATATGGCCAAACACGATCTGATACACGGTCTGATACACGATCTTGATCACCTTGTAATCCTTCTCGGTCTCGTCAAACCCAAACCCAAACACAGTCTCTTGCTTCATCTGGTGACCCGCCGAGTCCGGAAGCTCCCTGAACTCCCGCGTGAGAGGATTGTACACGTAGACGTCGTCGCTGTGCGGAGCATTCGCCAAGCAGAGCAACCCCTCGCTCGACCCGACGACGTCGAACTCCGGCGCGACGACTCCGAACGGAGGGTTGGATATCCTCGCCGGGCGGTTCCTCCCGTCGCCGCCGGAGACGCCGTCGACGAAGTAGAGCTGGTTCCGGAAGGGGTAGTGGCGGTGGAAGACGAGGGAGGGGTCGTGGGAGGACGCCGCGCGGCGTCGGTGGAGCTGGAGGAGGAGTGGGTCCCGCGCCAGGGCCCGCCACGACCGGCACACGAACTGGGCTCGGAACAGGGACGGCGCGGGGAGTCTGGAGAGGATGTCGACGACGATCTCGCGAGGGAGAGCGTTGATGGCGACGCCACGCGACGGCGAGTGGTCGCTCGGGCGATCGCTTCGTCCATTCTTGCTCTGCGAACCCGAGCCTGCTTCTGATTCCATGGAGGAGAGGCTGGTATCAGGTAGACGGGGAAGAAGGGATCGATGATGGAGAGGACACGACTTCGAGGATTACTATGTTGGTTCGGATCTTTCGGAGATGACGAAGATGTTATGCCGGCTTTTGAGCTTCTGGGGAAGCAGACGGGGAAATCATGGGGGGGACGAAATGACAAATAGCATGATTTCAGAGGGCAAAGTAGCAAAATAAATAATTTAAATATTTCGGGTCCATCTAAAGTGAGGAGTTTTTAAATATATTTTCTCATGTTAGAGTTGGACAGGCGACTGTAAATTTTAAAATATTACTTTCTTGTTTTATGAATTCTCGACGTGATTGTCTACGCAAGGGCTAACGACAAACAATGGCCCGGTCCTCGATCGACTCGGACAACAGAGGCAAAATATGCCGGGTGTTGGGAGTTCTTGCCTTCTTGGTTGGCAAGTATGGATGGTCGATGAGATAATTAGTATCTGTCAATAATAGATGGGAAGGAAAATTACCGAGTCATGAAGCATGACGGCCGGTGAATGAAGCTCGGTTTATTTGACAAGAAAGTCAAGACTAAAGTGATTGGCAATTATATAACTTGTGGAGGTAGTAACCTTGAGAGCAACCGTGAAGGTCAACGCAATTGTAGGACCAACGAAATTATCAGATCGTGAAACAGTCCATCTTGAAAGCCACTAGTTGTAATGGCCAAAAAATATGAGTTGATTGTTGTCGCGATCAAATTTTTCGGGTAAACCACCTAAAATTTGGCTAATGGATTACTAAGCCTAAACTTTCTTAACATGCAAATGATTTTCAATCAGAAGTCGCCACTAGTTTATTTTTTTGTGGGTCGATTAGAAACTCAAGTAAAGTAACATGAGTTTTACTTTACTCCTACAAACCAGAAACTATGGGTACGGGGATTTGGTTACACTAGATTTCTCTAATGCCCTTTCGATACCATTCTTTTATTTTCAAAAATGTTTTTACAGGCAGTTTGAATTGATTTTAAATCTATTTCCCTAACATGTGAGACGATCACACAGGTGCGCAAACCACCAATTTAACACCCAATAAAGCAAATAAATAAAATGCAGGACTTACCTTATACCAATGAAAGTATCTGCGTTATTATATCGAATTCATATTATTCAATATATGATTTCTATCAATTTTTGACTTTTTGATGAAATATAATTTTGCAATGCAATGTTTCTAATCTAATATGAAATAATATGGCATGGCAACATGTCCTAAACTATATGAATGAGCAAAATTTTTTGTGATTTCTTAATGAACACGCAATAGTTAAATATGCAACTTAAATGAACCAAAATGACATAATTCTAATAACATGCAATGTAATGTAATGACATACAAAATTATTTCAACTAAAATGACATGCAACATACAATTTAATATGCGAGCTATATGTCACGCGACATTTATTAAATGACTTAGTCTAATGACGGACAATCTCTAATTAAATGAACCTAACAACAATCACTAAATGACATGCAATTCATGAATCTAATTTTACATGACATGTGCATGATTTTTTTTTTAATTATTTTTTATAAGCATGCAATCTATTCTAATATGCAATGATGGGCAAATAATGCCATAATTCTAAATTTTTTCTTTTTCTTTTATGAAATTCAAAATTAAAATTAAACATGCAATTCAAATAAAAAAAAAACTAACATCCTAAATGAATGCACTTTCTTTTTTGTTTTCTTTTTCATGATTCAAAATAAAATCCATATTCTAAATATGCAAGATAATAATAAAAAAAAAAAACAAACCTAATCCTAATTCAAACTTTTTTTTGGATTTTTTCATTTTGCGAAAATAAAATTAAATCAACCAACACCACGGCAAATCAGACAGGATAGGATTGATATCCAAAAATTGGCGAATCATATCTGCGCATGAGATCGGGTCGGCCAATTTTAATATTAAATCGCGAATCGAATCTTGGACGTGAGATCGGATTGTCGATTTTTGTGAGGGATTATGAGTCGGATTTCGGGCGCGAAAATCGGACTATAAATCCCTAATTTAAATGGGCTATTCCATGTTGGAATCTCAATCACATATTTAAAGGGAAAAATTTCACTAAAAAAAGAGATAAAAAGGAAAATAAAATAAAATAAAAAATAAGTAAATAAATAATTTAAAAAACTACCTAATTTTCCTTTTTTTTTTTTTTTTTTTTTTTTTTTTTTTTATTTTCCCTTTCCCAAGAAACTCGTGGGTCTCCAAGGGGGAGCCGGCCGTCGGTCCGGTGAGGGAGTCCGGCAAGGGCGGTGGGCGACGGAGCACGGGCACTGGGCGTCACGGACGCGAGGCTAGCAAGCGGCCAAGGCGAGGCGGTGGCAGCTCAACTCGGGCTTGGGCAGAGGTGTCAAGTCTCTGGTAGGTCGTTGGCCGGAAGTAGCACCGGTGGAGAGCTGCAAGTAGAGACAAGACAAGGACAACAGCAGTGTCGTCGGAGCGGAAGGGCTCGTGGGTCGCCGGCTCCAGGGGAGATGCAGCGACGACCGGCACGGGGAAGAGGCAATAGGAGGGTCGCGGGCCGGTGGGTCGCCGGGAGTCGGGCGGTCGACGGTGGCTGGTGGCTCGGCGTCCCGGATCGGCACGGTGGCGAGGACGGGGACGGTGCTCGGGCAAGGTGGCAGCGTGTGATGGCTTTGGGGTTGCGGGCGGGCTTCGTTGGGCTGGTGGGAGGTGGGATTGGCGTCGGGCTACAAAGAGAGGGGCGGCTCGGGTCCGGAGAGATGAGGCTGATGAACATGTTAAATTTTGAGGCTGAAACTTCATCTTACGTACAGAACAACCAAGTCTTTTACAAAAGACAAAATATGTAACGTAAAACACACCATAACTACCCATGTTCTGCATAAAGCATTTACCCCACTAACACCTAAAAACTAGGATAACCAACACACATGACTCCACTAACTCTAATAACTGAAATACCAAATCGGCAAAACGTGCAAAAGGAAATAACTATTATATCAACAATCCCTCCCTTAAACTAATGTTTACTAACATTCAGTTTAAAGCCTTGACTGTTTTCAATGTGCAAACACCTAGTAACCTTCTAAGCTTCACAAATGACTCCATCTTGAGGGCCTTGGTGAATCACTCCTGCAGTAGATTAGATCAATTGTTCCATCATTGCTAAGATCTCTCAAGAAATAAAACTTCACATCAATGTGCTTGCTTCTTCCATGTAGCACGGATTCTTAGAGATTTTGATTGCCTGAGTTATTGTCACAAAAAATTTTAGTAGGTCTTGGTTGCTTGAATTGTAGCTCCTCAAGAATTCTCCTTAGCCAAATAGCTTGACAAGCACTAGTTGTTGCAGCAATAAATTCAGCTTCTGTACTTGATAATGTGACAATTGGTTGCTTCTTGGATGACCACGAAATAGCACATGTTCCAAACATAAAAGTATAACCTGAAGTGCTCCTCCTATCATCTTGATCTCTTGCATAGTCACTATCAGTAAATCCCAACAAATCGGACTTTTCACCCTTATTGTAAAATAGCCCAAAGTCTCTAGTTCCTTGCAAGTAACGAATGATTCTCTTGGCAGCTAACAAATGCATTTGTGTAGGATTCTCCATATATCTACTAATTAAACTCACATAATACATTATGTCTGGTCTTGTTGCAGTTAAATACATCAAACTGTCCACAATTTGTTTATAAAGTGTGCTGTCAACCTTCCTCCCTTCATGATCTTTGTATAACTTTAAGCCAAACTCAACTGGAGTGTTTACAAGATTACAATCCTTCATCTGAAACCTGTCCAAAATTTCTCCCACATATTTCTTTTGAGAAATAAAGATCCCATCATCCGATTGTACCACTTCTATGCCAAGGAAGTAATGCATCATACCAAGATTATACATTTCAAACTCATCCATCATAGATTTCTTGAATTCTTCAAACATGCCATCACAACTTCCAGTAAATATAAGATCGTCAACATACATGCAGACAATAAGCATTTTCCCTCTATCTCCAATCTTGACAAAAAGCGTATGCTCATAATGACATTTTGAAAAACCAACTTTAAGAAAATAAGTTTCAATACGACTATACCAAGCCTAAGGGGCTTGTTTTAGCCTATAAAGAGCTTTCTTCAATCTATAAACTTTATGCTCATTTCCAATCTTGACATAACTAGGGGGTTGCTTGATAAATACCTGTTCCTCCAAGTACCCATGCAAGAATGCCGATTTGACATCTAGCTGGAAAATAGGCCAAGAATTCTGTGCCGCTAATGCAACCACCAATCTGATCGTGTCATGTCTTGCAACTGGAGAAAAAACCTCTGTATAGTCGATTACATATTGCTGCTTGTATCCTTTGGCTACCAAACGTGCTTTATATTTGTTAACTTCACCATTTTCTTTCGGTTTTGTTTTAAAGACCCATTTTACACCAATGGTTTTTTGTCCATCCAGAAGATCGGATAGCTCCCAAGTATCATTTCTTTTGATGGCATTAATTTCATCATCCATCGCTTTTCACCATTTTTCTTCTCTGACAACACTCTCAAAAGTTGTAGGATCATAGTCTGAAAATAAGGCAAAGTGAGTAATTGAATCTCCAATTCCAGTTACCTCATAATCTTCCATCCAAGCAGGCTTTTTTCCAACGCGGCGAAGAGATTGGGCTTCTTCTTCATTGACTTCAGCGCCTGTTGGTGAAATTCCAGCAGCTGTAGACGTCGTATTTGATGAATTTTGGGGCATACAAGGTGCTGAAATTTGCTCATGTTCAGCATCATTGTCATAAAGAACTTGGGTAGGCTGCTGTCTATTCCAATCCCAAGTGTTCTCTTCATCAAAAACATCCCTGCTAGTCACAATTTCTTTGTTAGTGGATTGAATAATTTACATGCTTTGGATGCTTCACTTACACCAAGAAAGACACATTTTTCAGCATTGTCATCAAGTTTCTTCCTTTTCTCCTTCGGGACATGGGCATATGCGATGCATTCAAAGATTCTAAAGTGATCTACAGCCAGTCTTCTCCCACTCCAAGCCTCTTCTGGTGTCATATTTTGAACAGCAAAAGTTGGACTTCTGTTCAAAACATGAATACTCCAATTTATTGCTTCTGACCAAAAAGTCTTTGGAACTCTTCCTCTTGCCAATAAACTTCTCACCATGTTGAGAATGGTTCTATTTTTCCTCTCAGATACACCATTCTGTTGTGGTGTATATGCAGCGAGAAGCTCTTTTCGAATGCCATGCTCGCATAAAAACTTCAAATTCTTTTGAGCAATATTCACCATCACGATATGTTCGAAGAGTCTTAATGGTCTTTCCTACTTCATTTTTAACACGAGCTTTGAAGCTTTTAAATGTGGAGAAAGCTTCCGATTTTTCCTGTAAAAAATAAACCCAAGTTTTTCTTGAAAAATCATCAATGAAGGTAATTAAGTATCTTTTACCTCCATTAGAAGATGGGTTTATAGGACCGTAAATGTCCGAATGCACCAACTGCAAAACATCCTTTGCTCTCCATGACTTTTCTTTTGAAAATTGAGAACGATGCTATTTGCTAACAACACATTCTTCGCAGACTTGGGAAGGAACAGTAATTTGAGGAAGATCTGTCACCATATTTTTCTATTGAAGGGTCTTCAATCCACCAAAACTCAAGTGACCATAGCGAAAATGCCACAGCCATGAGGGATCTTTTTTTTCACTAGGATCTTTATTTTCAGCCATTAAACAAGATTGAATATTTTCAATCTTTAATGGAAACAATCTATTTGAACTCATAGGAACAATTGCAATAGCACCTCTAACAGAATCATAAATTTCACAAGCACCCTTTTGAATGGTGATTACATAACCATTTTCTTGTAATTGGCCAGCACTCAACAGGTTACTTTTCAAGTCAGGAACATACAACACATTAGAGATCGTTTCCACAAAATCATTCTTGGTTCTTATCTTAATATCACATTTTCCCATCACTTTCACATTAGAATGATCCCCAAAACTCACGGTGGAATAAAAATCTTCATTTAGATGAGAAAAAGAAGACTTACTTTCACTCATGTGGTTACTGCAGCTTGTATCCACATACCAAATATCTGACTTGAGCTTCTTTTCATCTTGAATAGCCATCAACAACGTTTCAACTTCTTTTTCTTCAACAAAATTTGAACTCTTTGCCTTTTCTTTATTATTAGGCTGCCTAGTATAACATTCAGATGCATAATGACCAAATTTATGACATCTAAAACACTCTACCTTGGATTTGTTAGGATCCCATCTTTTGCCTTTGCCTTGAAATTGGTCATTGTTGGCTTTGAAATTCCTGCCTAACATCTCTATTTCCTCGATCTCCCTTCCTCTACCTCTACCTCTACCCCTTCCTCTGAAATTGTTGGAATGAGTATTAGTAGAAGCTTTCAACGCTTGCTCCTCTACTGTTGAACTTCTGTTCATCTTTTGTTCATGGACCAATAAGGAGCTTTGCAATTCATCAAGAGAGAGCGCATCTATGTCTTTCGACTCTTCAATTGAGCAGACAACATAATTAAACTTTGGTGTCAAGGAACGCAAAATCTTCTCCATAATGGTGACGTCGTCCATCTTCTCACCATGGAATCGCATCTTGTTGCTGATCTCCATTGTTCCGACACAATAACTAGTGACGGATTCTCCATCCTTCATTGCTAGTGTCTCAAAATCTTTTCTCAAGACTTGAAGCTGTGCACGCTTCACCCTAACAGAGCCATGATATTTCTTCTTCATAGAATCCCAAATATCCTTGGAAGTTTCTTTGCAAAGAATAGTCTCCAAGATGGGGACGATCGATAGCTTGAAAAAAATAATTTTTGCCTTTCAAGGCCTTCAACTTTCTAGCTTCCAATTTTGCTTTCGGGGATCTGTCAAAGCCATGCCCGCTGGTGGCTCTTGAATTCCAAATTTGACAATCGACCAATACTCCTTTGATTGTAAAAAATTCTCCATCATCATGCTCCAATGGTCATAGTGACCATCAAAGCGTGGAATTGCTGGTTGAACAAAATTGTCGGTGGCCATTGGAAATATTGCTGCTGCAATTTTCTCACGAAAGTATCTCACACCTCTTTTTTTTTTTTTTTTTTTAAACTCTCTCACACTTCTCTCAAGCTCGATACCACTGTTAATTTTCTAAAGAGAGGAGAAATGAGCCTGAAACTTTTTTTTTTCGTACAAAACAACCAAGTTTTTTACAAAAGACAAAATACATAACGTAAAACACACCATAACTATCCATGTTCTGCATAAAGCACTTACCCCACTAACACCTAAAAACTAGGATAACCAACACACATGACTCCACTAACTCTAATAACTGAAAAACCAAATCAGCAAAACGTGCAAAAGGAAATAACTATGATATCAATAGAACAGTACATGTCCCCTCACCCCTTTGCCGCTTGTACTTTTCCTTATGTTTTTTTTTCTTTTTTTTTTTTTTTTCTTTTTTGCTGCTTTTTGTTTTTTCCTCCTCCAAAACCAAACCTTGCTTTTACTCCCACAAACCCTAAAAACGAAGGAACTTTCTCCTTTTTTGCTTGAGAAATTTTTTTGACAATCAAGAGAAGAAGCCCCCTTCAACCCTACATGTTTTTTTTTTTTTTTTTTTTTTAGGCCATGAATCAGGATTTTAATCTCCTTCTCGAATCAACATCCGCAATGTTTTTTCACCAATTTTATCCCATATTGATAAGGATCCAAGATTACGATGGAATTTTTCTTTAAATCCAAATCTTGCAAAGACAATCGCAATATTTTTTATCCATCTACTCTATCCAAAAATTCAGATTCTGAATAATTTTAAAATTTTTATTTTCCCACAAGATGACTTTCGATCATTAAAAACATAGGCTTGGGCTAACTTGCTTGCTTCATGAGCTTAGTCTGGCATGCTAAGTTAAAGATCAGAACCACTAATTTGAACCCATCCATTACCAGTCAAATGCAAATTAAAAATAAATGCACCTAAAACTATATGCTATGCAATTAATATTTTTTCAAGGATAAACTTAACTCCTAATTTTCTATGCCAATAAAATGAAAAGTCATTATCGATCGATCAGGGTTGACTCAGATCAATTTTTACATGAGCAATTTGAGTTGTGAGGTGAATCATGGATTGATTCTCCACATCTTTCATTCATTGTAAGCTAAAATTGCATGAGAACATGCCTCGTCTGACAAAACACACATTATTCAACAGTAGAACGGATGATGTTGCTGGGGATGGTCGAGGATCGGCTTAGAGTGGCCAAGCGGATCGAGAATGACTATCCATTGTCCAGACCGACGATTGGTCCAACTAATAGGTATTCAGCCCACATTCGGGCCTTGAAGCACCTCCGGACCTTAAAGACCTTTCGATGGCCCCACAATGTACCCGAATCTAATCGGACTACCTTTTAGAACATTTCATATTCATGGTTATGTCGATGACCTCATCATCCAAGTATTGAGTTTTTCCGCTCATTGTAGTGATACCTTTTCAATCATGTTAATTCCTATACTTTCCTACGCATGCTGCTGAAGCGTAATCAATTGATATAATCCCTCCTAATCAGGTAATCGTTACTGTTAAGTCCAGAAAAGCTTAATTAGTCACCATATAATAGATAAAGACGGGCCATTTGGCCATTTAGAAGAGGTAATTACATGTAACTGAGATGGACCTCTTCACATGTCCACTAATAAATTGCCACTCAGATATTGCTGATGGTGCTCACATGGACAATGGATTCGAACCACTTTGGCAGCCCTTCAAACATAAGATCTACGGCTTGGTTGTGATTCGGGTCATAACGAACCAGAGCTCTGTTGTGGTACTCCAACAAGATCTGGCGATTCCTCAACATTTCCAGGACCCTCACATATGATCGGTCCCTGTTGCGCATCAGGATTCTGGAGATCTTACAAGACGGGTCGTCGGTTTCCTCATGGTCGTGGTTTTGAAGCCCCTTGGGCAGGTAAGATCCAATGCTGTAGTCCTTGACCCACGACTCCTTCATGCCATAATCCTTCATGACCTAGATATCTAGTGCTCCAGTCTGGGACAGAACAGCTGCAGAAAGACAACCTCCAAGCTCCACCATATGATAATTGCACCTCCGCATATCCTTGCATTTGGGTTTGGGGACATTCCTGAATTGTTCATCGGACAAGTCGAACGATACAATCTTGATGTTCCCACGCCTCCTTTCTACAGTGATCCAATGGAGTTTTCTGTTGACAATAGGCTGCGAGGGCGTCGCTACCAAGTAATCAGTTGCATTACCTGATATCAAAGAATGGAGTCCAAACAAATATCAGCAAATCCCCAAGTAAATTGTTTTGTATCTAGAAGCATTTGCATCCATCGACTTTAGAAACAGATAACACCAGACTCACCAAGATTCACGCAATATCAAAATAAGTGGTTTAAATTACCTAATTTACTTTGGAAATTACCCGGTGGAATGAAAGTGGGAAGGTTGGTTTTCTGATAATATTCAACACCAGAAAACATAGGCAATTCGATACGTACATTAGGATCTTTCTTTTGCTTTTGCAAATCCACACAAAACCAGGTTACATATACAAAATAATTACAAAAACTAGTATATGAAATTCCGTAGCGTCTTGCAATTCATTCGTTGCGATCGTGGGAAAATGGAATTTTGTACACTAGTTTCTGCGAAAACTTTCGATACAATGAACATAAGATATTTAAGAAAAATTGAGATGCAACATACATACAGGTGATTTTTCCAGGACTCAGCAACGGCGTTAACATCAAAAAGAGAGAGACTAAGCAGTGAGGTTTTTAATCAAACACGTTGCAGGCATGTTGACTGTTACCTAATCTCCTCCACGTCGGGCTTCTTAAACTGCAGACCTGAACCTCGGATTCGGACAAGATAATCACGCACAGACGACGATTGTGATTCCTAAGCTTATACGCAATCTTGATCACCTTGTAATCCTTCTCGGTCTCGTCGAACCCGAACCCAAACACTATCTCTCGGTTCCCCTGGTGACCCTCCGAGTCCGGAAGCTCCCTGTACTCACCCGTGAGAGGATTGTACACGTAGACGTCGTTGCTGTGCAAAGCATTCGCCAAGCAGAGCAACCCCTCGCTCGACCCGACGACGTCGAACTCCGGCGGGACGACGCCGGACGGAGGCTGGAATTTCACCGCCGCGCGATTCCTCCCGTCGCCGCCGGAGACGTCGTCGAGGAAGTAGAGCTGGCTCCGGAGGGGGTGGTCGCAGTGGAAGACGAGGGATGGGTCGTGGGAGGACGCCGCGCGAGGTCGGCGGAGCTGGAGGAGGAGTGGGTCTCGCGCCAGGGCCCGCCACGACCGGCACACGAACTGGGCTCGGAAGAGGGACGGCGTGGAGAGTCTGGAGAGGACGTCGACGACGATCTCGCGAGGGAGAGCGTCGATGGCGACAGCGACGGCGACGGCGAGTGGTCGCTCGGGCGATCGCTTCGTCCTTTCTTGCTCTGCGAACCGGAGCCTGGTTCCGATTCCATGGCGAAGAAGGTATCGATGATAAGGAATGAATATGAGGATTGAGGAGGACGACTTCGAGAATGACTACGTTGCTTCGGATCTTTCGGAGATGACGAGGACTGTTAAGTCTGTTATGGCGGGTTGCGAGCTTCGGGGATGCAGGTCAAACGAGGGAGAAGGATCAATTAGCACACGTGGAAATCAAGGGTGGGACCAAATGACAAGTAGCAAAATTTCGGAGGGCAAGATAGCAAAATAAATAATTTAGATATTTCGGGTCCATCTAAAGTGAGTTTCATATATATATATATATTTTTTCTCATTTTAGTGTTGGCCGTGCGACTTTCGAAACATAACTTTCTCGTTTTCTAAATCCTCGAAGCGATTGTGTACGCGGGAAGGATGTTTCTGCTGACGACAAATAATGCCCGAGTCCTCGACCGTCGATTCGCACTGAGAAAAAGACCAAGCAAGACACGACAGGGAGAAAATGTGAGAAGTGTTGGGAGTTCCTGATTGACAAGTATTGGATGTTCGATGAGATAATTAGTATCTCTCGACGATAGATGCGGAGGGAAATTACCGAGTCGCGAAGCATGAGAGCCAGTGAATGAAGCTCGGTTGGCGATCGATTACAAACAAGGCAATTATATAAGTTGTGAAGGCGGTAACTTCAAGAATAGCCGTGAAGGTCAATGCAACTATAAGACCGACACAATTATCAGATCATGGAACCATCGATCTCTGAAGCCACTAGCTATAATGGCCAAAAAATGAGTTGCTATAATTGTCACAGAGGTGAGCTGTCGGTTTTGGGTACAATGTTGAAGTGATGGATCTGTTTAGCAACTATTTACATAGAATTTAAAAGTCACGTAGGATGTGTTAACTTTTTTTTGTGACCGTAGATAACTATTGGTAGTGATATAAATACTTGATTCGTAGTTTGTGCAAAAGATAACCAATCAATCAATGAACATCAGTTATTCAATGTTATCTTGATGTTATTTGTACATTTCAGTACCTCTTTTATATGGTTGGTTGTGATTGCCTCTGGTGTCAATATTTTTAATTTTCCTGTCAATTCGCAGTTGTCAACAATGCACTTTACATTCTTTATCATTTTCACATTGATCCACATTTCAAAAGATTTTTTGTTAGTAGCTTTTCGGCGAAACAATCCATAACGAACATTCTTCTAAATTTGGGATATTACTTCTTTACTAAAAAACTTAGGACATTTGCTTTGGAAGATTAACAATTAATTTAGGAGTTCAAATTCGAAGCCGCCTTATTTTAACTCGAATTTAACGGAACCGATTTAAATCGGTCTGGGAACCGGGTTCGATTGATTATCCACTCAGAAACCGGTTCCCGGACCGGTTTTGGAACCGGTTTTGTAAGTATTGGTCCAAAACCCTATTGTTTCCCCTTATTTCTATTCTTACTCTCACAATCACACGGCGTTTTTCTTTTTGGCTCTCTCAAACACGCACAACACTCTTTCTTTGTCCTTCCTCTTCCTCACTTGCTTCCCTCCCTCATTGGCTCCCTTTCACACTGTCCGACGGACGGACCAAATTTTTGTGTACCACGTGGATTTACTCACCTAATTTCTCTTTTGTAGGATGAGTTATGCTTGCATAAATGAGTAGCTTCATGTAGTATTTGTGGGAATAAGATTTATATTAGACTCATGTTTGTTGCTAATTCTTTGCCTTATGATTTTATTTATTATAATTAGCCCTGTGGATCCTTAATTTTTCGTTAGTTAAAAAGTTCATGTATTTATTTATTACAAGTGTTTAATGTCTCAATACAAATTATGAGGATTACGTTATTTTTTCGTGTATTAATATAAAATTCGAAGTCGTATAGGATATCGAGAAATTACAAAACAGGTTTAAGTGGAAACATGATTAACCCTGGAACCGGACCGGAAAAACAGGGTGGGTTGGGTATATAGTTCAATACAAATAGGGTCGGGTACATGGTCCAAAAAAGGGGAACCGATTATAACAGGGTCGGGTACAGGGTCCAGGTCTAGACCCTACCCACCCTGAACCCGATCACTATTAATCGCTAGGGCTTCGATATAGAGCACCGAAGAAACTCACACAAGTTTCGCAAAACCGGCCACAAGCAAACCATTCAAATCACAACAAGCTCGCACTATCATTCCTTCCAAGTGACCTTCAAGCCAAGATCCGTCTATATTGAACTTCAGAGACCCATTTTTCGGCAGAATCCATTGTACAAGTTTGTTAGCTCGCCTTTTGACTTGATTCACCTTATTTGGGTTCCATCTCATAAAATTCTTGTTCATTGCCAGAGCAACAATGCTTATTGAGCTCAAATTTGGTTTGCGAGACTGAAGTATGAGTATGAACCACAAAATTCAAGTGAGCACTTCCCTAGAAGGTAAGTCAGAGTCAAGGAATTCAAACATCCACTAGTCCATTCTAGTGATTTCTAGCGGTGAAATTTCAATGCTCAATCTCAGATTTGATTAGGTTTCTCTTTTCCAGTGACTGAGGGGGAAGAGAGGTTCGGTAGTTTGCAGAGGGGAAAAGTGCCAAAAAAGTCCTAAACCTTTTGCCCTTGTGCTGATTTAGTCCTAAACCTCTTTTTGGTGCCGATTTAGTCCTAAACCTTTTTACATTGTGCCAATTCAGTCCTTTCCGGCCAATTTTGACCGGATTTTGCTGACTAGACGCCGGCTGGCTGACGTGGCTTGATTGGCGTTGACGTGAACAACTTTTAATAATATATATTTTTGATTTTTGATTTTTATTTTGATTTTGATTTTTTGATTTTTTTATTCTCTTCTTCTTCCTCCAGCCGGTCACCGAGGTCCGGCGACCGGCCAGAGGCGATGGCTGGCGAGGTCGACCTCAACCTCGCCGACCACCTCGCCAGTGGCGCGAGGGCGGCCTTGCGCGAGGCGGCGAGGCCGCCCTCGAGGCCTAGGCGGTGAGGCTTGCCCTCGCCGGATCTGGCGAGGGTCGAGCCTCGCCCATGGCCGGCGAGGGCTGTGCGAGGAGGCGGCCTCGAGTCGACGAGATGGTTGTGCTGCGTTGCGAGCATGCCCTGCTGCATGTGGGTCCCATCGGAAAGCACCATTTGGAACCTTTGCCGCTCCCTCTCCACGGCGCCGGCCCCGCCCTGGTTCTGGTTCTGGTTGCGGGGGGTCTTCACCATCTTCATGTCCACCACTTGCACGATTGGCTTCACCTCCCTCTCCCTGACGAGCTCGCACTCGCAGATCTTCCATATTGCCCCCTCGTCAGCTTCACCGCCGTTGCTGCCGACATCTCTCCGAACCGGCGAGAGGGGGATGCCGCCGTTGCTAGGGTTATGGTAGAGATGGGTGAGAGGAAATCGATCACGACGGATTGAAAATCGATAGCTCGAGTGAAGCCGCCTCCTCGCGTAGAGCTAGCGGGGCTCGCCCTCGCCGGCCATGGGTGAGGCTCGACCCTCGCCAAATCCGACGAGGGCGAGCGTTGCCACCCAGGCCTCGAGGGCGGCCTCACGCCGGGCGGGCGAGGCTCGCCCTCGCCGGATCTGGAGAGGTCGAGCCTCGCCGGCCTCGACCCTCGCCAGATTCGACGAGGGCGAGCCTTGCCGCCCAGCGCAAGGTCGCCCTCGCGGCCACTGGCGAGGTGGCCGGCGAGGTTGAGGTCGACCTCGCCGACCGTCGCCTCTAGCCGGTCGCCGGACCTCGGCGATCGGCTGGAGGAAGAAGAAGAGAAAAAAAAAAAAAATCAAAATCAAAAATCAAAAAAATCAAAAAAATTAAAATATTATTAAAAGTTGTCCACGTCAGCACCGATCAGGCCACGTCAGCCGGCCGGCGTCCAGTTAGCAAAATCTGACCAAAATTGGCCGAAAAAGACTGAATTGGCATAACTTAAAAAAGTTTATGATTAAATCGGCATAAAGACAAAATGTTTAGGACTTTTTTGACACTTTTCCCGTTTGGAGAGCTTGTAGGCACAGAGAGAATAGGATCAGGTAAGGCCTTCCTCTTGTACAAATTCTATCGCGTAGGCAATGCATTTTGACACCCCCTCCGCATAAAGAGTCTAGATTTTTGGATAAGAGTTCAGCTTCCATATCTTTTATCAACAATCCTATGTCTTTGATAAGATGAGGAAGCTTGGCTTGAAGTTAGTTGTGATATGCGGAATACTTTCTGTCATACCTGCTTCTCACCTAATAAATGTAGGATTAACTATTAGCAGCAGCACCGTTGCAAAACATTTTTATACTTACAGTTTCTTAATCAAGAACTTGTATGTCTCACTGAAAAAAAAAAAAAAAAAAAAAAAAAGAGAGGGAAAAACAAAATTAGCAGCCCAAAATTGAAAGAGCCAAGGTTAGCGAACTGAGTTCTTTTTACCCAAGAAATAGTGTTCCCAATTGAAGATTTCAGGCCAGTAATTACATGTGATTGAGATGGATATCTTTACATATGCACTAATAAATAGTCACTCACATTCTACTGATGCTGCTCACAAGGACAACAGATTCGAACCACTTTGGCAGCCCTTCCAACATGAGATCTACAGCTTTGTCGCAATTCGGGTCATAACGAACCAGAGCTTTGTTGTTGTACTCCAACAAGATCCCGCCATTCCTCAACATCCCCAGGACCCTCACATATAATCCATACCTTTTGCGCATCAGAATTCTGGAGATCTTGCAAGATGGGTCATTGGATTCCTTGTGTTCGTGGTGTTGGAGCCCCCTAGCCAGGTAAGATCCAATGCTGTAGTCCTTGATCCACGACTCCTTCATGCCGTACTCCTTCATGACCCAGATCTCTAATGCTCCACATGGCGACAGAACAGCTGCAGAAAGGCAACCTCCGAGCTCCACCAGATGATACCTGTGCCTGCATAAATTCATGGATTCGGGTACGGGGACTTCCCTGAATTGTTCATCGGACAAGTCGAACGATACGATCCTGATGTTCCAACGCGTGCCTCTTGAAGTGGTCCAGTGGAGTCTTCTGTTAATAAGAGGCTGCGAGGGCGTCGCTTCCAAGTGATTAGTTGCATTACCTGATATTAAAGAATGGAATCCAGACAATCATTAGGAACTCCCCAAGTAGATTGTTTTGTATCTAGGAGCATTCGCATCCATCAATTTTAGAAACGGATAACACCAGCAAACTCCACAGCGGAAAGAAAGTGGGAAGGTTCAGTTTTGATAATATCCAACACCAGCAAACGTAGGTAATAGATATCCACGTTAGGATCTTTCTTTTGCTTTTGAACAAGGTTACATAAACAAAATAAGTACAAAAGCTAGTACATGAAATTTCGCAGCATCTCACGATCAATGGCTGTGTTTACAGCGTCGCATAATCGGTGATTATAGGAACATAGAATTTTTGTACACCAGTTTCTGCGAAGACTTCCAATACCAAGCATTACTCATCCTATGAACCATTAGAGAGAGAGAGAGAGAGAGAGAGAGAGTAAGCAGTGAGGTTTTTAATCAAACATGTTGCAGGCATGTTGATCGTTACCTAATCTCCTCCACGTCGGGCTTCTCAAACTGCAGACCTGAACCTCCGAATTGCCCAAGAGAACCCTCCGCAGTCGTACATGGTCATGCATGATCTTATACACGATCTTGATCACCTTGTAATCCTTCTCGGTCTCGTCAAACCCAAACCCAAACACAATCTCTCGCTTCCTCTGGTGACCCTCCGAGTCCGGAAGCTCCCTGAACTCCCGCGTGAGAGGATTGTACACGTAGACGTCGTCGCTGTACAGAGCATTCGCCAAGCAGAGCAACCCCTCGCTCGACCCGACGACGTCGAACTCCGGCGCGACGACTCCGAACGGAGGGTGGGATACCCTCGCCGGGCGGTTCCTCCCGTCGCCGCCGGAGACGCCGTCGACGAAGTAGAGCTGGCTCCGGAGGGGGTGGCCGCAGTGGAAGACGAGGGAGGGGTCGTGGGAGGACGCCGCGCGGCGTCGGTGGAGCTGGAGGAGGAGTGGGTCCCGCGCCAGGGCCCGCCACGACCGGCACACGAACTGGGCTCGGAACAGGGACGGCGCGGGGAGTCTGGAGAGGATGTCGACGACGATCTCGCGAGGGAGAGCGTTGATGGCGACGCCACGCGACGGCGAGTGGTCGCTCGGGCGATCGCTGCGTCCATTCTTGCTCTGCGAACCCGAGCCTGCTTCTGATTCCATGGAGGAGAGGCTGGTATCAGGTAGACGGGGAAGAAGGGATCGATGATGAAGAGGACGACTTCTTCGAGGATTACTATGTTGGTTCGGATCTTTCGGAGATGACGAAGACTGTTATGCCGGCTTTTGAGCTTCTGGGGAGGCAGACGTGGAAATCAAGGGGGGGACGAAATGACAAATAGCATGATTTCAGAGGGCAAAGTAGCAAAATAAATAATTTAAATATTTCGGGTCCATCTCAAGTGAGGATTTTTTTTTTTTAAATATTTTTTCTAATGTTAGAGTTGGACAGGCGACTGTAAATTTTAAAATATTACTTTCTTGTTTTATGAATTCTCGACGTGATTGTCTACGCAAGGAGGACGTTTCTGCTAACAACAAACAATGCCCCGGTCCTCGATCGACTCGGACTAAGAAAGACTAAGCAAGGCGCAACAGAGGCAAAATCTGCTAAGTGTTGGGAGTTCTTGCCTTCTTGGTTGGCAAGTATGGATGGTCGATGAGATAATTAGCATCTGTCAATAATAGATGTGAAGGAAAATTATCGAGTCACGAAGCATGAGAGCCGGTGAATAAGCTCGGTTTATTCGACAAGAAAGTCAAGACTAAAGTGATTGGCAATGGAGCACAAACGATGCAATTATATAACTCATGGAGATAGTAACTTTGAGAGCAGCCGTGAAGGTCAACGCAATTGTAGGACCCAACGAAATTATCAGATCATGAAATAGTCGATCTTCAAGCCACTAGCTGTAATGGCCAAAAAAATATGAGTTGACTGTCGCGAAGTGGCGCTGTCGGTTTCGGGTACTAGAATGTCGAAGTAGCAGGTTTTTTTAGTGACCATTTGCAAAAATATACAACTTTAAAAGTCATATAGGATGTGTTTGCTTTCTTCGTGACCGTTGGTAACTATGGGTGACAGCATAAATATTTGATTTTTAGTTTTTTTAAAAGATGACCAATCAATCGATGAATATTAGCTATTTAATTTTATCTTCCAATCATCTTTACATTTAATATCCTTTTACATAGTTGTCCATGATTGCCTCAAGTCTCGATATTTTTAATTTTCTCGTCAATTCACGCTTGTCAACGAGGAGCTCTTTACATTCTTTGTCGATTTCCACATCAATTCATATTTTGAAAGATTTTTCTTTGGTAACTTTTCAGTAAAACAATTCCTAGCGAACATATTGTTAGGGCTAGATCTATTATCTAAAGAGGGTGGATGGGTAAATATGCGGAATTTAAAGAAAATTGAAACTAATATTGTAGTAGGACGACATATGGAGTTAAACCGTAAAATGCATAGATCTTACCAATGTGCAACATTCTATCACGGGAAATAAATAAGAGTTTAAGAGATAGAAAATTACACACAAGTCTGGCTTTGACAAGCTCTAAAGAGATAGAAAATTACACACAAGTTCGGCTTTGACAAGCCTAAGTTTACTTTCTTACGCTGATAGCCAATTGGTTAGATTCCACTAGCTTAATTTATTAGAAGTTACGTCCAAGTACTCCCGACTCAAGTAAGTGTGATCAAATCTTCCCGATCTCACACTCTAGAAACCTCTAAGAGATTATAGTTTTGAGCTCACAAAGACGAATTGAAAGAACAAGGGTTTAAATTGCACTTTAAAATTAAAGACTTGGAATGGTTCTCGCATCTCTTCGGCTTCACAACCTCCTTATAAACTCTTCATTATCCAAGCTAACCGTTGGACTTTCCTTTGGAGGATTGTTCATCTAATCATCCCGTTGGAACTGGACATTGCTAGAAGATCTAATTGCATTGAGATTTGCCAAGAATAAAGTCTCTTTTGATTCTGCCGCCCATACAGTAGATTGTGTTTCCATAAGTTGAGTTCCTTATATTGGAAAGAATATTTCATGTTCTAATTGTTTTATCTAGGGATTGCGATATCCATCTTCAAGAGATTGTAATTGTTGATTTTCTTTCTAGATCAGTCAATATAAAAGGCAAGGCATTTGTGCCTATCCACTAGCCATTGCACAAGAATTTTGTGATGGAGACATATCCTCATATAAGATATATTAAAGATATGCTCTTCACACCGATCACAACGACTATGAATCCAATATGTAACATCTTAGAAAGTACAAAAAAGTATATGAAATTTTGCTCTTCACACCGATCACGCGCTGATAGCTTTTCTAGGTGGAAAAAACCAACCCAACATCTTTATTTCAAGAAAAATAATGTATGATTACTATTAGCAACAGCACCGTTGCATAATATATATTTTTTTTATACTTATAGTTTCTTAATCAACAACTTTTATGTTTCACTGAAAAAAAGACGAAGGAAAACAAAATTAGCAGCCCGAAATTGAAAGAGACAAGGTTAGTGAATTGAGTTCTTTTTACCCAAGAGATAGTGTTTCAAATTGATGATTTCAAGCGAGTAATTACATGTAATTGAGATGGATCTCTTTACATATCCACTAATAAATAGTCACTCACATCCTACTGATGCTGCTCACATGGACAATGGATTCGAACTACTCTAGCAGTAGGAGTGGCATGGTCTGGGTTGGGCCGGTTTACCCCCTAATCTTAGGACCAGTCCGCATAACGTTGGTTCTCAATTTTTGGGACCGATGATTGACCCTATTGAGTTTGGGACTAAGAACCGGACCGACCCAATGGGTTTTGTCCGGTTTCGGGGTAACCAGGATCAACTAATAATTTTTATTTTATTTTTTTACTTCTTAAAAAAACGATTGAGGACCGAACCGACTCAATGAGTCGGGTCAAATCAGGCCAACCAATAATTTTTTATTTCAAATAATTTTTTATTTCATTTTTTGACTCAATGAGCGGGTCTCGCGCCAAGGCCCGCCACGACCGGCACACGAACTGGGCTCGGAACAGGGACGGCGTGGGGAGTCTGGAGAGGATGTCGACGACGATCTCGCGAGGGAGAGCATTGATGGCGACGCCATGCAACGGTGACGGCGACTGCGAGTGGTCACTCGGGCGATCGCTTCGTCCTTTCTTGCTCTGCGAACCGGAGCCTGGTTCTGATTCGATGGAGGAGGGGCTGGTATCGGGCAGACGGTGAAGAAGGGATCGACGGTGAGGAATGAGGATGACGACTGCGAGGAAGACTTTGCTGGTTCGGATCTTTCCGAGATGACGACGACCGTTATGGCGGGTTTCTGGGCGGCAGGTCAAACGAGGGAGAAGGATCAATTCGCGGGCGTGGAAATCAAGGTGGGGACGAAATGACAAATAGCACGATTTCAGAGGGCAAGATAGCAAAATAAATAATTCAAATATTTTGGGTCCATCTAAAGTGAGTTTTTTGTTTTTCTCTTCAGTGTTCGACTTGCGACTTTAAATTTCGAAATATTGTTATCTCGTTTTCTTAGTCCCCATAAATCCCTCTTTTTTTTTTTTTCCTCACGAAATACCCATTTAAATTCAACAACCAGCACCGTTAAAACATAAGTGATATGGGCTGGGGAGGTTTACACAACCAATTAGAATGGAAGGCCTTTTCATGATGGACTTTAGTGATCCGGTCCTCAAGTTGATTGTTCTTGCAGGGACAATGATCTATTTTAGCAGTCTTTGAGGTAGGCCAAACTTCTTTTGCAGGGCCCATGGGCTTTCATCGGTACCCAAAATAAACTTCTACGCTCAAATCAGATGAAGACCTCAGATCACTTCTCTCGATCAAGTACAGTAATGCCTCCTCCATCGCTAGGGCTTCGATGCAGAGCACTAAAGAAGCTAGCACATGTTTTGCGAATCTAGCTGCAAAGCATTCGAATCACGACGTGCTCTTGCTACCATTCCTTCTGAGTGTCCTTCAAGCCAAGAACCATCTATATCGAACTTGGAAGAGCCATTTTCCGGCAGAATCCACTATTCATGTTGGTTAGCTCGCATTTTGACTCCATTAACCTTATTTGGGTTCCATGTTATAAGATTCTTGTTTATTGCAAGAGTGGCATTGAGTATTGACCTTAGATCTGGTTTACAAGACTAAAATATGATTGCATTTCAAGCTTTTCATATGAACCGTGGAATTTTAGCAAGCACTTCCCTAGAACGTAAGTTAGTGTCAGAGTCTAAGAATTCGAACATCCACTTGTCCATTCTAGTGATTTTTGAAAGTGAAATTACGATATTCAATGATAAAACTAACTAGATTTCTCTTGTCCTATTATAGAGGAGGAAGAGATGTTCAATAGTTTCCAGAGATTGTAGATACAAAGGAAAGGATCAAGTAAGGCATTCCTCTTGTACAGATTCTCTTGCTTAGGCAAGACATTTTGACACACACTCCACATAAAGAGTCGAATTCTTGGATAAGAGTTTAGCTTCCATTTCTTTATCCATAGAGACCTAGGTGTCTAATAAGCTGAGGAAGCTTGGTCTAAAGTCAGTTGATAATCTATGGAATATATTCTGCCATACCCACTTTTCACCGAATAGGACCTTGCTCTATTCCTTGTCAAGACAAATTTATCTTCCACTAAAATAGAGTTGAGTGGGATCGTTATTTTTTCCTTCTCTATTTATTCTTCGAATAGACCATTCGCCTTTTCTTTATTCCACACTCTTCCTTCCCCATTAATCAATTCCGCCACAATCTAAGGATCTCCTAAGTTTGCCGGTCTGCCAATCAATCCAATTTATAATCATTCACGAATACTGATGATTTTTTCATTCCAACCATCTACCTTCAAGACTGTTGACGCCTTAATTTTATTTAGGTTTTATTTAATTAAGTTTTCGAATAATAAATAAATAAACAACAAAAACAAAACAAAAGAAAAAAAACAGGGGAAGCAGCCTTCGCATGGGCCCTCGGCCCATCTCCGCTTCGGCCCGGCCCACCCGCGTCATCTCCTTCCTCGCGCCTCTGAAACGCACGCGCGAGGGTGCGACGGAGAGAAATCGCAGCGGCGACGGGACGTGAAGCGAGTGGAGCCGGCGTCGGATGGGACGCCTGGCCGGCCGTCCGGATCCCTCGGCGCGCGCGCTGGGACCGGGCGGCGGTCGGCTCCGCCGACCGGCCACCCCCTCGCCTATAAATACCGAGGCCCCCGCCTCCATTGAAGAGGCGCAGCAACCAGCGAAGCTCCGAGGCCCCCGAGAGACTTCGGGGAGCTTAGAGCGAAGCGAGGGGGCAAGGCGGTCGGGTCGCAAGCTCGCCGATCTCCCTCCGAGAGACTTCGGGAGACCGGGTAGCGAGCGAAACCCGGATCCGCGAGCTCGCAGAGAGAGAGAGAGAGAGGGAGAGAAATCGAGGGCTTCGCCGCACCGCCGTCGCCGCCGCTCACCGCCACCACCTCGCCACTGTAGCCGCCGCCGTCGCCATCACCCCGCACCCCCCGTCGCCATTGCCGCCGCCACCACCGCCGTCGTCGCCGTTCAATCCTCCTCCTCGCCGCGCGAATCGGGAACCCTAGGGTTCCCGATTTGTGGTCGCGACCGGGTCGTTGGGTCGGACCCGGTCGGGGGAACCAGGGTTTCCCCCCCCCAAAATGACGCAGTTTTTAAATTAAAAAAAAAAAAAAAGAAATCGCGACCCGGGTCGTTGGGTCGGACCCGGTCTGGGGAACCGGGTAGGGTTTTCACCGGTTCCCCCAAACGGCACCGTTTTATAAAAAAAAAAAAAAAACAAACAAAAAAATACCAAAATTCCGAGTTGGGCCGCGTTGCGTTTGGGCCCGTATTTTCGTTTTTGTTTTTTTAAATAAATACTAAATAATTAATTTATTTAAAAAAAAAAAAAAAACCAAAATAAAAATATATATTTTATTTTCGAAAAATATTAAAAAAATATTTTAATTTCAAAAAAAAAAAACCAGAAAATATTAAAAATGTTTTATTTTCCAGAAAAATCCAGAAAAATCAAAAATACTTTATTTTCCACAAAAAATATTAAAAATATATTTTTATTTTCCGAAAAAAAAAATCAAAAATCAAAAATAAAAAAAAATCAAAAATGTTCCATATTTTCCAAAAAAATGCCAAAAATCCAAAAATCCATTTTATGTCCAAAAATAGAAAAGGACCCAAAAATGTTTTTCCCAAAAAATGCGTGGAAAATCCCTAAAACATCCAAAAAGCCTCAGGGTTTAAACAAGGTTAGGTACCGAAAGGGCATTAGTGATTAACTAGTGTAATCAAGTCCCCGATCCTAATTTCTCTGGTTGCGCAGGAGCGAATATTTCTCCCAATATTTCGCATGGGTTTCTAATCAACCCACCCCCAAATTGATTAGTGGCGACTCCGTTTTAAAAATTAACTTACGGGTTAAAAACTTTGACCATTTAAGTCGTGAATTGGTGGACTTGGGAGAGTCCGGGCTTAATTAATCTAGCCGAGCCATTAGCCTCCGCGGGCGCCGCCCGATCGGGCGCCGAGAAAAAGAGGTCGCGACAGCTTGGCGACTACTGGGGACTTTGAAGACTTAGGCCTTTTTTGCCTTGTTTAAATTCTTTCTTGACTTAGGTTTTTTATGCAGGTCGGTAGTTTAGAAATTTATTTTTATTTTGCTTAAAATAGATTTTCCTGTGATTATAAATTGTTGTGCATGTTTTATTGTTTCAAAGCACTACACGTGACACACACACAACCCGGCCGCCGGACCGGGGGCCGCCATAGGATATTTAAGATGGTGTCAAGAAAGATACGACCTCGAACGCGAGACCGCGATGTAGAGGTTGCCTTTCTTTTCCCCGAATTTTCTAGCCGGGGTTAAGAGGGTATGCCGCTAACGCGAGACCTGCGATGGGCGGATACCCTTTTAATTTCAACAAGCCTTCTCGGTTAGAATCGAGCCGCACATTTCATGTGCATGTCTTTGTGCTTGCCATTTTCTTTAAAAGCAAAGTAATTTATTTACTTTTACTCAGTCTTTTATTGGCCCATGGCAATTTAGGGTAGGTTTTTTCGAGTCCCGTTTATATGCGATGGGAGAAGATGACATCCGCTTATTCCCACTCCCAAGGCGAGCTCTTGGTGGTGGGGTCAATTGGACCGGTATGCCCAAGAGCGCGTGAAAGCCAAAGTCGGTCACCTTCTATCATTGATCCAAGTTCGTGTTCATCCCGAAGTCATACAAGCCATGGCACATTTCTGGTGCCCGAGGACGACTACTTTTATATTTGGTGGGTTCGAGCTAACCCCAACTCTGGAAGAATACAGCATCATCACTGGAATGCCTCTCGGGAAAAGGCTTGTTAGGCCATCAACATGCGTTATCCCATTGCGTGGGTTAGCACGACTTTTAAGAACTGAAGTCTATGTTATGAGGCAAATTCTTGAAAACAATCATAATACCTGCCCCCTAGCATTTTTGACCGCCTGTTTCGAAAATCAACCCATGACCCAAAAAAGTGAGATTTTCCTTCGGTTTTTTTTCGGGTTCATCATTTTCCCCATCAAAGAAATGTCATAAGTCCAAGGATGGCATGGATAGTTGACCGGATCTCAAGGGGGCAAAATTATGTCAACATGATTTTAGCTGAAACATTCTTGTCCCTCAATCGTTTTAAAGAAAACACGGAAAAGGTCATGCGGGTCTCCCCGGAAATTTTACAAGTCTGGTTCTTTTCTCACTTAAGCGAATTTCGAAGCTTCATGCGATCGTCTGAAATAAATGATTTAGAAAATCCGTTTCAGAAATTTATGGTTTTAGGACCATACATTCCTAACCAAAGCTGTTTAAATTGGATAAACTTTCTAAGAAACCCAGCTCCTGAGGCGTTCCAATGGTGTGCTGGTTGGTTCCATGAAAAGAGAGCTTACTTTGCTTACAGACGCCGCCATCCAATTCCGTTGCTTGGTTTCACCGGCGCCATTTCTTATTCCCCATATCGAGTGACGCGACAGTATGGAGCCCTTCAAGAGATCCCACCGCCTTTCAAGAGGAAGGCCCATCCACTCTTTTTCACCCATCAAAGTCGTGAATACACATTCGAGATTGACATTGTTGAGGAAATGTGGAGCAGGTGCCATCGCAAAAGAATTGTGATACCTGAAGGGCTTGAGGGACAAGAAAAAGCCCACCACGCCCTCGAATCCTACATCCTCAACCATCGTATCCCGACAAAGTGGAAGCCATCGATCCCTCACCCAATCGCCGAGATCGCCGGTATGAGCAAGCGAGCCTGTGCAAGGGGATTTGGGAATGAGCGGGATACATGTCTCAGAGCCGGTCCAAGAAAACAAGCATCGGCGCAAGAACAAGGCTCCCCGTCGCATATAGATTAGCAGTCATGTGTTTTCTAGTATTGATATCATGAAAATTTCGTCCCATTGTTTAGGGACTTTTGTTTAATACATAGTATTTCCTTCTGTCATCTTAATTTCAAGTTTTAAGTGTCGGAAGTCTGTGGTCTATAAAGTCCTCTTTTGATAAATAAATAAACAGTTAGACCATTGCCATGGGTCAATCCTTGTTTACTTCCGTGCTCATTCATGATTTTTGCATCACAGGTAATTATGAATCATCAACTATCAGCCACCCACGAATGGCCTCACGTGATAGGACCCGATCAGAATGACGTACAAAATCGCCTCACCAACATTGAAGACGGCGTAGGACAGATGTCCATTGTCCTTCAACAACTCTCAAAGCAAATGGAATCCACCCAGGCTAAACCCAACTCCATAACTGCTTTAAGCACACTCCTGGCACCTGCAAATTTGCCAGATAATGACCAACAAGATAAACAGCTTGAAAAGATCATGAAAAAGTTGAGACAGTGCGGGGGAGCCGAATCCCATCGACTCGTCTAATTATGCCGGTTTTGAGATCCTGAAGAACTCAGAACACTGAATGCGAAAGGTATGCGATACCTTCCGCCCGAGAGACCTACTTACTGTGCCTACCTGGTCCAAAAGATGATTCAATCATACCAATCAAGCCCGACCGGCCCCGCCTTGCGATGGTACATTGTCGGGAAGATTAGTTCCCTTAAAACCGGAAGGAACTAATCTATGTTTTCCACCAAGAATATAATATTGACATCAGCCCTGACATCGCCTTGCCCTACGAAGAACCAATGATCCCGGAGCACAAGGAGCCGTTAGTTGCTGAGATAGGAGAAGAAGATATCAATGAAGCCTTGCATGATAAATGGGCAACTGAGCAACATCATATTATTAAAAAGTTTCCCACTCGGAAAGGCAAGGAACCTATGTACGAGATCACAGACAAGGAGCCTATTCAAGACCGGGGCACGACAGGACAGCTCCCAAGCTTACTTGCAAGAGCTAGGGTTCAAGAATACCGACCCCTATCAACATAAAAGTGAAACGGGAGTGAAGCCTTAATATCTCTCGTTCCCCTTGACAAAATCGGGCGGCGAAACGAAGGGCCTTACTCAAAGGTCGGACCGGGAGCCAAGAAAAAAAGCCTAAACAAATCAATTCGACATCTACCACCGAGTACAGGCGAAATTCGATAACTGGTGAGCCGCTGCACCAAAGTTTCGAGCATTCTCTGGAATACAACTCCGGAGGCTACCGCCCTCTAGAGTACGACCCTGATGATTTCCAGTCCCTAGAATACAATCCCAAGGACTTCCAGCGTTATTTCAATGGCGACGACTCATCGTATAACTGTTTCCCTACTCTCACCCGGGGATGAAGGCCCGTCAGAAGAAGAAGCGTACGTCTTTATCCGCTACGATCCCAACGAGCTACTAAACTCGTCCTCTGACCATGAGGATAGCTTCAATACTTCATCCTCATTCGGAAATTTTGACCCAGAAGAAGGCAATGGAGTAATCTCGGTAGAGTCCAACTTCTCTGAAACAGAAAAATTCACCACTATGCAGTGGGAAAACCAGTGGCCTAACCAAGACATGTCAAGCCCGTCTTGCCCTCATATGATCATGACCCCCAGCGAAGTGTGGATACCTAATCTTTGCAAGTATAACGGCACGACTTGCCCCGTGGCTCATTTGCAATATCTTCACACTGAAATGAGTCAATACCATGGCCCGATGTCATTCACAACTCAGGCATTCCAAGAAACTCTTACGGGGTCTGCATTGCAATGGGTCGTCACCGCAAGTATTTACCTCATAAAGGATTTGAATGAGCTGTCTTCCACATTCTTGCATCAGTACCAAAACCAGATTGGAACTGAGCTGCCTTGCGAAAATTTGGCCCACTTCGGAAGAAGACCAATAGAGGATTTCCGAGCATATGCGGGGAAGGTGGAGGGCTTTTATGATGCAAACCCACCCTCAAGCGGCGAAGAAGAATTGATAAAGCGGTTCATAGAAGCTTTGCCCCACGAATATCGCTCTTGGCTGCATGGGTTACACTTCCGTAGCTTCAACGAAATAGTCATCGCATGCGAATACTTCGAGTCTACTGGAAGCGAGGAATTCAAAGACGCTTGACTTCAGGACCAACACTATCAAAGCGCTCCTTTTCATAGGAGTTTTCGTTAGTTTTGCTTGTTTTTATGTTTTTTATCTAGTGTGCTACTATTGTATTTTCCCGATCTTGTAATGTACGGTTATAATATTTTGTTTTGAAAGCATGAGGCGGTATTCCAAACCAGCCCGGTGATGCTATCCAACCATGAAAAGAAAAATCATCCAAGGAGAATGCGAGGGCTGGGCTTCCTCATGCTTTTTCTCCCCCAAAGACATATTCTGGAAATAAAAAATATTTCATTACCAAAAACTTTCGTCAAAACAAGATGACAAATTTAACCATGTTTGTCTTTCTGACTCTCTCACTTTATGTCTCAGAATATCATCCCCTTTGACTTAGTGTAACAGAAAGTATTTAAAACTAGCACATCATGTGAACAGACCGAGTTCAAAGACACCCCTTCAAGGAAGCAGGGGCAAACAAAAAGGATCATCCTGTTTCAAAGAAGGTAAATCTTATTCCCTGAACATAATTTTGAAAATGATGTCTCCTCTCTTCTGTGTACAGGAAACAAAAGATAGGAGGTAATAGGCATAGGCATACGGTTAAACTCGAAACATGCACATCATGGTAGCTCGAGGTAGGATAACCTCCCCCATGCCGCTTTCAAAAATCCCATTTTTGCAAGCCATCCTCAGGAGCTCTGTGCACTCCACCTTACTCCTGTCCAACTCCTTCTCAAGACGGAGTAATATCTTCTCCCCTTGACGTGCCCGAACAATTAGACGGTACAGTTTCATTAAAGGGATTTTCAGCTTCGTCAAGCCAAGGAGCACAAGGAAGAAATTTCTTCTCTTCCTTTGAATTCATTACTGTCAATAGGGAGAAAATCTAGACAGTCAAGGCGATTTATAGCCCCACTCCAGACAATGACTCTAGAGTCTGGGAGCTTCACTCCGTGCTCCAGACACGTATTCTTCAAAAAAATAATCGCCATCAGAAAACTGGAGGTTTTTGATTGTCCATCTCAAATTCCGTAGAAGCTTGAGGTACGTGACTTTTTGCTCAATGCAGCTATAGTTAGAGACAGAAGAAAAATTCCACAAAAGGAAGGCGTTGAAGATGAATCAACGACCAGCAATCATGCATACAGGACTACAAATGAGGAGGGCCAATCAAAAGAGACATTGAACTGTGTCAAAGACAATAGGCCGTCCTTGACATTCAAATATCCCTAGGAGTCAGCAAATATAAACTCTGGGGAAGAGTAATTTGGTATCGTTTCCAATACTCCCAGTATCTGAACTCACTTTTGACATATTTTCTCCTATTGACAGGAAGCATAGGATTCAAGAAACAAGTTTAATGGTTAATTTGGACAAATCAAGTGACTCATATTGATTTATCTAACTTGGTATGAAAGGACATGTCATCCAAGAGCCGGTCTGGTTGAATAAAAAAGGGAAGCACCCCCTACGGACATCGTCATCACCTTTGGTCGAGCGGTACCCTGGGAAGGAGCAAAATGACCCGAAGTCGAGGGTTCAAATCCCGACGCGATCGTCACCTGCTTAAAAATAAAATGAAATTTGCTTTTCTTGCACTTGCAAATTACAAGAAAGCAAATGACCTAATGGAGTGAAAATTTCAGGAATTCATATTCTCCTCGTCTATTCAAACATCTGTAAACCAGTGAAGGGTAATGTTGTATCGCTTCCAAGTTATTCGACTCTTGAAAGAGCTTCTGACTAACATGATCCCTCTCGTCTGTTGCAGGATCACCTGATCGTCAAAGATGTAGAAAACAAATCAATGAGAGGCATGTCAGACCATGATAAGCTCTCCCAAGCCAAATGGCGTCTCAAGTGTCGCCAAGGCAGATGACAGAAACCTTTAAGGCCTCAAATCACGTGTGATTTTGGCCCTACTAATTGATCTATTTCCACATCTTCTCTTCGGGGGCAAAAGCGAAAGGCCGTCAAATCAATGATCGATCCCCAATCCCAGTGATCTTTCTTGTGTCATTTCCTACTTAATAAGGACAATCCATTGACACCCATTTGTGAATAACTCTTTTGATATTCAAAATTCAGCACATTTATAAATACAATTTCACTAAGTAAACACCCATAAAGTTGTTAATAGGGTCTCTCGAGTAAAAATCATTCATTTGTTTTGAGAGTACAAACTCTCTAATACTTAAAAATGCTACATGCCTTTCTCCAATTGGATTTTTGCATGATGATTTTGTCTGTCTAAAATCACTGATTCCATTAAGGATTATTGGAATAGACAGCTAAGTGAAGGATACAAGATTAGTTGAGCATGCTGGATGAGGTGCGTCAGAATGATGACAGGCAAGCCATATCCTACACACAGTCCCCCATCTATACACTTGTGAGATGAGTGCAGAAAATTCCATGACTGCAGGATAAAGAGTTCTCTCGCGAATGGTACGATAACCGAAATAGTGAGAGGCATTTCATTGCTCACCCCTTTTGAGCCCCATACACTTTGGTGAAGCTTCTCTCATCAAGAATCACCCTACATTGGGGCATGTCAAAGACAAGGCGAATCAGCATCACAAGGTGAGAAAAGGGATAGAAATTCTCTTGCTCGCACTTGCATCAATCTTCGAGTGTCTTTATTGCATATGAACACTCGCGTTAATTTAAGTGCCTTAGAATGACGAAGAGCAATTCATTTTCTATGCATTTGTATACATTGTACAACCCAAGTGAGTCTGTAATTTTACCCTCACATTGAGACAAAGCAGAAGTTATTGCCATAGCCTAGAGCGCTGGCTGAAGATGAAGACTCAAAGTCTAAATAATGGTGCTTCGATTGAACTCGCCTAGTCAGTTCCTCAAGCAACAAAAATGAAAAAAGTAGGGGCATAAAAAAGCTGTGTACCTGGTAAAAGCAAGGTCAATGCCCATAAATGAGGAACTGGAATAAAAGCAGGGGCATAGAAAAGCAGTGTGCCTGGTAAAAGCAAGGCCAATGCCCCCCAGTCAAAAATACAGCCAAGAAAAGTTGTGGTTGTAAAATCTCCATTTGACAGTAAGAAGAAAGACCAGTGACAAATGCTGAGACAGTCACCAACTCTCACCCTTCTACATGTGAGTCGAGTCTACGTTATACTCCCATTGTAAAAAGTCTCTTCAGACTAGGGGCACTTCAATTAACGTAGGATTTCATATGTGCATAAATATCGCTCGAAGAAGTACGAGCAAGATTACTCTATCTCTTTTCGCAGGGTTCCTGACTTGTAAACCTGGAGAGGATCGTGCAACATTTTCGTCCATCGACTTCAACCTTGATGGTCCCCTTTGATGAGCTGCTAACCAAGTCTTCATCACAATTTCAATAAAGACCTCTCACATTGGTAAAGTCGTACCACTTGCGAGAATACTCGGACCCTTGCTGACATGATGACAGTGAGAAGTGTGACCCTTATAAATCCTGCATCAATGGTCAGGATAAAACAGCCTTTCCATGAGAGTGAGTGAAAAGTCATTTCAGACTGAAAGTCCCTCATCTGGCATGCTCAAGACATCTACATTCTAAATGAGAGTTGTCTTTCAAAATCTTCTCCAGTGGAATTCGGATGATACAAAACTAACAAAATTGTCATGCATAAATCACATTTGAATTTATGAATTTACAACATATACAATCATTGTGTACATGTTGCATAGTGCGTAAATAGTGAACATACTCTCGTGAATCGAGATATTGCCAGGTAAGCATATCCCTGTCCCCATTTGTCTTAAAGTACCTACCCCCTGTCCCGGGTACTCTCTTCTTGTCACTCGACCTATTCGAGTCGTCCCCTGAGTTTGGGGTGCTTGCATCGGTCTAAGTATCCCCTCGTCTTTGAGTACCCACCATTTGCCGGGTACTCCCTCTTATCGACACTCGACTTGTTCGAGCTGTCCCTAGAATATTAATATGTGCAACTGTCCAGATATCCCCCTGTTTTTGAGTGCCCGCCGTTACTCAGGTACTCCCTCTGTTGACACTCGACCTGCTCGAGTTGTCCTTAAAGTTTGGATACTCTCGACTGTCCAAGTATCCTCTTGTCTTTGAGTACCGATCATCGTTCGGATACTCCCTTTCCGTGACACTCGACTTGTCCGAGTTGTCCTCCAAATTGTATCTTTGAATACTAGCAGCTACTCAAGTATTCCACCACATTATGCGCCTGCAATCACCTAGGTATGCTTTCTTACACTCGGACCGGTTGAGTGGTCCCTGATCATATCATTAAATGTTTGTGTACATCCAAATATTCCTCTACTTTGTACACCTGTGTGCCTGCGGCCATCCAGGTAAGCCTTGTGCTACATTCAAATTTTCAATTACCAGGAGGTGAGAAACCTTCACGAATATCCGAGGTACGTCCTCGATATTCCCATTACCAGGAGGTGGGAGACCTTCACGAATATCCAAGGTACGTCCTCGATATTCCCAACTACCAGGAGGTGAGAGACCTTCACGAATATCTCAGGTACGTCCCCGATATTCCCAACTACCAGGAGGTGAGAGACCTTCATGAATATGCGAGGTACGTCCTCGATATTCCCAATTTCCAGAAGGTGAGAGACCTTCATGAATATCCAAGGTACGTCCTCAATATTCCCCGTACCAGGAGGTGAGAGACCTTCATGAATATCCAAGGTATGTTCTCGATATTCCCAACTGCCAGGAGGTGGGAGACCTTCACGAATATCCAAGGTATGTCCTCGATATTCCCAACTGCCAGGAGGTGAGAGACCTTCACGAATATCTCAGGTACGTCCTCGATATTCCCAATCACCAGGAGGTGAGAAACCTTCACGAATATCTCAGGTACGTCCTCGATATTCCCAAACTATCAGGAGGTGAGAGACCTTCACGAATATCCTAGGTACGTCCTCGATATTCCCTAATTACCAGAAGGTGGGAGACCTTCACGAATATGCGAGGCACGTCCTCGATATTCCCCAATTATCAAAAGGTGAGAGACCTCCACGAATATGCGAGAACCATCCTCGATATTCCATTTGCCAGGTATTCTTTAGAAATTCGTACTTGTGATCATCCAAGTACCTCTTCAATGCCAATGAACATTCAGGCATCCTTTAAAATCCGTACTTGTTAACATCCAAGTGCTCTTTTAACACTTGCAAGCAATCAGGTATTTTCCAGCATCTAGTACTTGTGATCATACAGGTACCCCTTCAATATCTACAAACATCCAGGTATCTTCTAAGAGTTTGTACTTGTGGTCATCCAAGTATCCTTTCGATGCCTGCAAAGGCCCAAATATCCTCCAAATTAGTACTTGTGAATATTCAGGTACCCTTTCAATGCCTGTGAATGTCCAGGTACCTTCCACAAATTGATGCCCTGAGAAAGGTCGGCGCATCTCCCGAGAAAGGTCGGGTTCCAACCGGTGTCCTTGACAGAGGTCAGACACCCCCAACAAATTGATGCCCTGAGAAAGGTCGGCGCATCTCCCGAGAAAGGTCGGGTTCCAAGCGGGTGTCTTCGAAACAGATCGGACACCTCACAAATCGATGCCCCGAGAAAGGTCGGTGCATCCCCAGAAAAGATCGGGTTCCAAGCGGTGTCTTGAGAAACGGTCGGGCACCCCACAAATCGATGCCCCGAGAAAGGTCGGTGCATCCCAGAAAAGGTCGGGTTCCAAGCGGGTGTCTTGAAACAGATCGGACACCCCACAAATCGATGCCCCGAGAAAGGTCGGTGCATCCCCAGAAAAAGGTCGGGTTCCAACGGGTGTCTTCGAAAACGGATCGGACACCCCACAAATCGATGCCCCGAGAAAGGTCGGTGCATCCCCAGAAAAGATCGGGTTCCAAGCGGTGTCTTCGAAACGGATCGGACACCCCACAAATCGATGCCCCGAGAAAGGTCGGTGCATCCCAGAAAAGATCGGGTTCCAAGCGGGTGTCTTGAAGCGGATCGGGCACCCCACAAATCGATGCCCGAGAAAGGTCGGTGCATCCCCGAGAAAAGGTCGGATTCCAACCGGTGTCTTGAAGCAGATCGGACACCCCACAAATCGATGCCCCGAGAAAGGTCGGTGCATCCCCAGAGAAAAGATCGGGTTCCAAGCGGGTGTCTTCGAAAAGATCGGACACCCCACAAATCGATGCCCCGAGAAAGGTCGGTGCATCCCCAGAGAAAAGATCGGGTTCCAACCGGTGTCTTGAAACAGATCGGGCACCCCACAAATCGATGCCCGAGAAAGGTCGGTGCATCCCCAGAAAAAGATCGGGTTCCAAGCGGTGTCTTCGAAACAGTCATCGGGCACCCCACAAATCGATGCCCCGAGAAAGGTCGCGCATCTCCCGAGAAAGGTCGGGTTCCAAGCGGTGTCTTCGAAACAGATCGGGCACCCCACAAATCGATGCCCCGAGAAAGGTCGGTGCATCCCCAGAAAAGGTCGGGTTCCAAGCGGTGTCTTCGAAAGCATCGGACACACCCACAAATCGATGCCCCGAGAAAGGTCGGTGCATCCCTCGAGAAAAGATCGGGTTCCAAGCGGGTGTCTTCGATGCATCAGACACCCCACAAATCGATGCCCGAGAAAGGTCGGGTGCATCCCCAGAAAAGATCGGGTTCCAAGCGGTGTCTTGAAGCGGATCGGACACCCCACAAACCGATGCCCCGAGAAAGGTCGGTGCATCCCCGAGAAAAGATCGGGTTCCAAGCGGGTGTCTTCGAAACAGATCGGGCACCCCACAAATCGATGCCCCGAGAAAGGTCGGCGCATCTCCCGAGAAAGGTCGGGTTCCAGCGGGTGTCTTCGAAACAGATCGGGCACCCCACAAATCGATGCCCGAGAAAGGTCGGTGCATCCCCGAGAAAGGTCGGGTTCCAACGGGTGTCTTCGAAACAGATCGGGCACCCCACAAATTGATGCCCGAGAAAGGTCGGCGCATCTCCCGAGAAAGGTCGGGTTCCAAGCGGTGTCCTCGAAACAGATCGGGCACCCCACAAATCGATGCCCGAGAAAGGTCGGTGCATCCCAGAAAGGTCGGGTTCCAACGGGTGTCTTTGGAGAGGTCGACATCTCCACAAAATAGATGCCCCGAGAAAGGTCGGCGCATCTCCCAGAGAAGTCGGGCACCAAGCGGTGTCCTCGATACAAATCAGGCACCCACAAATGAGATGCCCTGAGAAAGGTCGGCGCATCTCCCGTCAAGGCGACCGAAGAAAGGTTCGAGTCCTAGACGAATCATTGATTGTTTTAACAGGCGACCGAAGAATGGTTCGAGTCCTGGAGAAGCAATTTCTCGTCACGGCGACCGAAGAACGATTCGGGTCCGAGACAAACCACTAATTACTCTAACAGGCGACCGAAGAATTATTCGGGTCCTGGAAGAGCAATTTTCCTGTCAAGGCGACCGAAGAAAAGTTCAGGTCCTAGACAAGTTATTGATTGTTTTAACAGGTGACCGAAGAATGTTTCGAGCCCTGAAAAAGCAACCTCCTCATGTCACCAGGTAAGATGACGCCTTGATACTTGCCAAACTCGGGGTTCGCACCCTATCTCACTCAATCTCGGTAAGTAATTCCAGGTATCTTCTCATCTGTCTTAGTATATGTAAAGTTATATTGCTCTTTTTCGACATAAAATAATAGGTCCCAAATAAAATCTGCTACACATGCATAGGTAAAATTTAGGCATCAGTTTGTCTTTGAATGTAACCTCTGCGAGCTCACCTTCAAAGAGGGCGGTGCCGACGCCTTAATTTTATTTAGGTTTTATTTAATTAAGTTTTCGAATAATAAATAAATAAACAACAAAAACAAAACAAAAGAAAAAAAAGGGGAAGCGGCCTTCGCATGGGCCCTCGGCCCATCTCCGCTTCGGCCCGGCCCACCCGCGTCATCTCCTTCCTCGCGCGCCCGAAACGCACGCGCGAGGGTGCGACGGAGAGAAATCGCGGCGGCGACGGGACGTGGCCGGGAGCAGGTGGCGTCGGATGGGACGCCGATGCGGCCGTCCGGATCCGCTCGCGCGCGCGGGGACCGGCGGTCGAAGCTCCGCCGACCGGCCACCCCCTCGCCTATAAATACCGAGGCCCCCGCCTCCATTGAAGAGGCGCAGCAACCAGCGAAGCTCCGAGGCCCCCTGAGAGACTTCGGGGAGCTTAGAGCGAAGCAGGGGCAAGGCGGTCGGGTCGCAAGCTCGCCGATCTCCCTCCGAGAGACTTCGGGGAGACCGGTAGCGAGCGAAACCCGGATCCGCGAGCTCGCAGAGAGAGAGAGAGAGAGAGGGAGAGAAATCGAGGGCTTCGCCGCACCGCCGTCGCCGCCGCTCACCGCCACCACCTCGCCACAGGTAGCCGCTGCCGTCGCCATCACCCCGCACCCCCCCTGTCGCTGCTGTCGCCACCACCGCCGTCGTCGCCGTTCAATCCTCCCCTCCTCGCCGCCGCGAATCGGGAACCCTAGGGTTCCCGATTTGTGTGGGTCGCGACCGGGTCGTTGGGTCGGACCGGGTGGGGGAACCGGGTAGGGTTTCCCCCAAAATGACGCATTTTTTTTAAAAAAAAAAAAAAGAAATCGCGACCCGGGTCGTTGGGTCGGACCCGGGTCGGGGAACCGGGTAGGGTTTTCACCGGTTCCCCCAAACGGCACCGTTTTATAAAAAAAAAAAAACAAAAAAAAAATACCAAAATTCCGAGTTGGGCCGCGTTGCGGGCCCGTACGTCGTTTTTTTTTTTTAAATAAATACTAAATAATTAATTTATTTTTAAAAAAAAACCAAAATAAAAAATATATATTTTATTTTCGAAAAATATTAAAAAATATTTTAATTTCCAAAAAAAACCAGAAAATATTAAAAATGTTTTATTTTCCAGAAAAATCCAGAAAAATCAAAAATACTTTATTTTCCACAAAAAAATATTAAAAAATATATTTTTATTTTCCGAAAAAAAAATCAAAAATCAAAAATAAAAAAAAAAAATCAAAAATGTTCCATATTTTCCAAAAAAAATGCCAAAAATCCAAAAATCCATTTTATGTCCAAAAAATAGAAAAGGACCCAAAAAATGTTTTTCCCAAAAAATGCGTGGAAAATCCCTAAAACATCCAAAAAGCCTCGGGTTTAAACAAGGTTAGGTACCGAAAGGGCATTAGTGATTAACTAGTGTAATCAAGTCCCCGATCCTAATTTCTCTGCAGTTGCGCGGAGCGAATATTTCTCCCAATATTTCGCATGGGTTTCTAATCAACCCACCCCCAAATTGATTAGTGGCGACTCCGTTTTAAAAATTAACTTACAGGTTAAAAACTTTGACCATTTAAGTCGTGAATTGGTGGACTTGGGAGAGTCCGGGCTTAATTAATCTAGCCGAGCCATTAGCCTCCGCGAGGCGCCCGCCCTGATCGGGCGCCGAGAAAAAAGAGGTCGCGACAAAGACAAATCACATCTCTACCAATTAACAACTTTTGCCAACCCCATGAAGGACGGGAGCCCTTACTCATTCCAGAAAATATCTGGCGGATATATTCTTTTTAATAACCGACTCTATAAAGTCAGTGGGGACTGTGAAAGTCTCAGCACCTGCTTGCCCGACATAGCTTTCTTCAAGGTGATGAGATCCTTCCCGCCCTCATTTCTCTTTATGTTAGCTCCTTGCCACGCGTCGCTCTTGTTGCTATTGCTTCCGCCTCCTCGTCGTCCCCCACGTCTCTCCACCTGATGTATCTTTAGCTCTCCCATAGTCACCAGGGTTATCATTATTCCCAACCATATGCCTTTGTCATCGTCAACTTTTGATGACCAAAACCACCGATCATGTGCAGAGAGGGAGACAGAGAGATTTGAGCTTTTCGTTGGGGGTAAGATTATTTACGAGAGACATTTAACTCAGATGGAGCTTGGAAAACAAGATGGTAGGTAACCCAATGGGAGAAATGTAGGCGAGTCATGTATATAGATGTAGGCAAGTTCATGTAAGAGTTGATTTAAAACGTTTGTAAGAGAGTCAAATAATAGTTGGTTAGTAATGCAAAGAGAGTTAATAATCCAAAATAAATTGATAATTTAATCTCGAAAAGTTGGTAAGTTATCAGGATAATGATTAGTAGATTCATAAAAGATTTCCTAATCAGTGGAAACAGTGGAAAATAGTAGGCAATTTCATTAAAGTGGGGCTAAGTACATAGGTGCTTTCTTTGCTACTTTCAAATTTGACAGGGCATGGGTCCAATTTTCATTTTTGGGGCGGTGACCTAATAAAGCAGATGGGTCGCCCGTTTGGTATTGTCGTTGTCCCTTCCGTACCTATCTATTCAAAAACATGAAGGTAATCAATCACTTGGACAAAATCAACTCTCATGGTGAATCTCCTCAGTTAAGCAGTTAACTAAATGTTATAAGTAAAATCTCATCGGGAACCTCCATGCAAAATGTGTTTCCGCGTGTGTTGGGACAACAAAATGATGGCAACTATTCATCGGCATTGTGTATTGTGCTATCAAGTGTGACAAAAATTTTGATCTCTACATTTTTTGTGACTATTTGAGCACCGAGTGAAATTTCACTAAGTATGATAATGTTCATAATACTATCGCCCTTCGAATCACACAGATTCGAGCTCCGAAAGGTGGCTCTAAGAGATAGCAAAGGGCGAGAAACTGAACCGAGGTACCGACAAGGAAGACGAACTTGCCTATCGGGTGACCGTATCCCTAAATGTTCCGCGTAAGACCTGCTTAACGCGTCTCATCCAATACAAAAAGATGAACGATATCGATTTTAGAGGCACTGAGCAGCAATGGTGGACCTGCACATCTCTCCCGCGTATCTTCCAATTTAGATAAACACCACATATTTGTTAATTCACACATCCCACTGGCCTTTGACTTCCTCTTTAATTAACTGTTAGGTTTGACTTCCAAACCCGGTTCAGATCAACAATGGTGGCTGTTGCAAGGACGCGTCCCCCGGAATATGATGTAAGCAAAAGATTATGTGGCTTAGAACTGTAATCATATTCCCTTTGTGGTGCACTATCGATTATGGTGCACCCTTTTTGAATACTTAATTACCGGAAATAGGAAGATAATGTAGACAAATGAATTAAGCTCTTGTTTATACAGTGGACCCCGAAAAAAAGGGTTAAAGAATCCAAGTTCATTAAAAAGGGGGTTTTTCTATATTAAATTTGCAGGATTGTGATTTAAATTATGCAATTAGGTGAAGTTTCTTGGGTGGGTAACAACGGGGTCAAACGTCAGTCCAAGTTCTGCTAGCGAGTCCCCCTGTTATCTCATTGTATACTCCATAGAAAGAAGGAGAACTTTTGTAGTGCCGGCCAAAAGAATTGTGAATGACGTATCAGTAGCTCAAAACCCTAAAACATCATCACCAAATTAACGAGGGGGCGACCCTAAATGACTCGTCGCTTCAAACAACGAGGATGAGGATGCTCGTGGGACTGATCGATGTTTAATGACCGATAATTCAGATCATAATGTTTTAAAAAGTTATGTATGAGCCCATCTTATTTTATTAAAAGTGTCGAAAGTTTTTGTCAAATAACTTAAGTGTCAAATTGAAAAAAAAAAAAGATAACTTAAGTACCATTAGTAATATGTAGCTTTTAAATTTTATATGACTTAGCATATTATTTAAAAAAATCAGTCTACATGGCATTTTCACGTGGCATGCTTGACACTAAAATGATCGCTTTTGAACAATAACCGGTAGGGATGTGCAAAAAAATCGGGAACCGCTCGGATCGCTCGGAACCGAACCAAATTGCCCAAGAACCGGTGGTTTCTAAGGGAATCGGTCCGATTCTCGGTTCCAATTTAATGGGAACCGATGGAGTGCTGGTCCGGTTCCCGGCTCCAAGTATGATTCCTAGCCCAGTGGATTGATAATATATAATATTATTTAAATTTAAATTTTAAAAAATGAAAAATCCTAAATCCCTAGTAGTTGTCTAATTTTGCCCACTTATTACAAGTTTGGTGAGTGTGCTCTTTTGCTTACACACTTCCTAACATATTAATATTGTTGATTTATTTGCTCTAACTAGGAATGTCTTTGATGAGGTGATTCTTTTGTGTATTTTTTTATAACATATTATAGTGCTAACGCATGAATTTTGGTGGGACTGATTCAATGAACCCACCCAAGAACCAAACCGAACTCACAATCGATTCCCAGGCGGATCATGGAATTAATGGACAGTTTTTATTCCAATTTTTTGGAATCGATCTTTAGTGGGTGGTTCCCGGATCTAGGGTGAGAATTGTTCACCCAAACCATGCTCACCCCTAACGATTGGTACTGAATTAATCATTTTAAACAAAATTTGGCATTCGTTTAGGGCTTATATGCTTATGGGCACACTGGTGAGCCACATAGGACTGAAAAATTAATAAAACATGGCCATGTCGGATTTTCGATAACCTAAATTGAAGTTAGCACTTAAGTAATCGTTTTTTTTTTTTTAAGTGGCACTTAAATGATCTTAAAAAAAAAAAAAAAAACAACTTTGGTACTAAAGTAAGCTATAGACACAACTTTTGCCACCTCTAGTATCCTTCTTCTCATCTTGATTGATATGTTCTTGTCGGGGGTACATGTGTTAAGAGAACTAGCACATCCTTCAGCACAATTGAGTCATTCCCCCAGAGGCATGGCCTCTTTTCATGTATGATCAGATGTATCTCAAAGAACTAGAGTTGAACACTTTCATGCGTGTATGTTTCGCTTCATAAGTTTGGTGATTAACTTAGGGAAAAAGTTTAATACCCCACAATGCTTCTCTGGTTTTGGTGACTCACAACATTCATATAACTACTAGAAGGCTCCATGCATAATTAGGCAGCTTTGTCGGCATGTTGGCTTGATACGCCCCCACCAACATAATTAGCATATTGAAAGACCCCAGCTAAGAAAAAAGTTGGAAAAAGCACGAGCGATGAATGCCCTTAAAAAGCACCCATAACCTTAGCTTTCTGATAAGCACGAGCACTATCAGAACCACCGTCAAACACCACAACACAGCACTCGCTCAATCACATACCAGAAACTCACAATACGCTCAACGTTTTCCACAATAATTCGAATCCGCCATACTCAAAACAACCAAGGTCGAGCTCTCTTCATTCCTTAAGAGATGTGGCAAATGTTATCAGTCGTAAGGAGGAACCTCCAGAACAGGAGGAAGAGCTCTAGGGTTGCCGATGAAGGTATGTCCGGAGGTGGCCAGAACGGAGCTGTCTTCGCGCAAGAACCAGACGGGCTGGCGCCACGGCGCGGGTGGAGCGGCCTGTCAATCATATGCAGCCTCGTGCGGGCCCCGTTCACGATACTCTCTTGCCTGTCTCATCCTCACGTGAACGGTGCTGATGGGGTGTGGGCTTCTGGGCATGAGTTCGTGCAGATATCGGAGATGAATCACCTCATGGTCAATGACAGCATGCGGTATGCAATCTTGATGTAGATCTCATCAGCTGGGGAGAGAGAGAGAGAGAGAGAGTTTGCTTTTGATCCCATTTTTCTTTCTTGCACATGTATGGACTGTAAGTTATTAGTCATAGAGTGTGGGCATCGATGTAATGGGGCATTTAAGTTTTAGATATGAGCCATGTTCAAATTCTTTTCTTCTTTTATTCTGCTGTTTCTCGGTGGGAGAACACATTTGTACTGATCATGTCAGTGTGCTTTCCAGGATTTGAATAGCCGCACAAAAAATGCACAAATTCTGTATTCCAAAATCTCTTTTTCGTTGATTTGAGTTTGCTTGTCTTTACCTTTGTTGATAAGATGTAAGGCATCTGTTGTCTGTTCTGTTTGGTTTTTGTTAGCCTACAATCCATCAAGACCACAGATGAAAGAAAAGATTCTGTTTCCTTTTAAGATTATTTTAAAGATCAGGGTCAGTGGTTTCTTCTTCTTTTGTATTTTTCCTTTTGGGTTTTATATTTGTATTTGGGCAAGTAACTCTAATGAAAACAGAAGTGCAAAAACATTTGACATGGTCTTTACACCTTTTGATAAAAGCCAGAATGCTGGGTGTAGAGTTTCCCAATAACAGCGAAGTTCGTTTGCGCGCTCTCTCTTTCTCTCGATCGAATATTGCAAAAATTAAGTTTCTTCTCTCTTTATTAATTATTCATGAAAATTGATTTTTTTTTTTTGGGATTAATCAAGGGTATAAAAATAAATTTTCTAAGAACACTTTGCCTTTATCCTTTTTGTCTTTTAGGAGGGGATGGTGAAATAATTTTTGTTGCCATTATTAGCAGTATAACTAGTGGGGACAGCGGCAAGAATATGATTTGCATAACGTTTAAAGTTGAAGGAGCTACTCATTCTTTTTTTTTTCTCTTTCTCTTTAGTTTTTCTTGGCCATTGGTTGATGTTTAGTGTCCAGGTACTTTCAAGATTGAATGAAGAACGAATGGTATCTAGTATTATTCATTTTGTTCGTACATGCCGAACTTACCTTTGTCATTCAACCGTAGAGTTGTCCTACGGATACGTGCATATTGGTTCTCGCTGCACTCCATATTGAATTTGGTAAAATCCATAATATTCGACAGTGCATAACTTATTAAAAGTAGTATACATATATATAATTCCTTTATATAAACATCTATAGGTCGAATTGATGAAATGCATTGAACAACAAACCTTAAAAAGCGCGAGGTCTCGAATTCGGTTCTTGCCAATCACGATTTCTTATGAAGATGTCATTAAAAAACGATATCTTCGAAACTGCGAATCAGCATGCGCGAGCAAGAGATATGACTTGGAAAAGGCCGGGGGGCAATCATTACGAGGAGGCTAATGGAATTTGGTGAAGTGTTCGAATGAAAACCAAGGGAAAAGGAGAGGAAATGGTGTGTGGTTCTATCATGTCCATAATTAGTGAGGAACAAGTCAACTGCATGCGATTTTCGGATGGGCTTGTGCTAGTGGGAACTTCATTGTGGGAAGTAGTGGGAGCGGCTGCCTCAAGTCCAATGGACACTATACGAGAGTACACATCGACACACTTGCTTGGTGCGAGCCTTACCTCGTACTTCACTTTTTTTAACAAATCTCTGGTCTTAGCAAATCTCTAGTTCTTATGCATATTTTAATTATAAATCTATAATCTTATGTGTGTGTAATATATACAGATATGCACGCTTCTTATTTTAAAATACCCATAGGCCGAAATTTTAAGTTGACAGAACAAATTTCCATATCTAAATTATGCAAAGATCAAAATTTAAAAAGCTATAGGTATGAACTTATTTTTTGATCTGTCTTAGTATTCTACAGTGTCATATGATCTAAAAATAGAAAGCTAAATACTAATCTTTAATAGTATTATCAACCGTATAGCCCATGAAGGTAAGTTATGCAGCAACTTCTCCAGGTGCACTAAAAATTCTGAAGGTGAGTTAGGGTTCTCCCTCCCTCCTTTCTAAGGGAAAAACAGTTCATTGACACATGCTTGCTAATTCTTTGTTTTACAAAAGTTTGATACATGGCGTTTGTGAAGAGTAATGGTTATTTTAATATTTCTGCAAAATCACTACTTTTTTTACCTTTTGGTGATTGGTGTTCTTGAAAACACATCTTTAATTCTTTAATTTCTTGAGTTTAATCTTTTCGTACCATTTTTCGACACTAGGATTGTAGAGATTCACAACTAATGCAACCATTACAACTAAACCTTTGAGTTTAGCCTTAATCCTTTGACTAACTATATTTCTTCACTTGCAATCTACCTAGACCTCAGCTGGACTCTGCAACAAGGAAAACTCAGCATGTAAGAAATCACTTTTTTTTTTTAATGTTATCATCAAAACTTTTCTTACTTATGACATTTCAGATCAGGTTGAATATTTCATTACTAATCAATGCCTCTCCAAACAAGAAGAATAATTCAAGAAAACAAATGTGAGCATTTGGAAAATATTTAGAAGTAATTTATGAACACATTATAATTATTTGTCAGAGCCGAGTGCATTTTATCATGATCAATTTTACGTTATGTTAGTGTGATTCATTTGCAAATATAAAGTTTAAGAAAAAAAAACCCGTGCAATGCACGGACAAACAAAATTTTATATATATTAGAAAAGGTTTCAAAATTATCCACTTAAATTAAAGCACGTCTTTTATCAAGTGATGATGACGACCATCAACTTGGTACTTGATTGTACTCTAAATTGTGAATAATACACCTCTCAATGAGAAGATGCAATTTTTTTTCTTTTTTGGGATTCATGATAATAACTACAAGAAAGACTCCTACGATTTGATTGACAAATGAGCAAAAGTTTGGATGTGCTGCTATTATAACATGTGGATGGCTTTTGTTAATTGGAGGATGACCATATAGTCACTAAAAAGTTATTTGCGGGCCATGGCTTTACACTAAAAATTGATTTTGGGATGCAAAAGGCATACTTATCTCATTTAGATTTTTTTTCTAATTATAGACAATCTTGCGTTCTTGTTCCACCAAAAAAAGAAGAAAAAAATAACTCAAATGTGGAACTTTAGGGCCACTTTACTTTTCCGGACTTTTATTTTAGAAAAAGATAAATAGTTTCAAAATAATGACACCGAGTATAATTGAGTATTTTAAACTCTTTGAGCATAAAACTAACTTGACGAGTGTGGCAAACCGCCTATCTCATTTACACCTAGATAAATACTCAGATAGATGGTCCACACATTGGGAGGTAGATGAAAGTGACTACATAAGGATGAACCATGAAACAAGATAGATGAATACACATATCACTTAAATTATCTTTAAATAATCAACTGACTCTATTGACTAATTGATTTTTCCATTTGAAGACTCTGTGTCTAGATTTTTCCTTAGCAAGAAACAAAAATTCCTCATTTCATCAGCCTCGAGACATTTATTTCGTCCTCCACCTATAATGATCATCTAAACATATTACGAATCATTCCTTTCGTCAAACAATTATTGGAAAATTCACCACATGTAATAAAATGCCAAAATAAAAGTGGTTCATTTTTCACTTTTGAGCTACAATTAGCCAGAAGAAAATTGGCTACCCTTTGCTATCTCCAATTCCAAATGCAAACCCGAGAGAGAGAGGATCCTTAGCTAAGAAGCAAAAGAAGAATACCCTCCTTTTGCGTAAAGAAGAAGGCTTCGAAAATGCTTTGCGTTAATTCAAAATGACATGGGGACTGAAGTGCGTTTGTCAGGGAAGTGAAATGATTGAGCCAAGTTGAGTCTTTTTGATGGGGACTAACACGCACTTAGCTTGAAGTCCCTTTCCACAGTTCATTTTCCTTCTAGATTCTCCCTTTTAACATCAACTGGTCATGCTTTAAATCATGTACTTGCTCAAAATTCTTTCCCTCCTTCACTCATTTGTTTAAGTACACGTCTCTAGAAGCAAATCCCAATAAAATTCCTCGCGAGGGTCAAATAGTCTTTTTTGTGCTGACGTCAGCAGGTTCCATAAATTTTTCTAGTCATGTTGTTAGTTTCACTAAGGCTGATTATCAAAGGGCTAGGGATTATTACCCCGTTATGTTTTAATATGAAAAAAATGACATTAAAAATGCTATGATTTTCATACAACGATTGTTTCAGTATCAAAACTTTGAGCAATTACTTAAATACCAAATTTGTGAAAAATCGACGACTTAAATACGGGGAAAATTATCAAATAAGTCTTAAAACTATTGTATTTATGCCAATTTAAGTCTAAACCTTAACATTTTCATATTCTAATTGAGTCAATTCGATCAATTTTGACTAGAAATCATTGAAATAGTCATTGGTTGTCTTACATAACGCGCAATGACGCTAACGTTAACATTTTTTTTTCTTTACGCTTTTTTTAAACTAAGGGGCGGAAGGGTTGTCCAACCCTTGCTTGACACAAACAAGGGTCGAGACGCCCTTGCTAACCATGGGCGAGGGTTGTAATGCTCGACCCAATCAGGGCATCACCACATCCCCAAGATTAGGGCCCTTGCCCGGGCCAATGAGGGCCACGACACTGTCACTTAATGCCAACAAGGGTCTGTTGGCCATTCTTGTTAGCCCTCAATCCAAAAAAGAAGAAAGAAAAAAATTATTAAAATATTATCTAGAAAATGTCTACGTTAACACTAGTTATGTCACATAAGATCATTGTGTCTACGTCAGTGATTTTTGATGAAAATTGATCAAATTGATTTAATTGACAAATGTGAAAAGTTTTAGAACTCAATTGGCACAAATATAATAGATATATGACTTTTTTTTTTTTTTTTTTTATAATTGTCCCCTCGAATGCTTATTATGACTATTCATCTTACATGACTTGTTGTGGTTATTTTAATTAAAGTGGATAATCTTCGTGACATGGTAAAAAAAAGGGCCAAAACAGCATTGTTCATTCTTTTGTTCCTCAAGTTGACTTGAAAATGAAACCCTAATCCCTGAGTGTTCTCTTGAAAGCCTCGTTGGAGTAGAAGAAGACTAAGGTAGCGCATGGGAATGTTGTTGTTCCTCGGAATTGAAATGTTACCATTCGCATCCCTAACTTAACCATCAAAGAAGAAGAACCACAACTTAACCATCATATCTTCCCTCATTTTTTCTAAAAATTTTTGTTCTTCTTTCTTAACTTTGCTCTTCGAAGAAAAGAGGATTAGAAAAGAGGAAAAAGAGAAATAAAATTGGTTTCTTAAAAAATCAAAAGAAGAAGAACAAGAAGGAGGAGGAGGAGGAGGAGAGATATAGAATTCGACAAGCAACATATGTGGAAGATCGAAATCCCTTTCCCTAATTTGTAGATTTTTCATATCTTTCATTTTTCTAAAAGTTCACGTTTTTTTGATTTTTCTTCTTTCTTAGATTTGCTCTTGAAGAAAAAAGAGGATTAGAAAAGAGGAAAAGAGAAATAAAATTGGTTTCTTAAAAAATCAAGCAAGCCTTCTCAAACTACAGCGACCGAAGCAAATTGGGAAGAGGCAATTACTATGTGGATTAATCCATTTTATTTGTTCGCACGAGATCGCCAGAGGGCCTTTCCAAGGGTTTCCGATTTGAATGGTTATCGATTAGGCATAATTGATCATGTCCCAAGAGGTCAAAGGCCACCTCGTCGCGTAACTAGAATGGCTTGGGAGGTCAAATGATTTACTAGCACAGAAGCATGCAAGGAATGAGGGCGGGAATGAATGTGTGTAGGAGAAATCCTGACGCCTGAAAATACAGAGAAAAAGAAAGAGAATGAACCTTGTGGAGAAGTTTTTTTAGTTATAGAAGAGTTCGCGGCTCTTTGCTGAAAAGGTCCTAAAGTTATTCGCCCGGCTACTGGGCAAGGGTTGGTTTTAATGTGAGGTGTAGATATTTGGATACAAACTACTATGGTTGTAGTTATTTTCTAGATGGTTTTATTGTATTAGATGATTACTTGAATAGAAACCATTTGGAAAGGTAAAAAGCAATTTCTTCTGCATTTAATCCACGATTACGTGGTCCAATGAATGTGAGAGGAAGGTATGGGGCTGTTTATTTAGCTTTTATAGATGATTATACTCGAAAGGTTTATGAACTTGGTAGAAAATCAATTAGACAAAGGAAAATAACGACTTTAACTGCCAAAATTATGTGGAAATTCTTCACTCATTTGGAAAATTAAATTGTCGTCACAAAACAGGCGGATCTCTTATTTCTACAACCATGTGATGAATGTGAGGAAAGGTATGGGTTATTTTACTCTAACCCAAAAGTGAGTTATGGACGGGTAGAAAACCGGACTTAAGAAGCCATGGGGGTACTGCCTATACACATGATTCAAGTTTAATCATAGGTGAGCGGGGAAAGTTTTAACATCAGCCAGAATAAGAACGCCAAAGTAGCCGACTTTTATAGTTGCTCCACAAATGAATAGGAGATTGCCCTAGTAAGGAAAAATGGATTCATGCAAAATCCCCATCAACTTGTGTGAGTGGGTTCACCGTGCTACAAGTGTTTCGTTTACTGATTTACCTCGGTCGCATTATTAAACGCAATAGTAACTAGTATGGATCTTGAGTTACATCGGATGGATGTAAAGGCGCTTTCCTCAATGGAGAATTAGAGGAAGAAATATACATGGAACAACCTACGGTTTCATAGTGAAAGGCCAAGAAGAAAAAGTATGTCGACTTTTGAGATCGATATACGGCCTAAAGCGATCATCAAGACTATGGTATATACATTTTCATAATGCCATAATGGCATATGATTTTACAATGATTGATGAGGATCATTGTGTATATATCAAAAGATCCAAAGATCAATTTGTGATCATATCATTATATGTTGATGATATACTAATTGTCGGAAGCAATATGGAGTTTGTTAATACTGTTAAGAGTTGGTTATCTTCCAACTTTGAGATGAAAGATATGGGTGAGGCTGCATACATTTTTGGAATTAAGATTTCAAGAGATCGTTCGAAGAGATCGTTGTCTCTTTCGCAAGAAACATATATAAATAAGGTTCTTGAACGATTTCGTATACAATATTGTAAACCCATAGACACTCCTATTGCGAAAGGTGAAGGATTGAGCCATAGAGCGTGTCAGAGGACTCCACAAGAGAAGGAACAAATTAAACATGTTCCTTATGCTAGTGTCTTGTTGGGAGCTTGATGTACGCTATGACATGTACAAGACCTGACATATGTTTTGTAGTTGGAATGGTGAGTAGATACTAATCCAATCCAGGTCAAGCATTGGAAAGCCGTTAAGAGAATACTAAGGTATCGAAGGGGAGCGCGATTATACGCTGAGTTATCAAGGAAAGGATCTCGCGACTCGAAGGCTATTATGAAACGATTAGGGAGGAGATTTAGACGAAAGGAAATCTACCTCTAGGTTTGTTTTCTTATTGAATAATGGCACCATATGTTGGAGCAAAGAGCAAATTGGGAAGAGGCAATCACAATCGCGCACGAGATCGAGAGGGCCTTCCTTTTTAGGCGTGCCCCAAAGGCCACCTCGTCGCGTAACTCTTGCGAGCACAGAAGCATGCAAGGGCTTGACGATATGCCTTGTGGAGAAGAAGAGTTCGCGGCTCTTTGCTGAAAAGGTCCTAAAGTTATTCGCCCGGCTACTGGGCAAGGGTTGGGAATAGACAATGACTTGAATAGAAAATAACGACTTTAACTGCCAAAATTAACGGAAATTCTTCACTCATTAAATTGTCGTCACAAAACAGGCGGATCTCTTATTTCTACAACCGGTTATTTTACTCTAACCCGGTAATTTTAACATCAGCCAGAATAAGAAGCCGACGGGAATGAATAGGAGACGGTCAAAATCCCCATCAACTGTGTGATCACCGTGCTACAAGTGTTTCGTTTACTGAGAAACGGGGCTTGCCGCTGCACCGGGGCTTGGCGCTGCACTGGCGCAGATTGCGGGGTTCTGCTTGCCGGAGATCGTGGGCTTGACATTGGAACATACGGATGTAGCAGGACCCTCGGGACCATGGTACGTGATATCGATGTCGCTGATCTCCACACCGGCGCATGGGTTTTGGCTGCTACAAGCAAGATTAACTGCGGCTTGTGTTGAAGAAGTTCCCTGGATTCTCCTGAAGCTGACGTTGCTTATCTTTACCTGGGAAGGAGCCTGAAAAAAATCGCATGGAACAATCGAAAACAGAACCTCAGGTCAAAACGCACTATCATATGGCAAGTATCCTATGGGAATAGTTCTTTGGTTACCTTCGATGTGCACTGATTCCATGGGCAGTACTGCTGATCTATGATGACCGGGTTCCCAACATTGTCCAGTGTAATATCCTCGAAATGCATATCCGTTGCGGTTCCAGCAGGAGAAGCAGGCCATGATTTGATCCTAACGCCGTTCATCGTGCCAGTAATCGTGCAGTTCTTTACATAAATGCCGGTCACAGGCTGTTCATTTTGGAATTTTCCAAGACTCCCTACACTAATGCCATGACCAGGCCCACAGCTTACTCCTGTGATGTTTAGTTGCTCACTGCCATCACCGATGGAAATGCAATCATCCCCGGTCTTGATGGCGGTGTCGATAATGTTGATCCCACTCGAGCGACCAATGTGGATTCCATCCGTGTTGGGACTATCTCCGGGTGCGGTGACGGTAACATGTTGGAACGTGAGATTTTTGCAGTTCAAAACATTCACGTGGAACTGTTTGCTGTCGAGGGAAGTTATGTCCTTGACTATGCCATTGGTGACAGCGTTGAACCGTATGTTCTATTCATTTCAAACAAGGTAAACAGAATTAATGTCTCCATATAGCAAGAATTGCAGACAAAGACTTCACTGATTATTCAGCTGTGAAAATTGATATACCACTCTTTAAAGTTTTCAATTGAAGGCACTATAATTTTGCAGTTAACAATCTAAAATGAAGATCGAAACAAGCTTACTATAGGAGGGGGCACGCAATCCTTCTTTAGCTGGCAGTCATTCTTCGTCCACGCCGTTTTCCCTTGACCGTCAAAAGTTCCGCTACCTGACAATGTGAGCAGGTCGACACCCTGGAACATGACCCACCCATCGGTCTTCATTTGTGCAGGATCTGCAGGGGCCTTGAGTGTGCCATCGACCTGGACCTCGATCGAGCTCTTGCAAGGACCTTCTAAGACCACTTCCCCTAACGCATATGTCCCCGCCGGTACCGTGACTTTGCCGGCCTCTGTTGCCGCGCAGGCCTCTTTCCATGCGCTAACCAAAGCCTTTTTGAGCAGAAAATCAACATCAGACTAGATAATTCACACATTATCCACAGGACTGACAAGAATGATTGCCTCGGAGATATTCCGGTACCTGGGTGATATCCGAATTCGCGCCACCGGCCGCGCCATATTTCGTGACATCATAAACTAGGGACCTAGCAGTGGAAGCAAAGAACAGAATCGCAACTGCAGCGGGTAAAATTGATCTTTTGGCCATTTCTACCCACCGCTGTCTCCTTTCTTTGGCTTCCTTGTTGTAGATCCCTCACTAAGAACAATTGAGATATTCATAACTTGTGCAAATGCCCCTTTTTATAATCGAGTGCGGCAGCTCGAAACAACATGAAGTTTGAACTATAATTAGCCACTCCATTGTGAAGGGTTTAATTCCTGTGGCTCGACTTGGAGATACTATTATTGGCTAGTCTATCACGTTATGGATGGTGAAGATTGATTTGAACTAAACAAGGCCAAGCATAAGAATAGTTTGCAAATGGATGATAAAGCGATGTGCAAGGGCCATGAAATTCCCGTTAATAGTCCAATAAACTCTCAGGTTTGTTATCCTCCTCAGTGAATTGAGGAATGATCCGTGAAATGAACCATCCCCTTCAATTTTTCAGAAGTCTTGCCTGACTTTCAATGGCTTTACCTCTCCAGATTTCTTCTAGTTTGAATCATTAAAGCGAACATAGTTCGAGCTTGAGCAACATCGCCTGACTTAATATCTCGTTCCTCACCCAGATACTACATGGTCCTATGAGGCAATTGTATTCGCCGGAGGTCTCTGAATTCGAGGTCCGCGATGAACATATTCAGTTTCAAGAAATGCAAAATAGAGCAATGTAGAACAACCGATTAACGACAGGATAATGGAAAAAGGAGTACTAAAAGATCTGTGCAATATCAGCGTCAAGTTCCCTGCAACCGCAAAACCATATCTTATCTTAAGTAGTGAAGTAGTACTGGCAATTAAGGTTAAACTGAGTGGTTAAATAATCAAAATGAACAATCAATGAACATTGGATTATAAGCAGCTTTCCAACACTGTCACTTTAGGCAATATTCCTCCAATCTCGTAGAATATCAGGGTCAGAGGTTATATCATTGGGCAGATTCGGACAGATCCGAAGGTCGGGCCTAAAGTGTTGCCCAAATTTGCCAATATCATAAATTCATATAGGGAGTCTGCAGCCGAGCCAAGACCAAAGATAGTCTTTCTCATGTAAGGCCTTGGCCGAACCCGGCCTGGGCAGGCTGCGCGGCCGTGCTGGCGTTGATAGCCTCTACTCAGGGTCAAACACAAGTAGTGTTGCTCATTAGAAGCTTGGAAAGATATCGATACCGTTTTTCATAAGTGGAATATATACAGATGAACACATGTACAGCAAAATTTGTTACAATAACCCGCCAGCGCTCAAATTGTTATCTATATCGCGGTTTTTTGCTCCCCGTGCAATGCACGGACAAACAAAATTTTATATATATTAGAAAAGGTTTCAAAATTATCCACTTAAATTAAAGCACGTCTTTTATCAAGTGATGATGACCATCAACTTGGTACTTGATTGTACTCTAAATTGTGAATAATACACCTCTCAATGAGAAGATGCAATTTTTTTTCTTTTTTGGGATTCATGATAATAACTACAAGAAAGACTCCTACGATTTGATTGACAAATTAGCAAAAGTTTGGATGTGCTGCTATTATAACACGTGGATGGCTTTTGTTAATTGGAGGATGACCATATAGTCACTAAAAAGTTATTTGCGGGCCATGGCTTTACACTAAAAATTGATTTTGGGATGCAAAAGGCATACTTATCTCATTTAGATTTTTTTTCTAATTATAGACAATCTTGCGTTCTTGTTCCACAACAAAAGAAAAAAGAAAAAGAAAACTCAAATGTGGAACTTTAGGGCCGCTTTACTTTTCCGGACTTTTATTTTAGAAAAAGATAAATAGTTTCAAAATAATGACACCGAGTATAATTGAGTATTTTAAACTCTTTGAACATAAAACTAACTTGACGAGTGTGACAAATCGCCTATCTCATTTACACCTAGATAAATATTCAGATAGATGGTCCACGCATTGGGAGGTAGATGAAAGTGACTACATAAGGCTGAACCATGAAACAAGATAAATGCATACACATATCACTTAAATTATCTTTAAATAATCAACCGACTCTATTGACCGATTGATTTTTCCATTTGAAGACTTTGTGTCTAGATTTTTCCTTAGCAAGAAACAAAAATTCCTCATTTCATCAGCCTCAAGACATTTATTTCGTCCTCCACCTATAATGATCATCTAAATATATTACAAAATCATTCCTTTCATCAAACAATTATTGGAAAATTCACCACATGTAATAAAATCCCAAAATAAAAGTGGTTCATCTTTCACTTTTAAGCTACAATTAGCCAGAAGAAAATTGACTACCCTTTGCTATCTCCAATTCCAAATGCAAACCCGAGAGAGAGAGGATCCTTAGCTAAGAAGCAAAAGAAGAATACCCTCCTTTTGCGTAAAGAAGAAGGCTTCGAAAATGCTTTTGCACTAATTCAAAATGACATGGGGACTGAAGTGCGTTTGTCAGGGAAGTGAAATGATTGAGCCAAGTTGAGTCTTTTTGATGGGGACTGGGGTCCGTTTGGAAATCACTTTAGAAAGCCCTTTGAGGGTCCAAAGCCCATTTGCCAAAATATTGGGTGTTTGGGAACACCCAATTAAACTTGCCTCAAAGAAATGCTGGCATTCCAAAGCTGAAAGCCCAAGGCAGCCCAGGCTTGGGCTTTTAGCATTTCGGGAATGGGAATGGCCGGGCACTATTCATCTTCTTCGTCAAGGAGGCCGGCGAGGTGTTGTGGTGGGTCGGCGACGGGCAAGAGAGGTCGGCGTGGTCGCGGCACCCCGGCGACCGTTGCCGACTAGTCGCGCAACCCAGATCTAGGTCGCGGCGAGGTGGCGGAGGTTGCCGATCACGGAGGTGGAGGAGGTTGCACGCCTGGGTCGTGGAGGTCGCCGGTCACGAGAGGTGGCGAGGTCGCCCGGGTCGCGGCGTGCAACCTCCGCCACCTCGCCGCGACCTCCGACGACCCAAGACGTGGCCGCGACCCAGATCTAGTTCATAGAGGTCGCTTGGGTCAAGGCGGTCGCGGCGGTCACGAGAGGTCGCCTAGGTCGCGGCGAGCTATCACTACGACCTCCGGCGACCCACGACCTTGCCGCGACCCAAACCGGGTCACGAAGGTCGCCCTGGGGTCGCGGCGCGCGACCTCCTCCACCTCACTGCGACCTCCGGCGACCCACGACCTCGTCGTGGAGGTGGATGGAGATCGCCTGGGTCACGGCGCGCGACCTCCTCCACTTCGCCGAACCGCCTGCTCTTTGCCGGTGACTACTTGTTTTGGCCAACCAACTTTTTTTTTTTTTTTAATAACAAAAGGCTTTGCAAATATAATTTTCCCAAACGCCGTTTTACTCAAAGATACTTACAATGGACTTTTACAATAAAATTTACTAAACGCAATTTGCATTTTGAAAAACATCTTTAACCCAAAGATCTTTGCATTTTCCCAAAGACTTTTCCTAAAAGTTTTCCCAAACCCATCCTAACATGCACTTAGCTTGAAGTCCCTTTCCACAGTTCATTTTCCTTCTAGATTCTCCCTTTTAACATCAACTGGTCATGCTTTAAATCATGTACTTGCTCAAAATTCTTTCCCTCCTTCACTCATTTGTTTAAGTACACGTCTCTAGAAGCATATCCCAATAAAATTCCTCGCGAGGGTCAAATAGTCTTTTTTGTGCTGACGTCAGCAGGTTCCATAAATTTTTCTAGTTATGTTGTTAGTTTCACTAAGTTTGATTATCAAAGGGCTAGGGATTATTACCCCGTTATGTTTTAATATGAAAAAAATGACATTAAAAATGCTATGATTTTCATACAACGATTGTTTCAGTATCAAAACTTTGAGCAATTACTTAAATACCAAATTTGTGAAAAATCGACGACTTAAATACGGGGAAAATTATCAAATAAGTCTTAAAACTATTGCATTTATGCCAATTTAAGTCTAAACCTTAACATTTTCATATTTTTCTAATTGAGTCAATTCGATCAATTTTGACTGGAAATCATTGAAATAGTCATTGATTGTCTTACATAACACGCGGCGGCGCTAACGTTGACATTTTTTTTTTTTTTTTTTTCTTTTTTTTTTTTTAAACTAAGGGGCGGCAAGGGTTGTCTAATATTGCTTGACACAAACAAGGGTCGAGACGCCCTTGCTAACCATGGGCGAGGGTTGTAATGCTCTAACCCAATCAGGGCATCACGACATCCCCAAGATTAGGGCCCTTGCCCGGGGCCAATGAGGGCCACGACGCCGTCATTTAATGCCAACAAGGGTCTGTTGGCCATTCTTGTCAGCCCTCAATCCAAAAAAGAAGAAAGAAAAAAATTATTAAAATATTGTCTAGAAAATGTCCATGTTAACACTAGTTATGTTACATAAGATTATTGTGTCTACCTCAGTGATTTTTGATGAAAATTGATCAGATTGATTTAATTGACAAATGTGAAAAGTTTTAGAACTCAATTGGCACAAGTATAATAGATATATGACTTTTTTTTTTTTTTATAATTGTCCCCTCAAATGCTTATTATGACTATTCATCTTACATGACTTGTTGTGGTTATTTTAATTAAAGTGGATAATCTTCGACTGACATGGTAAAAAAAGGGCCAAAACAGCATCGTTCATTCTTTTTGTTCCTCAAGTTGACTTGAAAATGAAACCCTAATCCCTGAGTGTTCTCTTGAAAGCCTCATTGGAGTAGAAGAAGACTAAGGTAGTGCATGGGAATGTTGTTGTTCCCCAGAATTGAAATGTTACCATTCGCATCCTAAGGAACCACAACTTAACCATCAAAGAAGAAGAACGAGGAGGAGGAGGAGGAGAGATATAGAATTCGACAAGCAACATCTGTGGAAGATCGAAATCCCGTTCTTTCTAATTTGTAGATTTGCTTTGAAGAAAAGAGGATTAGAAAAGAGGAAAAGAGAAATAAAATTGGTTTCTTAAAAAATCAAGCAAGCCTTCTCAAACTACAGCGACCGAAGCAAATTGGGAAGAGGCAAATAACAATCGCGCATGAGATCGAGAGGGCCTTCCTTTTTAGGCGTGCCCCAAAGGCCACTTCGTCGCGTAACTCTTGCGAGCACAGAAGCAAGCAAGGGCTTGACGATATGCCTTGTGGAGAAGAAGAGTTCACGGCTCTTTGCTGAAAAGGTCCTAAAGTTATTCGCCCGGCTACTGGGCAAGGGTCGGGAATAGACGATGACTTAAATAGACAATAACGACTTTAACTGCCAAAATTAACGGAAATTCTTCACTCATTAAATTGTCGTCACAAAACAGGCGGATCTCTTATTTCTACAACCGGTTATTTTACTCTAACCCGGTAATTTTAACATCAGCCAGAATAAGAAGCCGACGGGAATGAATAGGAGACGGTCAAAATCCCCATCAACTGTGTGATCACCGTGCTACAAGTGTTTCGTTTACTCAGAAACGGGGCTTGCCGCTGCACCGGGGCTTGGCGCTGCACTGGCGCAGATTGCGGGGTTCTGCTTGCCGGAGATCGTGGGCTTGACATTGGAACATACGGATGTAGCAGGACCCTCGGGACCATGGTACGTGATATCGATGTCGCTGATCTCCACACCGGCGCATGGGTTTTGGCTGCTACAGGCAAGATTAACTGCGGCTTGTGTTGAAGAAGTTCCCTGGATTCTCCTGAAGCTGACGTTGCTTATCTTTATCTGGGAAGGAGCCTGAAAAGAATCGCATGGAACAATCGAAAACAGAACCTCAGGTCAAAACGCACTATCATATGGCAAGTATCCTATGGGAATAGTTCTTTGGTTACCTTCGATGTGCACTGATTCCATGGGCAGTACTGCTGATCTATGATGACCGGGTTCCCAACATTGTCCAGTGTGATATCCTCGAAATGCATATCCGTTGCGGTTCCGGCAGGAGAAGCAGGCCATGATTTGATCCTAACGCCGTTCATCGTGCCAGTAATCGTGCAGTTCTTTACATAAATGCCGGTCACAGGCTGTTCATTCGGGTATTTTCCAAGACTCCCTACACTAATGCCATGACCAGGCCCACAGGTTACTCCTGTGATGTTTAGTTGCTCACTGCCATCACCGATGGAAATGCAATCATCCCCGGTCTTGATGGCGGTGTCGATAATGTTGATCCCACTCGAGCGACCAATGTGGATTCCATCCGTGTTGGGACTATCTCCGGGTGCGGTGACGGTAACATGTTGGAACGTGAGATTTTTGCAGTTCAAAACATTCACGTGGAACTGTTTGCTGTCGAGGGAAGTTATGTCCCTGACCATGCCATTGGTGACAGAGTTGAACCGTATGTTCTATTCATTTCAAACAAGGTAAATAGAATTAATGTCTCCATATAGCAAGAATTGCAGACAAAGACTTCACTGATTATTCAGCTGTGAAAATTGATATACCACTCTTTAAAGTTTTCAATTGAAGGCACTATAATTTTGCAGTTAACAATCTAAAATGAAGATCGAAACAAGCTTACTATAGGAGGGGGCACGCAATCCTTCTTTAGGTGGCAGTCATTCGTCGTCCACGCCGTTTTCCCTTGACCGTCAAAAGTTCCGCTACCTGACAATGTGAACTGGTCGACACCCTGGAACACGACCCACCCATCGGTCTTCATTTGTGCAGGATCTGCAGGGGCCTTGAGTGTGCCATCGACCTGGACCTCGATCGAGCTCTTGCAAGGACCTTCTAAGACCACTTCCCCTAACACATATGTCCCCGCCGGTACCGTGACTTTGCCGGCCTCTGTTGCCGCGCAGGCCTCTTTCCATGCGCTAACCAAAGCCTTTTGAGCAGAAAATCAACATCAGACTAGATAATTCACACATTATCCACAGGACTGACAAGAATGATTGCCTCGGAGATATTCCGGTACCTGGGTGATATCCGAATTCGCGCCACCAGCCGCGCCATATTTCGTGACATCATAAACTAGGGACCTAGCAGTGGAAGCAAAGAACAGAATCGCAACTGCGGCGGGTAAAATTGATCTTTTGGCCATTTCTACCCACCGCTGTCTCCTTTCCTTGGCTTCCTTGTTGTAGATCCCTCACTAAGAACAATTGAGATATTCATAACTTGTACAAATGCCCCTTTTTATAATCGAAACAACATGAAGTTTGAACTATAATTAGCCACTCCATTGCGAAGGGTTTAATTCCTGTGGCTCGACTTGGAGATACTATTATTGGCTAGTCTATCACGTTATGGATGGTGAAGATTGATTTGAACTAAACAAGGCCAAGCATAAGAATAGTTTGCAAATGGATGATAAAGCGATGTGCAAGGGCCATGAAATTCCCATTAATAGTCCGATAAACTCTCAGGTTTGTTATCCTCCTCAGTGAATTGAGGAATGACCCGTGAAATGAACCATCCCCTTCAATTTTTCAGAAGTCTTGCCTGACTTTCAATGGCTTTACCTCTCCAGATTTCTTCTAGTTTGAATCATCAAAGCGAACATAGTTCGAGCTTGAGCAACATCGCCTGACTTGATATCTCGTTCCTCACCCAGATAGTACATGGTCCTATGAGGCAATTGTATTCGCCGGAGGTCTCTAAATTCGAGGTCCGCTAAGAACATATTCAGGTTCAAGAAATGCAAAATAGAGCAATCCCAGTAGAAGAATCGATTAACGACAGGATAATGGAAAAAGGAGTACTAAAAGATCTGTGCAATATCAGCGTCAAGTTCCCTGCAACCGCAAAACCAATGTCTTATCCTAAGTAGTGAACTAGTACTGGCAAATAAGGATAAACTGAGTGGTTAGATAATCAAAATGAACAATCAACGAACATTGGATTATAAGCAGCTTCCCAAGTAGTGTTGTTCATTAGAAGCTTGGAAAGATATCGATACCGTTTTTCATAAGTGGAATATATACAGATGAACACATGTACAGCAAAATTTGTTACAATAACCCGCCAGCGCTCAAATTGTTATCTATATCGCGGTTTTTTGCTCCCCTTCTTTTATTTTCCTACCAGTTGTATTCGTCTTTGCAAAATAAACAGGGCCTACCGACTCCTTTTTCATTCTTGGGAAATTCAAATCGAGGTTCCGTTTTCGCTGGCCTGCTTGATTCTGTAGATAAAGTCATCGATGGTTATACTCCCGAGTTCCCCGCCAAATCTAGACCTGACCGTCACGGTTCCAGTTTCGACTTCCTTGGGGCCCACAACTGCCATTAATGGTATCTTCTGCTTCTCGGCATTTCTGATGAGTTTTGGCAAGCGCTCACCATGACAAACTTCAGCTCTAACCTCATTCTCTTTCAATTTTCGCGTCACCTCATTGCAGAAATCAAGCTGCATTAAATGCGAGCAACTCAGTTTTAGAGGGAGACTGAACCAAAGGAAAATGACATGACGGTGTTGAATCACCCTCCAGAGGCTAGACATGCCCAACAGATCATAGCCAAGAAAGTTCTTAAAAGCTGGGTTCTCACCTGGTTGTCCGTAACTGGCAAAATTCGAGCTTGTATTGGAGAAAGCCATAATGGAAAATCTCCTGCATAGTGCTCTATAAGGACCCCAAAGAACCGCTCAAGCGATCCAAGCACTGCCCTGTGGATCATGATAGGCCGCTTCTTCTCTGAATTTGAGTCAACATAGGTAATATCAAACCGCTGGGGAAGATTAAAGTCAACCTGCAGATGATAAAATGGAGTCACTGATAAATGAAAAGCTAAAGCAAGATACTTGAGATAAAATGAATGCTTAGTCCTGATTCAACCATATGGTAACCATCATCTCTCTATTTTTAATCTTATAGTCATCTCATTCTGGACAAAACAACCCATAAAAGCATGCATAAGTATAAAGAGAATCATTCACTAAAACCATCCTTTCAAAGTCTAAACTCACGTTAAAACTCAGCTTGCTTGAGTTCTGAATGCTTAGAAGTTACCTGTATGGTCGAGCACTGCCACTTCCTTCCAAGAGCATCCTCAATCTTAAGATCAATCTTTGGACCATAAAATGCACCGCCACCTTCATCAATTTGGTAGCTCCATCCTTTGTCGTCTAAAGCTTCTCTAAGAGCAGTTGTAGCCTTGTCCCATATATCATCATCCCCGACAGCTTTCTCTGGTCTGGTAGATAGATTAACCTCGTATTTGCTAAAGCCAAACTGGAGTAAAATTCTTTCTGTGAGGTCCAGAACTCCCCTGATTTCACCTCTGATTTGATCTTCTAGACAGAATATGTGGGCATCATCCTACCAAATATAAAAAAAAATAGAGATAGCCTAATCAAATTCACTATTTAGGACATTCATATAAATGATCCAATTGGGGAAAAGAGATGATGCTAAAAGGACAGGACATCCTACACTTCTCTTCATACCATACATAATTGGACATCTTATAACCAAGGGGCCCAAAGTGTGGATCAACATAATTGAATACATACAGAGCACTATCATAAACAATGAAGCAATCTTTCCTAATCATATAATGCAATTAAATACACCTCAGAAGTTCAATTGAAATGACAAGCTAAATACCCTGTGGGATCAGTATCACAAACCTGTGTGAAACCTCTTACACGAAATAGCCCATGTAAGCTTCCAGACAACTCATATCTGTACACTGTTCCCAACTCCGCAACCCTGATGGGAAAATCACGATAAGAGTGGAGCTTCCTTTTGTAGACCAATATGTGATAGGGGCAATTCATAGGACGAAGCTGGTAGAGGTCATCCTCAATGTTCATCTGGTCATACATATTTTCTTTGTAAAAGTCCAAATGACCACTGGTCTTCCAAAGATGTGCCCTTGCGACATGTGGAGTATACAAGAGATCATAACCATGTTCCATATGAATCCTTTTCCAGGAGTCCTCAATAATGTGTCGTATAATGGCACCTTTTGGATGCCAGAACACCAATCCTCCACCAGCTTCTTCCTGCAAATAATCAATTGAGAGATGCAAAAAATTTGGAAGTAAGATTTCATATTGCATAAAACTGTTGCGCCAACTTCATATTTTTCATAAACAGTAAGATGAAATATGGTAAAGTTCATTTGTTCAAAATATGAAGTAGTATAGTGTCCTGCAAAATGATTTACCTGAATGGAGAAGAGATCGAGATCTTGGCCAATGCGCCTGTGATCCCGGCGTTTTGCCTCCTCTTTAAAGTGAAGATATGCTTTCAACTGTTCCTCGTTCTCCCAGGCTGTGCCATAGATCCTCTGCAGCATTTGTCTCTTTTCATCTCCCCTCCAGTAAGCACCAGCAACAGACTCCAGTTCGACAGCTTTCCGATTAATGTTTCCCGTAGATTCAACATGAGGACCAGCACACAGGTCCCACCATTCATTTCCTATAGAGAACACAAGAGAAACTTAAAATAATTCCTGCATTTAAATGAAGAAAAGAATACTCACCAACTCCATAGAAGGAAGCAGATTATCATGTCTATGAATGACAACCCACAAGACAAGTCTCTCTCTTGCGCACGCGCGCAGTAAGGCACTACATAGTACAGCTAAGCTACAGCATGCAACACAAAGTTTAGTCGCATAATGTTTCTATGCATTCATATGTCAACTGAATAGAAAAAGGGTGTTATCGCACCTCAACAAATAGAAATTTTTTTGCTTGTGCAAAACTTTTTGCACTTCTGTCGAAAACTTTCTCTAAGGGTGGGTGAAAACAAGAGATCTAATTAAATCAAAAACACTTTTGAGTCTTAGGAATAATTACAATCCATGAATTATAACCAAAGGACATCATTAAATCGGTCGCAAAATGGAGCAGGCACTGACAAAATAACTAGGCTTACCAATATGATATATGGTAATCTGTTCTTCCTTGATACTTTCCAGTATCTCCATTTTGTAGGGTTCATTCATCGCCGTAATTCTTCTCTGAGCTTCATCTCTGGAAACTTCTTCTCTTACAAGGGGTAAATTTTTCCCAATGATACGGTCCTACAGATTATGTAAGAAGTAAATCTGTGCCCTGAAAGCATACATTTATGAATAATCTCCAAACAATTATTCAATTAGTAAAACCAATTCTTGAAAATGAACAAGGCAAAATGAAAAAAACACCAGCATTGATTGAGTATCTTTTGCTCACCATTTCCTTCTTAATTCTCTTCAAATCTTTATCTGCCAATGGCTCCATATCAAAATCATAATAAAATCCATTGTCTATCCATGGCCCGATTGTCACTTTCGCATCTGGGAAGATCTTTTGAACAGCCATGGCCATCACATGCGCGCACTGCATTCAAACGCTACTTGCAGTTGGTCATAAAAAGAATAGCACAATCAAATCAGCTATCCACAAAATCACCAATTGATGGATGCCGCAATTCATTCTGAGATTATTTTAAAATTCGAGAATCCGCCATCTCTTACAGCCAGACATCTTCAGGAAAAAGAAAAATTGCAGCTTGACAATGAACCAGATTGAAAGCATGCACCAAATGCATAATTAACTGAAGCATTTCGGATACACCATCATCCCCCAAACGCCGATTCAACGACAGTTAACTGAAAAAACCCAAACTTGATGCAAGTTTTGAAATCCCAAAGTCTAACAGTAACTTCACAATTCACAGCACATCACTAGTACCCGTAATTCTAGAGAGACATAACCAAGCACATCTAATCAACCAAAAAAAAAAAAAGTTAAACGCATTTATGAGCTCCGATACCGTGTGGCGAATTCGCAGGAGCCTATCCGACGACTCGTTGGTGGGCAAGACGATCCTCTCCTCCTCTCCTTTCCGGGTCTCTTCCAAGCTCTCGGCTTCGCGCGTGCTCGCGGGCTGAGCCGCCGACTCCGTGGCCACGGCACAGCGCACCGAAGGGGGCCCACCCCATTTCTCGCCGCGGACTCCCGAACCCCCGAGCCCGCTCGCCGCGAGCCGCCTCGGGACCGACGGAACGAGCCGTTTCGCGGCCGACAGGGCGGGGATTAGAGGAGCGCGAGCAGAAGAGGGGCTCGAGAGGAGGACGGAAGAGGAGAGAGGATGGGACGTGGCCATCCTGTGCGCAGCGAACATGGCGGCCTTCGCTCGGAGCGGAGCTGCGGAGCGGAGGGAATGCTTCCTCAGCTAAATCCTTGATTCTTGATGATGTTGCGCTGCGAAGTCGCGAAGGTTTGTGTCGCGTGGCGCTCTGTGTGTGTGGCAGAGATTGTGCGAGCGGACGAGGTAACGTTTCGATGGTTGCATAGGAAATTCCGAATTGGATTAATAGAATACCATCGAATCGCCTTAAATTGTGGAAGTAAATAGTTCGAATTCTCTTATTAGCTTTCACAACGGCTTTTAGACGCTCTATAAAGAGAAATAAGATTCTATCACTCCTATCATCAAATTCATGAATGAACCTAATATGGTCTTCACTGAAATAACTTTCTACCGGTAAATCAGGGTTCAAAGCTACATTTTCGCCGGGGCGGATCGCTTGGAAACCAACAGCCCGGGTTTGAGTTTAACCCACGAATTGGCTTCTTTTTATATATATGAACGCATTGGAAATTTTAAAGTCCATAGTTAAATTCTAAAACTTTCAAAAGATAAAATCGAGTCCTGAAATTTGTCATGAAATATAATTAAACCTTAAAATTTTTAGAAAATACAATCGAATTATAAAACATCAGCAAACATTTATGCTTCCATGATTGCTTTGGTGCTTTAGTTCTTTCATGATTTCTCCTTTCTACTTATAGGGCGAAGCGACTTGATTCTTGAGCTTTTGCTTATTGGATTTATTTGAAGAACCACTTTGACTAATTTATAATAGATTTTTAACAACATAAATTGCTAATGACACTTAAGTAATCAATTTTATATTAATACAATATTTAAGTAATTGAAGAAAAAATTATGATACTAAATAAGCACTGAACGAAAATTATGACTTGTGTTATTCTTATCCATACATCCGCGCACACATCTTTTGCTTGGCATAGAGTGGGGTGAGTAGGCTTGTCTGAGAGAGAGAGAGAGAGAGAGAGGGGCAAGCAATGGACTTAGGATTTTCTTTTTTGGGGGACAGGGGTAGTTTGGAAATAAAATGCTAATTTGATAAATAAAGCATGAGCAAGAGACGCGACACGATCCAAAAGAAAAAAGAAACATATAGGTTTTGAAAGTCTAAGTATAGAATTCGTAATTTTCCCTTGACGTGGTAATAATCATGGCTTCTAGAATAACTAAGGTCAGAGACAAATCACATTAAGAAAAGTCTTCCTGCATATTTATCTTGACTAATTGGTTCATAAATTTCCAATTTCTGCCTCAGAATCCTACTCCTGCTAGACTGAATTGACAGGGCACTGTGTCGTTACCAAAACTTTTGATATCATAATTTATAAACATATCCTACTTCTCTTAGACATCATGTAACTTTATTTATTTATTTTTAATTAGCAACAAGGTGTCACCTCCTTAAAATTTAGGTTAAATTTGTAAAGAGAAATTTTGATGGAACCTTTTAGCACTTCTTTTAACGCGTAACTTTAACCTTAAAATATGAGTATGGAATATTTAGATCTAAGACTTCCTCGCTTTAATAGGATAGTAAATTTTGGTGAAATAGCTGTTAATTATTTTAAAATTTTAAATTATTAAATAAAAGTGTGATTTTTTATAATTTAACATACCAAACTAGTGACTTTGACTGATAAATCCAATCACATGTCACCATCTTCGTCAGGGACGGATTTGAAACGACGATGGGGGAGAGAAGAGAAAACAGAAGGTTGAAGGGAAAAGAAGCACGGGACCTCCAATTTATGCATAAGCCTAACAATATATGCATAAAAGCCTGATAAGAAAAAAATAAAAATAAAAAGGCTCTATCATATGGGCCATACAAAAGACCCTCAACATGGAGCTGAACATAACAAAAATAAAAAATCAAGAAAATCGAAGAAGAAATAATCGGAATCTATGAGTGAAATCTCATTCTATACTCTGCCATTGCTGTAACCATCGTCTCCGTTCATGCCGTGAGAGATCTTCGGAGCTGAAGATGCCGTCTTTTTCCTCTTGATCACGATGTACCAAGTGGCGGCTTCCAGAACGGCGGCGCTGGCCCCCAAGGTGGCGACGATGGCGATGTACGCTGTCCGCCATTTCTGTTCCGGGTCCAGTATGTCCAGCCCCTTGAACACGTTGACGATGCTCAGGGTGATCACGGTGTATCCGACCGCCAGGTGATACATGTTCCAGTAGGGTCTGTACTTGTGATCCTTCTTGGGCCTCAGGAGCAGCGCGAATCCCTGCAAAAACACGACCGCGGCCGAATCGTCATACGTGAGATCATGTCGAGTTCACGTGCACAGACAGATGTGGATCGCGAATTCATGTGACTTGGCCACGCGCGGTGCAGCTTCTGAACGTACCTGAAGAGTTCCGAGGACAAAAAGGGCGATGCCGATGTTGCCGTGGACCTTGTTATCGACCGAGGATTCGCTCCCGAGCTTGAGGCCGGTGGCCCAGCCGGCGACGCCGACAGCGTAGGCCGAGGCCTGGCACGAGATGTGGAGGTAGAACCAGGCGGGGTCGGCGGATTGGAACACCTTCAGGTACCTCGCGATCAATGCTCCCATCGGCATCAGCGTTCCCCCAGCTCACCGCGTTCAACACCCCATGCACCTGCAAATCCATGCGAATCTCCATCAACGTCCACGTAAATGATTCTTGTTTTCAAACGATTTCCAACGAACAGTGCTAATGATACCGAAACTAGTTTTAGAAGCTACTGGGCCACTTACGTTCCTCCTCCGCTGCCTCGAGTTTGCCGACCCGCCGCTCGCCCCGGTGGTCCCGGACAGGAGGTCCAGCGTCCCCACCGACTGGACGTTGGCGCCGCTCAGCGAGTGCGATCCTGGGGATCCGTTCTGCATGGGGCCGACCTGCCACACCTGGTTCACCGTCGTCGTCCCGCTGCTCAGCTGCAGCGTCGCGAAGATGGTCATCTCGCCGCCGTCGAGCGCCGCCGAGATGTTCGGCACCCCGAAGCTAAGGGTCCCCTGCTGCAGAGTCGTCCCCTCGCTGTCCACCGAGGAGGTGTAGGCTATTAACCCGCTCGAGTTCTGGAAGGCGACCAGCGCCTGGGAGCCCACCATCCGGAGTCCGGAGGGGTTGATGGCCCAGGACACCCAACTGGACTCCGTCACTCCGGTGACCCGGAAGGCGATGTTGGCGACGGACGAGGCCTGGTCGTAGGTCCAGTGAAGGTAGGAGCTCAGGACAGGGAGGTCGACGCAGGACGAATAGGCTCTGTTGCCCGTGAAGGTGTAGCTCGTGCACGTGTTCTGCGCTCGACACGGAGCAAGGAACAGAAACAGAGCCAGCGAAAGCAGGGCGAGGCGGGGCGAGCCGGCACGAGAACCGTCCATGGCGGTCGAGCGAGCAGGAGTTCCTCGAGGAAGAAAAACGAGGCGCCCTTGGGGTTGGTGAAATCTGCAGGGGAGCTGCGATTGTTGACTGGTAACGCCGCGATTCGCAGTGAACGCATCGGGGAGGGCGCGTGTTTATATACGGGTTGGCGCGGGCCCTCCACCGCCATGAGTACGAAGGCAAAGGTGCGGAATTTTTGTCGTTTTCCACGGTTCGAGAAGGTGCCAAGAAATGTCTGATCGGCGGTCGCAGAGTCAAACCATGGACGCGCGAGCGAGCGGGCGAGGGTGCCCGTTTCCTCTACGCGTTCCCACTTTTCCGACCCGTCGAAATCCGTACGTTTCTCCACTGATGGCGTTCTGATTCGTGGGTTGACTTGTCAGAGAGTCGGAAGGCGCGGGATCAAGACGGCGTCGTTTTGTCCGCAGCATTTTTATTTTATTTTATTTTATTTTATTATGTTATGTGTATCATTGCTGACCTTCCCGACATTGGGGCGAGGGGGGCCGTGTGCTTTTCTGCCTTTGCGAAATGTGAATGCGGCGTGTTCTCTCTAGGCTCGATTAATTATGGACGAGATTATTAATCTGAAGAATTTATGCTTCGATAATTATGATCGCGTGATTTGAATCTTCCGGTTCACACGAGAAAATTCACGCAAGAGGAAAATAAATAATCGACCAGAAGAAATTGGTTATTTCTAAATGAAAAATCGTTTTCCTAGGACTTTTTCTTGTGTACTATACATCGACCTGGAGGTTTTCTTTTTCAAACTAAAGACGCGACCGGTTCTGTCGACTCGGCTAACTCATCTAGAACTATTTTTTTTTTCCTTTCCCTCTTAAGGCAATAGAATCGTTCGGGATTTTTCGAGCATCCAACTAGATGAATTCGCGGCAAGTCATATGCCGTGCAAACCATGTGAGATTGTTGTGAGGTTCGTCTATCGTGATATTTAAAGTATGACAACGGAGACCTCAAGGTACCCTGTATGTGTGTCCACGTGGCAAATTACTTTTAGGGGTGGGCTAGAATATCGGGATTATAATTGGGTGGAGTGACCTAATTTTATTTAGGTTAAATACTACGAAAAACCCAAAACTAGTAAAAAATTTTTTTATTAAAAAACCTTCAATTGTTATATATGTGATAAATTTATCTTTTACTAGTTTTCGTTAAATTTTAACATTAAATTATTAAATTGGATAATATATGACAGTTGATGGATATACCAGTTTAGAGTTTTACCCTCATTTTATCACATATATATTAGTTTATAATTTTTCATGGAATTAATTTAACTTAATGAAAATCAAGAGAGGGTAAATTTTCACACGTATATTAATTTGTAATTTGGGTTTATCACAGATATATTAGTTTATAATTTTTCATGGAATTAATTTAACTTAATGAAAATCAAGAGAGGGTAAATTTTCACACGTATATTAATTTGTAATTTGGGTTTATCACAGATATATTAGTTTATAATTTTTCATGGAATTAATTTAACTTAATGAAAATCAACAGATAGTGAATTTATTACACGCATATTAATTTGTAATTCGGGATAAATTTAGAACAGGCTTATCAATTTTGAATTTTTAGTTGTCAAAAATTTGATTTACCGTAAATTTATTACGGCGTATCAATTTGAGGTTTTCATAATATTAACACTTCTATTTGAGATGAATAGTCTTACCTACCACAGATATTAACCTAAATGGAACCATCACAGGAGAGGAAGATTACAACGAACGGTCAACATCCTTCGAAATAAACACATTGAGAATCTATAAAGTAATATAATAAGAGTCCGGTCTTTCTTTTTCCTTTTCTTTATTATTTTTGTTAAAATTAAGTTGCTCCTCTCTCTCTCTTCCCCGCCCCGCGAGAAAAGTACGCATCCAGTACGAGTATTATGGCGCGGAAGTCCAACTTAGAACCTTTGAAAAGCGAAGCTAATGAAGAAGGAAAGCGACCGATATGTTCGTTTGACCCGCCGATGAAACGACAGAAAGTGTTGAAAAAATTGGAAAATTATTGAGGGGTATGGCGTCAAGGCGACGGTGAGATCCCAACGCACCGACCCGGTCGTGGGAATGCACGGCTTTGCGTTCAGACTTTCGGATCTTCAATTGGGTCCCGCTTCGCCGTGCCGGTTCGGCCGAGCTAATCCTCCGGCCGCTCCCGTGGATCATTCTCAGGTGGAGAGTCTCGGCCATGGAGTCGCGACGGGGGAGGCGGAGCTTGAAGGTTGCTGGCGGAGAAGAGATGATCATCAGTTGGCGAGCGGTGGAGGGCGGTCGGCAGAGACGCTATGCGAGGTGGACATACGCAATTATAACTTAATCTTTTATGTTCGTCGGCCATATATTCATATAATCCAGTCACACCATCAAAAAGATAAAAAACTACCAATAAATTCATCTTGTGAATAACATAATCGATAAAATTAATCGCGATACAACGCGGCGGTGAATCGTCACCGAACATGGATTTTTCCATGGGATACATTCACAACCACGTGGGGATCGATTAGGTCCAGTTGCGCTGCACCTGAACATCAGCTGGGTTGGCGACGGATGTCCACATTGACCCCGGCTATCTCCATCGGAGTCAACGCACATCCGACTGGTCGACGTGGGAGTAGGTTTGATTTTTTGTCCTTTGCTCCGTGGAATGAAGAGTCTCTGCGTTCGTACGTGAAAAGCACTACTCCGGCAAAAGTAAGAAGCCAAATTTGGTTTGGAGAACTGCTAATGCATCCAAAAGACCATATGGCAAACTCGCGTTCGGTGAAAATCATGGTGAATTGATTTTCGTGACTGAATCGATTCCGTTCACCATTTAAACCGATGATCTGATTCGACTCTATGGTTTGATTTTTCTTTCTATGACGGCCCCCACTTTCACCCCGACTTTAGCCTCATTCAGCCCCCTCGAAAGTTAGAATGACAAAATAATTTCCCTTCTTTTTTTCCATCTCTCTCTACCTCGTCCTCCATTCACAGCGGCCGGCTAGCTTACGGTCAAGGGCTGGCATCGACCTAATGAAGATCCCAACCGTCGAATCAATCACTGCGTAAACCATTAGTAGCGATCCTAGAGAAAAGTAGAGTCTGGAGGGAGCAAAAATCGGGAACATCCTCGACGAACGATTGAGAGGAAGACGATTTGAGAAGACGATTGCCATGGGTTTTGATCGAAGAGTCATTGGCGAGTGAGTGAAATTTGTCAAATAATCAAATATAAAGGAAAAGAAAAAGATATAAGTATGCAAGTACTCATTTATTTATTTAGGGAAAAGTGCCAAAAAAGTCTTAAACATTTTTGTTATTGTCGTTTTAGTCATAAACTTTTTTTTGTCTTTGATTTAGTCCCTAAACATTTTTACGTTGTGTCAATTCGGTCGTTTCCGGCCAATTTTGACTGGATTTTGTTGATTGGACGCCGGCCGACCGACGTGGCATGATTGACGGGCGACGTTGACAACTTTTAATAATAATTTTTTTAATTTAATTTTTTTTACTTTTTAATTTCTTTTTTTCACCTCTTCTTCCTCCGCCGGTCATTTGGACCTCGGGACCTCGGCAACCGGCCGAGGCGATGGCCGGCGAGGTCAAGGTCCGGCGATCGGCTGGAGGAAGAAGAGGAGAAAAAAAAAGAAAAAGAAAAAGAAAAATAAAAAAGAAAAAAAGAAATATTATTAAAAGTTGTCAACCAACGCGCCGATCATCGTCGGCCGAAAGAAAGTCTCAGTCAGCAAAATCCGACTAAAATTGACCGGAAATGACTGAATTGGCACAACGTAAAAATGTTTAGGACTAAATCAGCACCAAAAAAAGTTTAGGATTAAATCGGTACTAAACAAAACGTTTATGACTTTTTTGACACTTTTCCCCATTTATTCATAACCCATCATTCTTACTGTTCCAAGTTTCAAGTATTTCTACAGATGCTATAGTCTCGAGTACATAGGCAACCACATCGAAGCTACCGCCTAAATCAAGACGAATTTAACTAGCAGCGCCGGTGACGAGGTTCAGAGTCCCCAACGACTTGAGATGATCTGAGCTCGTGGCATGTATAGCCGGTGCGCCGCCGTTCAAGGGACCATTTTGCCACACCTGGTTGATCGTCACCGTCTGGCTTGGCAGATGAAGCGACGCGAATATCGTCTTCTCACCGTTCTCGTACATCCCCGACAGCGCGGAGACACCGAAGCTCAGTTTCCTCTCCAGCAGCACCGTCTTGCAGCTATCGACCGGCGACGCGCAAGCGTTGAACGGTCCTTCTGGTCTTTGATAAGCAACGAGGGCTTGAGAACCTACCATTTTGAGCCCCTCCGGTTGATGGCCCAAGCGATTCACTTGAGATCCATCGCCACCACGTGCCTAAATGCCAGGTCGAGCCGGGACGATGACACGGTGTAGTTCCAGCGGAGGAACGAGTTTAGGAACGGAAGATCAATGCATTTCGTGTAGATGTTTTGGTCCGAGAACTTGTAGTTCTTACAGGTCTGAGCGAGAGACGGAGGGCAAAGAGAGATCAGAATTGGAGGCAAGCACCGCGAGTTGCAATGACTTGTTCATGATGATCGATTATTAGAGTTTGGATCAAGTTCAAGAGATTGCGACCAAAGGGTGCTTTGAGTTTCAGAAGATGCCATCATTGTCGACCGATTGTGTCATAATTAGTTTCACCGAACGTACATACATATATAGCTAGCTTATCAAGGGGAATAAAATCTGAATTAATTGAGCCACACGACCGTGTTATTTCCATAATATGATCTGTATTCTAGATTTTCTTCCTTTTCCTTTCTCATACGCGTGCTTTCCACAACTGAGCCACACGACAGTGTTATTTCCACCAAAAAATGCCTATTCCAGATTTTCTTCATTTTCCTTTTTCATTCCAATGCCTGATTTTCATGAGTTTGTTTGTAAACAGATTTACACACTTGCGGAGTATATCAACATGTCGAGCATACCCACTTGCCAATTTAAGACCATTTACTATTTCTGACCCGATTCTCTGACTAAAGTCCTTTATTACATCAATAATGGAAAGATTATATAAAAAATTCTCAAACTATTGCACTTTTATCAATTCAATTGCAAAACTTTTAAAGATGATTATGCCGGTTATACACAACTAAGCCACACGACTTCGTGTCATTTCCATAAATATGATATGCATTCATGATTTTCTTCTTTTTCCCTTCCCATAACTGTGCTATATATAGATGTGTACACAACTGAGCCACACGATTGTGTAATTTCCCTAAAATGATCCATACTCCAGATTTTCTACCTTTTTCCTTTTCATACCTGTGCTCGATTTTCATGTGTTTATTTGTAAAAATTTTACACACTTGCCGAGTATATCAACATGTCGAGCATACTTACTTGCCTAGAGTATATCCACTTACCGAGTATATCCACATGCCGAGTAAATATAAATGCCGAGTATACCCACATGCCGGCTATACCCACTTGTCAATTATGACCGTTTACTATTTCTGACCTGATTCCCTAACTAAAGCCTTATAAGAAGATTATCCAAAAACTCCAATTTAGTCGTAAATATTTCAAAGATGATAATGCTGGTTATACACAATTGAGCCACACGACTTTGTGTTATTTCCATAATATGATCTACATTCATGATTTTCTTCCTTTTCCCTTATCATAACTGTGCTTGATTTGCATGTATATATTTGTACACTAGTGTACACACTTGCTGATACCCACTTGGCGAGTATATTCGACATGCCGAGTATATCCGCTTGCCGATTGTGATTATTTATTGTTTCTAATATGGTCTTGACTAAACCTTTTATTACATCAATGATGGGAAAATTGCCAAAAAGTCTTCAACCTATTGTAGTTTTACCAATTCAATCATATACTTTAAAATTTTGCCAAATGAGTCCTATTCCTTTTCGTTTTTTGCTAATTGAATCAATTCAAACAATTTTTGCTGGAAATTGCTGATGTGGAAAGCAGCTTTGCTATGCGACACGGCCAACTCTAATGTTGACAATTTTTAATATTTTTTCAATTTTTTATTTATATTTACCTTTTTTCCTATGCCAGCAAGGTGACCATCGCCAACCACAAAGGACTCACCTAGACAAGGGGAGGGCCACCTCGTTGAGGGCTATTGTGACCTTGTTGGCTACAAGCAAGTGTTTTCGAGCCCTCGTGGGCTATGGGTGTGGCGGCACTCACCAAATATGGGTGAGTCCTTCATGGCTGGCAAGGGTCGCTAACACCAAAAAAAAAAAAAAACTGAAAAAACCAAAATAATAAAAATAATAATAATAATTCAAAAATATTAAAAATTCAAAAAATGTGAAAATTTTGTTTAAAATTGTTCATGTCATGGTTGACTATGCGACGTAGGATAGCTAATGTCCACATCAGCAAATTCCAATCAAAATTAACCGAATAGACTCAATTAGCAAAAAGTGAAAATGTTTAGGACTTAATTAGTAAGAGTGCAATGGAATTTAGGACTTTTTAGACAATTTTCTCCATCAATGATAACATGATGAGAAGAAAAGAAGAGTATATGTGTTGAAGTGAATGTAATTATTAATTGCATGAGAAATGACAAATTATTGTGATGCATATGAGTATGACATTGACACCATGTGAGGAAGACATTTGTCATGGCTGATTTCCTTGCATGAATATTTGCAAAAGACTCATGAGTTAGTCAGATGTTGTGCCGTCTAGAAACGGGTCTCTACAAGGTTGAAGGGACACGAAAGTCCCATAATTTACCCACGATATGAGTTGTCTTGTGTAGCCTTAGTTGACCTGTGTAAGCATTTGTTGACCATCATCATACGATTATACAGTGACGTATTTATACTCGTTGATGTGGAGGATTATTCGAGTATGTGTCTCCATCTGACCATGTATTTGAATAAAGATATTATTTCGCTCCTCCATCCCATCAGTTTTAAGACATTAGAACAGTATATTCAATTAACAAGCACAAGTAAAGTCAATTAATTGAAAATGGAGCAAAAGAGTCCAAGATTGGACCTGATAATTCGTATCTCCCGTATATGGTAAATAAATGGCAAAAGTCGGCATACGTGATTAGGCACTCCAAACACACAAACATGAGGTTTTCTTTCAACCTAGATGAAAAGTGAAAAAAAAATTATACGACGCATCCCTCCATTCGGTTAGTCCTAAGCATCAACTGGACATTAGAACAGTGGATTCGATAAACGAGCACAAGCAAAATTTAGACATTTAAAAATGGAGCAAAAGAGTCCAATATGAGACCTGACAAGGTTCGGAGATAATTAGGAATTTATCTAGAACAATTTCCTATGTTAAAGATATTTTAATATTTTTATTGATTAATTGTATTTCTCAAAATTGCACTTATATTGTACATATATTGCATGTGTGTTTCACGTATATGTCTTTTTGATTATGCATATCCTAATTGAGATATTATCTTAAAATAGTTATCTAATAAAGTCTATTAATTGGTTGATGTATTCTTCATTAATATAATATTAAAATATACGTAAAATTTCATAATTTTCTATACCGCTTTATTATTCTCAACTTTTGATTTGGTCCTTTGCTTTCATGGAATGAAATGTCCCTACCTTAGTCCAAGAAAGCACTGCTCTTGCGAAAAGAAAAGGTAACAGGCCAAAAATTTTCGGGGGACTTCTAAAGCATCACAAACCATTTAGATAACTCGTGGCTTGTAAAAATGGTGGTGCATTGATTTCGTGACTCGGAATCGATTCTTTTATCATTTGAAATAGTGTCTCCACTCGATTTCACGGTTTTTTTTTTTTTTTTCAAATATATAGATTTTGCTTTTATTTTAGTGAGATTATTTCTAAAAAGTTATTGAGAAAAAACCATCAAAAACCCCAAATTTTGCCCAAAGTGACAAATTTACCCCAAACTTTTTTTTTAACATGAAAAACTTTGAATTTTCATTTGTGACACATTTACGCTAAATCATAGGGGCATTTTGGTCTTTTTACTTTTAAAAACTTTTTTTTTTTCTTTTTTTTCTTCTTCTTTCTTCCCTCCGCCGGCCATGGCGGAGATAGCGTGAGGGAAGCCGGCGTCCGATGAGGGCGTCGGGTCGTGAGGGGGCGGCGCCGGCGAGGGCGGCCCTCGCGACACCAGCTTCCCTCCACCGAGGTTAGCGGAGAGAAGAAGAAAAAAGAAAAAGAAATAATAAGACGAAAATGCCTTTAATAGGGTAAATGTGTCGCAGTTTGCAAAGTTTGAGGTTTTTCATGTTACAAAAAAAAGTTTGGGATAAATTTATCACTTTGGGCAAAGTTTGGGGTTTTTGGTGGTCTTTTCCCAAAGTTATTTGAGTTATTAGTACATGACCTATCATAAAATAGTCAATAAAGACGAAAAATAAAAGGACATTTCTTGGAATTTGTCAAATAATCAAATAAAAGAAAAAAGAAAAGGATATAAATAGTACTCATTTATTCATAACACATCATTGTTTCAAGCACTACAAATGCTAAAGTCTCGAGTACATAAGTAAACTATATTAAAGCCATCGCCTAAGTCAAGACGAATTCAACTAAATTGCAGCGCCGGTGACAAGGTTCAGTCTCCCAAACGACGTGAGATGATCCGGGCTCGTAGCATGAATAGCCGGTGTACCACCTTTCAAGGGGCCGTTTTGCCACACCTGGTTGATCGTCACCAAGTCGCCCGTCAGCTGAAGCGACGCGAATATCGTCATCTCGCCTTTCTCGAACGTCCCCGACAGCTTGGAGAAGCTGAAGCTCAATCTCCCCTCCTGCAGCCCCGTGTTGTAGCCGTCGATCGGCGACGCGTAAGCGTAGAACTGTCCGTCCGGTCTCTGGTAAGCGACGAGGGCCTGAGACCCTGCCATTTTGAGTCCCGATGGGTTGATGGCCCAAGCGACCCACTCGGAAGCCGTCACTCCCACATGCCTGAACGCCAGGTCGAGCTGGAACGAGGACGCGGTGTAGTTCCAGTGGAGGAACGAGTTCAGGACCGGGAGATCGACGCACTTCGCATAGGTGTTTTGGTTCGGGAACTTGTAGTTCTGGCAGGTCTGAGCACGAGACGAACAGCATAGAGAGATCAGAATCGAGGCAAAGACCGCGAGCTGCAGTGGCTTGCTCATGGTGATTTGATTATTCGAGCTGGGATCGAATTCAAGAGATTATGACCAAAGGGTACTTCGATTTATACACCTCAAGTATCAGAAGTTGCCATCACTGTCGACCGATTGTGTCATAATTAGCTTGCACCGAACGAACATACATATGTAGCAAGCTAATCAATGTGAATATTGTCTGAGCTAATTGGGCCACACGACTGTGTTATTTCCATAATATGATCCACATTCCAGATTTTCTTCCTTTCTATACAGATACATATAAGTAAATATATCCTGATTTTTAGGTAAATTTCCACGAATGTATTAACAATAGACAGTGATTCCAATTTGGGTTTTCAGCCAATTAGGCAGCACACGGTAGCGCCAAGTTACGAATGATTTTGGAATAGAAAGAGAAACAAAAAAATAAATTACTTCTAAAATGCTTGCCGCGGCCACCTCCAAAGATTGAACGCCCATCGGCCGATGAAACGATGATCCTGAGCAAGAATAAAATATGAAAACGCATTGGAAATTTTGTATAGTTACCAAACGGGTTTTTTTACTCATAAAAAGAAATAGAAAATAACTATTTCTGAAAAAAAACTTTTACGTTGTCATTGCCTTAATGAAGAAAAATGCAAGATTGAATGCCCATGGAAACGATGGAGAAAACTTGGAAAGTCCACGCTTGAATGTGCAAATTAATTAAGGAAAGTCAATTAAATGAGTAAGATGTGAGAGATTTCATCCAATCTTGAAAAGGTTGACAATTATCTTGGCTATCTAAATTGCGATTTTGTCTATGATGTTATACCTTATATGGAGAAAAAGAAATTTTCTCCTAAAAATGGAGTGTCATGAAATTTTTTTGCAGAAGTTTTGAGTTGGAAATCCTATGAAAAACTTCTCCATTGACCTGTAAATATATAATCTATCGCAAATACACAACAAACATTTTCGTCATACTATGCTTATATATCATCCCTGTTATTTCGTCATGTTTCATTTTTATTTGAAGTATCAAGCAATACAATATTAAGCTCGACACACTATAAATAGTTTATTACAATGTATAATCTCTCCAATATTCAAGATGTTACGCCAGTGACAAGATTGAGAGTTCCGACTGATTTGATGTGATCTCCACTCGTTGCATGCATGCTCGGCCCGTCGCCTTTCCCATTCAGGGGACCTTCTTGCCATACTTGGTTGATCGTCCCCATGTCGCTGGTCAGGTGAACCGCCGCGAATATCGTCATCTCGCTCTCCTTCTCAAACGTCGCCGACAGCCTTGAAACCTGGTACTTCAATCTCCCCTCCTGCAATGAGGTGGCGATCGAATCGACCGGCGACGTGTACACGCGCATGGAGCCGTTGTTGTTGCTCTGATAGGCGACGAGAGCCTGTGAGCCGACCATTTGCTGGCCCGAGGGGTTAATCGCCCAGGCGACCCACCTCGAGTACGTCGTGCCGACATGCCGGAACGCCATGTCGAGCATGTACGACGAGCGGTTGTAGTTCCAGTGGAGGGATGAGTTCAGGACCGGGAGGTCGACGCATCTGGCGTAAGTCCTGTTGTTGGAGAAGGTGTGGTTCTCGCAGGCGTGACTAGCGAAAGACGGAGCAAACAAGGTGATCAGGACGAACAAAGCAAAGGGCAGCACTGCCTTGTGCATGGTGAACGTGGGCGATGAAGCTCGGCTGAAACCGACGAACGATGAAAGCTACAGAAGCTTGAGATCGGTGAGGAGTTTCTAAAAAGCTACTGCTTGTTGTCGAGCTTGTATGAAGCGAAACGGAAGAGCGAACGTACTCCTTATATACATGATGGGATGAGCCTGAAATGCGACAGCGAAACCTAGAAGAAGTCGAGGTTGAAGAGACTCGGTCGTGTTTGGGTTCGTTTGACGAAATTACAACACGATTTTTTATTTAAAACAGATCGACGGGTAGAACTTTCAAGGTTCTCTGTCGAGGGGGTGCGATTATGATATTCAAAGCTGGAAGCAACTGAGAAAGTCTTCACACTCGTTTTTGTCTAATTCAACGATGGTTTTTTCATGTTATAGTTAGGAGATTGATCAGTTCAACGGGAGAAAAAAGAAAAAAATGTCGTGCAAATCTGACGGGAGAGAAAATGATAAATAATGTGATGTTGCAAACGTAACATGGAGACGAGTAATCTGGGATTTTTATAGGAAACATTGTTGGCGAAAATTAGGAAACTTTGCAGGCTAATAAGTGTAATACCATTTAACATGTCCATTTAAATGAAATTCTCTACTATCTCGAGTGCGTATATTTTGACGTAGCCTTTAAAATTCGCATGCAGTTTCGTGATGGACACGTGTCGCCCTAGGGGGGGGGGGTGAGATTTTTCCTTCTGCTCGATTTGATCCTTGGACCACTTCAGTCCGACCGTCCCAACTTTTTCGCAGCTGTCCAAAGAACGACGCAACTGTCGCAGAAAACGTAGAAAATCAGAAGGCCCTCCAGATGTTTAGGTAGCTCGCCGACTATTAGACAAAATCGCCGACCCTGACGTGGTGATTGATCCGTTGATTATAATAGAACCAATCCATACGTGATCGAGAGCGACCGATTCATCGCGTTGATTCTTATTCACCATCTTAGTAAAAGTCCAAATAGAAGGTGAATTGTAAGATCGTTAACCATTTCAATCCTTCATAGGATGAAAAATTTCAGACGATCCATCTTTCCACTTTGAGAGAGTACGTCTTTAAGCATTTTACATCACGCAGTAAGATAGGGGCACGATTATCGATCGATTGATCCGTTCGTAAATTGGGTCGAAGATTTTATCTCGATACAAAAAACACCGAATGGTATAATCTTTCCTTTTACTTTTTTATATAAATCAATTTGAAAACATTTTCAGCTGTTTAGTGTAGAGAATCTATTTTCACAGGAAAAATTACTTAAAAATTCAGTTTTTTAATTAATTTTATTCTTCTCTTATCTTTTTTTCCCTTTTTTCTTTTTCCTTTTTCCTTTATCCTTCCATTGCTCCTTTGCTTCCTCGCTATCATCCTTGTGTCCTTCCTCTGGCAACTCATTCCTAGCCGGCTCGTAAGGGGCAGGCTCACCCTAGGCTAGCGAGGCTCGAGTTCACCAAATTCCAACGAGATGAACTAAGCCGAGCCGAGTTGTGGGTGAAGCTCCACCTCACTAGATTTGGTGAGGTCGAGCTTGCTCGAGGCCGACGAGCATGAGTCCTTGCTAGAGGTCGGTGAGCTCGAGGCCTCGCAAGTCAATTTTCCACTTGAGCTTGAATGAGGCCAACGATAGAGGAAGTGAAGGGTTTCGTGTGGATGACAATGAGCTTGAATGGAGAATTAGCCTTGGGTGAGCCGACCAACCTCGCGGAGCTCGCTAGATTTCGACAAGGCTTGAGCTCACCAACCTCGGGTGAGCTTGACCTTGTCTGGATCTGGCGAGGCTTAAGCTCGCTTATGGCCAACAAACTACCAAGAAAGAAGTAAAAATAAAAATATAAAAAAATATTTTAATCGATTTTTCTAAAATAAAAATAAATAAAATTTGATTGTTTTAAATGTTTTTATAATAACAAACATTTCATTAACCAGGGACTCGAACTCGAGCACCAAGGACCCACAAATTAGGGCCTGATTGCCAAGGACCAAAGCTTGAGCCTCAAGGGACCCAAGCATCACCTTTATGGACCCATGCTTGGGTGGCAGGGCATCAAGTTTTGGCACTAGTGTTTCAAGGCCAAATCCGGGCCCAGAGCCAGCCATTGGAAACCTAGTCGTAAACATCGAGATTGGGGAACCAATATTGGGGTTTTCACGTAAGGTGTTGGGGTTTCCATGCTCAAAATATAGTTTTAGGTTCGAGCGTCAATACCTAGTCATATTTTGGAAAACATTTTTCAGTTCTTTTAAAGATGAAATTATTTTTTGAATTTAAGTTTTAATAGGAAACAATTTCGTTAATTATGAAAACGTTTTTCGTTGAATCATTTTTCTAAACGAATCAAACGCCGAAAAATGAGAAAAATGTTACGCATGAAACAAATCAACTTTTGATAAAAGTCCAAAGAGTAGGTGAATGGTAAGAACATTAGCCATTTCAATCCTTCGTGAGGAAGAAAAATTTCTAGATGATCCTTCTTTCCACTTCGAGAGAGCTTGTTCTTTTAGCATTTTACATCGTGTGGAACGACAGGGGCGCGATTATCAATCGAACGATCCGTTCGTGGATTGGTTCGGAGATTTTACTTCAATACAAGAAAAACGCCAAATCGTAAAATCTTTCCTTGTACTTTTTCGTATAAATCACATATGGCCACGGAAAAGTGACCTCGCTAGTGAACGGGAAACGCCTTCTGCATGGATCCACAAACAATGTCGATCACATCCTTCGAGTTTATCTTGGCAACACGCGCGCGCACTCGCGCATTAAAAAAAGGAGGAGCACCTAACTCTGTTCTTCTCCATCTTCCTCAGTTCATTTCACCTACCCACCCCATAAAAGGTCAGCCACGTAGCCATTGATTAGTCACTGTTTCTCAACACTTGCTACCTATGCTTCCTCCAACATCCGATCCGCAAAAGACAAGCAATCGACCGAACGCAACATATGGTAACTGCTAAATGCCGCGAAGAAAGTAATGGGAGCTCCGCACTTCTAGATGGATTTCTAGTTCATCTCGCGCAAGTTTCCTCAGTAGTTCGCTCATTTGTAGGTTGGACCAGGCCTTCCTTTCTCCTGCTGTGAAACTCTCGCGTTATTAGGTCGGAACGAGGAGAAAGGCGCACTTATCTCAGAGCAGCAGCAGCAGCAGCAGGAGATCAGATTAAGGAAATAGGAAAAATCGCACAGGCACACGCACACTCGATGACGGACAGTTCTAGCACGACATTCCCGTCGCGCGATCCGCACGAAAGCTAAAATAACATGAGCCAGTGACCAACCCTTGACTTAAAACATCGCTCTTTCTCACCACATCCGACCCTATAAAGACACCCGACCGGTTCAGTTCCTGATCACACTCGCACCCTTTTGACCATAGTTGACACTCGAGCAGTGTGAGCTCCTCTCGACTGCGAAAGCTCGAGTTTTTTACGTTGATACTTCTGAAGAGAGCGGTTTCTGAACGCTCTCTGACCACTTCAAGAACCCCGTCGGGACAAAGCAAGACCTGGAGTTCTGACTCCACCATTCATCGAACGCCTTCCACCCAGCAAATGGCCGGCCCAGGACACGTCCTTTTCACCCTCTGCATCGTCCTCTGTTCGCTCCGCATGGCCTCGTCCCAGGCCGGCACCTGCGCGAACCACACCTTCTCGAGCGACCGGGCCTTCGACTCCTGCACCGACCTCCCCGTCCTCGGCGCCCACCTCCACTGGACCTACGACCGCGCCACCGCCAGCCTCCACGTGGCGTACCGGGCCACCCAGTCGCCCTCCGGGTGGATCGCGTGGGCCATCAACCCGACGGGGACGGGCATGGCGGGGTCGCAGGCCATCGTGGCGCTCCAGAACTCGGACGGGACGATGCGGGCGTACACGACGCCGGTCGACAGCTACAGCCCGTCGATGGCGGCGAAGGAGCTGAGCTTCGGGGTGTCGAACGTGACGGCGGAGTACGAGGGCGGGGAGATGGCGATATTCGCGGTGGTGGGGCCGCTGGGGAACGGGACGGCGAGCGGGGTGAACCAGGTGTGGCAGGCGGGGGACTCGGTGGTGGGCGGGGTGCCGCAGGCGCACGCGACGTCCGGGGATAACGTGAAGTCCATGGGGACGATCGACTTCGTCTCCAAGTGAGAGGGAGAGAGTATGGATGTGTTTGGGCGGGTGAATGTGCTGTTTTCTTTTCTTTCTGGCGTTTCGTGTTGGCTCTACTGTGTTGTGCTACTACTTTGTGCTCTTTTTTTTTTTTTAATGAATCTTGTGGTTTGCTCGTGCCAGAGACATCACGAAGGAGAAATTACTGCACATTTAGACTCCCTTGTTCGATGTAAAATGAATAACTTGAAAAATATTTTTTTTTAAATAATAATCTGTTACTTGAAACAATTAATCAATAAAAATATAGGTTGACACTATGAAAATCCCAAATTAGTACATCAATTACAAATTTATCACAAACTAATTTTTTAATTAAAAAATCGATAAATTTACCCTCGTTAGTTTCAGTTTAATATCACAAAATACCACAATTTTGGTACATCTGTGATAAATGAAGAGTAAAATCTCAAATTGGTATATACCTATAATAAATGGAGAGTGAAATTCCAAATTGATATACTCATTAATTGTTATGTATTGTCTGACTCAGTAATTTGATAGTAAAACTTAGTAGTGAATAATATATGATAAATTTATCCAAAAATATACTGATTTAGGGTTTTTAGTGGTTAAAAATGCCCTAAAATAAATTTATCACAAGTATACAAATTTAAGTTTTTTGCCGCAAGTGTGTTAATTTGAAAGTTTCCATAATATTAACCCTAAAAATATTTTTGTTATCGAGAAAAATTTATGTCTAAACATTCTTGTAAACGATAAATATATTTTTCTATCATTCATATATTATTTTTTAGGAAATAGTTTTCACATTATTTATTTTTTGCAAAGCACGTGCAATCTACTCTATCCTAATATTCCATCTTGGATAATCCCACTAAAAATCCTATACATTTCTCTAAAGGACCAATAACTCAAAAGGAAAAAAACTTGTGCAACAAATAATCCTAAATTTGTCTCCATAACCCAAAAATATTTTTCGTTAGACTTATGTTCATAACGAGCATCAAAAACAAGTTCCAAATTGAAAATGAGGAAATAAAAAAGGGGAATGTCAAGAATGGGATTCGAACCCATGCCCTTTCGGACCAGTACCTGAAACTGGCGCCTTAGACCAACTCGGCCATCTTGACTTTTGATTACAATTCTACATTCATTTTATTTAGTATTATGTCACATCTCGGCGCAACCGCTCCCCCGCTGGGCTGACGGGAAGATGGGAAACGATCAGAGAGAGAGAGAGAGAGAGGTTCCGTCTCAGCCGCCTTCCGGAGTTCCATCCCTCGCAAGAAAACATCAACATCCTGACTTCTTACCAATTTGAAATTTTGTAGTGGCGGTCACGGAAAACACCAAATCCTCAGGCCTCTGATATTTGTGGATTTCTGCTAACTGTTAAAAAAAATTTGTTAGATGGCGTAGTTTATTATTTAAATATTTCAACACTCCCCCTCACGCTTAGTTTGGTTTTTTTAGCGTGGAAATTTAATTGGGGAGGCAAATAGAGGCTTCAAATTGGCTAAGTGGCCTCTGGCTACGTCTGTGTGAGATTTGTGGGACCACTACCAACTGTTCTAAAAGTTTAATTTGTTAGATGAAGCGCGTGATTTATTATTTAACTATTTCAACAAGGCCGCCTCTGCCTCGCCCGAGCACGCAAAAGGGGCGAAAAAGCCAACGCCGGTCTTCTCCCGCCGTTCCAAATCCAAAAAAATTCAACCTCCTCCCCCTCTCTTCCTCTCTATTTAACGTGTCCCCCCGCAAACTTGGAGCCCCGCCATGGCATGCTCGCCTCCCCCAGCTGGCCCCACCCGCTTTCCTCTTCCCTGTCTTCGCAAGTCAAAGTCGCAACCTTTCGCGCTCCCCCACATGGCCTCCTCCCGCCCCCGACCCCTCGCCCCTCCCCCGCCGCACCTGGGTCCGCGCCCCGCCGCGCCGACGGCGAGATCCACGTCATCGTGGGGCCCATGTTCGCCGGCAAGACCACCGCCCTCCTCCGCCGCGTCAAGTCCGAGCTCACCGGCGGCAGGTACTCCCCGATTCGTCGGCCTGGGCGGCGTCGCGCGGCCGAGCTGGAGCTCGAGCTGGGCTCGCGCCGTGCTGATCCGGTCTCGGTCGTCTTTGTTGATCTATGTTATGCGCCGTGAGCATCGACTCGGTGGCTTGTGTTCGACTGAATTTTATGCCGTTGCTTGTAGGAATGTGGCTATAATAAAGCCGAGCAAGGACACGAGATACGCGACCGATTCGGTGGTGACCCATGATGGAATGAAGTTCCCCTGCTGGGTTTTGTCGGATCTGTCGTCGTTTCGGCGGGAATTCGGAGACGACGCCTATGAGAAGGTGAGTCGGGAGACCGATACGAATTGTCTTTTAGCTGCAAAATCCAATATCTTCATGTAAAGACAAAAGTGGTACGTCATCTCTGTGTACTTAGTAAAGCGTAACTTAAGTCAAACGGCCGTTGCTTTTGGTGTTTGCCAGTGGGCGGTGAACGGTTGAAGACAGTTAAGCCAATCTCTTTCATGTTTAGCCTCTTGACGGACAAACGTAGAGTATGTTTCTGATTAGTATTTCGGAGCTTGTCGCTCGGGTCATTTCCTAGGTATTTACGGTAACCAGGGATTGGGGGACATGAATGCTTACTATGGATCTGCTATTGCTCATGGTAACCATTCATGTTCCTGCCACCCACCATATCGATTTGTGATGAGAGCATTGTGGGACGCAAATGGGTACTAGAGAGGTAATAGCCCGATGTTTTAGGAGCTGTTAGCATTCGCCTTTTTACTGGTAAGCAATTTATGCGGAGAAGATATGCATATATATAAAGGGTTTACGTTCTTGCCAATTAGTGGAGTGCTTGTGCTAGAGCTGCATTTAAGCTAGCCAGCATTTACATGCGACTAATCAGGTGAAGCTTGGCAAATGACTTGATCTACAAGAGACGTGTGACGTAATTTTGTGAACTGGAGATGCTACTATATTAATATTTAAGCAGCGCAGTAAAGTTCCAAGTTCATTGTTTTCTGCTCCATGCTGGCAGCTTGATGTGATTGCCATTGATGAAGCTCAGTTCTTCGAAGACCTTTATGATTTCTGCAGCACAATTGCTGATCGGGACGGGAAAATTGTCATTGTTGCAGGCCTCGATGGTGATTACTTAAGGTGCTTCTCAATCATAACCAAATCATCTCCGTGCTTTTGGATCTCGCAAAATTTCTCCATCATGTTGCTTTCAATTCCTTTTGTTGCTAATCAACCGTGTACTAACTTGGACTGAAATGCAAATTCTTAATTGCAGAAGGAGCTTTGGTTCTGTTCTTGATGTAATACCGCTTGCTGATACTGTGACCAAGTTGACAGCTCGATGTGAGCTTTGTGGTGGGAAGGCCTTCTTTACATTGAGGAAGAACCAGGAGACACGGACTGAATTGATTGGCGGGGCGGACATCTACATGCCAGTTTGCCGTCAGCACTATGTCAATGGACAAACTGATGCAGATGCTGCAGAAATCTTAATGAAGTCTAGAATTAGGACCGATTTCTTTCTTGAGGCAGCTTCAGGGGTTTAGTCACATGTAAATTGCTAACGTGTAAATCATCAATGGGGATTATTACCTATAAAATCCCATGTTGTGAGCTCTAAGAAACACATAGTCCAGGTCCTTTCTGTTTCTTTCCTTACTTTCCAATGTAATAATCATACTTTCAGTGTATTTGTAATTAATCATAGTATGCAATCATGTGCCTTTTGGCATGAACATTTAATTTGATATAGTTGGAGCAACTACATATTGCCTGGCTACACGGATGAACATTGGTTTGGAAGGATATGGCCAATCGTTGTCATTAGTGGCTTACTGTGGACAAAATGGTCTGAGTAACACTGTTATCATAGGAGAAGACTGATGAAACCTCAACTGTGGTATATTGTTTAAATGACATAGCAATTCAGATACATATAAAAAAAAAAAAAAAAAAAAGAAGAAGAAGAAACTAATACATTTAAAAAAAGAAAAAAGAAAAAAACTACAGAAGCATGTATTGAGCATTTTTACATAGTTCATAACCTTTGTCTTATTTCACCAATATTGCTCGAGTCTTTGCTAGAATGACATAGCATGTGGACCTGTTGCACCTGACTTTTTCCTCGTTTTCCTACTTCCGAACAATGTTATCCGCCGGAATATTTTCATTAGTCTGCTGGCGTACTTCCTTTGGGTTGCAAAAGTGACAGAGCCAATGCAACCCGTCTTTTGTCCGAGAGGGTTCTTTCTCCTGCTCATTGATCTATTCTCCAGTCCAAATGGTTTGACATTCTGAACTTTGTTTGAAGTAAGCTCTGTTCTCTTCGAAATGTTTTGCCATTGCAGGCTTCTCTTTAAAGACATGAGCTCTTGTTCGAGGGTCTGAATCCTGAAGCTGGTGGATTCATATTCCTTTTCTGCCATGTCTGATCCTTGAATCGTGTGATCCTTCTGGAGCAGAGCGCTCAAGGGCCTTCTTCCTGGCTCTGCTTCATCTACGTAAGGGCTCTCCCCTAGATTCTGACTCTTGGAGTATGGACACCTAGAACTCGAGAGGCTTCCGGAGAACTCCCCACAATGTGCATACCTGAACGAATCGGAGCATTCTTTAAAAGCTTGATGCGTGTTCAGTTGTTGAATGAAAAGTGCCTGGACAATTAAACGGAGAGGCATCAAGTCGTTCTGAACAGCCTCGATGCACATCTCTTGCGATAGCTTTTGGCAGCTAAGGTACTTGCAGACTGTGTTCTTTTCTTCTTGGGATGCGTCTGGGTGTGCCTGAACAAGAGAAATGCTTTTCTTCATCACTTTGTCGGTTAAAAGTTTAGTCGTCCAGATAAAAGAAGTCAATCCTACTTCTAATTTCATATGGGTTTCTGCCAGGCTACAAGCTAGAACTTTTCGCCAAAGAATTCGCAAGAATTGAGGAATCAACAGTGCTTCACCAGAATTCAAGCTGATGTTTTTCCATTTTCTTATGTGTTTAATTTTAATTATATGACCGTAAATAAGATTAGAATATCTGTGATTTTACCTGGAGGAAAGTGTTCAATGCTCTGTACAAGTTGTCGTGGCTCTGCCTATATGAAATTGGTACTGCTTCAATCAGTTCCATGAACCTTTTCGATCCCAGTTTCGGGTCAAGCGCTATGTTAGCGAGATACGCATCCCATAGCTCAGCAACAACTGAGTTGCTCATAGAAGGAATATGATTCATATCCAAATCAAATGATACGTATGTTGAAATAATGCTCTCCATCGTAGCCAACTCTATGCTGAAACAGACAGATTCAGCCCTGCTTTTTGGTAGGAGAAAATCGTCCACATGGGCAAGTGGCAACAGCGACGCGATCTGATCCTGCAACTTTGATTTGATTTCGCTCCTCATATCGAGCTCTAGAATCTTGGATAGCATAGCAAAGTAGAAACCAACGGGGATGATTCTGCTAGACTTCTCCCTCATGGGAAGTAAATCAAGAATGCCATGTAAGATAGTTGAGACTTTATCCTCAACATTTGTATCCCGGTCTATTTCACCTGAGTTCTGACGAAATTGACGTGTCTTCGCTGAGATTACCCATTTATTTGCATAGAACACTATCATTGGGCTAACGTATTTTTCTTTCATTCCTTGCCTCCTCAGAGATCCTATAATCCTTTTGAAGAAACCAAATGGCAGAGCAATGAGGTCCTTGACCCAGAGATCCTGGCTCACGAATTCCTTCACACTTTCGCAGTTCCAAGCAGAGCTAGCTAATGCCTCTAATGTCAAGACTGGTCGGTCACATCTCCTCTCCGGGTCAAGAATCTCCATGCAAGCCATGAAAGCAAGAGACTCGATGCAGCGGCTCACAATTAAGAGGTCTTCGCCCCACGGAAGCAGAGCGTGGCACTTCTGGAGTACAATTAAAGTGTCGTTCCAATTTTGCAGAACCACTTGGTTCAGATACAAATCGAACCTCTCACACAGATTGCCGGAGCAGTACTCTTCCGTCATCTCAAGAAACTCGGCGGCACATCGAAGGGCCGCTACATTAAAAGGGTCGACCAAAGTGGAAGAACCATAGACGAACAGGGTGATCTTCTCAAAAGTCTCCAGCCCTCCTGGAAAATCTTGCGGGAGCTCAACCTCAGTTGAATCATTCAACTTTTTGTTGAAATATCCGCTCTTGCAAGACAAAGGGAACTGCGAGTACAAAAAAGGGGCCAAAAACCAAGAATCAATTAAGTGATGACTCCAACTGAGAAAATTGTCGATCTTACTTATTTTTCTGCTTATAATAAGTTCATGAAACACTCAAATGGGAAATATTCATCCGTTTCTGCAAATTGAAGTACTGTATCCCAAGCCAGGACCGGATAGCTATTCAGGAGAAGCTAGTTTGACACAAGTCCAATCTTGCAAGTCACCAAAACAACCATTTTAGTGCACGCAAGTGGATGATAACAGATTTCATCTTACCTTGTGCAGGCAGAGGATCCTATCACCAAGCCGAACACGGACGGAAGCAGGCAATCCGGTTTCTTGGCTCCTAAAACATGAGTAAGCAGGTACAATTATCAGGTTTCCGAAGATCCTGTCTTCCAGTTACAACGCGCATATCATGCAAATTATGAGACCCACAAAACAAAACAAACCAGCTAACCATGAAAGAATCCTGATCTTGAGGAGGGCGCTGATGTTCGGTGAAGAGAACGGACTTGACGCCACTGAATTGTCTTTTGGACTTGCAGCTTCCATCTCGCATAACTGATGAGAGCTCTTCCAGAGCGACGATACAGTATGTTTTCGCTTCAAGAACTCCGAGGTTGGTTGTTAGTGAAGATCACTTCCTCTCACCAACGTCCATAAATGCTTGAAAATGAACAAAGCCCATCTCAGGAATCGAAGTGTAGTACCATCTGACCTTCTAGAATTTAGAAAACCAGGGGGAGGAATGGAATAGAATTAGAATAGAAGAGAGAGAGAGAGAGAGAGAGAGAGAGATGGTTTTCCTTTCTTTAGTTTAAAAAGACCAGCCCGTTTCACACACTCGTGCAGCTAGAAACTGTTTGTCTTGTTCGAGTCAAAAGTCAAATGAAGACGCACACGAGCCAACTCCAAAATCCAAGTTTTAAGGCTTCAAAGTCGTTCTTGAATCCAGAGAAGTTGAAGTATTTAGGGGGTCATTCCTCCGCTCGAACTCGGATTTTCATGAACCAACCCACGTGCGTAAGTGTACCCAAGTCCCAATTCCTAATAAGAAATCTTGGTATCCGCGAACGAAGCCTCGAGCTATATGAACCAACGCAAACCCAGCTACTCTTTTTCGCTTTTTAGATCTACTTGTTCACTCAAGGACTCCCTCATTTCATGTCTCAACCAAGGTTTTTCCAATTGGTATTCCGCTCGCGTGTATCCTAAAGTCTCTAGATTGACCCGGCTGGCCCTGATGGTGCCATTTTTCCCCGATCCGATCCACGATACATAGCAATTAATCACTACCCTAGCTCATACTCATTAAACTTGACGCCGTTGTGCAAGTCCACGAGAACATTTCGATCTTGATGGATATGTTACAGGCCTATTCCAGAATCAAAGGCATTGGTATTTGGAGAGAGGGAAAAGTGGGGAGTTAGGTTATTACGGAGGGTAAATAAATTACTACAAAGTACGAGAGAGAGAGGCGAAGAAGGAGAAGTAAGGGCGAAGGTTTCCAAAGCGAAGACGAGGAGGAAACCGGGCGCACCCAAGACGGCACGGCTGCTGAAAATAAGGAAGCTTTGGAATTGGAGGGAGTGGCCTTTGCTTGCTTCTTGCCCAACATATCTCAATCCCAATAATTTCTTCTTCTTTTTCCTCGTAATCTTTTTCTCTAAACGAGCTGTAAATTAATAATTAGAACACAAGCAAAGCAAGCAATCTCGGGTACTCGTACGTTGAGAGACCGCAAATCGGTTCCAAAAACTCAAACTTTATTGAGACGTACAAGAGAATTCGGATTGGCGATTGCGATTGCGATTGCGATTGCTCTCTGTGGTTTTCAATTTCTTCCGTTCACATAACATTTTCGCCAAACTTTTGCTTTCTTGCAAGGCTCAACTCGCATTAGTTTTTATAAACTATTGAAGTTTTACCTGGCCAATGTAGCGATTTAATAAAGGCACAGTTCACTCTAAAGCGACGTATGGGAATTGTTGAAAGTCACTGTTAACCGATTTTCCATGCCGTGTTCAAAGCAGCAATGCTCGGATAGACATTGATAGTGCACGGTTGTCTTTATAAAAACATGGAATACGTTGTCTTGACTTGCAAAAAGAAAACACCCCTTCAAAGTCTCTGCCCAGACAAAAAGGAAGAGAAGGGAGAAAATAAAAAGAAGGAAAGTCTTCATCTGGACAAACCAACTACCTTCAAAGCTTGAATCTCGCCCTGATGCATCCAATGGAGGATCGGCTGGTGATGCATCTAGGGTTTATAAAAAAAAAAGGGGGCATTCAAAGGCGTGAGAGGAAGGACAAGGAGGTTTCTTTATTTGCATTATGTTATTACAGCTGCTTAGGTGGAGTGGGGCAAGAAGATTTTCGGGTATGAAGAAGTCCAGCTTAGATGCTTAGAGCTCAAGCAACACATTCCTCTAAAGCTGCAGAGGAATTCTGTGCATTATTATAATTGAAGGGAGGGGGATTAAGGCTTCAATCTCTATAAGAGAAATAGAAGGACCTTGGACTCTGCGATGCTTTAATCTCAACATACTCTGGCGAGATTTCGGAGGGAGAAAATTAGAGAAATGCTATGTCGGTATGTCGAAGCCCGATACGAACAAATGACCCAGGAGCCAACGAAGCTGGTTACGCAGAGGAAGCCTCTTGAGGAATTTGGCATGGGCAGGTGAGGCTGCTTTGGGACCAAACCAAGTTCATTTTGGGTGTGTTTGTTTTGCGGAATACATTTTTCGGGAAAACATTTTTCTCATTTTAGGCGTTTGGTTTGGCTCGGGAAAATGAAAAGAAAATGTTTCCTAACAAAACTTAAATTCGAAAAATGATTTCCCCTTTGAAAGGATCGGAAAACGTTTTCCGAATATACCAAAACTTAGATTTGATGCTTGGTTTACGAACAATTATTCTTATAAAAATATATTTTTAAAAAAATTGAAATTGAATTTTTATTTTTAAAAAAAAATTAAAATTTGGAAAATGTTTTAAAAATAAAAATAAAAATAAAAATAATTGAATTTCCTTCTTTTCTTTTCTTCCCTTTTCTTTTTGTTTCTTCTCCACCCGTCACCGGCCACAAGGATGGCTAGTGAGTTACGGCCTCACCGGATCGGGCGATCTCATGGCCTTCGACAACAAGGTTTGAACTTGCCCGAGGTCGATGAGCCTCAAGCCTCGCCAGATCAGGTGAGCTCGTGGCCTCCATCCAATAAGGCTCAAGCCTCACCAGATTGGGCGAGCTCGTAGCCTTTAGCGGCCAGCTAATGAGCTCGTCACCTCCGACGATATCTAGAGCTCACCCTTTGTAAGCCAACCAAGAACGAACTGCTAGATGAAGCAAAAGGGATGGCGTGAGGAAGCTAAGGAGTGAAGGACAAGAAGAAGGAAAAGAGAAAAAGGAAATAAAAAGAAAGAAAATAAAAGTAAATAAAAAACAACAATATTAAAAATTCGAATTTTTTAAAATTAAAAATTCATTTTTTTTCCTGTGATGAAGTGCGAAATTATTTTTTAATGGGATCCAAACGACAGAAAACATTTTCAATTATACATCACCAAACAAAAGAAAACAAACCATATTCTTAGAAAATACTTTCCAATACTTTCTCGAAAGCATTTTCCTTTATCATTGAGTTTTCCGTGAAATAAAAGTTAAGAATTATAACATGCAAAACAAGAATTGGGGAATTTTCCGAATATTTCTATGTATGAAAAAGAGTACATGGATATAAAGGCTTTAAAAGATGACTATTTAAGGAAATCAAATTAGATATGAAAAATTAAAGGAAATATTCTAAATATCTTTGGAAGATATTAAAGTATCTCCAACATCCTCCCCCAAACTCATGGTAATTAATTTAGCTTAAGTTTGAAATCAAGTCAAATAAAGTCTTGTGGCTTAGACGCTTTTCGTGGCGAACTTCCAAAACTAACTAGTATGAAGGCGACGAGTTTGATGGTAGTGTTGACTTTTCCAAACGACGTGTGAAAGGTCGAGAATCGGAGGGGAAACAACAAGCGACTAGCTTGCAAGACAACAATCGAGTGATGCGGCGTATATGGCTAGCATCGTAGCACCAAGCGGCCTATACAACTAGCTTTGGAAAATTGTTATGGAGTGACACGACCTATGACGGCCGACAAGAAAGGAGGCTCTGATATAAGTCAAGAATAATAACATATATCTAAATATCTCTAACACATCCATCGATTGCCTCTGATGACCAGACCAGTATGGAACAAATTAGATAGATCACGGGAGACCCGTAAAGAGTCGCCACCAGGCATGCTCAATGGGCGAGCGTGGACAGGCTCGAATCGAGCCCGTGGATTTGCATCCATCGCAATGAGTCTTTTCTAAAACTCGTGCATGATGCCAAGCATGACAGGTTGACACCGTTGGGTAGGCCCGACACAAAGGATCCACTGGCCCGAGCCCGCCGACTCGAAAAGAAAAGAGAAGGTGCATTCGCTCGAATGTAGGCTTTTCCACTTTTGATTTTAGCCATTCCTTTTCGCAGTCTGTAAAACTAATCTTTTGATACCGACTAACAAATTTTAATTGCAGGTTACAGAGTCTCATTTCTTGGATTCCAAGCAGCAAGCTGAACACCACAGGATTCTTGTCCCCAGGTTGATCGACAGCAGAAGTCCCTGCTTAGTGACTTCCACGGATGAGCAGAAGTGAGGAACTTTTGTCAATTGGATGCCAGAAAAGAAAAGTAGACAGCAGTGCTTCAAAAAATTTCATGCATCTGTCATAAGTCTGAAAAGAGACGCTCGTATTTTCGCTTTCCAAATGCATAAATGTCATGCGAGCACCGTATCAGACGTGCCAGAAACCGCAGATTCGAAGGAAGAGCTCCTCCAATCTGATGGTCACGTCTCCGAGGCCTTCTTCCATACGACGTGCTTCTTTTAATTCCCTTGGAATAAACCGTTAAATTGTGGTTGATGTTCTTCTAAATTCGCACGGAATAGCAGCACCATATCAGTGCACCGTAGTAATTGTAACTAAGTAGGCATAATGAATCAGCTAGAAGGGGTAACAAGATAGAATGCACTGGTAAATCTAGAAGAATACAAGGATAGACAGATCTGCAATTCTTTCCCCTTTCTTCCTTTTTATTCCTTACAACTCTGCTTCTTCTTCTATCCACTACTTATGTACTTGATGAGCATGACTGAGAAAAAATTCACGAGGTATGAAGAGGGATTGACAATAGTCAATGACGGGATATTTAGGCTGGTGGAATTAGTTATAACTCAGCCAAATAATTCGCTCGTGGAGCAATCAGCCAGTTACGTCAGTTTCATCACCAGAGACCTCAGAAAAGAAGGGGTCCTTGAGAAGATCGGAGGCTGATGGTCGCGCCCTTGGCTGAGCTATGCACTTCTCAATAAAAGCCTTCACTTCTGGATTTGTCACTTTGGTCATAGCTCGAGGCCATACGCCACCCGTCACCTTCTTGTATATTTTGGCAATACTGTCACATTCACTGTAGGGTATCTCCATGGTCACCATCTCCAGCAAACACATTCCAAAAGAGTAAATATCCACCGTCTCTGTGTAGTCCTCCTCATACAGCTCAGGTGCCATATACTCTGGAGTCCCAATCAATGAATGCGCTATATGGCTTTTACCCACAACAGCTGCCAACCCCAGATCACCAATTTTTACCTGTTCGTACAGAATGTTTGAGTTTACAGAGTTGTGGAAAGCCCAATATACAAGAGTAAACTGACTGGAATCACATGAACTTTCACATGGTGCAAAGCATTAGTTCTAATATTCTCAGATTTCATGGGGTTAATCCAGAATTGCAGTAGGTGACCAAATAGTTTGACGTGAACACAGAGGAAAGAGCCAATAAAAGCCAAAAAAGGGATAAAAAAGAAACAGTAACAATCAGTACTAGTGAGACCATGCCTCCTCTTGCATTATATATACTAACTAGTAATGGATACATTCATACAATCCCAGTCCAGAACAATGTACGATAGGTTTCATTTTTTTTTTTTTTTATTATTATTATTATTGGCTAGGCAATAGGTTTATCTTCTGCAGCTGCACTTAGAGGCTAAAGTAAAACCAGCAAGGATAATCAGACCCTATGTAAGCAGAAAGTTATACATCCTTTAATTGCTCTTGATAACACAAATATTTAGACCAAATTGCAACAGAAAGTTACACGTAGCGGTAGCTAGGAACGTAGGGAATGGGGGGGTGAAATCTAAATAGACACATAAGAAGAACATTTTAACTTTTGACAAGAGATATAAATAAAATGGTAATCGAATATCAAAAGTCACTAAAGTCAACATAATGCAAATAATAGGCATGGACTTAATTGCATCAATTCAAATTAACTTTTAAGCCCGCTGATGAGCATGGACTTGGCAAATTCACAGCGTCAAATTCCAAAGTCTCTGGATGAAATTACATTTCTTTTGGAGAGTAGGGTGGTCCATAAAGAAATATAGATACCAATGGAAGGCAATTGCCATACCTGGCCAATGTTCCCATTCATAAAGATATTGCTGCAATTCAAATCTCTGTGAATGATGCAGGGGTCATGCGTATGGAGATAATCCAGTCCCTCCAGTATTTGCTTCGACCATTTTTTCAGTGCCTTGATAGACACCTGACGATGTTTCCTCCTGTAATTCCTCAAGTTCCCTGAATTGCATACTTCCGTAATGAAGTTCAGAGTATGGTTTTCATCGTTCCTCCATACACTGTGGCAGACGATAATGTATTTGTTCTTCAATGTGCTCAGCAACTGAACCTCTGAGTAAAGACGATTGATGAGCACCGGATCGTCACTGAATTTAGCCAAACGAACCTGATTCCAAGCCACCTCTACTCCTTCTTCCTGATCAAATGCTCTGTAGACCTTTTTCACCGCACCATGTCCAAGGAGATCGCCATACCTCCCAAATCGCCCCGTCGGATCAACCTCCAGGAAAGGTTCCACATCTCGATCAGATGTGTCAGCAGTTGCTGCCGGCATATTATTCAATGATCATACAAACCTCAATGGCCTGACAACATTAGAAAGCATGGTTAGCCACGCAAGGAAAAGTTTCTCCTGAGCTATATCATCTACGGTTTAATCGTGGCGACGTCCGTATGCTTACAATAAGGCAAATCAGACAAAGGATGATGGTCGATAAAACTGGATTTCCACTGAAATGTATTCAATGAATGCAATCTGAACACAGAATTTCCCCTATAGATTATGTTTAATATACTAGCTAGAGCCAATCCTTGCAGAATTTCCATAGAACTGACCACTCCAACAACTCACGAGAATCCAACAGCAGTTGCTATCTACTTTAATCATAATGTATTTCCACAAACAACCGGAAAAAAAAAAAAAAAAAAAAAAAAAAAAAACAGATGAAAATCGAACAAACCCGTCAAAAAGCGCAAAATTAACTGGCTGCATACAACGATGAACTAAATTCAAGATGCCCAAACACCATATATCACCAAAACAAAAGAAGACTAAAACCATTTCTTCATCAGAAACGTCGGAGCTGGCGAGGACGATCGCGCCGCAATCAGCCAGAAGCAAGCACGACCAATCCCTCACCGCGCTCTCAGCACCCACTCGACATGAATTCGAACCCGAACCGCGAACTCGCCGAACGAGTGGCGCAGAAGCAATTCGCCGACGCGCGGCGAAAGAGACGCCTTGAAAAAAAAAAAAAAAACGGGAGACGCGCACCAGCGATCACTCTCGAGCCAAAAGTAATCGATCCAAGAGCGACCCCGGGACAGCTCACGTCAACCACGCCACTGCGCTGCAGCGAACGAGCTGAACTGAAAAGAAGCGCACACGCTCGAGCGAGCGGATCGCTGCGGAATGCGATTCGGACAGGGACGAAGAGAGCAGCGCGAGCGTACAACGTAACACGCGGAGGGAGCGTATCCTGCGTACCTTCAAAATGCAAGATTCCAGAAAGAGAGAGAGAGAGAGAGAGTGGTCGGTTTCAGCAGAACGAGGGAGGGAGGGAGGGAGGGAGGAGGGAGCTCACGGACTTGCCATGGAGACGATGACGGGGGATGGGGATGGGGATAGCGCGGGTATTTATAGGTGCGTTTTGGGGGAGAGCTCGTCCGGCACGACACGGCGTCGTTTTCCGCAGCACCTTCTCCATCTTTCTGAGGGAAGTTGTATTTTGTTGACTTTTCGGGCGGAAAAATGGATAATTGTGAGCACGTCGTCGATTGGAGGAGGGGGTACGTTAGGGCTTGAGAAGGGTCTTCTGGGCATGTGATTTTGCATATATATGTTTATATAATAGGATAATCTGATTAAACAAATTATTTTCTAGAATCAATTATTGCTTATCGAAAATGAAAAACCCATATTGAAATGTTGTTGATTTGGACTTATCTTTCTTCTAAGAGATAAGGAGGAGCCAGAGGAGCAAGAGGAGGACTATTAATGTATATCCCATATCAAAGGGAGAGAGGAATCCGATTAAGACATTAAAAGCCAGATTTGCACAGCACCAATCATTATGACGCGTCTGAAAAAGGGAGAGAGTAATCTGATCAAGACAGTAAAAGCCTCCTCTGATCTACATACATGTCTCTCGAAAACTAAAAGGCTATGCCGAGAGGAGTTTCATTATTGATGTCAAGAAGGTAAAATCACCCACAAGTGTTGGACATTCTAACATGGTATCAGAATCAATGCTATATCTTTCATGTATGTGCATCCATCCAAATCAATTAAATTCCACGTGTTAGTCCTACTCCGGCTTGTATATGAGAGGAGGTGCTGAAAATTTGTTTCACGTCGCTTGACAATAGGTCTTGACACTCTCGAGCTTTCGGCTTGTGTTTTTCAGCACTGCAAAAGCAATTAATCACTTGTATCCTAAGTTTGACCCTAATTTTGCCCCAAAGGTCAGTTTCGTTTGCCTAGGCTGACCAGAAGCCGGCTTTTGAAGGAGCAGCCAGCAAGCAAGCAAGCACCACCCAACCCAAGACCATGTGAAGCTCGTGAGGACATTAAATTCTCTTGCTTTCTCCATCGCCAAAGGAGAGGAGATGGAGGACTCCAGGAGATGCAGATCATCTGCCCATCCATCTGCAGAATCTCATGCAGGTTCAAGAAAAAAGTGGTCATCAACCGACGAGACTCCCGTGTCGTTCTAGACAACATTGAATTTTAACCGTACCTGTCCTTCCCCGTTTACAGGCGGTTCCATATTGGAGCCGCCCACTCGTGCTTTGGCTCTCATTTAACTTGATCCACGAGGTCAGAAAAGTATTTCATGGGTCCGAGTTTATGACCGAAAAAAGAGAGAGAAGAAACAGAAGTCAGAAGACCCCCTGTGCGTTGTAAAGATATTACTTTCTGGGTGCGGAACGATAGGATTACGCTATACCTGCCGACCATGTTCGCATTAACTCGCCTTTTTGCTCGGCTATGACCACAGCCTTGGCGCAGTTGAATCTGTTCATCGCGGTTTGGGCTGAGATGGGGATACATGCATGGAGTACGCTAGCAATCTTTAGAGTACGAAAAGGAGGTCGATATGGTGTAAGAGCTGGGCAACCATTTAATTGTTTCAACCGAAAGTCACACAACATGGAGAGAGCCAGTGCAGCACCGCACAGGCCCCTCCTTTATTGCAGAAACAGCAAGGATTCTTACGGGCTATCTGAGCTGGAGGTGGAGTGTCCTTGTCGACGCGAAAGCGAGCAGAGGCGGATCGAGCCTGTCGGCGGGCGAATGAGCGGGTCGAGATCATGAAACGCACGGGAAGCAAGTTGGATCGTAGAAGCGCTGGGCACACATGAAGGCATGTGTGTGGGCGCACGTGAAGGAGTGATGGTCAAGTGTAGAAGATGAAGCTCTGGTGATGGAGGAAAAAAGCTGAGAGAGGACATGTTTGTGCATGTGAGTTGACCAGGCCATATGGTTGAGTGACACATAAAAAAAGTGAGATAATGATATGAATAGTTCCTCAACTTTAATTTAATGCGTAATGTGGTCTTTGAATTTTTTATTTGTTCAATATAATCCTTCAATTTTAATTTGTCTAATGTAGATCTTGAATTTTTGGTAAATGTTCGAATTAGTTCATGTAGTATATAAAAATGTTAGATGTTGTCCATGAATTTAAGTTAATAAAAGGATAATATTGTATATTTTTATATAGTGCAAGAACTAGTTTGCATGTATCAAAAGTTCAAGAATCACATTAAATAAATTAAAAGTTCAGGAATGATATTGTATATTAAACTAAAGTTCAGAAACGACATTGAACAAATTAAAAGTTTATTGACCATTAGGTCAAAATTCAATAACTATTTGTGTTATTTTCCTATAAGAACTATATAGCAAAGTTGTTTTTTATTGAGTGAGAAGTAAGTTTCTAGGCAACTTATCATTGGGTCTCCATGATTATGAATGACAACTTGATTTGGCACCTCATCCCAGCAAAGGGAAAAAAATATCAAAAAAGTTATAAACTTATTATATTTGTACAAATTCAGTCATAAACATTTTAATTGAATTAATATAGTCCTGAATTTTGTTGCATTAGTATAAACTTATTCTATCCAGCCAATTTAGGCTAGAAATTGCTGACTTGGACGTTAGCAATCTCATGTGGCATGATCGATGTTGACATAGAAAATTTTTATTTTTTACAATTATTTTATTTTATTTTTATTTTTCTCTTTTCTTTTCTTTCTTTTTTAATTATTCTATACACTATTGGCCGGCAAGGTCGCCAGGCACAAACGAGAAATTGCTAACTTGGATGTTGGCAATCCTACATGATATGACCGGCGTTGATATAAATAATTTTTTTTTTAAAATGAATATTTTTAAAGAATTTTTTTGTTATTTTTTTCTTTTATTTTCCTTCTTTAAAAATTTTTAGTACACTATTGGTCGGCGAGGTCGCCAGCCAAAGACGAGGGCATCAGGCTCTTGCCCAGATTCTTGTGCCAGATTGTGGTGATGCAATACCTTTGCCTAGTTTGGGCGAGGCTTCGTGGCCCTTGCCAGCCATGAGCAAGGGCCTTCGTGCCTTTGCTTTAGGCCGACAAGGGTGTGGAGGCTCTCACCTGTGGCCAAAGAGGCTTTTAATGCTATTGCCTGGTCTGGGCGAGGGTGTCAGGCCCTTATCGGCCAACAAGCGAGGGTTTGATCCCTCTCTTGGATCTAGGTGAGGGCTCAATGCCCTGCCTATGGCTGACAAGGGTGCGGAGGCCCTTGCCCTAACCAGCCTATGGCTCCGGTGACCTCATCAACCAAGAGGGTAAAGAAAAAGAAAAAGAGAAAAATACAAAAAAAATTCTAAAATATATATATATATATATATATATATATTTAAAAAATTTCCACGTTAGTGCCGACCATACCACGTAAGATCGTCGGTATTTATGTTAGCAATTTCCGGCTTATATTAGTCAAATAGATTGAATTGATACAAATGCAAAAAGTTTAGGACTAAATTGGTTCAATTAAAAATTTATAATTGAATTGATATCAACGTAATAAATTTATGATCATTCTTCTTTTTTTCTTTTTATTTTTCCCCTAGCATGAAGTTAGAGGATAAGAATGCAATATTTCAAGTCTTGTTTGGAGCCAAAGACAGCTTGTGAATTAATGCCAAAGAAAGATCCACATTAAAGTTACTCATCGAAAGCAAGACCTGATATAATCGATTGTTACAACGGTGAACACTTTCAATTTGTCCATATAAGGGGCGTTTGAAGTGTGCTTGGTAACTACTTTGCTCTTAAGAATAATTTCCACTTAGAAATGATTCATTTTTATTCTATTCTTGAGAATAATTTATGGGCATTTGAAGGCATTTGGTAACTGTTTAAAATTTTTATTCTTGGAATAGAAATACATTTGATATGACTCTTAAATTTTTTGTTCCTTTTGATTTTTAATACTGTTATTATATTTTTCTCTTTTTTTCTTTTTCCTTTAGTCTTCTTCTTCCTCCTTCTTTGTGGTTGGTTGCCAAAGACAGCGATGGCCGGCAATCGGCTAGGTGAGGTTCGGTGAGTTCGTTAGAGGCTTGCCTGGCCACCGCAAGCCTTAGCCTCGCAAATTTGGGCGAGGCCAACCTCACGCCGCTTAGGTGAGGTCAAGCCTTGCCCAAATCTGCAAGGCTGAGGCCGCCAGGCGAGCCTCTGGCAAACTTGCCAGACCTTGTCTAGCGGTCGTTAGCCACCGCCGCCGTCGCCGGTGGCCAACAGTGGCTAATGACTAGTTAGAGGAAATAAGAAAAGAGAAGAAGAGAGAAGTAGAAAAGAAGAAACGAGAAAAAGAAAAAATAGATTTTGGTTTAATTCTGGAATTATTTCAAGGAACAAAAAACTAACTTTTTTTTACTTTATTGATTTTGTTCCAAATCTATTCTCATGAACCAAAAAAAAAAAATGATTTTTGTTTCCAGGAACAAAAAATTTAGTAAATAGATTTCCATTCTAAATCTATTTGCGAGTGCATTTAGGCACTGTTTGGTAACCATCCAAACAGTACCTGATTCTGATTTTTTGTTCCCAGAATTAATTTGGGAACAGAATTGTGTTTGGTAAAATTTTTGTTCCTAGTTTTGGACAAGAATTGAGAATAAAAAAAATGTGATTCTTGTTCCGGGAACAAAACTGAGAATCAAATTTCTTCTTCTTCTTCTCTTTTCTTCTTCTTCATCGACCGCCATCCCGCGACCGCTGCCTGCCGCCGCCCGCTGCCGTTCGCCGCTGCCGGTCGTCGCCGTCCGCCGCTGCCAATCGCCGGCAATCGGTCCGGCGAGCTCGCCGAAGGCTCGCCAAGCCAAGGCGAGGTCCGGCGAGCTCGCTGGAGGCAAGCCCAACCACCGGCGAGGCTCGCCTAGCCCTGCCGGTGGCCAAGCAGGCCTCGCCGGTGGCCAGGTGAGCCTCGCCCAGCCCCGCCAATGGCCAAGCAGGCCTCACCCAGGTACTAGCGAGGCTCGACCAACGAGGGCCGGCGACACTCCGGTGAGGTCATCGACCCTCATCTGGCCGGTCGCCGGTCCGGCGACCAGCCTGAAGAAGAAGAAGAATAGAAAAAAGAGGAAAAGAAAAGAAAAAATTATAAAAATTAAAAGAAATTGATTTGGAACAACCAATGAAGCACGGTATCAAACGTGATTATTTGTAATCAAAATTTTGTAAAGTTACCGAACGCATTATTTTACTCGAATCGGTTCAGGGAATATAATCGTTACCAAACACACCCTTAGCAATCAATTAAATAGTAATTAATTCTATTTTTTTTTTGTTTCTAGAAATAGATTTAGAACAGAAATTTGTTTGGTAAATTTTTTATTTTCAAAAAAAAATCCTTTTTCTTTGTTCCCAAAAATAAATTTGGAATACAATCAAAAAGTAAAAAAAAGTATTTCTTTGTTCTCAAAAACAATTCTAGAATCAAGTTCAAACCCCTTTTTTTCTCCTTCTCTCTTCTTCTTTCTTCTTCTTCCCGCAATTGGTCATCGGCTACTCCGCTGCCACCAACAGTGGCCAACGACTAGCTAGGCGAGGTCCAACGAGCTCACTGGAGGTTGCCTGGCCACCACGAGCCTCAACCTTGCAGATCTAGGTGAAGCTGAGCCTCGCCAGGCCACCGATGGGGCTCAACCTGGCCAAGACGTGGCGAGGTTGGCCTCGCCTTGGCTTGGCGAGGCCCAACCTCGCTAGTGGCTGGGTGAGTCTTGCCTTGCCAAATCTGGTGAGGAGAGCCAGGCGAGCCTGACCTTACGCCACTTGGGCGAAGTCAAGCCTTGTCCAGATCGCGAGACCAAGGCTCGAGGTGGCCAACAAGCCTCTAGCGAGCTCACCAGACCTCGCCTAGCTAGTCACTGACCACAAAGGAGGAGGAAGAAGAAAAGAAAAGGAAAAAGAAAAAGAAATATAATAAAAGTATTAAAAAATGAAAATAAACAAGAAAAATCAAGGGCTCTATTAAACACATTTCTAATTCAAGAATAAAAATTTTGGGTGATTATCAAATACCTTCAAATGCTCAAAAATTGTTCCTAGAAATATAGGGCGTATTTGGTAACGTTTCTGTTTCCGAGAACAATTTCTTATCGAAATGATTATTTTTTATTCGTTAGAACAATTCCTAAGCATTTTAAACCGTTTGGTAATTGTCTAAAATTTTAATTCTTGTAATAGAATTGCATTTGGTACCGTTCTTAAAATTTCTACTTCAAATCATTTTTTTTTTTATTTTTTAAATAATTTTTTATTTTTTCCTTTTTATTCTTTTCTTTTTTTCCTTTCTTTCTCCCCTTCTTCTTCTTCAAGGTGGCCGGTCGTCGTCCTTGGGATGACCGGCGACCGACCAGACAAGGGTCGGTGAGGCCGTGCCTCGTTGGCCAAGCTCGCATAGCCGAGCCTTGGCTAGGCGAGCTTGGCCTCACCGGATATGGGCGAGGTCAAGCCTCGCTCAGCCATGGCTAGGCTGAGCCTCATCGATGGCCGGGGGAGGCCTCGGTGAGGCCCACCTCGCCTTGGCCTGGCAAGCCTTTGACGAGCTCGCCAAAGCTCACCGGACTGGTCGCCGACGACCAGCGGCTGTGGGCGGCAGACGGCAGTAGACAGTGATGACGACGGTAGTTGAAGAAGAAGAAATAGGGAAGAAGAACCAGAAAAAATAAAAAATAAAAAAGAAAGAAAATAGGTGCTTGATTCTAGAATTGTTCTTGGGAACAATGAATCAACTTTTTTTTTTTATTTCTTGATTATGTTCCAAATCTACTTAGGGAACAAAAAATATAAATTTGTTAGAACAAAATAATAGAAATTTGTTCCTGAGAAGAAAATAATAGAAATTTTCATCGTTTGGCAAGTTAACAAAGAGGCTCATAATAAAAAAGAATCATTTTTTAGTGAAAATTGTTCAAATGGTTATCAAACGCATCCTTAGTAAGCATTCTGTTTTTAAGAATAATTTTTGCTCAGAAATAATTTTTTCAAATTTTATTCCATGTACAAATTTCTAAGCATTCGAATGTGTTTGATAACTGCACAAAATTTCCATTCTTAGAACAAAAAAGAATAGAAATGCATTTAGTACAACCCTCAATTTTTTTTTTTTGACATAGAATTTTTTAAATTTTTTAATAATTTTTCGACATTTTTCTTTTCCTCTCTTCTTCTTTCTTCTCTAGTCGGTCGTGGGCCGGCCTTGGCAATGGTCGGCAACCGAGCAGAGATAAGAGCTAGCAGCCTCGCTAGCCTTAGGAGAGGTCGCCAAACCTCATCTCTAGCCGATCATCGACCATCGCCAAGCCTGACAACCACTAGAGGAGGAAGACGAAGAAAAGAAAAAAAGAAAAAAAAAAGACTTGTTTCTAAAATTGTTTTTAGGAACAAAGAAATAATCTTTTTTTCTTCTTGTTTCATTACGAATCTATTCACCACGATCTATTCTCACGATAGAAAAATTAGCTGATGTTGCCAAATGGATTTTTGTGCTTTTTTTGGTTATGGAAAACAGAAATAATGACGAATTAGCCAATTAGGGCCATAATGTCTTTTTGGGGAGCAAAGGAAATGCATCTCAAGCCATAGGCACAAGGGAATTAATGTCACTTCTTCAAGGCTAGATAATTGATCTTCCCATCCAAAGCAATTTACTCTTTCCATCTAGCACTTACCCAATTTGTATATACTCGTTCCGTACGATTACTTATGTGATATGATCACTGCTCCAATTGAATAAAGAAACCAACACCCATATCGGACAAAATGCTAAATCACGAGAAACATCGCTCGATACGATGCCAAGAGAGTCCTTCCAAAGCATCGACTTTCTCCTTCTTCGATACATGCTTCGCCGTTCGAGGAGCAATGATTGAATAATAATTCGCCATCATTTCTTCTTTCTTCCTTTTTCCTTGGAAATTTCGACGCGGCGAATATGTATATATGCCCGAGCTTACGTAGGCCAGAGTTGAAAGGGGAAAAAAAAAAAAAAAAAAAAAAAAAGGTAAAAAGTTGAAAATGGAGCTAAAGGGCAGCATCGGATCAAGCGCCGAATAACAATCGAGAGATGGAAGGAAATATTCTCAAGACTATATTATATTTTCCGTGGAACATATGCCCTTTCCTTTTCATAGTGCCGAATGACTATTTTATATATATTGCGTGGGGGAAAAATGCGCGCACCGAGAGCCGGCGCACGAGCCCCGCGAGGGGCAAAATCGTCAAACCGCGCTCCCGCCCGGGAGGGCGGCGAAGTCAAACGGCACGCGGGGGTGCTCTCTCGTCGCGGTCGGCGAAATCCCCAAAACGGGTCTCCGACAGGGTCCGACGGTCCGGTCCCCCCCACTCGCTGGGCCCCGCACGTGTGGGGGGAAGCAGCATCCAATGAGAGCGATCCGTCGAGGGTGGGGAGCAAAGATGCTCCGATGCGCCCGACCGCACCCGGTCCCGCCTCCCATCCTCGTCCTCCTCCTCGTCCTCCTTCCCTTTCTTCTCCCCGGAGTTGGACTGGGCTTCGAAATCTCAGAGCTTTCTCCGAACTCTCCCCCTCTTTCTCTCTCTCTCCCCTGCGAATTGAGCCACGCCGCCCGGCCGTTTCGTCATCATCGTCGTCGCAAATCGACGGCTGCGGTTCGCGGGTGGTTGGGGTGGGTGCGTGGGGTCGGGAAGTGAATTGGGTTCTGATCGAGCTGGGAAATTGAAGGTGAAGTTGATTCCTTTTTCTTGGGTTCCCCCCTTTTTGGATTTTCTTGATCATGTTCAGCTGAAGCTCGCTTCTTGATTGTGCTCCGGAGCCGTGTAATTTTAGCTGTCCGGGCCTCGACGGGTTGGAATTTTCGATTTTTCAGTGTTTAGCTGAACGCCCGAGCGTTAATTTTGGTTGGTGCTTGCCATTTCTTTCCCCTGGGTTTTGGAATGAAGGGAATTGGTCCCGGGTCTTGTGGTTTCTTGTGATTTTGAGCCGGTTTTCCATCAATTTGTCGAGTTCAGTCGAGTTTGATGAGAAGTTAGGACCCTATTTCATGTTGTGCAGAAAAGAAGGCTAAAGATAAGAAGAGAATTGAATAAAGGAAGAGGAAATCCTAGTAATAAGTTCAACTGAATCGATTTCTGTTTCTTGCCTGCAAGAATTGGCGAGATAGTTTCGTTAGGCTCTAGTTTCTATTATTGTCTTTCTCAATCTACTCTGCCTAGTAGACTTTTGGGGAAAGTTCTGGTCCTTGGATAATTATGGAAATAAGTAAAAGAGCCAATTTTGGGTTGACTCTAAGGGCAAAGATTGTGCGGTTTTATCAAGTTTTTGGGCTCTCTTTTGGGTATTGGATTTTTCATTGAAGACGGTCAATTTTCTTTTTATAAGTTAGCAACATGCTCGTTGGGTGTGATAGTTGTGGACTTTGTAGATTCATTGTAGCTGCGTTATGATGAGCGGTGGTGCTTTGCTTGGAAATACATGTTTTAAAGGTGTAGCACCTTCGAGCCGCACCTGAATTTGGGTAGAGCAGCGATGCTGCAGCCATCTAATGTTTGGTTGAGTACCTCAAAAGAGCTAAAACAGGCCTTTGAAAAGCTGTAACTCTATTCAGGGAAGCTGAGCCAAGCATCCTGTTTAGAGCTGTAATACCTGGAAGTTGGATGGAATAGCTTCCTAAAAGCTCCTTAGATTCTTAAGCAGCATATCTTGTAAGTAGTCATACATTCTGAAAGATGAAAATCAATAAGTTGATACCCCTGGTTGCTCTAGGGCCAATGGGGAAGGAAAGGGACTGGGAAGCTTTAGTTGGAGTTGAATGTTCTTGTTGTAGTTACCTTAACTATTGGTTTTCTGACTTTTAGTTTTTGGTGTCGTGGAAGATTATGTTTGCATGTTTTCTAGACATGCTGGAAACAATTCTTTGCCCCTGTTAATCTTTCTGTGCATGAGTTCATGAAGTTGTCTGCTTTTTTATTTCTTTTTTTTTTAATTGATATTGGATCTCTTTTATCACACTCTCCTCAACCTTTTTATGCCAAAAGTCCAAACAAAACATTGTTTTATGCAAAGTGTCTACAAATCTTTATCATACTGAGTTGTGCATTTTATGCTCAGATGATAGTGTGCCTTTTGACCAAGTGAAGTCTTTAACAATCCTAATCTAAAGCGATCATATGGCTATTGAAGAAAGTGCACCAAATGAAACTGGTCCTGAAGGGGTGAAGCCTGAAAACAGCCCTCAGAATGGAGGTGATACACCTCAGCCTGATCGGAAATCAAATTCAAAAGAATCCCCTGGATGTGGCGTGGGGCTTCAAGGGGTACAGTCAAAGGAACCTTTAGCATCAGAGCTGACCCCTGAAATTGTTAAGCATGGGTCACAATCTGGTCAAGAAGGCAGCACTCCTTCTATCAGTTATGAAAAGAGTTCAGAGGATGGATATAATTGGCGAAAATATGGCCAGAAGAATGTTAAAGGAAATGAATTTGTGCGTAGCTATTACAGATGTACGCATCCATACTGCCCTGTGAAGAAACAAGTGGAGCGCTCGCGTAGTGGCCGGATTACCGATAACATCTACTTAGGCGAGCATAGTCATGCTAGCCCACAGAAGCACCTACCAGTGGCTGTCAGCTTTGCCGTGTCTATAGTTGAGGAGAAACCAGAGAAGCCTTCCCCAATAAGCATGCAAGGTATGGGGAGTATCAATTTGCTTTCTCTTTTCCCTTTAAAAAATGTGGTGAAATCAATTGGCTCTTAATTTTGTAGACAAATCATCAGAAGTGAAGAGGGAGGCATCCCATCAGGTCGATGACAAAAAACCTCCTCAGCTTTCGGTTCCCACTCCTGCTGATGTGAAACCTGTGGTACCAGCAATAGTCAAGGTACAGGATGAAATAGCTACTGATGAGGATTCTCCTGGTTCAAAAAGAAGGTAGGCAGTTTCTTGCTAGTATTGGTTGAGCGGAAAATTTTAGGTTTTTTATTTTTTTCCTTTTAACTTTGGTATTGGAAGTTTTTCTTAAATATTTTTCCTTGATATTCCACAACAACAACCCCCCCCAAATAAAACGAAAAAAAAAGAACTCAAGCTTTGCCACTGCTTGCTAGGTCGTGTAAGTTGCCTTTTCTTTAACTATCAGAACAATTGAACAGGAAAAAGGACAGTTGCAACACAGATATCCCTTCAGGGGATAAGCCTACCACTGAAGCACGCATCATTGTTCACACTGTGAGTGAGGTTGATATTGTCAATGATGGGTACCGTTGGCGCAAATATGGCCAGAAAATGGTGAAAGGCAACCCTAATCCGAGGTAGGCACTGTTAGTGCTTTGTAATTGTACTGTACTTCCATTTGATTAATCTTCAACTTTGTGGCATGCATAACAGTTCTTTCAATTTATGGAGTAAGAAATAACTTAAGCAAGGTAGGCTGGCATCACAGCCTGTGGCATTGAGCTGGCCTCCTCAGTAGCTTATGTAGATTAGCGTCTCATTTTCCTACTTGTGGCAATAAGGGCGACTCTCTGTCAACTTATCCACCATCAACCCCATAAAAAACCAAACTTTGCCTTCGATGTAATGCAAGGTGCTTACGAGGATGAGGCAAGATACTAGAAATCTGTTGATGTACTTAAAATAATTGGGCTAGTTTCATAGTTGCATTTTAAGGCCTTGAATTGCTACTTGCATTTCATCCTCTTCCACTGAGATTTTTATCTTAGTTATTAATGCAATGTCCCATCAGTATTGATTTTCCCTTTTACCCATTGTTCTCTTATCTGACGATGAGATGTGTATATTAGCAGAAAACCCTCTTAAACGTGAAAAGAAATGGAACTCTCTTGTCTTATCTGGCAATAGCCTTGGTGTGGACTGACCCCTGCTTGTGCATTGCAGGAGTTACTACAGATGTTCAAGCCCCGGATGTCCAGCTAAAAAGCATGTGGAGAGGGCGTCTCATGATGCAAAGTTGGTCATGACCACTTATGAGGGTCAGCATGACCATTCTGTCCCTCCTTCAAGGACAATCATGCCTAACCCTGGGGGATTCAATGGTCATGCAACCACCCAAAGTGGAGATGTGAACATCAAATCTCCGGATGGTGAGACTGTGTCTCACAGTGTTGGGGACAATGCTAGTTCAGCTTCTGGGAGTAAGTCAACCGACCAATCCAACGGCAAGGCTGAAGAAACATCGGGAACTGGTGATGAAGTTGGGGATAGAACAGTATTAAATAATGATTTGGGTCCTGAGGATCGAATTAGTGAGCAAAAAGAAGACCCGTCGAGTACTAAATCAGGGGACCGTGATCCTGTTCATCTCGACTCTGTCGTGAATGTGATGGGGGAGAATTCACACCCACAGCAACAACCATCTAATGCAGCAGCTGTTCAAAGCTAAACCAGTGTCCCAATCTGTAATGTTCAACCCGCGCACAAAACGTTCGCCGAGGCTGTACTATTTTTCTTATGTTAATGTATGAGTGATCAGGTGTGGCATAGGTCATTGGAAGTTGCCTAAATTTGGTAACAGATGTTTAGAATTAACTCTGCACTGATGATTACATATTAGTCAAAATATTATCAGTTGATAACAGATCCATGGAGAATCAAATGTGAGAGCAATCTATTTGTTCTTAGAAGCTCCCTGGCACTTGCAAAGAAATCATTTCTCCTTCATGCCAAATCATTTGTATAATTAAAGCCACGTAGGGAAAATTGAGCAAATATGAGACAGCTCTTTAACCTATGTAACAATGGGGCATACTTGTTTTCTTTGAGTGATTGAACAGTTCGATGAGTATGCTACTGGCTCGTATGGCATCTTATCTTTAGTGTGAAAGGGGTAAACGTAATGAAATGATCTCACAAACTTTTAAGACTTCATCTCTGGAAGAAAGTATTATCTTCTCGACTATCCAAGCAAATTGATATAACGGTGAGGGAGAGAGGTTGCCAAAATCCTCTCTTTTTAGGAGAAACAAGGTCCAGCTCTTTTTACTAGTATCCACTATCCAGTCATACCCTGTAATTCAAGCAAACACGTAAACGCTAGGAATTCTTATAATGTTCGACGCCTTCCCAACATCATTACATGACAAACTCATAAAATCCGTGGCCGCATTCAATATAAAGTAGTTGGAGGGGGGCAGCAGTGAACTTTTAAAAGCATTCCCTCTTTGAAAAAATTTGCACCTGAGTTTCAGTATAGAAGTCGCCAAAAAAAAGGTTCCAACCCAGTGCAAATGAGTTTGTCCTATCTTTGTCAGTGAAAGAGTAAAGCATGAAATCTGGAGACTATACAATGTGAACAGCTTCAAACACCTCATTAAAGGTAGCGAGCTAAATGATTACAAAGGAACGAAACATGAAAAGAAGAGGAACAATTCCAGCTGCTCCATCATGCCGTCTTATCCTTTCCCGGATTATTTCACTTCCATGCACAGGACGCTACCAAGTCCCGGTTCATCCATCCCAAATAAAGAGCTCCATCTCTCTCCTCAAGCCTATATCTGTGAGAGTAATTCTCCAACAGCGTCTTTATGGTGTTGTTCACTAGGGAACTCAAAGGGAATGGTGTAAATCCTGCCATGGCAAAACGCAACCTCCACTTCCCCAGAAGCTCGTGCCTTTCGACTCTCTCAGCCCCCTCGCACGCGATTATATTGACAACATCTCTTGCCAGGCAGTGCTGCTCTACGTTAATCCTCTCCTTGTGCTCTCTGTGAAGAGTCACATCGATCGACTCGAACATGGCTGCATAATAGTCCATCGCCTCGATGAACCGTGGCAAAAAGGCAGCAGTATTCGTGTTAGATTCTTGCTCCACTAGGGTCACCACCTTCGGTGACAGGCTCTTGACCAGCCTCAGGAGCCGGTCCCGATGGTTCTGAATGCTCACACTCTCATCAGGCATGTGGTGAAGCATAAACGCGAAATTTACGGCCAAAGCCTCCCCGGGCCTAACATCAAGATGGTGAAGCAGTAAATCCGAACCTGGTATCGATGCAGCATGGAACTCGAATGGGACTTTGTACAACTGAGCAAGCTTAGTAAGCCTCTTCCCCACAATTTCCAATCCTCCTCCACGGGCATAAGCTGATGTGGAATCATCAAAACCAGTTATTCTTATGTGGGGTGGCCCGCCAGGCCTTGCTGCAAATGCCTGGATTAAAGTGATCCACTGGCTGCCCTGACCAATTTGGAAGTCAACGATGTGGACTCTATTCTCATCCTTCATTGCGTCGGCTATCGCCCCATTTGCTGACATGTATCCAAATTTGAAGTATGGACAGACCTCATATAAAATGTGCATGTAGGAGAGGAGCTCTGAGCTTTCAGGTTCTTTGCATCGCAGAGCTTTATAGATGGAGCTTCCTGAGGAGGCCAAACGTGCAACGAGACCTTCCAACATATACGCTCCCAGCCGCTGGATCGGTTCCCCAGAAACTGAGACCATTTCACGCAACTCATCCATCAAGCAGTTCGCTGTCCATAGATCATTTTCTGAAACTGCCTTCGCAGAGGCAATGAGGACTCGTTTCAAATCCTTCCGTTCTATTGCATCTTTTAGTTTGCTCCCCGGTAGAGCTACATGGATCCCCTTCTGGAAATTCCTGTCATAGTTAATGGAAATATCCGAATCAGGTCCAAGCATTACGTTCTCCAATTCTCTCAGCTTGTGCAAAAAATCATTTGCATCGTCAGTGACACAAGATCCACTTATGGAGGAGGCGTAGGTATTATCCGGGGAGTGTAGCGCATCAGGTGGATAAGACACAGAATCTTGCAATGATACGGGACTCCCATCGGATGAGAAGCTGATGGTTGATGGTGGGTTGTATATAGCACAACCTCCACTAGCGGAGGATGACTCAAGGGTGCAGTAGGAAGGGTAACAATCTAATGTATGAAACTGAGGCAAGCAATAGGTGCCGATCTCAAGAGAAGACTGATAACAAATTTTGTTCGACATGCTTAAATGACTCTTCTTCTGTGATGTTTGCATCTGACCAACGATTCACTTTGGAAGACCACCTGCTCACTATATGGCAGGGTAAAACTATCAAGTTCGGTTCTCAGTTTGCCAGTTAACTTGCATATTGATGAGCTCAAAACTCAATGGTAGCGAGATCTTATCCAACCAAGTGGCCAAACCCTGCACACCACAAGTTGAATATATTAGTGACTTTTTCCACCCCACAAAGAGGATGTAATGCACTAATGCAAAACATCTCCAAGTAAAGATGCATCGGCATGAACGATGATGCCGAAAAAGTACACAGATTAAAGGTAGTTTAGAAATATTAGAGGCAGGGAAGGTCATAAGGATGCAAATATCCTCCTGCTGATGGAAGAGATACAGCATGCTCATTCAGGCAATGAACTCTTCTACAGGAGAGGTCTGTGGAATGTGGCTATGCACAGAAGCCCTAGAATTACAGGTATAGTAAAGTGAAGGAGAAACCATGATTAAGAGAGGTAGTAATACTAGCGTAATAAAGAGAGGAAAGAGAGAGAAGACGAGGGAAGATCATTGAATTATGACAGGCTTCAGGAAGGACAAGAACCATAAAACGAGTTTGACAATCATAAGTAAAGTCATGCCAAGCCTTGAAATCGGCAAATAGAAAACTGCATTCTTCTGCATCTCAATCATGAATTTGAACCACAATTGAACAAGGTTTAAGAAATGATATTTTATTCTTCTAAAGCACACCGGGCAACCTTGGTGACTTCCTTTTTCTTCAACGAGAGAGAAGGCGATGGCTTTATGTTTTGCAGAATGAGGACCTGGCTATAGAATAGTCCGGTAAAACCTGATAGACACTTAGAAATTCAGTGACTTAAAATGCAAGCACAGAATGTCTTACTCGCTGAGCATCTCACAGCAGAAAGGGTATACAGGATTACTAAGGAGGATATATGCTCCTGTCCATTATTCTTTATTTTGTCCATCTCGCTTTACTATCTGAAGCATTTTCCGCTTCTTAACATCCAACCCAAGAAAGTAAGTCTACTCAGCAAAGGCTGACAAACCAAAGCCAGACAAGAACAAGCAAAAATTCTCGCATGAAAAATCATGATATTGCATGTCACAAGCCATTTAGCATTGCAAGCAAACAAAACATAAATCAGATTAAGCTGATTACTCATCCAAGAACCCCAGGTCTGAACGTCTATCGTGTGGAGATAGCTGCTCTCTATATGCAGATTATAATCTTTTCGTTCAGGTATTTGAGAGTGATCTCTAGGCAAAAAAAGAAAAATCACTCCGGTTAATACCTAGTGGAACAAATAACTCATCTGAGTTTTGGCACATTGTTTGCTCTAAGATTTGAATAGAACTTTGCTTGAATTATTTCCTCTCCACATTATATGAAGGATAATCTCATGAAATTAACGCCACACCTTGCGGGAGGTGTCCAGAGAGGGCTCCAACCCGTATGAAAGTACAGATGGAGCTCTTGATGTGATTGATTCAGCTGAAAAACATGCTTAAAACAAGCGATTCTACGTTTATTTTATATGAGGAAAAGAAGGATGGATGGACCACATTTGACCTGAAGTGATCGACAATCACATCCTGGAAAAAACAGAGCACTTCGCTTTCAGCTCCACGTCGAAACGATGCGACTAATTCCTACTTCACTAGAAACCCAATTGCCTATATCTATCACCACGATAAATTAGGTAAGCCAATTCCCAAAGGAGATTAGCAATGCAATCAGCAAGGAGAAGACGAACATTCGAGGATGCTCCCATTTCCTAGAGAGACAGGTTTCCTCAACAACAACAACAACAACAACAAATACCAAACTAACAAAATGCAATTTCAAAATTCAGAGGAGACACTCTTTCCATTCCTCTGCCAAAGCCAAAAGCTTCCACCCTCAGAGTCATCAAGAACACACGAATCCCAAGAACAGAGCAGAGAACATGTCAGTGTCACTCACCTAAACGAGGGAAGACGCCAAAACAGCCCACGACCCATCAACCCTCCACGAAATCTGAATTGAGAAGCAAAGATTTCAAGTCATGTCTGACGATCCATCACCCAAAACTTCGTCCACCAATCACTCAGCTCCAGTGAACAGAGGACGAGAAAACAGAGCGCAAGAAAGGGAGGAAATTTGGGAAATGAACAGTTCTCGAAGCAAGAATGGGGCGGTCCCAAACTCCAACGAGCTGTTGAAAAAACCGACCTCGAGCGAGGAAATCAATGTTTTCAGTGAGCTCCCGGCGGAACTGGTTCCATGGGCCTTTCTTCTTTCTTAGGGAGAGGAGAGAAAGCCACGCTCCCCCGCTGCAGAGGAACCAGATTCTATTTATAAAATAATGAATCCCCTGTATTGCCCCGAAATTTCAACGAATCTACGCCACTGCCATCTGGAAGCCGGGGTGCCCGAAATGACAGATTGGCCCTCGGAGTGACCCAAGAAAGGCTCCCCATGTCAGTCAAATTGAGTTGGAATTTCGTATTTAGAACGGGTCGTCTAAACATTCCAATTCGACCTTCTCGACAAGAGATGACTAAAGTGATTGGTTCCCAGTTTGGTTCAGTTCCACTTAAAAATAAGAACCGGTTCTCATTTTTTGGGACTAGAGATTAGACCAGATGATCCTAAAATTGGGAACCGGACCAGACTAACTGGTTCGGTCCAATCCAATCAAACCCGCCACTTAAAAAAAATAAAAAATTAGAATTATTACAATCTAGGATTTATTATTATTTTAAAAAAATATAATTTTTTTTTATTAAAAAGTGTCGGTGCGATTCTCCTCCGAAACTCCCGAACCGAACGGCGAATATGAAATTGGGAACTGGACCAACGCTCCTGGGAATTGGACCAAACCAATCGGTTCAATCCGGTTTAAGCGGGTCTCGATCTAGGCAGTCTGATATGCTTACCCCTAGAGACAACGTATAACGCTGTCTTAAGATTGCTCGGGGCTAGAGACATGATTCCATAATTAACGAATGACCAACCAATCGATTCTACACAGACGCGCAATGCCCTAGAGGCAGCCTCGAGAACTCAGGAACGTGAATTTGGACTTAAAACGGTTCTTCAAACAAGATTACAGGTTAATGTGCTAAGTTCATGAATCGATTATTCCGATTTACCCTTTGGCAAAAGTTGGCGCGCATTATTTTATGAATTGGGTACCGAGTTCCATTTTTCGCTGCAAGAGGACAAGATGGAACGGCGGATGAATTTGGACGGTAAGGGGAGAGAACCTTCGTCTTTGCTTCCTTGCATTTGCCACCAAAATCGTTGCCCTCGCATCACTTGATGTCGATGGCGAGCCATGCCAAATGATTCGGATTTGGATCACGTGGAGAGTCGAGTACCGAGATCATGGGTCCATGGGGAAAATTGTCCAATCGGTCCTCCTTCTGCCTATCGTGCGAATGTCGATTCAGCTCCAGACTTTCTGATTCCGCTAGCCAAGTCATAAACCTTCGCGCGAAACTTCAATATGATCCTCCAGATCAATTTTCGCTGAAAGTATTATATTGAAATTTTACATAAAAATTTAGAATCAAATTTGGAAAATTGAAAAATTAAATGACTAAATTAATATCCGTACAATAAAATTTAAAACTGATTGGGCGATTTTCCTCTAATTCGCTTCTTTTTCTTTGTCAAAGTGTGTTTATTATATTATTTATTAGTGACAAAAGGTGCTTATCTCCTTTCCACGTCTGCCTCTATCTTCTTTATTCTTTTGGATCCAAGCACCTCTTCCGGGTTCCATCGTGAATTTGTACGAACCTCCCCGAGCGGTCAAGAAGCGTGACTTAGTCCTTCTTGTCCTTTTCCCTTTCCCTACCATTCTAGAAAAAATCAAATCATCAACTTAGCAATAGTGACAACAATTATGAGATTCAAATGAATTTAAAAGCCCTGATCACGTGAAAAGAAGAATGAAATCTGGGATTGACATCCGCTGTTGAAAATGCGACCCTGCTTCCTCACTTACGTACCAAGGTTGTTGGCAGTCTCAGACACAACATGCTTCCTAATCATATTGATTCGTCACTGTAAAATCGTCAATCATTTATGAATCCGTCACTAATTTTTCAAAGACAATTCGTGCACGTAATTACATTCACGCTGAGCCAATTGAGTCGCCCCCCTGGGAAGTTGCCTGAAAGCCAGGAGCGCTGGTGCAGTAATCGACGGCGGAGAGGAAGCCACCGGGGCTCTACGGCTGGCGTTTCACGAGTACGGGGCGGATGGGCATTGTGGTAATTTTGGGACGAGATGGAAGGGCATAATCGAGAAAACATAGCGGGACATAAAATAAAGCTCTTCTTAGCCTTTTGGCCCTACCCGGCCAAAGTGGGGACAGCCAAGAGTCTTAAGTGAAAAGTGACCGTGCAATTAAATTAAAAAAGCACAATATTATGAATAATTCTAATATTATTAATGCTTAAAATTAACACATTAAGTAACAAGACAATTTCATAAACGCATATTGAATGCGACTCACTCATTTTACATCCACTCGCACTCTCTATCATATCAAGTATTGTATCGAGTTTGAAAATCAATTTTGATACGGTAGACCCTTCTAATGAAGGGTTAAAACTATGAAAATCTCAAATTATATATTTGTGATAAATTTATTTGAAATTAATTTTTTAACCACGAAGAATCTAAAATCGATACACTCGAGATAAATTTACTCTCTATTTTTATGTTAAATTATTGAGTTAGATAAAAAAAAGTTTTGTAGTGATCCTCGGAATATTAATGATACATAGAAGGATATCTATGTATATCCTTTCAATTCAAAATTTGGAAAAAGAATATAATAATCGAACATTTCTTCTTTTTCATTTCTGCCAAATATTTTTTATTGATGCTAATAGTTTAGCAGGAGAACTTGTTTTATTAGAACTAATATTTATATTTCCGGAGTTAAAAATCCTTTCTTCTCTTTTGTCATTTTTTCTATTTGATTCCTGTTTGTGCTTGTTCATTATACCAGTTCGTGGTTTTACACTCCGTATGGTTTTCATGGTAATAATCCAATTTAATAAAAATTAATGGAGAGTGATTTCGATTACAAATATATCAACTTGGAATTTTTTATAGTTTTAGATTAAAGTAAATTTATCACAATTATATTAATTTATAATTTTTTTGTGATAAAAAAATTAATTTTGATAAAATTTATCACATACGTGTCAGTTCATAATTCATGACATCTGGCACAACGCCTCGTGCTTCCGTCTAATCATCGAACATGCCACCTTCCGGGCCCTGTGACGATGACGGCGATGACGACGACGGGGGAGCTCCATCATCTTCCCTTTTGGCAACATTTGCGGAGCCTCTCTCTCTCTCTCATTATGTCCACGAGCATATGATTCCTCCTCCCGTGTTGCCCCTCCACCCCACCCACTCGGGCCAGGACGACGACGACGATGTAAAACCACCCGCGCGATTCCATCATTTTTTTTACATCGTTTCAAGACCGTTCCGGTCACATCGGCAAAAGAGTGGGGACTTCGTTTTCAGATGTACACAAATGGGTCGGTCGCTTTCCCAGTTCTTAGTTCAATGTATCGCGGCACTATGTAGTTATTACAATAGATCGGTGCATTTGATTAGCGGACTAATCTTGGATCAATGTGTTTTTTTTCGTGGAATGTCGGGCTGGAGGATTTTAATATGATTAAGGTTAGCGCATGCCCGGTCGATTGGTGCTTTTGCAAGCGACGTCCAATAATTCTATCTGAGTTAACTCCACTGGACTTTTACCATTCTGTAGACTAAAATATTCGATCGAGACCGCGTTGTTTCTCTGGCTTCTTCCGATATAAATGGAGTGTAATCTACGAGATAACGACATCGTAACTACAGCATTTTACGCGGTATATAACGTAATCAAAGTGCTTCCCAGTCATCCTCGGAGTATAAATAGTATAAATATCGGTTTGACACGTTTTGGTTCGAAGCTTATTTGTTTGTAACTTGGGATCTTTGGAAAAATTGCCCAATTGGTCCTAAACATATTGTAAAGATGACGATTTAATCTTAAACTTTTTGATTTTGACAATTTAACCCTAAACTTTTTGTGCAAAAAATTTAGTGTAGTCATTCTATATGGTTTTCGTCGAGAATCACTAACGTGGCAATCTAGTCATCATCATCGGTCATTTATGTGGCACACCGTCATGTCAACTGTTTCGAACGAAAATTGCCTAGAAGAAATACATTGGAATTTCATAAAAAAAAAATAGAATTAGATTGACAAAATTAAAAAGCTTAGGCCTAAATTGGCATATGTATAATAAATTTAGGAATGATTGGATAATTTTTCATGAGTCGAGAAAGATAGATTGCAAGACATTCGAATTTTGGGTGAAGTAATGAGAAGTAAGCCCTGGGTTACTTGTAAATTACCGAACTAATAGGGCATATTCTCTTTCTGGAGGAGAAATGCAATTTGAGCTGACCAGCTCTTTCTTTCTTTTCTTCTTCAGTAAATGGCGATTAAAATAATGGAGTTGTTCGACCAAAAAAAAAAAAATAATGGAGTTGATGTAATCCCGCAATCGATCGTGCTTTTAAACATAGGATTTGGCCAAAAAAGTGAAAAAAGAGTTGGGCGGGGGGGAAAAGAGGGAATCATGTTCTCCACTTTGTTTCCTGTTCGAAGATCAATGAACCTAAAAAGCTCGTGGCCCGCCATTTCTCCCATCGTATTTAAATCGTCCCTTTTTCTAAGTCCCGGTTCTCCAGAATTGGAACCTTGCGTCCGTCTGCCTACCGAAGATCTTCGGACCGGACTCGATCGGAGCGGCGTGGCTCCGACTTCGATACGACCCGGAACCCTTTTTTTTTTTTTTTTTTTAGTATATCATATACGACCAGAGGAAAAAATCGCAACTTGAGTGCGTCATCGGGGGGAAGTTTCATCTCATTTGCCGAGTAATGCGACTTATCATGCTCATAAAAAAATTGCGTGCCATGTGGGCTACTATCATCTCTATCGTCACCCCCGCCCGCCCCCATATCAGTGAATTTTTTAAAGGATTTTTAAGTCATCGGCGAAACGGGTTCGTGGTTATCATTGGCCAACATGGTCTTTGCTAGGACAATTAACTAGACCATCCTGCCTTTCCATTATTATTTTTTATTTTTTGGTTTATCTTTGTCCTTTTACTTTTTATCTCGAGCCTCATCTTTGCCCTTCCGGTGTCATGGAAAGAGATCCCAAAGATCCCATTCCCACAATTCTAAGACAGAGCTTTAATGGGGTCTCTGTCAGCATCTTGGGAAGTTCCTACTCAGACAAGCTACACACGTCCACTTTCAAGTACAACACACTCCCGTTCTTTTTTTTCTTTTCGCGACCGCAAAGGATGTCATTCATGGTGGCAATTTGCTTCGAATAGATTAAGAATTCGACATTAAAGAAGTGCAACGAATTGCGCGAAAGGGCATCGGTACTAGCAACTTGGCTGCATGTCTTGATTGTCACGGGCTCTTGAGACAGTGCAATCTTGGCAGATGAAACCCTAATTTAATATGGTGGCACTGTTCGAGATGACCTTCTTGGGGATTGATCCCAAAAAAAAAAAGGAAAAAAAGATGACCTTCTTGGTGGGGGATTTAAAGCCTGCAAAAAGAGACAGCACCAGCTTCTCCTTTGACAAACAGACCACCAGGTGGTCTTTTTTCCACTGAGCGTGAGAACTCGAGGTGGACTTCAACTTCTTGAATATAGTGCCTCCAGATCTAAGATCGCGTAGCATCTTTTTTCTGAATTTCATCCAGAAATTCTCAAGCGAACTCCGTGTGTCATGCTTCGGGTGGTCTAGGTTAGGACGTGCTCCATAATCATTATATTTTTTTATTTTATTTTCTTCAGTGAAGACGAGAGAAAATTTTTTTATCATCACTCGTTCTTGTTACTAGTCGTCACTATCTATCACCACTCGGAAGGTAGAAATTTTATATTATTATAAACGAATTTTTATTCTCAAGAACATAAATTTTGTATCATTCATTTAGGGAATGGAAATTGATTATCATTCGTGCCTTAAAAAGTCTTCAGACACTCTGAATTATGTTGAAATTCACGGTACTCTTGTCATGTCTAAAGGGTGATGAACCGTGAACTGTTTTGTTTTTTTCCTCCTCTGGGGTTCCATGTTGATGTCGGGCGTGGTACCGGAGACATTGACGACAATGGGGTAGTTCTGCAGTTTTGAATCCTGAGTTCTTGCCTCTCCATTTTCTCCCTCCATTTTTAATGATTCGTGCAGGGAGAAATTTGAGGAAGAGCCGTGCCGAAGTTCGAGGAAGGGAAGGAGACAAAAGCGAGAAAGGGAGAAAGGGAGGAGGGGGTCGATGATGAGCCTTGACTTTTGCATGCTAATTTTTTTCCCATCTCGTCCCCATCGTCACGCCGACCATGTTCGTGGCTTTTGCGAGATTGATTGATGACCTCCCAGGCTCCCACTTCGTGTTTTCAGTTCAGGCTTTTTAAAGCTCTCTCTCTCTCTATTCATCTGCATGGTTTTGTCCTCGTCTTTTCCGAAACCTGGGTCCAAGTATATGTCTTTGCATCTTTGCTGTCGTGCGGTCCCTCGTGTCTAGTCCGACCACGTGGCCCTCTTCGAAACGCGCACGATCGATTTTGCATGCATCCGGTAACACGCGAGTCGATCACGTGTAATTATAACATCTACTCGTTCGGACCACAAATCCCACGTTCGAAAAGGAGAGGCCCTCGTGTTGTGGCTTGATTCGAAACCCGGTCTCAAACGATCGCGCCGGTCAATGTGGACGTGGCGTCGGAACGAGTCCCTGCTCCAGCGTACGTGCGCGATTCCGATACAGGAGGCGGGGGGACAGGCCGGAATCGTAACACCCCCGCGGTCTCGTGACGTGATGGACCGATCGCCACGGGTATCTTCTGCATTTGAATTTCGAGAAAAGGGACGGACTCAAAAATCAAAAGAGCGGGACAACGTGTCTCCTTGTCTCGCGGGGGGACATGCATCCCTCTGCTGCATTCGTTTTCCGCGAGTCATCACTTCCCCTTTCGCATTAGGCCCCCCCCCTGGCGCCCCTTGGAAAAAGCCGAAATGAAGAAAGGCATCACCAGGAATCGAAATTTTGAAAGCGTCAAATTTGCCCAGAACGAGATTCGATTTCCGTAACTCGATCGTCCTGAAAGGAGTTTGACCCGAATTAGAGAAGTCTGAGATCGGAAATTGCAGCCAAATATTCCAAGTCAGTATATTTTGTTCTGTTGGGGACACGCTCCGCCTGTTCTAATCTTGCCTTAAGGAGATTGTAGACTTGACCTCCGTTGATTGTCAACCAAAATGAATACCAAACCCCGCACGCCTAATAAGAAACCATCCTCTCTCTCTCTCTCTCTCTAATTTTGTTTCAAACATTATATTGTTGACGTTCATGCCTTCTTGAAGTCAAATTAATGGAAAGGCTTCAAAGAATTCGACGTTGCCAAAGTAAGGTTGTCGTAGCCCTTCTTAGTAGTTTCTCATCTTGAAAGGCGCCGTGCTATACGGTCACAGGTAAGCGCGTAAGCGCGTCGACTATCGAGAACGTTTGCCTGACTCTAGAGCTTGTCCGACTCTCTTTTTTCAAATAAGACGGCATCTTCATCTGTGGCTCGAAGGCCGAGTTGAGTGCATTAACTATTGAGAATCACGCCCTTTCGAATTTCGATCATAGTCAAATCGATTCTGAATGTAATTCTGAATGTAATTCTCAATATTATAAGAGGTTTGGATAATGTTCATTCCCCCGTTGCACTAAATAGTAACTTTGTGTGAGTAGCCTCTCCAACTCTTCTTTTCAAATAAGACGGCCTTTTCATCCATGGATCAAAGGGCAAGTTCAATGCACTAACTATTGAGAATCACGCTCCTTCGAATTTTAATCACAATTAAATCGATTTTCAATATAATACTCAATACCATCCATGTCACATAAGAAGGTTGGATAATGTTCATCCCCCGCCGCACTAAATAGTAACTTTGTGTGAGTAGTCTCCCCACCTTTTCTTTTTAAATAAGACAGTCTTTTCATTCATGGTTCGAAGGCTGGGTTGAGTGCCCTAACTATTGAGAATCATGCCATTTCAAATTTCATTCACAATCAAATCAATTCTCAATGTGATTTTCCATGCTGTCCAAGTCACATAAAGGGGTTTGGATAATGTTCATCTCCAGCGGCACTAAATAACAATTTTGTGTGAGTAGCCTCCTCAACTCTCTTTTTCCAAATGAGATGGCCTTTTCATCCACGGCTTGAAGGCCGAGTTACGTGCATCAACCATTGAGAATTATGCCCTTCCGAATTTCGATCATAGCCAAATCGATTTTTAATGCGATTCTCCATGCCATCCTAGTGGTCGCATAAGAGGTTTGCATAACATTCATCTCCATGAGTAGCCTCTCCGACTCTCTTTCTCAAATAAGATAGCCTTTTCATCCACGGCTCGAAGGCCGGGTTAAGCGCACCAATTATTGAGAATCACGCCCTTCGAATTCCGATCTCATCCAAATCGATGATTCTCCAATGTCGTCAAAGTCGCGCGAGAGGTGGAATGACGTTCGTTCCCCGCTGCACCAGTGGCAACCTACTTTATGAGCAAGTTGGGGTGGCCAATCTCCGATTCTCGACCAAGAGGAGGAAGACCCCCTTTCGAGTCAAGCAACGGTGGACGTCCCGCGACGGGCGTTGACCCGCAGACTAGACGCAATTTTCGACTTCACTCACACGGCATTCGGCCTTGATCATTGGGGAAATATCTTCCCGAGTGCATCCAAGTTTTCCATTATCTTTCTACGATCGTTTCCCATAATTAATTGTAAAATCACCAATGATTGAGGTGCCCCCTCTTATTTCCTTGACCTTCTCGAGGGGAAGGGACGGATGTGATCGGAGAAAGGCGGATTCGCCTGTCTTAACGTGAATTCTGAGCTAGTACCAAGACTTCGAGGCACGACTCGGAGAGCCCGACTTAGCGGTTGAAGAACGAATATTGCGAATATTAGGTGTGAACGACTTTTTTTTTCGGGTCATCCATCTGAGTTTTGACTCATTTTTTCTTTTGCCTGATCCGTACGCAACAATTCCATGAGCCTGGAGTTGTTTTTTTAAGATTGGAAATGCTAGAACCGTCAAAATGGGTCATGTACTCATTTCTTCATTTATAATTGACGGGATGGATTATTGTATGATTAGTTATATTCAATAAATGGATTTAAAATGGTAAAATCTAAAATATTAACAATATTAAATGGATTCACAACTTATTTCAACCCGATCCACATTTATGACTCTCCCTTCATTCTTTCTTGCCCTCACTCAACTTCACACTTGCTCACTCTATACTCTTACCTCAGTTTGAGAACGAGTTTAGGGAATTGGGTCGAGTAGAGGTCACTAAACAGTATCACATAGAAAATGAGTCAAAATAGGTTAAACAAATCAATTTGGATTAGACTAAATTTCGACCCGACCCGCCCGCCCATTTGACGGGTTTGGGGAATACTGAGGCAATTAGCAACTAAGCACAAGCTCGTTCATTTTGATGTCTAAGAACGGGTGAAATGGACCAAAGACCAAATTGAAATGCTTAGACAAACCATTCGAACCGTCGTAGCGCTCTTCGAATGTATGGCTTAATGGGCTCAGGTAATCGCGCGAGCCCATGAGTTCCGGCTCTCAAAAGCCCAAGGCCCGTCTGGCCAGATCGCGCGGAACGACAGGTCGTTCTCGTTCAGTGCGGTCCCGCTCGGGAGCCCCTGAAACGACGCGTCGGAGAGCCCTCCAGAATCCCACCGAGGGAGAACAGAATCGCCCAGAATTTCATCTTCGCTCGCGAGCTGGCTGAATCCCTTCGCGACGGGGCCATCGATCTTCTCGAGAAAAGCTCTCGCGCGCTACCACGGCGGAGGAAGGGCCGCCGCCGCCGCCGTCTCCAATGCGGAGATCTTCGTGCGCCGGATCGTGAGCCTGCGTAGGTTTTGAATTCGATTGGTTTTTTTTTCTTTCGGGGGCGCGAGATTGGGTGGGAGCGGCGATGTACCAGTGGAGGAAGTTCGAGTTCTTCGAGGAGAAGCTGGGAGGGAAATGCGCGATCCCGGAGGAGGTGGAAGGCGAGGTCACGTGCAGCTCCAGCGGCCGCGGGAAGCTCGTGATCGGCTGCGACGACGGCGGGGTGAGCTTGCTCGATCGCGGCCTCAAGTTCAATTACGGCTTCCAGGCTCACTCCTCCTCCGTTCTCTTCCTACAGCAGCTCAAGGTTCGCCCGCCACTCCCCCACGCCTTCGCGATCGACTTCGTTAGCGAAGAGCGTATTGCGCGTTGAGTTATATGTGAGGGATGAGCTTAATTCGTGTCTCCTCTGGAGTTGTGTCCCGTAATTCAGATGATTTGTTTGCCTGCATCGATGTGGCGCACTGGTTATACATTTTTTTCTTCCCAAAATTATATCTTGGCGGTGCTTTTATCTGAGTTCTTCGATGAATTTCTCCTTATGCGCGTGGATATGCTTTGTAAGGATGGCTTTGATTGCTTTCGTCTTAAGTTGTCCGCTTAGTAAAGCGCATTTACTTTTTAGACAAAATTTTCTGGTATTCACGCCTATAATGTTTGTACCAGAGCTCAAAATTTTATTTCTGGTCCTAGAAATTACATGTAGACATGAGGATATGAGTATGTGCAGATTTTTTTTTTATTTTCTTGCCTCCTGAGCTCGGCAGTTAGTTGCGTACATTAGCTTCGGGACAGCAGAGATTGTAGAAAATGGGGGTTTGTAAGAGAGAATGCGGATTTGTTGCAAAATTTTAACTTCAGGGAGAAGTGATGTGTATATATTTTGTATGTTTATCCACAGCAACGCAATTTTCTGGTGACTGTCGGTGAAGACGAGCAATTATCTCCGCAGCAATCAGCTCTGTGCCTTAAGGTATATGACCTTGATAGGAGGCAGGAAGAGGGCTCCAGTACAGCCAGTCCTGATTGTATTGGAATTCTTCGAATATTCACAAACCACTTTCCTGAGGCGAAGGTAATATATTTTATTTCTTATCTCCGCAGTCAACACCTAATTGGAGATAAGTTTCATGGTATTGAGAAGCTTTGGACGTGATGCAGATTACATCATTTTTGGTCTTTGAGGAAGCTCCTCCGATACTGCTCATAGCCATTGGCTTGGATAACGGTTGCATATACTGCATTAAAGGGGATATCGCGAGAGAGCGGATCACACGTTTCAAACTTCAGGTGGACAATGCTTTAAATAGAAGCCAGTCTTCTATAACTGGTCTGGAGTTCAGAGTTGATGGTCCAGTCCTTCAACTATTCGCAGTGACTCCGGCATCAGTGACCTTGTTCAACTTGCACAGTCAGCCTCCAGCCAGGCAAACACTGGATCACATTGGCTGTAATGTCAACAGCATTACAATGAGTGATCGTTCGGTATATCTTCTTCGTGCTTTATGTTCTTTTCGTTTAGCAGTAATTTCTTTGCCATGTGCTGAGTGTTTCACTTTTCAGGAGCTGATAATTGGTCGACCTGAGGCTGTTTACTTTTACGAAATTGATGGACGTGGCCCTTGTTGGGCTTTCGAAGGAGAGAAGAAGTTCCTAGGCTGGTTTCGTGGCTATCTTTTGTGTGTTATAGCTGATCAAAGGAGTGGCAGAAATACTTTCAACATTTATGACCTCAAGAATCGTTTGATAGCCCACAGCCTAGTGCTTAAAGAGGTCTCTCAGATGCTTTGTGAATGGGGTAATATAGTTCTCATACTAAATGATAAATCTGCACTTTGTATTGGAGAGAAGGATATGGAAAGCAAATTAGATATGCTTTTCAAGAAAAACCTATATACTGTAGCCATTAACCTTGTGCAGAGTCAACAAGCTGATGCTGCTGCAACTGCAGAAGTTTTAAGGAAATATGGGGATCATCTATATTCTAAGCAGGATTATGATGAGGCTATGGCACAGTATATTAACACAATTGGTCACCTTGAACCTTCATATGTGATACAGAAGTTTCTAGATGCTCAAAGAATCTACAACCTAACAAATTACTTGGAAAAGTTGCATGAGAAGGGGCTTGCATCTAAAGATCACACGACGCTTCTGTTGAACTGTTACACCAAATTAAAAGATGTTGAAAAGTTGAATGTGTTTATTAAAAGTGAAGATGGTGTTGGGGAGCACAAATTTGATGTGGAAACTGCTATAAGGGTCTGTCGAGCTGCCAATTACCATGAGCATGCCATGTATGTTGCTAAGAAGGCAGGGAGGCATGAATGGTATCTAAAGATTTTGCTTGAAGACCTCGGGAGGTATGATGAGGCATTGCAATACATCTCGAGTCTTGAGCCCAGTCAAGCTGGTGTAACGGTCAAAGAATATGGTAAAATTCTCATAGAGCACAAACCAGTGGAAACCATAGAGATACTCATGAGGCTTTGCACGGAAGATGGAGAATCTACGAGAAGAGGAGCCTCTAATGGTGTATATCTACCTATGCTACCTTCTCCTGTAGATTTTCTCAACATATTTATCCACCATCCCCAGGCCCTCATGGAATTCCTTGAGAAGTACACAGACAAGGTTAAAGATTCGCCTGCACAAGTAGAAATACACAATACCCTTCTAGAGTTATACCTGTCCAATGACATGAATTTCCCATCAATATCACAAGCTAACAAGGATGGGGAGTTTGATACTGGAGCAAGACCAGCAGCAGCTGGAATTTCAAAAGTCGTGACTAATGGGAAACTGGTGTCAAATGACAAAGATATTGGCAAGGAATGTTTAGAAAGACGTGAAAAGGGGCTTCGCTTGCTTAAGGTTGCATGGCCAGTTGACATGGAACATCCACTTTATGATGTTGACCTTGCCATTATTCTATGTGAAATGAATGGATTCACACAAGGGCTTCTCTACATCTATGAGAAGATGAAACTTTATAAGGAGGTAATTGCTTGCTATATGCAGGCCCATGACCATGAGGGTTTGATAGCATGCTGTAAAAGGCTAGGGGATTCGGGTAGGGGAGGGGATCCGACTCTTTGGGCAGACCTCCTGAAATATTTTGGTGAGCTTGGTGAAGATTGCTCCAAAGAAGTAAAGGAAGTCCTGACTTACATAGAGAGGGATGACATATTACCTCCTATAATTGTTCTTCAGATGCTTTCTAAAAATCCTTGCCTCACTCTCTCCGTTATCAAGGAATATATTGCAAGAAAGCTTGAGCAGGAATCTAAACTCATTGAAGAAGATCGACGAGCTGTTGAGAAATATCAGGTTATGTCCCTTTTGCTTATCCCCTTTTACGTGCTTAATATTTTTGTATCTTGACTAATATTTGCTCGATCATTTTAACAAGTGAAATTTTGATTTATCTCTGTCCCCTCCTCCAGTCAGGTTATGTAGTTCCTTGACATATTATTGCTAAAGAGGGATTGATGTACTTATTTTACTTTAACATGTGAACTGATGGCTACCAGTACATGATTTTCCATAGATGTTAACAAAATTGACATAATAACACACCACATCTTAATTTGGATATATTGAAAGGGAAGCATTATTGGTGTTTTAAGACGTGGAGATTTTGCAGTTATAGTTTTTTCTTGACTAATATTTGGAAAATTGAAACTCGTCAAAATGCTTTCCAAATACAAAACATGAGTTTGCTCATTCTTGGCCTAATTACTGAAATGGAAGTTTGATGTGAGTTAATAGTGGGTCTTATCGACCGTTTAAGATGAACTGTTGATTAGAGGGAATGGCAAGATATAAGGACTGGTGGCTATAAGGCTGGAGAAAATTTGAGATTGTCAAACTTCAGAATTTCTAATTAATTAATGATAGAAGCATGAAGCAGCTAGCAGTGGCAACCATGATGTCCTCTGTAACTTTGCATCTTTGACAAATTTATAGTACATTCGGTCGTGCAGTTGATAATCATCTCTTTCATTGCTATTGATGGAGGTTGTAATGAATGGGTTGGTATATGGGCAACATTTACGTGGAAACACATTGGATTAGAATCCTTGGCCTTCTTATTCATTTTTTATGGGTGACATCCATATTATTTCCTGTAATATAATTAAATAATTCCTCCCCCCAAAAAAAAAAAAAAAAAAAACAAAAGAAAAAAACTACGCAAGTGGACTTGGCAACTCTTTCGATTTGTGTCACGTACATGTTTTGCGCTTTTGAGGCTTGATAGATTTGGTGAAGTTTTAAATCAAAATATGCTAGAACCATCTGGACTGACATTTGTTTTTTTTTTTTTTTTTTTGGTTAAATGCCTCTGCAGGAAGATACACAGACTATGAGAAAAGAAATTGAGGATCTTAGGACAAATGCTAGAATATTTCAGCTTAGCAAGTGCACAGCGTGCACATTTACGCTAGATCTCCCCGCTGTCCACTTTATGTGTATGCATTCATTCCATCAGCGTTGTCTTGGTGATAATGAAAAGGAATGCCCCGAGTGTGCACCCGAGTACCGGTCTGTGCTGGAAATGAAGAGAAGTTTGGAGCAAAATGCCAAGGACCAAGATCGATTTTTCCAGCAGGTGAAGACATCAAAGGATGGGTTTTCCGTGATTGCCGAATACTTTGGAAAGGGGATAGTGAGCAAAACTAGCAACAAACAGACAGGTGCTCTTAGGTAGAGCAACACCTTCTACAGCAGTGGGCTGATGATTGACTTGTTGGGCCTTCATATTTTGCTCAATGCAATGCTAATCAAAGAATCTGATATCCGTTCAGAAAGGTGTTCATATGTGTCAAGTTGAGGGTGGCATAGTTCCCCATTTGTCTTTGATTTGCGAGTGCTGACCTTTCTGATTGAGTCACTCCAGCCGTAAGTTGATGGGAAGTTCATGTTGCCCTAGCTTTGCATAAAGGAGGAGAATGGCAGCGCTACAGTCTCTGGGTTCATTACCAATTTCATCGAGATTGGCTGGAGCTGGGGACATTTGGTTTTTAGTTACACATCTCAGTTTTGCAGATTCAATGTTTCCTGCATTTTCTGTCTCATTTTGAGCCTTGTGATTGTGAGTTGTGATCTATCTGCCCTAGTGTGCAAAAGGGGATATTGCATCACCTTTGTTAAGTTTTTTTTTTTTGTTTACTTTTCTTGTAAGGTTTTATATGAATAATACAATGTGGCGGTTACCTACTAATGCTAATGCGCAGATTCCGAGTGACGGATGCTGCTCGAATCACCCTTCTTCTATTCTGTCCTGTACACCTGCATGAATTACGCAAGTTACCTCTAACCTGAAATTAGCAGCATCTTGGGGAGAGAGTTTCGATGTTTGTTGTGCTTTCTTCTTGTTGTATTTGAAAATGATCGATTAAGGCAGATGGACTTTGATGGAACTATGCACCACCATTTCCTAGGGAAGGGAGGTCTCTGGTCCCATGAATGAAGGGCGATCCAGAGACCTGCTAAAGATGGGGGGCAAAATAATTTCATATGGTCCATCACGTGATTTATTGCCCTAATCATCTAGTCAATTTTGTGGTTTGAGTCAGAGCTTAATTTCTATGTCATACCTAACATCTTGGATGGGAGCTGTGGTGAGATGGATGGAATTTGCCTCTTCATCAGCCGGTTGTGGTTGTTTCTTTCTTGTTGGGTGTTGTTATCTTGGAGAATGCTTTCATGGGGCCCTAAATTATCATCGATGCACAGTAATCACGTACCTGTCTTATTCCATTGCTTCTATTGGAGAGCAGGGAAGCTGCAGGAAGGGGCTAGTTGTCTCTGGTCAGTTTGGCATGGAATCAACAATTGAGGAGGGGGAATGTATCAGTGGTGGACGACACAGTATAAAGGCCAAATGCATGGATCGTATGAGCAGAAAAGGTGGAAGTGGTTCTGCAAGGGGACCACACCGTGTCTCCATTGTTCTCGAGTGGTATGTATGTTATTTCCCTTCCTTTCTGGATAGAGAGACCCACGTGTTCTTAAAAAGATTGGAATAAGGACATGGTATGGTGTCTGCTTGGTCCTTGTCAAGAAAATCTCGAACTGAGTTTCTCTCCTCGTCTTCCTCCTCCTCCTACCTTAAAAGAAAAGATTCTTGGATAAGGCGGGGCTTGTACCGTGTAACCAGTGTCCATGTCTACGTGTGGTGGTGGTGGTGGTGGTCCCAGCAGCCGAGGAAAGGAAGGAAACAAACGCTACAATCAAGTTTGATTCGTTAACTCCGTCCAGTTACAATAAAAAGAGAGGTGCTCGCGGCCATGAGTCATGACTGAAAGGAAAACCAAAAGTAGGTGCGCGTGGAATAGTCCCTTGAGCTTGACGTTTGTACTGTTACCTCACTATTGAAACGAATAACCGATCGGAATACTAATGTGCACAATCCACATGTGTTGGTCCCCTGTCAACACCGTTTCTCTCTCTTGGTCTTTGACGGTTTTCTTTCATGGCCGATCTCTGCTCACTCTCTTTAAGCTTGGTCGCATAGTTTGGAAGCCTTTTCTCGTCCATCGGCTGTGCCTTCATTTCCTTGAATGAATCGCTTGCAGCTTTGTTGAAGCCGTTCCTCGGTTCTTATTTTAGTTTCTAGTCCCAGGTTTCTAAAGCTCCTTCACAAACTTCATTTGGAAAATAATAGAAAGACAAATGGAACAACGATCGCATTGATTGACAATCAGCAACTTTACATTTCAGAATGCAATCATCTCGGTCCAGAGGAAGTCGATGGCCTGGATATATCCAGACTTTGCATGTCGTGATTGGGTCTTTCGGCTCAAAAGATAAACGAGATAAGAGTGTAACGATCGCTTGAGCAACCACGGTAGCGTAGTCTGAAGCTCCTGGAAATGGCGTCTTCTTCTTCGCTGCAGATTCGGTGCGAAGGCTTCTCGACTCTAGAGATTTCGAGGGAGTTGTACATTTGTTTAGGGGACCCTAATCGGGAAATCATCGTGGGATCTTCTTATGTCTTCTATTTAAGTACTGAATAATAGTCATCGATGATGCAGAGTTATTTTGTCAACGAGCCCAAGGAGATGAACAGTAAAACTCCCTTCGATTTAATTGGACTAATTGTCTTTTTCTTTGTCTTTTGACGCGACGCTTAGTGCAAGCTACATAGGTGTAACCTGTATTAAAAATTATAAAGAAAAATCACGTCTAATTGAATGGAGTTGATGGAGGGTATTAATTGAGTAGAGAGTTAGTGAGACAAAACTTAGCTCGAAGGGATGGAGGTGCTGATATATATACAGTCTAGCATGTTGGTTCCGAAAGATTACTCAGATATTTGGACTCGTTTGTTCCACGAAAAATACATATTTTGAAGAAATATAAAAATGATTGGTTATATTATTTGAAATAATTAACTAATAAATAATTTATACCTTTTTTTTTTTGTGGATGATAAATATTTTTTATTTATTCATTTTTGTAGACAAAATAAGTGATCATTTTTAGAAAATGATTTCAAAATTGTTCATTTTCTATAAAACAAAAAAAAAAAATTATAAATCTTTTGTAGTAAGGTCAATCCAACCTCAAACCTTTCAAGTCTAACAATTTAATCTTAAATCTTTTAATGAATTGTCAATTTAGTTTTTTCAATTAATATTGGGTAGATATTGCTGATATGGTGGTTCAATCAATACCAACTGTCCTATATAACATGATCAGTGATGAGATGGATAACCTTTTAATTATTTTTAGAACTTTTATTGAGTTTATTTCTTTTCTTTTCCTCTTTTTACAAAGGGTTGGTGAGTTAAGGGTTGATGACCCTTGTTGCCCCTAGGCAAGGGCTGTGAGGCCCTTGCCAACGATGGATGAGTCTCATAGCCCTCAATAGCCACAATAAGGGCTACGATGTCTTCAATGTCGCCCGCAATGGCCTAGGTAAGGGTGTCATGACCCTTGCTAGATCTAGGGAGGGTGTGACTCTTGCCTGGGGCGATGGGAATCACCAGGCCTCGCCCAATGGTGGTGGAGGTTGCCGGGCCTATGTAAAAAGAGGAAAATGAAAAGAAAAGAAATTATGAAAAAATTGTCCACTTGAGTGATATTTAATCAAAATTAGTCGGAATGACTAAATTGACAATTTGTCAATAACTTTTGGACTAAATTGGTATAATTGAAAATTGAATTGGTAGCAATACAATTGATTTAGAACTTTTTAGATCATTTCCCCCTATTTAGAACGGCGAACCAAGTTACATACATAGCGGTATTTGAGTTTAGTCAGGCATGGGATAAGTCTAGTTAGCAAAGCTGCCTTTCCTCTAAGAATGACTCCTCTCAATCCCATTCGAGTGTCATTCGGTTCGGCTGGTTTAATGAAACAGCCCGAAAATGAAAGTGTTCAAAAAGGCCTTCTATTATTGATTTGCAAATGTACGTTCAAATGAATGCAAAGTGCTGATTGTACGAAAAGAATGTCGATGTTTCAACAAACTATTAAGAAGTTATTGACCCAAGGAAGACCATGGCCCCCCCCCATCAGATCACTTTAGTTGGGACAGGATCCTTTTTCCGTGCAAGGAGATTCCTTTTCGACTTACAAAATGACTAAAACGATGAAGCGCATAAGCTTCGGGCATGTTAAAGGTGCATTTTATAACTTTGTCGAAAATAAGTATTTATATTGTTTTATATTTTTGGAATAAAATAGAACAAAAATATGTTTAATAGTTTTTTTTTGTTCCTTAGAACAAACATATTTTGAACAGAAATAAGAAACAACAGGAAAAATTACTTCTTACTTCTAAAAACAATTCAAGAAACAACCATTTTCTCTTCTTCTTTTTTTTTTCCTTTTCTTTTCCTCTCTTTTTGCCTTTAGTCGGCTGTTGACCTCGGCGATAGCTAGTAACTGGCCAGACAAGGCCCCGCAACCTTGTCAAAACCTCGTTGGCCCCTAACAAGCTCGTTGACCACTAATGAGGTTGACCTTGCCAAGCCACCGCGTGGTCGGCGTCGCTCGCCCAAGCAAGGCCAACCTTGTGATGGCTGGGTGAGACTTGGCCTCGCCCAATCTAGGCGAGGTCAAGCCTTGCCGTAGGTGATGCCAAGCCTTGTCGAGGTCTCCCGAGGCGATCGGCTAGAGAAAAGAAAAGAAAATGAAAAAAAAAAAAAAAAAGTTATAAAATTTATTAATAAATTAAAAGAAATTTTCAAATCACAAAATATTTAGGATTGTATTAAACGCATTTTTGTTCGGAGAATAAAAATTTCGTGCGGTTATAAACGCTTTAAAATACTTAGAAACGGTTCAGAATAGAAACAAAAAAAAAAAAAAAATATTTTTAACAAAAATTTAGAAAGAAAGATTACCAAACGCACCCTAAGCGATCTAAGTAAAACCATAATTAACATTTCCGAAAATGCATGACATAAATGGTTATTGAATTTTGGCCTAATATACAATATCGTCATTGTACTTTTGATTTGTCTAGTGAGCTTTTTGAATTTTAGCTCGATATGCAACGTTGTCTTTGAACTTTTAATATATTTAATATAATTATTAACATTTATATTTTCAATTTCAATCCTTTAAATTATATGAAAATATTTATTAGGAACTAAATTAAATACACACAAAAAAGTTTAAGGACCACATTTAATAAAATAAAAGTCAAGGATGATATCCCATGTTAGTACAAAGCTAAAAAAAATACTGAATAAATTAAAAACTCAGGAACGAAACTTCACATTATATTAATGTTTAGAGATCGATTTTGTCCATTTCACATTATTGAAAGTAGTTTGACCGGAGGAAAGGAGCTTTTATCCCCCCGAAAAAAGAAAAGAGGAGCGAAAGAAAAACGGGTAACCCGAATTTGCACGGCTCAGATTGGGCGTGCGCTAAAAAAAACAAGCGGGAGTGGGACCCATTCGCTCCATCAAAAGAGTAAAGCCAAGCCGAGCCAAGCCGAGCCAAGCCGTGGTATGGTACTTCACAGGCTCCAACTGGTCCTTCTGCAACTTTTTCTTGGTTTTTCAGTTCCTTCTTCGTTCACATCCCAACCCTTCTCTCTCTCTCTCTCTCTCTCTCTCTCTCATGATCGGTTTCCAATCTCAGATGTAGAAAAACACCAGGTCAGCACGTTTTTCGCGGTAAAATACCATCGCCCTTTTCTCTTTCCACATGCTGGGGTCGTTAGGCAATAATCAATTGCGAGGAAATTGAGAAGTCTGGATTGATTCGGGGATGGCGAGAAAAGGGTCGTTTCCTGATCGCGCGTTTAGCTTAGAATCCTCTTAAAGCTCTGATTTTTATCGTTCTCGGGTTTGCTTGTTTGACTCTGAAGCCGTGCTGACTTCAGGAGCGGTCCTTTCTGGGTAATTGGCGTCGTTGAATTTTTGCGGGTTTTTTGTTTCTTTTGTTGTCCCAGCTGCTTTGGTGGGTTTGGATGGAATTTTGATCGCGCTTTGCTCTGATTGTTGATTGGAAAGGGCAGTCCCCTTTTTTTCTGGAGAAGGGAATTGAGATATGACCAAAGAAGTGCCGCCGGAGCCTCTCGATTTCTTCATTTGGACTGTTGAGGTATTCCAATTTCTTCCAGCTTGGATTGTGATTTTTCAGTCTGATTCTTCGTTTTTGTGTGATCCTGGGGGGAGGGTTTGAGTGATTCTTCGGTGGGCTGTCAAGTAGAGTACTCTGAAATGAGATGTTTATTGCAAATATTGCATGTGAACTCTTTAGACAATTCATTAACTTGAAGAGACACATTAAGTTGTCGAAGATGTTCAGCCGATCACAACGTAATCATGCGAGTGCACATGTATTTTAGTTGCCTTGGTCAGAAGGTGATGACCGAATGCGTGAAGAGTCTTGGAGGAGCTGTAATTGCAACTTTTTAATGACCTATGAATCAGATCATCTTTGAATACTACTCTTCTAACCCTTCTTGGTCATTTGTCATTTCCTTTTTGTGGCAAAAAGGTTATCGACCCGGAAGTTGAGTGATGTACTAGTTCTTCTGCGATAAGAGTAAAGCAATCTGTTGCTCTGCATATCTGATAGACTTTTGGTCATTTGTCAATTCTTTGTGCATATCTCATACTCATTGATTGTTACACGATTGATTGTTTGCTTCAGTCAAAGCTCCTTTCTTAAGGGTCTTCAATCAGAAATACAATGTTCAACTTGCTCTCCCCAGATATGATTATGTAATAGTTGGACACTGCCAACTTCAACTTACATGAAGTGGTAAAGAATGGGCAAGTGCGTTAACTAAATTTTGCTCTGCCATTTGGTTTTCCTAGATAGTTTCATCCTTTGTCAAATTCTTAGATCTTTTGCAAGAGCCTTAGGGGTCATTATGGAGTAGCATATTGGTCACCCGAAATTCATTAGCCACGCATGTTCAACAGAATATCTTTAGACCAGCCATGTAGTTCATTGAAGTGGTGGAGTTTGGAAAACATTCGAAGGAAACATGAGGACTCATGTCATTTGGATACAGATGGAGTATCTGTGATTTTATTGGTGATAGTCCCATAACACTAGTCATTGGAGAGAGATGGATGGTGGGTTTTTTTAAATGAGGTGGCATATATATGAAGTGTTTATGTCAAGAATATGTAGTCATAGTTGCAATATGCTTGACCACATAAACTGGTGCATTTATGTGAGCATGTATGCATATGATGTTGAGCATCTCCGTATGTGAAACTTAATGAAGCTAAGTAGTGGGCTCTTTTCAGCCATGCTGTATGAATACACAGACAATATATGTAAGGAACTGGAAGCATATTTTCTTGTTCTAATGGGGTGTTATGGACAATTATAAGAAGCAAAACTTGTACTGCTTTTAGAAGTTAATTGGGCAGTTAGCTTTGTAGCTGATTATGATGAGAAGATCTGACCCCAGCATCTTAGCTGGTGACTAATCATGCTTTCTGCCCTACATGAAACATTTCTTTTCTTCTTGAAAAGTTTCTGCTTGAATTTGCTTTGTTAATTGAGTGGTTTTGTTAAGGGAAATTGGAACACCAATCTTATAGAAGCATTCCTCTGCATCCTCAGTGAGGTCATTACTAATCGTAAGCCATTCTAATTGTTTTGCCAGGATGTCGGTTTGTGGTTGGAAGAGATAAATTTGGGTGGCTACCGCCAAGTTTTCAAGGAAAATGGTGTCAATGGAGAATATCTTGAGAGCATGTCTATGTTCACGACTGAACAGATCCTCCGGTTTATTAGGCGGTGCCACATGAAATGGGGCGACTTCATCACATTATGTAAAGAGCTTCGTCGGATTAAGGGTCTCTCTCTCTCTCTCTCTCTCTCTCTCTCTCTCTCTCATGAACTCATGCACACTTGCACACACAGTCCACAGACATGACTCGGACACAATTGTTTTTGCTGAGAAAGGTTAACTTATGGTGAATTAGGAACAAGTTGCCGGCAATCTGCTTAGGAGATGATACTTCTATAGTTTTTCTCTGCTAACTAACTATATCGTGTTTATGATTTCATCGTCAGTGCTCTCACAACGGCATTCTTTGGCGTGTACATGTTTTTGAGATGCACTTTAGTTAATCTGTGCAGAAGATGATATTTTCTTGTTGTATAGCACTTAATAATTGCTAAATCTTGGATGCTGCCTCATTTTGAACCAATTTCTGTCACTTGTGCCTTGATCTTTCTGCTTATGGTCAAGGCATACTACATGACGATCTCTTTTTTCCATTGAAGATTTTGCATGTTTAATATTTTCACTTCTTCTCTAAATCAATTTTTGACTTGAGTTGGTGGTGCCGACTGCTGACAATCGAAACCATTTTCCAGTGGCGTGTCTAAAAGGGGAGCAGAAGGTGCGCCGGCCATGGTGGGCTCCTTCTTGCCTTTCAGTTTTCTTTGTCAGGGTGGCGAAACGGAACAGGCAGTCTCGGGTTGTTTCACTCAAGCTGGAACCATGATGAAAGATCATCTGGCTACTAAAACGTATCTTTTTTCCTTTTCCCTTTTCCAGATAAAGATCAAACAAGTAGGGATTGAGTATTTTCTTTCTTAAGGTTGTATGTATCATATCAAGGTGTTAAGTTTTTTGCCTTCAGTTCTTCCTCCAAGAACTGTCCCCTAGGTAGAACGTGCTCTATCTCTTTCTTGCTGTCGTTCCTGTAATTGTATCGCTCTAGTTTGTGATAAAAAAGGATATAATGTCACATAAACATACAGCCTCGCTGTTGAGTGAGTTGTGGATAAATTTTCCCTTAGAATGGCGCTCCACTCGTGCTGGTAGGGCTTCTTGTCTTTTTTATGTTTGATGATGCTTTCCGTGGTGATGATTCGGCCGCGTCTTTACAAGAAAAGAGTTGGACTCATTTTTAATTCGTGAAGATGGTGGCAGTAAAGGCATGCATTGGGTCGATGCCGATCTTTAAAATTGGCTATATAGGCATTATCTAATGATAAACTTAACCATTCTTACTGGACAATTTATCGATTGAAGGGTTTAGTAGAGGCTGCATTGTTTGTCTTCCTTGTTTGTCACAGCTGAACTTGTGATGTACTGACTATGCTAACAATGGTACTGGTTTAGTTTGGATCTCCTTTTGAACTTGAATATCACTCTTGAGAAAACTAAATGATGATGAGTGCTGAATCTCGGGCGCCCTATGATGGATTTCTTAGCTGACCGGTTGTTTGTTTTCTTGCGCTCGCTGCGCCGGACAAGTATTTTCGTCCTGCAGGCAGACATGCTCATTATGCATGAGAGGGGAGGGGAAAAAAGCGATGAACCTGGATGTAAATAGATCTAAGGTAATCTTATCGCTACTGCTAATACCAATGCAGTCCAGCACTTGAAATTTCCCAAGTTCCCTTCTCGGACTTTCATCTTGCTTGACCGAACAAAACTTGGTTCGGAGCCGTCCGTGCTGTGCCATTCATCATTGTGCTCGGCGCAAGGTCTTCAGATGAGGAGGATTCTTGTTGGGGTTTATGTTACATTGATTATAGAAGAGGCAGGTAGTCAGTTTATAAGTGTGTAAGGGAAGGTCTCACATCTTGAATTAGCTTTTGAGGTAAGAGAAGCTCAAAACCACTGACACTCTTATCAGAATCCAATATGAAAATTTTTCAGAGTTGTCCCTGATCTTAAATTAAGGAAAAGAAAATATTGGAAATTTTAATATAATTTCAAGGACTACATTGAATACATTTAAAAAATTTAGAGGTCATATTGAACAAATTAATAGTGTAAGGAACACATTGAAAACAATTAAAAATTCATATCATATTACTTATTGGGTCAAAACTTGGGCCATTTGTGTCATCATCTCTTTTTCAAACTCAGATCTAATGGACTCTCTGACGTAAGGCCCGCAATATGGGCCGCGTAAAAAGCCCAGTATACTTCGTCTCGGCCTCTCCTTCTCTCTCCGACGAAAACCTTTTTTTAAACCCTAAACCATTTCCCTCTCTTCCCTCTCTCTCTCCCCGTGCAACGAGATGTTCTCGCCGGGGACGAAGAGACTGAGCTCGAGCTCGCGCGTCCGCGTCCAGAACGCCCCCGATTCGCCGCTGACTCCGGTCTCCGAGAACCAAGTCCCTCACCGGCCGGCCACCGGCACCCCGGCCCCGTGGGCTCCCCGCCTGTCCGTCCTCGCCAGGTGCGCTTCCCCCCCTTCGGGCCCGTTCTCGCCTTCTCGCCTCTGCCCTCTCTCCTCCTCTCTTTTCGACCGCGCGTTTCGCGCTTGAAATCTGTTTCTCTCCGGCTCGCAATCGCTGCGCCGGAGTGGGAATTCGGCCGTCATTTCCTCTCGTTTGCTTCAATTGACGAGGCTGGATGAAAATGGCCGGCGTGGAATTCGTTTGCTGGAGTTGATCTGGAGTTGATCTGGAGTTGAAGTAGACCGGTTGCCCTAGTGTGCTGTTGAATGGCCTCTCCGTGAAGAAGTCTTGTTGCTCCCGGTGCATTTCATTTTGTGGTTGCTTTTGGTGCTTAGGGTAGAGGTAGGAGCTAGGGATATCAGTGAATGGTTCATACTTCCAAAGCTGTCGACTTGGAAGCTTCCGAAAGATAAGACTAGAAGCTAGATACAAACTGTCAGTTGCTTTGATCCCTCCTTTGAGTGTGGAATGTAGTCGGAGATGTTAGCGGATGGGATTGTTGAGCTGTCTCGGTATTGCTTGGCCTACTGATGCATCTGCTAAGCAAACTGTATTTCACTTAGAGTGACATTTCTTGGGTTTTAGTTCTGTACGCGTGTTTGGCCCGGCGCTCATCTGCATGCATTGGAATTTACGATTGTTTTTTTATAAGATATATCAATGTATTTATATTTTTTTTTCCCATCTTGCTTTTGGTGAACTCGGGACGGGTGATGGAATTTTCATGGTGAAGACCTTGAGGCGCATTTCTGCCTTGAGAAAATGGGCTTATGCCATTTATGTTCTGATGGTTGTAGTTTGCTCAAAGAATACAAACTAACCAATGAATGAGCTGTCAAATTTTAAGTTCCTTATTTCATGCATAAAAGTTTGCTTGTTCGAGAGTGACTCAGGTTCTTCTTTTGATAGGCGGGAGCAACTCATGTTCTTGTTTCTCATTCCTCATATTTCTTTTGATATCATCTTTGACACACAGTGAACTTACCTTAATACAAAAGATATCCACATTTTGGAGGGCTAAGAATAGAGGGCATAGAGACTCGAAAATGAAAACTTTTGTTAGCTTCAATGGAGACTCAGGCTATGACATTCATGGCTCTGAAAAACAAATTTTCTTGTCCAGTGATATAAGTTGTCTCTCATCATTACGTATCGACTAATGCAGTAACATATTGTGGTAGATTAACATTTGGTTATTTGAACCCAGAATTCCAGCGGGAAACAAAGTCAACAAAAATGCTGAGGTTGATCCGACGAAACCTGTATTTGTTGGTGATTTCCCCCCAGCAGTGCGAGATGAACAAGCAAGTTTTTTGCAGAGTCGTCTTCCTGGTTTGTACATGCCCTGATATGGAACATTCACCATGTAAATATTCATCAAATATGGTGGCAATAATTTAATGTATTTCCTTAGCAGGTTATGTGCGAACATCTGGTGGGATAGACCGTGCAACTTCCCTTACTTGGATTATCTGTCAAAATAAGATTTTCATCTGGAATTACTTATCTCCTGCAACTTCTAAAAAGTGCATTGCTCTTAATATTCCTACTGTCATATCTGAAGTTGGAGATAAGAACAGAAAACTATATGATAGAACTGATTGGTTAGTCTGTGTTGTTAACTGGGATGGCACACATCACCAAAACAACAATGTCACACAACATTGCAACTCAGCCGGTATTGTCATGTGTAGCAAAAGAAGTCAAGCAGTTGTGTACTGGCCTGAGATCTTCTCTGACTCTGAAACTGATCCAATTATCAGTTTTGCTTCCTCTGATGAACTGGATGTTTCTCCTGTTGATGACAAGGCTAGTCCAGATAGCCTGCAACAACATGGTAGGCTTGGAAATATTTCAGCTGGATATGGCATTTTCAACTCTTTAATCGCTACTTCTATTCCTGACAGCAAAAAAGAGTGTGTTGCCCTTGCATGTACTTCCAGTGGTGAGCTTTGGCAGTTTCATTGTGGTCCATCTGTAATAAACCGGAAATTGATGTATAAGGAAATGGGCAGTTCTTTCTCGCAAGGTAGTGATATTGGCCGTAGCACAAGCAGGAAGGTTGCTTTGAGGTCACTCAGTTGGCGTTCTCCTTCTGTTTCTTTGAAAAGATCTTCCCAACAATTCTTCCTGCTGACAGATAATGAAATACGTTGCTTCAACCTTGGACTTGATTTGGAAGTCTCAAATCTCTGGTCTCAGGAAATTGTGGGGAATGATGGTGATGTGGGTATTAAGAAGGATTTGGCTGGTCAAAAGAGAATATGGCCTCTGGATTTGCAGGTAGATGATGGTGGAAAAGTGATCACTATACTTGTTGCAATTTTCTGTAAGGACAAAATTAGTGGGTCAAGCTACACGCAGTATTCACTACTGACCATGCAATACAAGTCTGGGATAGATGTACCTTCTGGAGCTGTGGAGCCATTGCAGGAACGGGTTTTGGAGAAGAAGGCTCCTCTTCAAGTGATAATCCCAAAAGCAAGAGTTGAAGATGATGACTTCTTATTTTCCATGAGGCTGCGGGTAGGGGGCAGGCCCTCAGGATCTGCAGTTATACTTTCTGGTGATGGAACAGCAACTGTCTCCCATTATTACAGGAACTCCACCCGGCTGTATCAATTTGACCTGCCTCATGATGCTGGAAAAGTATTGGATGCTTCAGTTCTTCCATCTACAGATGATTGTGAAGAAGGTGCATGGATTGTTTTAACTGAAAAAGCGGGAATGTGGGCAATACCTGAAAAGGCTGTCGTACTTGGTGGAGTAGAACCACCAGAGCGAAGTCTGTCACGGAAAGGGAGCTCAAATGAAGGATCTACAGAAGAAGAGAGAAGAAATCTTACCTTTGCTGGCAATGTTGCTCCAAGAAGAGCTAGTTCTGAGGCTTGGAATGCTGGGGATCGACAAAGAGCGGTTATGACCGGCATAGCACGTCGAACGGCTCAGGACGAAGAAGCAGAAGCCTTGCTTGGTCATCTTTTTAATGACTTCCTGATGTCTGGGAAAGTTGATGGCTCGCTGGAGAAACTCCGAAATGCTGGGGCATTTGAAAGGGAGGGAGAGATGAATGTTTTTGTAAGAGCTAGCAAATGCATTGTTGATACCTTAGCTAAACACTGGACAACAACCAGAGGTGCTGAGATAGTGGCCATGGCAGTTGTCTCTACTCAACTTATGGATAAGCAGCAAAAGCATCTGAAGTTTCTCCAGTTTCTTGCTTTGTCCAAAAGCCACGACGAACTGTGTGCCAGACAGAGTATGTACATTTTTATCCTGTCATTGCTGGGATACATGCTTAGGATTGATTTTCTTCTTTGTTTCTTTCTTCTATTTTACTAACAGACAAAATGCTTCTGCTGAAGTATTCCCGTTGCGCCATGTCCTTTCTAGGATTCTTTAGCATTCGTGTCAGTTTTCAGGTTGTTGTAATAATATTTTGAGCTTTGTGGAGCTCGCTAAATCGATCTTGCATTTTTACCCTTTTCTGGCCTAAATGATAAGAATATATTTATTCTTGGTTTTTGTTTTGGCATATCTTTTTTCTGTATTATTTTATTGAACTGCAGGTATAAATCTTTTGTGCTTTAATGAATATCATCTTGAATCTGGATCACTATCATAAGATAGTATTGCAACTCATTCCTTTTAGACATGAATTGATTTTGACGTTATTGGTGGAGGGAATCGCCGTGATGTATTTGTGTTTTTGCAGGAAATTCACTCCAGATTATTTTGGAACATGGCGAAAAGCTGGCTGGCATAATTCAACTAAGGGAACTGCAGAACAGGATCGGCCAGAACCGTTCTAGTGGAGTTGGCTCACCTTTTCCTGGATCAGAGAGTGATGCTTCAGGTGCTCTTTGGGATCTGATTCAATTGGTTGGGGAGAGAGCTCGTAGAAATACTGTTCTTCTGATGGACAGAGACAATGCAGAAGTTTTCTACAGTAGGGTTTCTGATCTTCAAGAAGTTTTTTATTGCTTGGAGAAACAACTAGACTTTTTGGTCAATGTGGATCTGCCACTTGAGATTCAGATCCGAAGAGCTTCTGAACTCTCAAATGCTTGTGTCACCATAGTTCGAACTGCCATACAATTCAGAAGTGAGTATCACTTGTGGTATCCACCACCAGAGGGCTTAACACCTTGGTATTGTGAGCCTGTGGTTCGTAATGGGTTGTGGGGCATTGCCTCGTGCATGCTTCATCTGTTGAATGAAGCAACAAGAGTCGAATCCTCTGTAAAATCCGAAATCTTCACTCACCTACAGGTGCTGACCGAAGTTCTACTTGAGGCTTATGCTGGGGCTATCACCGCAAAAGTTGAGCGTGGAGAAGAACAGAGAGGACTGTTACAGGAGTATTGGAACAGGAGGGATACCCTTCTTGATTCTCTTTACGAACAAATGAAAAACTTTGCAGCAGCAAGGCACAAGGTTCGATCCTTACAGCCCCACTATTTCATTCAATCATTTGATTATTCACATTATGCTCACTTTTGCAGGACCTGAATGAGGGAAATGGGCAGGAGAATGAGGAGAACTTTCAAAATCTCTCAGTGCAATTGCTGGGTGTAGCAAAAAGGCATGAAGGTTATAGGACTCTGTGGAGCATATGTCATGACCTCAATGACTTTGGCCTGCTTAAAAATCTCATGGTAGGAAGTTATTATGTTGCCTCAGCTTGATCTTAGCTCCAACTTGAGACATGAATATGCAGTCCACTTTTGGGTTTTGAGTCATGAATTTGAGACGCTTTGGCATGCTTGTAATATTTAAATCCAGTTTTTCATAATAAGACATGAATTTTGGTCGTTGCCGTAGCTTGAAGGTCTTTAACAAAGATCTCCTGTTTTAAGTCTCCCAGTTTGTTCTGTGAGCTTGACCAGTCCTTGCTTGTCTTTTAAGCAACTAGCATTTTCAGTCCGCATTCCCTTACCCAGCTAATTTTTCTGCTGGTTTCTTAATGATGCGCAATGCAGCGCGACAGCATGGGACCAAAAGGAGGGTTTAGTTATTTTGTCTTCGAACAACTATACGAGAAAAAGGAATTTGCAAAGCTTTTAAGACTTGGGGAAGAGTTTCCAGAAGAGTTGTCAATTTTTCTCCAGCAATATCGTGATCTCTGCTGGCTACATGAAGTGTTTCTTCATCGGTTCTCATCAGCTTCAGATACGCTTCACGCATTAGGTCTTTCTCAAGATGAGGATAATATTTCAGTAGCGGAAGATGGGGTTGAACCAAGGGATTTGAATCTGACACTGTCCGATAGAAAACGTTTTCTGAATCTCTCAAAGATAGCTGCTTTAGCAGGTATTTTTTTTTCTTTTTTTACTCGTTTACATTCAGGATAAATACTGTCCTATAATCTTCTTAAATTCTCAGAAACTGCCTGTCTCGTTCTCCATGTTTTATTTTATTGCTTCATTCCTTGTGTTTTACTTCCCTTATGCTGTAGTCCTTCGAAGTTTTTCTTTGATGTCGATTTTGTCAACAGTTATAACTTGCTTGACTGAAACAATTAAGAAAATAGGTGCACTTTGTTCTGTGAATTTTACGTTTTTAGATGACTTCATCGATTGGCTTTGAGTGCCATGATCAGATGCCAAAATATGATATTTCTTACCTGTATGTCTGCCTTTCAAGTGTAGATTCTTAATGGATATTAGTGATTAATAAGTTAAAAGTTCGATGGCATATATAATTTCTATTTGTATTAATGTCCAATATTGCTTGCATATTGCTGGTTTTTTATGTCTAATCCAATGAGAGGTCTTTGACTTTGTTTCTGAGATCTGGTTTAAGCATAGTCAAACTTTAGATCATATCTGGTCACTGCAGTTCATTTAATCTTTATTCATCAGCATGACAGTAATATTGCGGAACTGCTCACTAAATTGGTGTCATTGTCGTCTTTATTTTTGCAAACCACAGGTAATGATCCTGATGCTGAGATAAAGATGAAACGCATCGAGGCTGATTTGAGAATTCTGAAGTTGCAGGTTTGCATTACTCCTATTTGTAGTAAAAAAGAAGAGTTGGTCATTATGCTTTCTTTAAAAACTTATCTGCATAGATCAATTCTGGGCAATTTCGAATGTATGTAGTCTGCACAATTCTTTTCACTTGGCAACTTGATTGCAACTACAATTCCGTGCTGAGAATGCCTGTTGAGTTTATAATGTGGCAGCAGATGCCGCAAACCCTAGATAGTGCAGTCTATAATCCAATGTTCGTTTTGCATTTGGGTTTTACAAACTTGGCCAGTATTATCACTGTAAATTTATGTATAGAGGGACAGCAATGAGGATCTTTCCATTGCAGTTATTGAAACCATTTGGCTTCCATTTAGTGGTCTAAGCTGGAGTTAGACAATTGTATAGATAGCTCAGAGGATGCATTACCATTTTTTTTTGGGGGCTTCGTTCACCTAGTTCTGATAGCTGCGGATTTGCAAAATAAATCTGGTCTTATATTAGCCCATAATTCACTTATTGGTCCGTTCACTTCATTGTAAGGAGTGATCTGCTCCTGAATTGGGTAGAAAGTTGTGCTTAGGTTATCCAACAAGATCATTTGGCAGATCATTTCCGCAGCTCTTTATCATTGAGCCGTGGGGAAATCTATCCATGTATGAATTATTCATATTTGCCTTTGGTGATATAAGATGTTATGCTTGTGCATGTGTCTGCAAGTTCTTCTAATCACTAGAACTTGCAGGAAGAGATAACGGACCTCGATATTGAAGCAAAGCAAAACATAGGGCAGCAGCTTCTCCCCCCCGATGATCTGATCAAGTGGTGCCTTAAAAGTGGTAGCCCAGAGCTCATCCTGCGTGCTTTTGATATATTTGCATGGACCAGCTCCTCTTTTCGTAGGTTTCACAAAAGCCTTTTGGAAGAGTGCTGGAAAAGTGCGGCCGATCAGGACGACTGGGGGAAACTTCATCAAGCATCGACCATCGAAGGCTGGAGCGATGAAGAGACATTGCGGATCCTTAGAGATACCATGCTTTTCCAGGCTTCGAGCCGCTGTTACGGGCCCAAAGCAGAAACTTTTGAAGAAGGGTTTGAGGAAGTGCTGCCATTGAGGCAAGAAAATATGGAGCCATCTGTTCTAAAGGAGTCGGGGTCTTCTGTGGAAGCAATATTGATGCAGCACAAGTACTTTCCAGATGCAGGAAAACTTATGCTGATGGCAATTGAGTTGGGCAGTGTTCGGAGCCGTACTGACTGTGAAGAGGGACCTTTGCCCATGGAATGATAACTCCGAGACAGAATGATATAACCTGTCGTGCTTATATCCTTGTACATTGTAATGAGTCTCGTGTTCTCGTGGCATGATCATCTAGGCATCCGTCTTTGGTTTTTTTTTTTTTTTTGGGGGGGGGTGTTGGTGGTGGTGTGGAAACTGTTGAAGCAGATGTGGGGTGACTTAACCTCTAATGATCATAGGCAAGAATTTTCTCGAAAGCCAAGGGATAGTCCGAGAAGACTGCTTGGAAGAAGAGACGTTGAGCTTAGCAGATGTGTCGTGTGATACTGATTATAGCAGGGATGCAGTGGAATGAAAAATCTGCACCGCGATCTTGTACAAACAAGGAGAACAGAATGTGAATTCTACCTATGCCACTTCCATGTTTACCCATCTTTTCACCTCTTTCCGTTTTGTTTTTTGTTTTTTCAATTTTAAAGTATGGCCAGTTGCATTATCTCTTAGGAAATTTCCGTCAAGTTCATTCGATTTGCAGTCTCATCTCAGGTTCTTGGGCAATAGGCTAGGCATTTGCCCCATTCAAAACAGAGTTTCATTTCCTAGATTTGGTCAGAGATGTGATTTGCAATTACAAGCATGAAATAAAATAAGATAAGCTTAAAGCATGTAATATTTTGGTGAAAACTGGTTGCACGGTTGTGTTAGTTTTACGAGTTACTTTGCAGTATATCCAAAAAAGAAATTAACATAGAGAGATCAATAATGTCGTTGTGAGTTTTGAAAAAGCTCGAGCTTATTAGTAAAAGAAACCCGAATCAATGAAGCAAAACATACTTCTGTACAAGATAAGCCGACATCCATTGATGAGAAAAGTCAATTGTGGATAAATTAATCTCCAGTGTCCTCTCCGGCGGCCCTGAATCTGACTAGGATTTGTAACTCCATGGTCGTGGTCATCCCCTCTCCCCACTGAAGACGTTAGTACGTCCACAAGATCATCCACAGTCCACGTGGCGGAAGGCCATCCGCTCTGTACTAGGAAAAATCAGGAGGAGAAATCCGAATCCGACCTCAGGACCAATGGGACGACGCTGAGGTGTACATATCCTGATCCAGGAAATCTTCTCCTTCCCAATATAACCCTCTGCGCTCTCCTCCTACCATCAGCACCAACTGCTCTCTCTCTTGCCATTCGTTCTGAGCCCAAGTCACGATCTCCCAGTGAAGAGCAATGGCGACCACCGTGATCCAACAGTCCGCATTCGCCGGCCAGACTGCCTTGAAACAGTCTAGCGAGCTCGTCCGCAAGGTCGGCAACTTTGCCGGTGGCCGCGCCACCATGCGCCGCACTGTCAAGAGTGTTCCTCAGAGCATTTGGTAAATGTCTAGCGCTCTTGTTTGTTTCCGGTGCTTAGTAGCTTGGCTCACTTGATGTTTTATTTTTATCTCGCGGCCTCGAGCTTTATAGCCTACTCGATTGCACCATTTCAGAAAAAGTGAACAAGCAAAGGACTGACAGCTACATCAACATTTAGTGAATCAAATTTTATGTTATATTTAAAGTTATTCTAAGAGAGAGCATCATGAATGGAAAAAAATGAACTGTTTATGTCCATCTACGGACGAGCATGAACCGGGAATCTTCCATGCTTGGGCTTGATCTCTCAAGCTCTCCTCTTGTTGCTTTACAGACTCTTAAAAATGATCATCCCTTCCAGGACAGTGACATCACTTTCATTTAGGAATAGTCAGCAATGAATTCTTACCCAAGTGAACTCGCAATTTTATCGACAGGTACGGACCGGACCGCCCGAAATACTTGGGCCCTTTCTCGGAGCAGACCCCGTCCTACTTGACTGGTGAATTCCCCGGTGACTATGGCTGGGACACTGCTGGTTTGTCTGCAGACCCCGAGACGTTCGCCAAGAACCGTGAGCTTGAAGTCATCCACTGCAGGTGGGCCATGCTCGGTGCCCTCGGGTGCGTCTTCCCCGAGGTCCTCCAGAAGAATGGTGTCAAGTTCGGCGAGGCCGTCTGGTTCAAGGCTGGAGCGCAGATCTTCTCTGAAGGCGGTCTTGACTACTTGGGCAACCCCAACCTCATCCATGCACAGAGCATCCTTGCCATCTGGGCCTGCCAGGTATGATTTAACTGTGTTATGCTTAAGTAAAATTATTTTCACAGGATAATAAAATCTAGTCTTCGACGGCTGCATCCTATATTTTGTCGGTTAAATGGCATATGTAATTTGAAAATGGCATGACAAATTCTTAGGAGTTTATTCAAAAGAAGCAATCCTTTCTCATGTTCAATGAGATTCATTCCAACACATAAGTTCTGTTTAAATGAATTCAGTATCTGAGATTTAGTGCAACATTCTAGCATATTGCTTCTATATGAGTCAGAAAATATATTTATATATAGGTATGTATGTATACTGCTTCGCTATTTACTCACCCCAGAAGCGAAACTTGGTTATTGTTCAACTAAAGTTGCTTCTTCTGCTGTTAGGTTGTTCTCATGGGATTAATTGAAGGATACCGGGTTGGAGGAGGACCTCTTGGCGAAGGCCTTGACCCACTTTACCCCGGTGGAGCATTCGATCCTCTAGGATTGGCAGATGATCCTGATGCATTCGCTGAGTTGAAGGTGAAGGAGATCAAGAATGGAAGGCTTGCAATGTTCTCGATGTTCGGATTCTTTGTTCAGGCCATTGTAACTGGAAAGGGCCCGATCGAGAACCTCTTTGACCACCTTGCCGATCCTGCAGCCAACAATGCTTGGGCTTATGCCACTAACTTTGTCCCTGGAAAATGAATTTGAATTGAGGGCTTGCTGAAGTGTAAACGATGTTGTTTTCCTGGAACTTGTTGTGTTGGGGCCTTGTTAGAACTGATGTAACTTTTCTGGCCAGAAGATGCTTGAGACAATGTATTAGCAGACTTTCAGCTCTACTGTGCTTCAAGAAAAATATACTTTGGACTGATTGCCATGTTTAATTTGGTATGCGACGGCTCTATCTCTGAGGAACTGCAGTCTGATTATTGAGAAGCTGGTGCAGACCTTATCCGTGAGTTATTATGGTATCGCATTGCTTCTTTCTGAAAATACCAGAGAAGCTACCCAAGTGATCAATAACACGGAAATGGCTTAATCACCAGAAATCATTGCAAGAACATGATCCACTTTTGAAATGATGGAAACGGCTATTATCTCTCACAATGATTTCTCGATCATAGATACGGGAAAGTAGCTTAGTTATAGAATGACAATCGTTACAAACACGAAGGTTCTTCATGATGCGAATCGGACTTCCGGGTATACATTTATGAGACCAAAAGCAATGGCCAGTCTTTCACTATGGTTCTCCAATTCAGTTTCCTTCTCTTCCTCCTCTTCAATGCAGAGAAGAACTTGGGAAGTATCAGGCACATGCCCTGCCAATTTTAATTTCTCTCTCATTTCGGTCAACTTAGAGTAAATTTGTTCTGTCTGCGGATGTGACTTATCACCCACAAGAAACTCATGAAGCATTCCTTCGTGCTCAATCGAACTACAACCGGGCCCTTTCCTAATTCCTTTCTTCTTCATCATTTCTCTAACTTGTGAAACTTTGTCCCACTTACCTGCAGCAGCATATATATTCGAGAGAACAACATAACATCCTATAGTCTCAGGAGCCAATTCAATCAAATGTTGTGCCGCATATTCACCAACTTTTTGGTTTCCTTGGATTCGGGAACCGCTAAGTAAGCTCATCCACATTACTTTGTTGGGTTTCATGGGCATGGTGTTGATCACATACTTTGCCTCTTTCACACGCCCAGCTCGGCATAATAGATCCACCAAGCAACCATAGTGTTCCATTGTTGGTTCAATCCCGTATTCTTTCTGCATCATTTCAAAATAATGGCGTCCATGATCAACCAAACCTGCATGATTACAAGCATTTATTACTCCAACAAAGGTTATGGCATTGGGCTTAACTCCAGCTTTGCGCATTTCAGCAAATAGTTGAAGAGCAGGACTAGCCATGCCGTGCATTCCCAGTCCTACAATGATGGCAGTCCAATGGCCCAACTTCTTCTTTGATATGGAGTGAAAAATAGCCAGTGCACTCTCAATGCTCCCACATTTGGAATACATTTCTATGAGAGAAGTACCAAGAACACCATCCAATGGATGTTCATTCTTTACCATGTAAGAGTGAATGCAGCTCCCGTACTAAGAGTTGCCAATCCGGAAACTGAAGAAAGAGCACAAACTAAAGTAGCATGATTTGGTACGAAACCTTCTTTTAGCAGGGAGTTAAACATGTCCAGAGCTTCCTTAAACCGCACATTCAAGTCATATCCTGCAGTCATTGAATTCCACGTAATTAGATCTCTCGCGGGCATGTCCTCGAACAACTTATTAGCTGAATTGAAATCGCCAGATTTCATGTATCCATTGATCATCGCATTCCAAGATACCAAACTCCTGCTTGGCATTTTCTCGAATATTTCTCTAGCAGCCTCAATCTTCCCACTTTTCGAAAGGCCATCGACCAGAACCGTCCACGAGAAAGCATCCCGCTCCGGCATTTCATTAAACACCTCCAACGCCCGCTCAATCTCCCCACACCTCGCATACCCATCAATCAAAGCATTCCAACAGACCAAATCCTTATCATCCATGCCATCAAAAACCTTCCTCGCAGAAGCAATGCTACCGCACTTGGAGTACATGCTAACCAAGCTGCTCTCCACGAACTTATCCGAACCCAACCCAATTTTCAGTGCCAGCCCATGAACCTGCTTCCCCTCCTCGACGGCGCTCAACCGAGCACAGCCCTTGATCACACACGGCAGCGTGAAACCGTCAGGCGTGAATTCCCCAACCAGCTCGCGGAACAGACACAGCGCGTCGTGGGAATGCCGGTTCTCGACGCAGCACTTGATGATGACGTTCCAGGAGGGCAACGGCGGGTGGGGAATTCGGTCGAACACGGAGCGCGCGTGGCGGAGGTCGTTGATCTCCGGGGCGGCATAGAGGGCGAGAAGCTTGGCAGCCGTCGGCGGGTGATCGAAAGCCCCGGTCTTGAGGGACAAAGCGTGGACTTGCCTCGTTTCTCGGACGGTCCGGCAGTTCAGGAGTAGAGAGAAGTCGAAGTCCCGGGGAAGGTCGCGGCGGAGATGCGGCGGAGGAGAAGGCGGAGGAGGAGGAAGCACAGTTCGCATCGTCTCCAAACTGAAGGACGAGGAAAATGATGCGGACTACGTTTCTTATCTGAATCCAACGGCCCTGACGGGCCCGACTCCTAGGCTGACAAATCGGGCCGGGTCGGTCCGGCCCAGAATGTCGGGCCTGACAACAGTTGTCCAGGCCCGCTCGCGGCACAAACACTTTCGCAGTCCGAACCCGGTTCGGTCCCAAGGGAATGATAAATGGGATAACGACATAAATGGTCCGTTAACTTTAACCTGATCTATAATGTGATCCATAAACTTTAGGATAACGACATAAAGAATCATTTGGTTCAATATTTCAAATAGGTTTTAGGACTCTAAAATCCCTTGGATAAATGCAAATAGCGTTTGATTCATTTTTTGCTCAACGTTTGGGGAAATGCAATTAGGTTCCGGGTGCGTTTGGATGGGCATTTAGAAAGCCCATTCGGCCCCCACTCCTTCCTTCATGACCCAAATATGGGTGTTTGGCAAACCATTTTGAGGGGCTCAAATGAAAGTTTTGCCCTTGGGAATGCTGAAGCTCAAGGCTGGTAGGGACAGGCCTTTGCCAAAGATTCCACCAAATTTGAAACATTTTTATTCTTCCTAAATTACCCTCATTAATTTTTCACATTTCCGTTATTGCCCCGTATTTATTTATTTTTAATCGAAAAAGGAGCGGCCTTCGCCGACCCAGGGGACGGCCGCCCGCGAGCCGATCGCGCCGGCGGCCATCGGATGAGGTCGCCCGAGGTCGGGCGACCTCCGCGAGGGTCGCGCGACCCGGCCCGAGGGCGCCGAGGTCGCCGACCTCGGGCGACCCTCGGCGAGGGTCGCGCGACCCGGCGGAGGGGCCGCCCTGGGTCGCGCGGCCCCGGGTCGAGCGACGCGACCCTCGCGAGACCCAGGCGAGGGCGCTGCGCCGCGAGACCCGGCGGCGGTCGGGGTCGCGCGGCCCCCAGGTCGAGCGACCCTGGTCTCCCAAGGTCGGGCGACCTCCGGCCTCCGCCGGGTCGCGTGACCCTCGCCCGAGGGTCGCCCGAGGTCGAGGCGACCTCCGGCGGCCTCTACTGGGTCGCGCGACCCTCGCCAGGAGGTCGCCCGACCTCGGGCGACCTCATCCGTCGGCCGCCAGCGCGCAGATCTCGGCTCGCATGGCGGCGCGGCCCAGCCGGGCCGGCGGGGGGCTTAGCTGGAATTAAAAAAAAAGAAAAAAAGAAAAAGAAAAAGAAAATATACATTATACCCATCAAAGCCCCTTGGGAAAGTTTTTTTACTAAACGCATATTCAACTCAAAGTCCATTTGCAAAAATTTTTACCAAACACACTTGCATTTTCCAAGTAGCTTTTAGGAACTTTCAAAGATTTGCATTGGACTCAAAGTGCGAATCTTTGCAAAGCCGAACCAAACGCAGCCTCCAAAGGCCTCCAAGTGTCCTTAACCCAAGGCAGATCCGGAGGCCCTTTGAGAAGTAGCATTCTCGGAATGCAAGTTTTGGCCTCGTTCATTGCCATATTCATCGTTCATCTTCTTCACATTTTGCATGGAGTAATCAAACAGAGGCCAACGATTGCTGCCCAAGGGATCGCATGACCTCGACAACCACTGCCTGGGTCGTGGGAACCCAAACAATGCCACTTGAGGTTGAGCGATCTCAAGTGAGGTTGTTTGAGGGCCAACTCCGGTTGTCAATCTTTGTTTTGGCTTGCCAATGACTGAGCTCTATTGGAAATAGTTTGAAAATTTTTTTTTTAAAATAAAAATGATCAAAAGTCCTTTAAAAAATGTTGTTTCTACCCGACGACACAGCATGTAAATAAAACTTGTTTATGATGCACTTTAAAATTTATCAATCACTATTTACATTTCAGAAAATCTCTTTAACTCAAGTAATTGTATTTTCCCAAATACATTTCCCAAAGCCAAATCAAATGGGCCAATGTGAGTCTTGAATTTTACCTCAATGTGCAATAAGATTTATGAACTTTTAATTTATTCAATATAATCCTTGAACTTTTAATATATATATTCAATTTAGTCCCTAAACTATATGAAAATATTCAATGTCATTTTTCTATTAATTTACAATGTCATTTTTTTATTAATTTAAGTTCAGGAACAATAATATAGTTCAAAGACTAAACTAAACATGCATTAAAAATCCATAAAATCACGTTAAATAATTTAAAAGTTTAGGGGCGATTTTACATATTGGAGTAAAGTTCAAAAACCATATAAAAAAAAAAAAATTAAAAATTCAAAGATCACAATATATATCCGGCCAAAGTTTACATATCGTTTATGTCATTTTTTTAATGTAAATTCATCTATCGATCCATGTAAAATTCAAACAAAGATCGAATTTTTTTTCTTGATTTAAGATTAATTGTATATGATTAATAAGACAAGGAGAAGAGTGGTGTCACCTCATCTGGCCTTGAATCTTTCTGTCAGCAACCATGCAAAGCTCCGAAAGCAAACGTTCGTCCTCCGTAACTGTATCCACGACGTGTATTTTTTTTTTTTTTTTTTAACACGTGGATCTCATTAATGTTGTTCCTAGTAATTGCAATTGTGTACAAAACATGGCCAACTTTGTTTCATGCGCCAAAGTCAACTTTACAATTAAAAAACATTTAGACACTTCTCAATATTCGGGAGAATTCTTGTTGATGAATTTGTGGCAATTGGTTGAATTCAGATCTCGCCGGTAAGGGGCGATCAAATTTTTATCATGATTGGAGTATGATTTTTGGAGTAAATGCATGGCTTTTATGACAATGGACAAACAAGTCACTTTTTCAAGATAATTTGAGATTAGGTTGCTATAAAAATCTCCTTGAAACGGGAGAGAGAAACTTCTAAATCTAGATTGGATCGAAAGAGAAAAACTCTTCAAAACAGGAGAAAGAAGAAAAAGAAAACAAAACCAGATCAAGCCCTCCTCTTTCATAAAGGTTGAAGAAGAAAGTAGCCTGAAGATGAAAGGTAAATGAGCGAATCCTAAGGAGGAGAGTTCCTTTTTCTAAAGAAAAATTTACAAATGTTCTTTGCCTAAATAAATCTTCTATCAATCTATTCTTATCTCGTTCTCGTATCTTCCGAATGTAAATTATTTACACTCCCATTTATTAATTCCCCTTGTTCATTTTCGTTCTGAAAGTATCAACTACATCTCTATCCCTGCCATATTCCTTTCGATAATTAGTTGGGGGTGTATATAGAAAAAGGTATTCACATATGAAATGCAATCCTATCATAAACTTTTGGAATAGTATTACTAAGTCTAATTTTATTTTCACCTTATCTATGTGAAATTAGAGATATGATTACGAAAAATGTTTTTCTAAACACATAACCTACTAACAAATACCGGATTCAAAACACGGCCGCATTAGGTAATCGGAATCTATAACTCTGTACACAAACGGTCGAGAGAGACGATCCGTGCTCGCTAAGCTGCCATCGCCGAGGGCTCCCGCCCCGAAACTGCGGTCGCCATCAGCCGAAAGAGGCCGGGGCAGCAAGCTTCGCGTCGTCTTCCATGGCATGATGATGGTCCACAAGCCGCTAGCTAGCACAAAACACGACGGGTCGGAACAAACTCCTTCTGCTCCTTGTCCCGTTCTGCATGCCCTTTGTCCGCGCTCCAAACGAATAAAACCGAACCGAGTTGAAAAACCGCAACGACGACGACGACGACGAGGAGGCGATCATACGTCCTTCGCCGAAGCCTTCAAGTACTAGACGACAAGCCGACACAGTGCATCGTCACCTAATCGTTTATTCCCACCTCCGCATCCCTCCAAACGCTACCACGAGATCCCCCGTTTGGACTTGCTCCCTCGCCTTCTTCCTACCCTGGAAAAGTCTCCCTGTCCTGCTAAACCCACCAACTCAACCCTTCTCTCTCTCTCTCTTTCTGCTGTGAACTCAGGCTTTTGGAGGTTTGTTCTTGGAGGTTGGCTGCACAGCAGCCTGATTCTTCTGCCTAATGACATCACCCCGGATCGAGAAGATGGCCTACCTGGAAAGCAACCCTTCTTTCCCTTTCTTTCTGAACTGATGGAGTGAATTATGTTGACGCCTCTGGATTCATGGTGAAAGCACATGGACAGACACTCGGGTAATTTTCAAGAAAACCCATGAACAAACTGAGGTGGTCGGTTGAACAGCCTCTCGCTGATGTCATGTGTGAAAGCACATGGACAGACACTCGGGTAATTTTCAAGAAAATCCATGAACAAACTGAGGTGGTCGGTTGAGCAGCCTCTCGCTGATGTCATGTGCATTAGCATGGAACGATTCATTTTATTTTTATAGAGACGTGCTTATCAGAAGGTCAAAGGTTTAACAGTTCATTTGGAGAAAAAGAATGAACTATGGGGGGAGTTTGACAGGGCGACATCCCCTCCTGGACACCTCTCTCATTCCTCCCCTTTTATTCTTTTTTATATATAGAGAGATCCGAGACTTTTTCGGAGCCAGGTTTGAGCATCTTTCGGAGACCAGCATCATCGCCTACCTTCCGACCCTCTCTTCTTCGTCATCGTCCCTCGGAAGCTCTCGTTCCATGGGCAGGCAAGGCGCGGATCCTAGCCCCACGGTCGTGAGCTCTTCCATCGCCCTGCTGCAAGAGAGGTTCAGGGAGCTGCAGCGAGTGAAGCAGAGAAGGGAAGAGAGAGAGCTGATGAGACTGTCGCTCGAGCCAGACCTGGCGGCGCCTCCCGCCAGGAACCCGGATCGTCAGGCCAAATTTGGTCTCCAGCCCGGCATGAGTTCGAGTTCTTCTTCCGCTCAGGATTATTGCTCTCTCTCGCTCGGCCTCGGGGCTCATGCCAATGGCGACATAGCCGGTTCGGAAGTAGCGAAGACCGACCCTAGGTTGGGCTTATGGCCTGGCAACGATAGACCGGCAATTTCAGGAACATCGAAAGGTTTCGAGAGCCCTGATGTGGATACGTCCCTCCATCTGTAGAATGCCTTTTTTCTTTTTCCGGAAGTCCTAGACACATGTATGTAAGTACTGGATGTATGCTCTCTTTTTCCTTCTTTTGAACGAGGATCTTGGGTTGGATCGTATGCAACGTCGCGGCCTCCTTTGATTCATACAAATTTTGCTTCTCTTTTCTGATCGTTTCGGAGGCGGGCGTTCTTACGGTGATCACCTCTCTTCCTGGCCAAATTCTTTATATCTCTATAGATGTTCTTTCGAAAGGCTAGATCGGAGGAGACCGAGTACCGCTCGATCCTTGGTGACAGCGGATTTCGCAGTTATCGTCTCAGAATGGACTGATCGCTCTTCCGCCTTCCGTGCTCGGTTTATGATGCACACGAGATGCAAAGAGCAGACGCAGACTGAATTTTTCGCGCCAACGAGAATTTTTTACCCCAAGTTTGCGAAAATTCAAGGCTCGCTAAAGCGAGGATTTGTTACTGTCAATTCCGAAATTTCACGCTGCTCTTACATTGACATAAGTTCTGGCTAAGTAAACAGACTGCTGAATTTGGTCGACTGAAGATTAGCCTATCTCTCGTGTATTCACGGTTCACCAAAGCATGCTTGAAGAAAACAGCGAAGAAGAGGAGGTAATTTTGCCCATCGCTTTCGCCTTGCTATGTTACGCAGTTGGTCCAGTTGGTCTAATTTTCCTTTTATATCTCGCACCTTTCATCTAAACGTGGGAAGAAATAATAATTCTGTTTTTTGGCACCTGACATTTTCCATAAAAATTTTATTAACGAGTGTCTCCAGAGTACTTGTTAAGCATGACATAAGAGTTATAATTAACTTACAAAATAAGTGATTATACACAACACAACAAGACCAGTGGCCCAATACATTGAAAGGCTGGATAGTTTTCCTTTAATCAGTGGCTCAACGGGTATCCAGTGGAACCCTCTCCGACCAAATCCGTTCATGCGATTCTTCATGCTTAATTTGCTTCGGAGTCCTGATTCCTGCCATGGCGGCTCGAGGGAAGTGGACGAGCCTCGGCGAATTTTTTGGGTGGATGGGCCTGGAAAATGGCCGCTTATCGGTCGGGCTGGGATCTAGCTCGGGGGCCCGTCTGTGTTTCACGGGCCGCTTTCTAAGCCCATTCAAAGGCCCAAATTTGATCGTTTGCTTCTTCTGGACATGGACAAGGTGAAAGGAAAACGGTTGGGCAGATGGTAGAGTTTGCCCGACTCTCCTTACCCCGGAGAATCTTCCTTGTAATTACTAAAAAGTAGACATGTTGAGCGGGTGGATCGAAGTCGGGTTGACAATGGCCAAATTCAAATCGATTATTTAATTCATTTTGACCTATTCTCATTTGCTACAAATCTGATGACCTACATTCAATCCAACTCATTTCGTTAAAAACACTTTTATATATAATCCAATTATGAGAAAACTTATATCAAAATTAAGGTGGAAGCACGAAGTGAGCGAGTGCAAAATTGAGAAAGAGTTGTAGAGGTGCGTTAGATATAAGTAAGTTATTAAACCATTTAATACTCATATTATTCTAGGTCTTATTATTTTAAATATATTTACGATCCATTTATTGAATATAACTTATTTATATGACAATCCAACTCATCAAATATGGGTTAAAAAAATGGATTTATGGCCCATTTTGACGTGTCTACTAAAAATAAAAAGATTGAGTTCATTAAATCAGGAAACTTATCAAGCAATTGATTAAGAATGGGTTTATCAAGTCCATTTCCTTAGTGCCATGCGTAATTAACGAGCTAGACTATAAATGATCTCGAATCACATACCGTAGTCATATGAAGGTCTCACATGCTGCGTAGCAAAGCATTGAAATTACTATTATTTGATCGATCGATTGAGTCGTTACCACCAAAGCAGTGCCGTCGAACAAATCAAGATTTCCCGAACTCGACCGGTGATTGTGATTAGAGAATCCCATACCGGTTAGGATAAGCCTAGATTTATACAAAGGTGAAGAGATTCAACGGCGTCGATTTGCGCAGAAACGCTGCCATTCCACGTGTCGAAAGCTGATTCGCTAATTAGCCGGGGCATTTGGGAAAAATCGAGGCGATCACGCCACAGCGGGGTGCACGGACTGGCCACGCTGCGCCTCTGGTTCGCGACCATTCTCCAGAACCTTCTTCTTCTTCTTCTTCTTTCCTCCCTCCCTCCCTCCCTAAAACCCTACTAAAACCCCTCCGCTCACCGCCATTTCGCCGCTCCCGGAGCTCGCCGTCGTCTTCCCCTTCCCTCGTCTCGATTACGATCCCCTGCCACCATGCACAGGCTCTCCTCGAGGCGCTCCGTCTCGGCCCTCCTCCGCCTCCGCGGCCCCGCCGCCGGCTGCCGCCCCTCCGCCGCCGCTCCTCCCGCCGCCGGCAATACGGTACGATCGCCCCGAACTTGAAGCTATATCCGTTCGATCGAGATGGAAATGTTAAACCTTTCGCTGCGAATGCGCTCCGCGTGGAGTGCTGCGCTCCGTCGTTTCGTGTTTTTTTTCCGGTTCGCGTTATCCGAATCGTTGATCGTCCGTCCTTCGCGCGTGTAATTTTTGGAAATATCGGATGTATTTCTCATCCGGCGATGTGAATTGACTTTTTTTTCTTCTTGTTTCTGGCATGGACTTTGCGCAGGCGACGGAGAATGATGTCAGAGGCGGTCCGTATCCTGCGGTGTCCAGGGGGTGGTGCAACATTGCCGGGCCTTCGCACTCGTTGAACTTGAAAAGCTCTTTGCTTGCTGGCAGGAGGTATGAATCGACCGCGGCGGCCGACGATGCGTCTCCTCCGCCATCAGCCGAGAAATACGAGTATCAAGCAGAGGTATGCGGCTTGGAGGGACCCATTGATTACTTCTCTCGTTGGTTGGGGTTGTCTGTTGTTGAGTTGTATGTTTTGCTTTTTCGATGGCAGGTTAGTCGTCTTATGGACCTCATTGTGAACAGCTTATACAGCAATAAGGAGGTGTTTCTTCGGGAGCTCATTAGGTATCTTCTGGGTTTCGACCTATGCATCTTGCGGACGCTGGCGCTCATGAGTTTCTTTGTTTTCCCGTTGACTACATAAACCCTGTCTTCTCATGGTGGTCTAAGCACAATTTCGAACTAAAACCGTGATTTGAAAACGATATGATAAATGATATTAGTGTGGGCCTATGGCATTGAGCTACACTTTCTGCGGCTTGGGGTTCTATTTATGACTATTAAAAAAAAAAAAAGTTCTGGAATATAAAACTCGATTCCTTACAAAAGGCCTTGAATGTTTAGAAGACTAATTTCAGTCAATATTCGGAATTACTAGTAACATTTGATGTGGTCGACACCTTTATTTTATCTGAATGGATGTTGAAGATAAGGAAATGGTGTCTTTCACATTGAAGGGCGAGTTACTTTCTCTTTGCCTACCAATATTGACTTTGAGGCCTGATATAATTGGATTCTCCTTTATATATGGATCAATGGACATACAGATACACAAATTAGCTGCAGAGTTAAGAGTTCTGCACCATTTAATAGACTAGCAACTGAAATTGTCATTCTACTTTATGAGTGCTGTCATTTTGTGGAGGTTTAAGTCAGTTTATTATCGTCATTATCTTTTTGAATTCTAATTGCTGTCTAGGCAGCCTAAGAAGAAAAGTAATCAATTTCTTCCTAATTTATTGAGTTGTCATTGTCCTCATTTGACGGTGCTCGTGTATGTGTTCCCAGCAATGCAAGTGATGCCTTGGACAAGTTCAGATTCCTTAGTGTTACTGAGCCACAACTTTTGAAAGATGCGGCAGCGGATCTTGATATCCGTATTCAGACTGATAAAGATAATGGAATCATATCAATCACGTAAGTCAATGAGCTGCTGGCTTTGACTGATGATTTTACATTATTTAAGTTGTTTAAAGCCCCGCATGTTGTGTGTGCAGTGATACAGGTATCGGGATGACTAGACAAGAGCTGGTTGACTGTCTTGGAACAATTGCTCAAAGTGGAACAGCAAAATTCTTGAAGGCAGTAAAGGTCCTGCATTGTTGGCTCTGATGGTCTTGTTGTTTTTGTCCATGTTAATTATTGAGATTAACGGTATTTGCTTATGGATGTTTTTGGTGCAGGAGAGTAAAGAGTCTGGTTCTGACAGCAATTTAATCGGTCAATTTGGTGTGGGATTTTATTCCGCCTTTCTGGTTGCCGAAAGGGTATGTTGTCCAATTTGTATAACCTCTTCATATGTACAATGAGTTTTTTTTTTTAATCAAATATCTACAATGAGTGTGCTCGCTGTGATAGTGTCAATCATTGAGATGGTTGTTTTTCTTCCCCATTTTGAAGGTGGTCGTCTCAACAAAGAGTCCAAAATCCGATAAGCAATATGTGTGGGAAGGAGAGGCTAACTCCAGTTCCTATTCCATTCGGGAGGAAACTGATCCGGACAAACTTATTCCACGGGGAACTCGCCTGACCTTGTATCTCAAGGTAAGCTAAACGCTGCTTATCTTTATGTTTCAACTTGTATCAGTGTCTGTCTGTTATATGGTATGTGGGCTTTTATTTGCTCTCTTATTGGGCTCACACAAGTCTTTATTGGTCTATGTTACTGTAGAATGATGATAAAGGTTTTGCACATCCAGAGCGGATACAGAAGTTAGTGACAAACTACTCGCAGTTCGTTTCTTTCCCAATCTATACTTGGCAGGAAAAGGGATATACTAAAGAGGTTTGACATATCCATGGATTTTTCCTTTTTCATTCACTTCATTCCACTGGAGAGCTGCACTAGTGACATGCCACTTCTGTGGCCCAATTCTTCTTCTTTTATCTAATGTCGGCATGCTATTCTCATGCAGGTGGAGGTTGATGAGGATCCTGCTGAAGCCAAGCAGGAGGGCGAAGATGACAAAGCTGAGGTAATCTCTTTCTGATCATGCTCTAAAATCTGGTCTGTCTCTGAAAGACACAGTTCTTTTATTATGCACAGTAGAAAGGTTGTGTATCTGCTTATCTGCTACTGGTATGTGATGATGTTGCAGAGGAAGAAGAAAACAAAGAAAGTTATTGAAAAATACTGGGACTGGGAGCTGACTAATGAGACACAACCTTTATGGGTGAGCTAGATGCATAAGCCTTTGCTCTGTTTGGATTGAAGTTTCTTCATTCAGGGGAGAGTTTAATACTTGTTTTTCTTTTATTGTAGCTTCGGAACCCCAGAGAAGTTTCCACTGAGGAGTACAATGAGTTCTACAGGAAAACATTTAATGAGTACTTGGATCCATTAGCCTCTTCACATTTTACAACTGAGGTGATGCTCATTAATTTGCTTGCATGTTATGTTTACTGTTTTTAGTGAGCTCAAGTCATAGAGAGATAGTTGGGATGAAAATAACCTATTGGTACTTTGATTTGCTTGCACTACCTATTGCTGCTCTCAATATTTGAATTTTTAAGGTAGGTCAGGATTCTTACTTCAGTTGATGACATGCTGTCTTTATGAATTCTGCAGGGAGAAGTTGAGTTTAGGTCTATCCTTTATGTGCCAGCTGCCTCATCTATGGGAAAGGATGACATAGCAAATCCAAAGACCAAAAATATAAGGCTCTATGTTAAAAGAGTCTTCATATCAGATGACTTCGATGGGGAACTGGTATGCAGAATGTCAATAGTTTCTCAGTGATATAAAGGAAGGTCTCGGTTGAATGTAAGCTTATTAATGCTTCTTCATGTTGTTGTTTGCCTGCTTTGCTGGTCTTGGAATAGTTTCCTCGCTATCTAAGCTTTGTCAAAGGTGTTGTGGATTCCAATGATCTTCCTCTCAATGTCTCAAGAGAGATTCTTCAAGAAAGTCGCATTGTAAGTGCAATTAGCATCATTATATCTGTGGAACCAGTGGTCTTCAAAATATTTGCCCATCTAATCTTTGCTATGGTAACTGTTATTTTTTGAAGGTCCGAATAATGAGGAAGCGTTTGGTAAGGAAGGCCTTTGACATGATTCTGGGCATATCACTGAGTGAAAACCGAGAGGTTTGTCTTGCCTTTTCTCTTTGAGATTTCCATTCTTCTTTTAGTTTCATGGTGAGGATTTCTGACCAGCATGGGGTTTCCTTTAAATTATATTTCATATACGCCTCTTTACTTGTCTCTCCCTTCAGGATTATGAGAAGTTTTGGGACAACTATGGTAAATACCTGAAACTTGGATGCATTGAAGATCGTGAAAACCACAAAAGGATTGGACCATTGTTAAGGTTTTTCTCCTCGCAAAGTGAGCATGACATGATCAGCTTGGATGAGTACGTGGAGAACATGAAACCTGAGCAGAAGGATATTTATTACGTCGCAGCGGACAGTGTGACTAGTGCTAAGAATGCACCTTTCCTGGAGAAACTTCTTGAGAAGGATCTTGAAGTATGTAATTTTTGTTCTTCACCTTGTTAATAATCATCATTTTCCTTTTTTTCTTTGTTCAATGATGGAATGTTGGGGTGCTCCTTTATAGGTTTTGCTCCTGGTGGATCCCATCGACGAAGTTGCTATTCAGAATTTGAAATCCTACAAGGAGAAGAATTTTGTTGATATCAGCAAGGAGGACTTGGATTTAGGTTGGTTAAGCTTTTTACTTGAATTATGTTATCGTTTGTACCAGTGGAACTCTTTATGACTGAGAAGTACTATTTGGCAGAAATTTTGAGCTGTATTAATCGGGCTTTAGGTGTCCAGCCCTTATGTGGAAATGTAGTGAATCTCTCTGTAGAGCTGTAGCGTTACGATTGTTGTTTGGTCTCAACAGGTGACAAAGACGAGGAAAAGGAGAAGGTGACAAAGCAGGAGTTTGGGCAAACCTGTGATTGGATGAAAAAGCGACTGGGTGACAATGTGGCTAGTGTTCAAATCTCAAACCGACTCAGCTCATCGCCTTGTGTTCTTGTATCTGGAAAGTTTGGCTGGTCTGCTAATATGGAGAGGTGACTTGATATTTGTTTCTGAGAGGCGATTTTGTATTTCGCCCTTTCTGGAAGGATCAATTCTCTTCTTATTTTGTTTTTATGTTAAGTTCTTGATCGTGAATGTTGTACTTCTGGTATAGGTTAATGAAGGCGCAGACTGTTGGCGATACCTCCAGCCTAGAGTTCATGAGAAGCAGAAGAGTGTTCGAGATCAATCCAGATCACCCAATTATTAAGAACCTAAATGTATGGGTCTGGTTGTCTGTGTTTTTTGATCTTTTGCACCATTCAGTTAAAAATGGTGTCCGATGCATCTTCACCCTCATAATGCTTCCTTTGCAGGCTGCCTGCATGAATAGCCCTGATGATGAAGACGCATTGAGGGCAATTGATCTTTTGTATGATGCAGCATTAGTCTCCAGTGGTTTTACTGTGAGTACCCATGGACTTCCTATCTCGAATATTCAGTCATTCCTGTAAACATATAATCTAATGAAAGCTCATTGAGCATTAGATTGAGGGACACAATGTACTGCTTTCTTTGAGGGCGGTTCCTCAAACAACAGCCAGTATAAGCAGCTTGATGCAAACTAGCCTCTCATGATTTTGCTTGATTCGCTGATATGTTGATATATTTATGTGTATGATCATGTTGTGACTCTATTGTACTTGCAGCCTGACAATCCGGCACAACTCGGGGGTAAGATATATGAGATGATGGGCATGGCTCTTTCTGGCAAGTGGTTATCTGCGCCGGAGGTTCAGTCCGCACCAGGTGGATCTCAAACTCCAGGGACATTAGAGGCCGAGATAGTCGAACCGGTGGAAGCAGCAGACAGACAGAAATGAGAATAGATTTCTTCTTTTATTTGCCATCTCCATAGTACGTATCAGCAGGTGCATGAAGCGAAACGGGCTCTTTACTAGTGAGGATGATGAGTGGGTATCAGTTTCATGTGTCGGTATTTTAATTGATGGAAAAGGACGAAGAGCTTTTCTCGTGTAGTTATTGAAGATTTGTTAGGGCTCTAATTCTCCAAAAACACCCCCTCCCCCTTCTTCTCCCTCCTTGCTGCTCCTCTCGTCTCTATGCACTTTCTGCATTATGCCATTGGATTTCGGAGGTTAGTTCTTGGTTTTAGGGATCATTTTAAAATGAAGCTTCAGTTTTTAGTACCCAATAAGCGAACTAACCCACTCCCTTCTGTACTTAGAGTTTAATTGTCCTTCAAATGGCCCAACCACTCTGAAATTCCTAATTAAATTCGATTAAATGAATAATCGGAGTCGAGCATAATTTTAAGACTACAGATCATCTCCTTGTGTGAAATGGGCGTTGCGAGTGAAATGGGCATACGTAGACTGTTCGGGTCATGGGGGCTCTATGAAAATTTAGTGACGATGACAGATGTTTGGATTCGAACCAAATGGTTCTATAAAATTATGCTTCGCATCTTAATTATTCTCAATAAGGGAGATGATTCTAAAGAATTATTTTTTTACTTGTCTTATTCTAAATTTATCAATTCAACCTTAAAATTAAACGTCTCCATCTCATTAGATTTTTTTATCACTGGGCTGCATCTGCATGTGCAATAAGTGATTTTAAAGATCATTGGGATATTCCAAAGATGTTGAGTCAAAGGGCGATTGATATTTATTTTTGTTGGTTGACGTGAGACGATAATTATTATAGAGATGGATTGATAATTGTAAAGACGTCCGTGATGATTGTCAGTTTGAAAAACGATTAAAGGCGGATTCCGTCCTTCTTTTCTTCTTTTTCTTCAGTAAAAAGGAACGACGGGATAAATCTCACGGTCGTGGGTCGGAACGGTTTGGACTCCGACAGTGCATCTCATCCGTCGCGTTTACGGGTCAGAGAAAAAGCAAAAGGAGCACAAACGTCGTACGAAAAGACAACGTACGTTGAACGACACAAGGGGAAGAAACGTGCCCGACCGGTCAACTCGTTCGATGACCGGCTGAGCCGGTCGTCCCCGCGTTGAACATCCAAAACGCGTGCGCCCCCCAACTCGCGTTTCCGGTGCATCGAGGGTTTTCGCCGGTAATCTCTCTCTCTCTCTCTCTCTTTGTGCCTTCAGATTTGCAGAAATGATCAGAGCATCGTCTCGAAGATTTCTGCTTGAACATCTGTCTTAGCTTTGCTTGTTCTTGTTTGCCGTATAAAGTTTCGAACTTGGGTGGTTGTTCTTTCTGCTTCAAATCTTCAGCTCAGTTTTCTTTGGTCTTTTCGCCATCTGGGTAAGCGATTCTTAGTACTTTGGTGCCCGATCTCTTGATTTCTTCGCGGATTTTCGGTTCCATTGCTGAAAAAACGAGACCTTTCTTGTCAACTGAGCTTCAGGTTGATGTTTTGAATAGCTTCGACGGGGTTCGGTTCGGTAGGTTAATCGGGGTTTAGTTTTCAGTTGGAGATCTCCTCTCTCTTCGTTTCGAGTTTTCGGGAGGAAAATTTTTCAATTCGATCGATTCCGGGTTCGTGATCTGGGCTATGGTGTCCATGGTCAGTGGTGGAAACGCGCTGTCAGTGTGCTAAGCTTCGTTATGAAGTTTTAACCCTCTGTATGTGAGCTGGTTCCAGTCGTGATGGCTTGCTTTTCTGGGTTTAGCAATAATTGGACCTGGGAATTTGATAGTTCCGAGCGAAGAAAATAACTTGTATGTGAATTGATTCGAGAAACCTGCTTGGAGTTATTAGTGGATTATTTTTTTTTTCCCTCTTTTCAACAACAAAGCTCAGTATAAGCTCCGATTGTTTCGCAGGACATGGATGATTTGAAAAACATTTTCCTGAAAGGATATCTTATACTGTTTAAAATAATTAGTCAATGGATAATGTTTTCATTATTGAAAACAATTCATGTCTTTAAAAACATTTTCGTTTCTGTAAGTCATATAAATGATTTTTAGGAAAGTGTTTTCCGAATCATTCATTTTATGGGAAACAAATGGGACCTTATTAGATAAACCCCATAATGACCCACTGAGATCGACCTAGTAAGACCCAAGCCAAAGCCCTGGTGCATGGCACAAACTTATTTGTGCTTGGTGGTGTGGGGAATCAAATGGATGATATGCATCTTATCTGAGTACATATATCCATTCCCTAACCAAGAAGCCCATTGCATGTGGTTCTGATTGGAAATTTTTTACCGAGGCCATTATGAATCTTGGTCTTGAGAGAGTTCGTTGTTTGCAAAAGCCATTTTTAAACTTGTCGTGCAATTATTTTGTTTCTTTCTCATAGGATAAAACAGCATAACTAGGTGCTCTGTCAGATGCATATCTTTTGTGCCTTTCTGTTCTTACATTTTTCTGGAATTCTTTTCAAATATATGTAGCGCAATAGATGGGAAGTTAATAAACTTTTTCTTCTTTCACAGTGACACGATCAGGAAGATCAAAATCAACTGATGGGAACATCATCTGGTTCTAACATTCACCACCAACCTTCTTCGCAAATGCTGCCTCCTCGTCAGCAAGCTCGGGGTGGGGGTTTGCAAACATCCCTTTCCCTTGTTTCATCAGATGCCCACTTGTCTCCTGATGTGCAGGACCCTCGACCCAACTCTGATCAAATTCACGAGTCACCTACTGAGAGTGCTAGTTCTAGGGAAACATGGCCTACTAGCGATGCTATTTTAGGAAAGAAGTTGGAGAATGGGAAGTCTGACAATGATGCCTTTGAACAGTCAGTTGTACGCCGTCTGTCCAGTGCAGATAAGGTATCCCTTCAGGACATTGCAAAAGAACGAGTTGATGTGATTGCTGAGAAAATGCATCGTTTGCCAGACAATTATCTTGATGACTTGAAGAATAGGCTTCGGGCTATCCTTGAAGGGAACGGAGGCTCACAGCAGAGAGATGAATTTTTGATTTTGCAAAAGCTTGTTCAGAGTAGATCTGATTTAACTGCCAAGACGTTGATCAGAGCGAATCGAGTACAGCTCGAGATCCTTGTTTCTATAAATACTGGAATTCAGGCATTTTTACATCCAAATATTAGTCTCTCCCAGACTTCTCTTATTGAAGTGTTTGTGTATAAGAGATGCCGAAATATTGCTTGCCAAAACCAGCTTCCTGCTGATGATTGCACCTGTGAGATATGCACGGGCAGAAATGGTTTCTGCAACCTCTGCATGTGTGTCATATGCAACAAGTTCGATTTTGAGGTGAATACCTGTCGGTGGATCGGCTGCGACTTGTGTTCTCACTGGACTCATACTGATTGTGCCATTCGTGATGGACAAATTTGTATGGGGCCCTCTGTTAAGATTGGAGCAGGCTTGAGTGAAATGCTTTTCCGGTGTCGAGCATGCAATCGGACATCCGAACTGTTAGGTTGGGTGAAAGACGTGTTTCAGCACTGTGCCCCAGCCTGGGACCGCGATGCTCTTATTAGGGAACTTGATTTTGTCAGTCGAATTTTCAATGGAAGTGAGGATCAACGAGGTAGAAATCTCTTCTGGAAGTGTGGGGAATTAATTCAAAAAATGAAGGATGGCCTAGCGGAGTCAACAGCATGCAGGGCAATACTGACGTTTTTCCAAGGTATCCTTTATGCAGCTGTTCTAGTAAAATAACAAGTAACTTTTTAATCACATGAACATGTACTCTGCAGTGATAATGTGGAGTAATAAGCTTACTTCTCACCTTACTCCGGATGCACAACAACATCACATGTACACTATACATTAGATGCCTCCCATCCTTGACTGTTGCTTAGTTGGATATTGTTGTTTTGCATTACAAGTACTACTAACTGCAAAAGTGAAATGATTTGATCTTGCAAGTTTTAGAAAACAAGGCCTGTCTACAATATAGGAGAACTCTCCTTATTTTTTTTGGGCTATTGCTCTGGATGATAGCTTAGTAGGTACCATTACTTTTTTTGTTTGCAAAGCAATGAAAACTCATCTGAGAACTCATTGCATGGATTCACACCTTGATGCAACCTGTAAAATGGAACGTTTGACACTTTCTACCGATCTTGTCTGCCTTCTTATGGTGTAGACACTTAGAAACCTGCCTAAACCTAAACTCTCTTGAGAATTAAGCTGTGTATTTCTCTCTAGTAATGATGATATTGATTGTATGACTTCTTAATGAAGACCTTGAGGGTGAGTCTCCAAAGAACCTGGAAAATGGGGAAGGTGGACGATTGATAGCTCCACATGAGGCATGTGGCCGTATTGCTGAGGTGGTGCAGGAAGCCATAAGAAAGATGGAAATGGTTGCTGATGAGAAGATGAGGATGTTTAAGAAAGCTCGCATGGGTCTCGACGCTTGTGACCGGGAACTCGAGGACAAGGCCAGAGAAGTGACAGAACTGAAGATGGAGCGGCAAAAGAAGAAACTCCAGATTGAGGAGCTGGAAAAGATTGTTAGACTGAAACAGGCAGAGGCGGAGATGTTCCAGCGTAAGGCTGATGAAGCAAAACGGGAGGCGGATCGGATGCAGAGAATTGCTCTTGCAAAGTCCGAGAAGTCCGAGGAAGAGTATGCTAGTCGATATCTCAAGCTTCGTCTCAGTGAGGCTGAGGCTGAGAGGCAATATCTGTTGGAGAAGATTCAGCTTCAGGATAGCTCACGAGCATCGCAAAGCAGTGGCGGGGGCGACTCGTCGCAGATGATGTATTCCAAAATCAAGGACCTTCTGCAGATGTACAATTCTTCTGCAAAGACAGAGAACCAGTCCAATGGGCACAATCCTTTCAGATCAAGTTCATGAGAGGTGGTTGTGAAGTGCTTGTGTTGTATGTCGCGAACTTGCTCGTCATATGATAGTCAGACCTATATTTTGTATTGTAGAGCAGATTTGAATGCTGCCTCGTTCCATGTGATTGTGTTAACTAAGCCATGCAGGAGAGAGGTAAGAGCAGTTGTACGTGCTCTGCTCGATCCAGTTATTGCTCGGTGGGGGCACATGGCCTGTATATTCATGACCTTGCGAGGCTCTATTTGGACTAATAGACAATGATCACTTTCTTTAGCACAAGCCATCACTATTTGCAACTTTATCCCGTTTTGATGGATGCTCGTGTCGTTGGATTCGAGATCATTACTTCGGTAAATGCTAGTTGTAGTGCCACGTTTCATGAATTTCCCTGGTGCCAGTTTTGGAATTGGCTGAAATTGGAAGGATTAGCGCGGTCAATAATGTTTTGATTTGGGGACTTGGCCATTGCAAATATCAGGCCTCAGTCAATGAATTCTGCTGCGGACGGCCTGTAGCGAGAACACCAAACGTGTGACGACCCATAATTTGGCATCCGATAGGAAACATATAAGGGGGTATCTGCATTGGTTAGGACTTGACCGGTTATCATCATCTTCTGGACCCAGTTCAGGATCTTGAAAATAGTTCCTCCTCCGCCCTCCAATCATGAATAGAAGAACCGTCTGCATCGTTCAACGCACGGTAAGCAATGCTGTGGAAAAGACCATTTTGATGGCAGAGCACTGTAGAAGGTCAATATCTTCCTGATGATATTGGCCCCATTTGATAGTGGACCTATCAAACTCATACCTAAATTGCAGCCCTGTAAATGGGCCCCAGAGAGAGAGAGAGAGAGAGAGTTGGAATCACTTCAAACCACAGCAATTATGAGCCGTTTGATAGTCTGACATGCGCCAAACTCCCTCATCGATCCTTCAACTAAGCAGCGCGAAACGTAGGTGGACAAATATTTATGGGAAACTGCAAACGTTTTTCGCTTGCGGAAACTGCCGGGCTAAAGCTCGTTTCTGTCCATGAAAGGAAGACGACAATGATTAAACAGGAGAGATTGGAATCAGTCCAAGAGCCAAGATGTGGGAAATCATCAAAAGAACACGGTGGAAGATAGTGTGATCCGGGTCTTTAATAGCATTGTCGGAGTAGCTGTCGAAAAGTGAGCCATGTCAATGTCACCAAGGCAAAAACCAGGTGAACCAAGAAATGGGTCTCGAGTGAAAAAGAAAATGAAGATACGTTTGGTGAACAGCTAAGCTCTAATGATCTCTCGCCCCCTTTGTTTTTGTTGTGTTCCGGATCGTGTCTTGTCTCTACATGTTCACCGGGTTGTCTCCTTCTGCTTGGTGCGATATTCCTCTCGATTTCCGCTCGATTTCCTTCCGGGAAAGCCTAGCCAAGGATTGTACATTCTCAATATGGGCCGTCCAAAATCGATTCCGGTCCTTGATCGGCATATGTCGTGTTTCGTCGCTCTTCACGACAAAACCTGCTCCATGACGACAGATGAATCCGTGTGCTGTTTCATTACATGTTCGAATCTTGACGATGAGTACCTTCATGATGGTCGCGGGCTCTTTAGCTTTGATTAAATGTATGTCAGCTAACTTTTCTTATTCAACATGTGGTAGTTACGCAGATCAGCAAGCGAGCATATAGCTGATGACAGATGAAACCCCCACCATTCATCATGTAGCTGATGACAGATGAAACCCCTACCATTCTTTCTTCTCTTTCTTCTTCAGTAGTTTTGAGTTCGAAATTGCTGGTGAGAGTTCAAAAATTGATGGTCTTGTTCAGAGCTGGGAAATTTCATAAATCAAAAGTAGATGGTAGTTGAAGATTGTTTAGAACAAGCATGAAACCTACACAAAAATTTCCGAAGATTTATTTAATCATTTTCACCTTTTCACCAAGCGAAAAAAACAGAAATAAAAGTAGATGGTAGTTGAAGGTTTGAAGCGAGTTGAGGACCAAGCGAAGCGAATTTAGTGGAAGGATCTATTTTTGGACAATGTGGGATCGAATTTGTAGGCGTTTGGTTGGATTTGGTGGACATTTGTCAAATCTCGCATTCTTAATCAGATTAGTAGGGCGAGTGGACAGGATTAGCATCATAAGTTGGATAAGGACAGCTTGGTCTTGCATGTGTCTGGTGCCCCATGGCTGAGCCGCCATCTTCATCATTCCTAAGTCAGACCAAGTTGGAGGAAAGCCATGACAAGAGGCAAAGAGCACGGTCCAAGAACCTAGGTGATGCAAATTACAAGGATTCAATACCTAAATTTACAATTAGAAAGTTGGAAAAAGGAAATCATAAAGTTAACAAGCTCAGTCGATGGCATCAAGTATCCATGACCACTTCCCATCTTTATCAAATATAAAGACATTCAAAATGCATGAAAAAAATCATGCATTATTATTGTCTGTAGCAAGCAATGCCAGTCATCTAATGGAATCATTTTCCTACTCGGGGCCCCACGATGTGATAAATTCATGATGGTCCTATCAATCAGGTTTGAATTCCAGAAGATCAGCACCTTCTTTGACTTTTCCTACTATTAAATCGTACATAACATGATAAATAACATTATAAAACGAGAAAAAAACCATTTGAACAGGGGAACAAAATCCTAGAATGTCCCTCTGCCTGGCACCACCCCAAAAAGAAGAATCCCCAACCCCCCTTCCCACACTAAACTCTGGAGAAGAGACACAGGCAAAAGCAAAGCTGATCTGATATGGTCTAGATACAATAAAAAAACAATATAAAAAAGAACCCTTATTCTATTTATCCAAAAGAAAAAGCAATGGCTGCAAGTTTTCTACCGTCCGTAGTGCTTCCACGACATGCTCCTGGAGTTAAAATGGGCATTGAAGGCTCAAGTACTTTGTCCTGATATCATTGTTAATCCGAAGAGATTAGGCAGAATCTCTTCCTTTTCCCTCCCCTTTCAAACCCCACCAACGCAAACCATCATCACATGCCACACATTATCTTAAAGCGCCCTCCTTTTTCGCGCCGGTTTGAAAACATTCTCTCCCCTCCCGGAAAAAAGCACGATAGAAATCGTTGCTGAGTTCACCCGCCTGCCTGCCAGAATCGAGTTCCACTGGATCTTCGCGCCTCGTGGGACAGAAAAGACGAGGTGGGGTTCGCCCCCCTGTCAACTCGGCCGCAGCTCCTGTAGCTTGAAAAGGAGAGATGCGCACTACCCAGCAAAGTGCGAGTCCGGTTCTCAGGAACAGCACGTTTCTTTGCAGCGAGCAAGTCAACAGGTCCACCAAAGAGAGGGCCTTTTGGTCGTGCCCGTTCGCCATTAAAGCGTGGAAAAGAGCAGCAGCACTACCGTCCTTTCGCCCGGTTTTAATCGACCCCCGAAAGACGAGAACAACATAAAGTGGGACTTCTCGTATTCTCTTCTTTCCGATCCATGCACATGGGGTGACCAATGACCATCGCTTGTGCCGTGCGAATGGCCCGGTGCATTATTACCATTGATGAGTAATGCATGCTTTTCTGTGCAGTGGTTCGTCCTGCCACAGTTCAGAGTCGATTGAGGCTAGTATGGACCAATGAAATAGCTCGGCCGACCTAAGTGAGTCGCCTCATGTGGGAATCGTTTGCATTCATTGTGTGGAATTGAATGTGTTTTCCGAGCTGATTCTGCATGGGCATGTCCTTTCTTAATCGCTAATTCGGTCTCGTGACATTTGGTGGCTGAAGTGAGAATAAAGGACCATGGGGTTCGGATACCAAGTTAGAAATATAAAGAGCAAAAAGAGTAATTCGGCCGTTTGGTTCTAATATTATAAACCCTACAATTTATTCTGCTGAGATCGTTCAAATTATAACGCACCAAAAAAAAAAAAAACAAAATATCAACCAACAAGGCAATCAATCACTTCATTTGATTGAATTTCATTTCGCCTAAACTCTTTGGCTCAGCCATTTCTCGTGTACAAAATGCAAAATCATCTTATGGAGCACCACGAACGCAAACGACGAGGAGGTCCGTCGAGTCGTTCCGGCTTCTCTTGTCCCCTTCCCTCAATCAATGTTATAATAAACAGGAATGTCTAAAAACGACACCAGTCGAAAGCTACTGCGGGGGACCCCATCGAGATCCTCCTTTCGTCTTCTTCAAGTTTTTTTGTTTTCTTCTTCCTTCTTCTTCTTCTGTAATTTTTTTTTTATAGCCGTGGCCGCTTGCGCCAACGCACGTGAATTGGACAGCTCCAGTTGGGACGTCGCCCTCTCGAAATGGTAGTGCATCGTGGATCATATCCCCCGATCCTCCATCCCAAACGTTAAAGTGGCTCCAAAAGTACAACTTGCACGTCGCTTTTCCAATGTTGCTGCCACTTCAAGTGAGCTTAGAGATGATTGGTTTGTATTATTAGAACTTATGAAAAGGACCCAAATGAGATTTTTTTTTTTTTTGGCCTTAATGCGACACTATATCTAAAGATAGATTTGGAGAAAATTTCCCCATCTTCCTTTCCTGTGTTTTTGGTTACGAAGGGTCTAAAATTCAACTCGAAACATGCGGAATCTTTTGCGATCTTTTCTAAAGAAGAGGAGAAAAAGAAATTCAAAGAAAGTTATCAATGCGATAGAAAGGATAAAAGCAGGTGAGATTTCCGTGAGTGGGAATCTTCTATATATTTCAATCATATCACGTCAGTATCTTATGTAAATAATTTGTTGTCTATTTAAGTCTATTGTAAGATTAATATGATTAGTGACTATCACCTTACTTGGCTATTAGCATTTTAGAATTACATGGGTGGAGACTTTATAACATAGGCGCAGTATACGACGCAAAACATATCTGAATCATTCAATGGGAAAGAGATCGTACATGATACTAAATTCACCCAAAAATACTTGAAAACGTTGATGTGGAAAAGCGAAGACGAACCAAGAGGAAACGACGTAGGTGGGTAAAAGAGGTAAAAAGCGAAAAAAGAAAATAGAAAAACGGGGCGGACCGCAGACCGGGCCGGGCTCCGGCGTGAGAGAGAGAGAGAGAGGGAGGTCGCGGCATGCGGTCGCGCCCACCGCCGTCGCGGCGCCGCGACGTGTCGCCCGCCCCGGGGGGGCCGCGGCGCGGTTCCGTAACCGAATCGGGGGGAGGTGGGGGCCCGACGGGACGCGTCTGACGTGTCAGGCCCCCGGCGCGTCCCCCTTCTGCTGCAGTTGCAGTACACGTACGCCGTTGCTTTGGAATTTCTTCCCTTTTCCTTATTATTATATTATTAATTTTTTTTAAAAAAAGGAAAATTGAGGAGGAGGGAGGGATAGAGGGAGGTAACGTGATGTGTCAGATCGTGCAAGCTGTCATGGGCCCCACCTGACCCGTATTCGCTCACGCCCCACGATGCTCTCTGCCCTCTGCCCGCTGCCCTCTGCCGCGCTCTTCCCCACACTCGCCAGTAACTCGGGTCGGAATCGGCGATCCGGGGCCTCGGCCTCGTCGGGTCGGGTCGGGTCCCACGTCTTATTTATTTATTTATTTATTTTTCTCTCTCTAGTGGGGCCCCGGAATCCACATAACCGCGACATCTCCCCATCGTCCCTCGTGGCTTGATGCGACGCGTTTCCGAGCAGTTGAACGTAATTTGGAAATATCGAGTTACACTTCGATTCACATGGTTTTTCTTTTTAGAAAAATAAGACGCGAATTCTTCTCTTCGCTGGAAAAACAGGTGCACATAAGTCTAGTTGTTCGATCTTAATTTATTGAGACGATAGAGAATATTTGCTATCGAGTTACGATGATTTGGAGGAATAAATCTTTCATTGGACTCGAGAATTTATACCGTCTCGTGCAATATCCGGCATCGGCTAATTTTTATTGGGTGCTCCGCCTAATTTGAATTAGGGAAAGCTTTCTATTGACCCTTATTAAAGGTGATTTTCCTTCGTCAACCTTCCAATATGTCGTGGCCGTGCGCACCCATTTGCAAACATGCCGATGGAGGCAAATTCTTTTTTTTGGTCAAACGATGGGCGGCAGTTGAAATAAGGGTTTTCGCCACAGTAGTGACGCGATACTGAGCAAAGGAGAGAATGAGATGTGGCCCGATGCATGTGAAGGTTCTATAGAGTTAGACTTTGAAATGATTGTTCCGTGCTCTTTATGCTAATTAAATTTACGTGACGTAATTAACCCATTGGAACTTGGGAAAGATAAAAGGTAAACCTAATATTATAGAACAATGCAAAAACCTATTGATCCATATAACGATCGATCTCCCATATTACCATCACAAAGTCATATCATCTCGATAAATCCAAAGTACTTGAAAACTTAAATATTCGTCAAATTTATGTAAGTAATATATAACAATCATTCTAGTGAGATTGGATGTAACGTCTAAAAATCATTCCTTTGAGTATGTAATAATCATTCTTGTATTGTACTTGCAAACAAGTTGACAAAAAGAAAGAGAAATCAATGCAAACGGTTTAACTAATTCGATCATTCTCAAAACAAAATGAACAGAACTCGGGTTCGAGAGAGAATCGACTCTTATTCTTATTCTTACTTATATTTCTAGCGGAATTTTCGAGCGATGACTCGAACCTGCAAGGTGAGGTGAATGTGCAAGTACAAACACATGTGCACGAACGGACCAGCACACGATTCCGAACGTTCGGATTTCGCCGCGAGCGGAGGAGGAGATCTGGCATTCCATTTCCATCCGAGAATTGCACTCGATCCATCTTTTGACGAGCGAGAGAGGAACATCGAAAAAGAAAGTCATGTGCTCGCGCACCCGCAGCAAAAAGTTCGATTTGACCTTGCGCCAATAATTGAATCGATGGAGCCACCACGATTCCACGGTTCCATCCGCACGGCGGGAGCTTGACAAGAGGTCAGGTAAGGCGCATCGTCTCTCCTACCCATTTTTATACTTTTCTCGTTTTCCCGTAATTTTATTCATAATCTCCTTTAATGTTGTTATTATTATTATCATGGTAAGCCAGGTGAATACATCAGCTACCAATCATGACGCGCAATTATAAAAAAAAAATTAAGTCAATATTCCATTCGAATGCGTGGATGATAAGAATGCATGCTTTCTTAAATGATCGAATTCATGTCACGACTCTAAAATCCCTATTACTTTGAAGTAGTGAAGCAGCAATATTTGTTTCTCCTTCTTCTAAAATGCTTAATTCTTACTAGAGAATATATTTGGGTGCCACGTAATAGAGGCCATTAAATGCATGGCCGGCCGGCCGGCTTTGTTATTGTTTGATGAGCAATTTCAACTTAAAATTTATTTTATTTTCGTGAAGTAATTAGCACTCGATAGACATGTTCAATTATTATGGACAGGCTTTATATTTTATTCTCTCCATCCTTTTTTTCTTTTTTATATTTTAATTCTTGGCATGTTTTAAACATGGAGCTTTCAATCTTGCGTGTGCCCTGTTGCTTTGTTTCATTGATCATCTCAAGCAAAATGTCTACGGTGTCATTATATAAAACACATATCTCTTGTTAATTTTGAGGAGACATAAAGATCGATTCACAAAATGATACACGCAACTCTCATCTATCAGATTGAGAAAAATCATCATCACATTACATTGCTCATAGATCAACTTCGGAAATTAGTCACTGCGCCGTGATAGCGTTCAATCGAGGACCGAACAATTTCTTGCTACATCAACGGAATCTCCTCACCCAAAAAAAAACGATGCCAACAGAGGCTATGGGGCCATATGTGTCGGGTGCTTGTTAAATCACCAGATGATTTTGGGCAATGATCGCTTGGGAAGGCTGGAGGAAGCAACGAAGTGACGTGGTGAATAAAGAAAAACGATTCGATGGGTGGTGGTCAAAACTAATCATGGGCATTGATTAGTGGCAAAGGCTAAAACCTCAATCGTGCATTCGATATTTAATCTCGTAGCTTAGGCCCCAAATCAAACCTAATCTCTCTTTATGGTGATATTTAACTCGTGGTGGGTATGGTATATAGCCGACATATACTTTCGTTGATTTGCCCCCCTCGTCACGATCTCTACCGCCAATCGCATTCGCGTAAGGAGGACCCCAAAACCCAATTTTTTTTTTAAAAAAAAAAAAGAAGAAAAAGGAAAAGAAGACTCAGATAATCTCATGCGAAAGCCAAATTTAAAAAAGAAAAAGAAAAAAAGAGTGAGGAGGACGCCAAAACCCATTCCTCCCGAGGAATTGCCGATCCTTTTCCACAGCGCCTCGCATCATGACGTTCTTCCCATTGGTGTTCTCTTTCTCTCGTACTAATTTCGTCCAATATCATAATTACGCTTTATTTATTTCACGAAAAATATTTAATTACAAAAATATATTTTTAAAAATTAATTATTTATGTCGCTTATGAAAATGGTTAATAACTAGGTGCTAACCTTTACATGTTATAAATTTCATGAACAGATTACCATACGTTAAGTTAACTTACTAGTTCCAACTTGCTATAGTATTTTGGATCAAACTTTTTGTTTCCTTTGTGTGATTCCTCTACCACAGTCCCGTATGATAAAATTCCTAAGCGCAATTGACCACACTGTAATTTTGAGCAAATCGCAATGAAATAAAAAAAAAATTTATAACTAAAGAAATGGCTTTTTCCTTTTTATGTTTCTTTACAGCGTTCCCGTTGATCTAAGAGATGAAAGACGAGCCGACATTATTGCTATTCTCGCCTTCAATAATTCGCCGGTAGCCGTCGTCGTTCGTCTTTGAATATGCTTCGGACAGGAATAATGAACAAATCCCACCTCCCAGAACATGTTTTTCGAGTTCTCAACAGTTCCCCACCACATGGACATGCAACCGGTGACGACGAGCCGGGCTCCACACGGACCTCCTCTTCTCTGACCTTCTCTCTCTCTTTCTCTCTCTAGGAAGTCCGTATGTCTGCTGCGCAGCAGGGAGAGGACAAATGCCTCCTCTTTGAAAACGCCGAACGGGGGGGAGTGGGGGCAGTAGTCCCTTTCCACCTACACAAACCAAAAGCAAGCGAGACCCTAGAAAAACAAAAGAGAAGCTATGTCACTACGTATATATTTATAAATAATACGAGCAGAGAGACCGGCAAAGATGGCGCAGTAAATGTAAAGTTCTCTCCTTTGGCATAATTCTTGATATTTTTTTTTTTGTGCATAATTTGTTTGCTTTTGCCTTAACCCTTCGTTGCCCACTTGATGATGAGGCAATGATATGGTGCGCCCAGCTTCAGCATCCATGCTAGACTCCACCACAGAGAGAGAGAGAGAGAGAGAGAGAGAGAGCTTTAGCCGGTTCTGATCATTGAGCCCAATTGGGCATTTTGCGATTCTAGTGTGGGTTCAAGGATTTTGAGTTACCTTTGGGGGAAAAAAAGAAAGTTGCGAGCTTGATGCTTCTTTTGGCGATACAGGGGCCATGAGAGGAGGAAAGAGCACATACACAGAGAAAAGGTCCAAAGTTTTTCTTACCTCATTAATGATTCTCTCACAGGTTTGCTAGCCACAGCAACAGCTGGTTCCTTTGGGTACAGCTAAGTTGTTTTGGAATGATTATCTCCAACTTTATCTTCTTCAAAAGAGGAGTGCTCTCGATGGCCTTTCGGGCTTCTCAGGACGTGGTCTCAGAAATTTAGAACAGAACGAGAAATTACACACCGGAAGGAGATCAAGAAAAGGCAAGGACCTGCTGCTTCGTTTGCCGGTATAGCGTATTAGCTAGAGCATGGGGCTCGTCTGGTCGCTTCTCAAGAATCACGGAGCATTGAAATTTTTGTCCGGGTCGCGCCGAGGCGGTTGAGCTCAAGCTATTGATGAGTTTGTCACCTCTAGTTGGACTTCTTCTTAGGCTATCAACTCTCTTTGTTGAGTGGCCTATGGGAAAGATGCATCCTAATGGCAAGCTTGCCGGATCTAATGGCAAATTGCAAGCGAGCTTCAAGTTGGATAAAGGGAACGAGCCCATCAAAGCTCACAATTGTATGGAAAGATGGAGGAGAAAGCTCATATTCTTTTGTCTTCTGCTTATGGTCGTCTCTGGGTTTGTTTGGTTTTTCTCGGGTTTCAGTGAGAGTTCTTTGGTGGGGAAGGCGAAAGACCCGGAACTGTGGGAGGAAAAAGCTCGAATCTTTATACAGCATTTCAATGTCAGCAAGAACCAACTCCATGCTTTAGTTTCTCTGCTCGATGACTCCAAACAGGTGATGTTTTGCTCTGTCCTCTTCCTTACGATTTTCAGTATCCCTGCTTGCTCTGCATCTCAGTATAGTGGCCATTGTTGCAATCGTTGTTGAAATCTCTTCTCGTTTATGTGGAAGAAAGGTTGAATATTACGAAGGACATAGTTATTGGACTCCCTTTTTTTGTTGAAATGTTCGTTCATCCAGCACGTACGTTTCAAACTTGATTGATGCGGAGACGATGTGAAATAGTGAAAGTAGTAATATGAAAATCTCGTCTCTTCTCCTTCTTTTTTGACAGCCTTAATAAGAATATACAATTATTTTGAACTTTGTAACTTTGTTGAGTCGAACCTGGTTTGCCCCAGCTATCTTCTAATAATCTGCACCTTGACTCAGCTGGAATTTTCATAGAACATCCTTCTTTTATTACTTTGTTGGAAGGAAATTCGTCGGATGTTTGGAAAGAATTCTGAGCAAGGGCATGAGAGGAACCAACCGTTTAGCTTAACTGTGGTGTTCGCGGTGCCACAGGAAACGCTGCTACCTTCAAAAGCCTGTATTTTTCTGGAAATTTTGTTTTGAATGTTCATGTTCTTTATGTAGTGTATGAGGGATAGAAAGTCCTGGGATTTGGCTGAGAAATGCTAGCTCTCTGTTGTGTCAGCGTATTTTTGCCTCTGTTCACCTCCTATGATGATGGACTGTGTTCTGGTTGCTGTGGGCCTTTTGCATCATTTTTTTTGCCTTCGTCCCATTTCACCAAGTGCATCATATCTCTTGGCACACTCTCAATTTGTTTCTTTTAACATTAGTTCGAAGAACTATAGGGAACATGCTCTTGGTTTGTTTAACACGGAAATTTTAAGAGAAAACGGTGAAAATTGGATTTGTCATCTTTGGGATGGCTTTGACTGAACTACTGTATTCGGTTCATCTATTTCAGGTAGCATCCATCCAATGTTCCAAATTACTCAAAGAAATGGGAAAGGAACTGACATTTATAAATGGTTGTGCCTGCTCTCTAAAAGTCGATTGCTCAGAACATCTGGATCTTCTGAAACAGCAAGTATTGAATGGGGAAGATGCTGAATTTGAGGACCAGTGCCCGGTTCAACCTGAGAATCTCTCCTGGGAGGATTGCCTGTCAATGCTACAGGAAAAATCAATTGCAACTGCTTCGCTATCTGAAATTTCATTCCAATCAGTCAATAATCCAAACTTTCTGGAGGTATGCTTGCTGCAAATAGCGACCAACTATGTGTACAAGTGACTAGATATGTAGACAGAGTTGTGTACATATTCTTCTCTTCTGTTTTTTCTGTCATATTGTTCTTCGATGTAATGCTTATATCTTTGATATTGTTGTCATTTTTCATAGCTAGGAGTTCCACCTGAGATAGCATCCGTCTGTAGAAGCTATAAGGATATATGATGAATAGATTAGGTATTTGGAAAGAAACAGTAACCCCACAGAAACATCCCCTTCTATTTGCTTGCTGTGTTGTCATTTCCTTTGTTGAATATTAGCATTTCCGTAGAGATCAGCCGTGTATTGACATTTCATTCTCTTCATATTTCTGCATCACTCTCATTCCTTTACTTGATATTGCATATCAGACATTGCATATCAGTTGAAATACATTGGTTATTGAGTAATGTCTTCTAATGTAAAACTTGTTAAAAACTAACCTCTTGTTTTGCCGAGTTTCCAAGTAACTGAAAGACAATATCACTTTTACAGTTAAAAGGGTTCTTTCCTTTGTTCATGACCAGGACATGTCACAAGCAAGGGGGAAGGGAAATCATGCAGGAGATAGCTGCGGGACTAGGTCCTTTGGTTTAGTAAAAGGATGCTGGTGGGTTATTTTTGTGATGATAGTGATCTGCAAGGTGTGTGGTTTTTATAAGAGAGTTCAGAGGGACCAAACACAAAAAACAGTTAAGCCAAAGCCAGTGAGTCAGCAGCGGGAGCTGCTGCTTCAGCAGAGGCAGCAACAGCAAAACCATAGTTCCTCCAAAAGTGCTGGGAGGTGGCGGAAAATTTTTTTAATTGTATTTGTTGTAGTTGGAGTAATGACGTCCATTTGGTTGTTTTGGCATTTATATGTTAAAAACGTTTTGAGGAGAGAAGAGACCCTGGCCAACATGTGTGATGAGCGAGCCAGGATGCTGCAAGATCAGTTTAATGTCAGCATGAACCATGTTCATGCCTTGGCTATTCTCGTTTCCACCTTTCACCATGGAAAACAACCGTCAGCTATAGATCAGGTGACATTTCTTCCGACCCCTTCTTAATTGATACCCGTGCTAAATTTCCATGGCTTCAGGGGTTCTACCTTGACAGTCAAATTTTCATGTGTAGCTTGATGGTTGCGTTACCACATTGATCATGCAACAGATAGACTAGGGTTATCTAACAAATATGAAGTTTGCTTGTAATTTTTCCCATGTCAGCAATTTTCTGGGTGAGTTAAACTGACAGCCAAGCATTTTAAGTTGTGAGATAATAGGAGTATATTTCCCTTGAAAATTTTGACAGCGAACTAAACTGAGCCTAAGAACAATTGCAATTCTGCCACTTGTGGTGGATGGTCTCAGCAAAGAACGATTGTGAATGATCAAGGTGGTGATAGTTGTATGTGAGTGCATATTTGGTGGTCTCTAGTGAGTAATAAATTGAAATTAAATATGAGAACAATAATGGGGTGTTGAGATGTACTGGTTGCTGATATTGAGATTCTTGCCCCTTCATATATGCTAGCATTGGATAGGCCAAAAGCTGTAGTCGATGGGAGTTTGTTATCAGCAGCCTCAATCATGTTAACATGCATGAGGTCGACATTGAGAATAACTGATTCAATAATTTTTTTTCTTTTCAAACAATTGTCTTTCTGTTGAGTAGAAAAACATGTTTTCATCCTTCGGGAGTGTAAGGAGAGCTTTCACACTGTTAATTTCTACAATATATATTGTAAAGAAAATTGTGCTAAAAAGTGGTTGTTGAGCTCTACTAGGGAGAGAGTGATACCTGGATGTTTGAACCTTAGAAATTGCTTAAATTCCACAAGGACTCTGCAGTGCCAAAGTTCAAAAAGTGATTCCTCGATGTATTTATGCCTTATTTCCCCAATCATGCATATGCTTCCTTTGAGCTGATACCTTCTGCCCATGCTTGTGGTTGCCATAACCATCCAAATTGAATCGGATAGGCCAGGTAATTGGCTGATATCGTGGAATCTTACTTTTCTCGCAAAGATATTGTGGGAACTAATATTAACTTTTTGAGTTTAGTTGCTGTGTCGCATGCATGGCCTTCAAGAGCACCTACTTGGAGTAGTAGTGGCATTCATCGTGCAACAAAATTCTCCCTGGTCCTTTGAAAATTGGATGGAGAAAACTCTTGAGATTGATATTTTTTCCATCTCTATCTTGCAGAAAACTTTTGGAGAATACACAGAAAGAACAGCTTTTGAGAGACCACTTACTAGTGGTGTTGCGTATGCTTTAAAAGTACCTCACTCAGAGAGGGAGCAATTTGAGAAGAGACATGGCTGGACAATAAAGAAAATGGAAACTGCCGATCAGACACTTGTGCCGGACTATATGCTAGATAGGTTGGACCCTGCACCTATTCAAGATGAGTATGCACCTGTCGTATTTTCTCAAGAAACTGTCTCTCACATAGTCTCCATTGACATGATGTCCGGAAAGGTGGGTTAAGTAAGGCTAATGCATTTTATCGCTATCCTCATCTTTTTGTTCTTTAATGTGCAACTTGTTCTAACCTTTGATGTTGTATGTCATTGTCTTTGTCTACTGATGATGTCCTGAATAGTATATTCACTCATCAGGAGTAATTGAAACCTGATGAGTATATTCACTCAGCAGGAGGAATTGAAACATTAAATTGTATTGTACTTAGTAGGAAAGTTAATAATACACAGAAGTTACATTAACTTTTTCTTGTGACTTCGGGGGAATCCCATCAAGATCGGTAACTTCTTAGACTATGCTCGTATAACACGTTACTTTTGCTACAAGTATAGGAAGATCGGGAGAATATACTGCGGGCTAGGGCATCTGGGAAAGGAGTACTGACTTCTCCCTTCAAGCTTCTGAAGTCAAATCACCTTGGTGTTGTACTAACTTTTGCTGTATATGATAGAGAACTCCCTGCTGATGCTACAGCTGAGCAACGTATTGAAGCAACAGTGGGGTAGGTGTTACTTGATGGTTTGGTAAATTTCTTCTTTAGATGTAGGTGAATGCATTAAGTGTATGTTTTCCATCTTTTAGGTATTTGGGTGCATCTTATGATGTCCCTTCCCTAGTTGAGAAGCTTCTGCATCAGTTGGCCAGCAAGCAGACGATTGTCGTAAATGTCTATGACACAACCAATGGATCTGCACCAATCAATATGTATGGTGATGACGTTATTGACACTGGGCTGGTTCACGTTAGTAATGTTGATTTTGGGGATCCACTTAGGAGGCATGAGATGCACTGCAGGTACATCTCTTTATAAATAAGTGTTCTTATCATCACATACTTGGGGCATCTCATGATTACCTGGGCTGTTGTGTGTAGGTTCAAGCAGAGACCTCCTTTGCCATGGACTGCAATAAATTCATCACTTGGACTGCTGGTCATCACGTTGCTTGTCGGTCATATCTTTCATGCAGCTATAAATCGAATTGCTAAGGTGGAGGAGGACTATCGACAGATGATGGAGCTGAAAAGTCGTGCTGAGGCTGCAGATGTGGCAAAATCTCAGGTGCACTTTTTTTATGTTTCACTAAATTGACAGCTATTTCAAAATTCTTCTCGTTTGTCGTCAACACATGAATCTATTTACTCATAGATATATACTTTCTCACCAACTATATCCGTGGCATCTTTGAGTGATTTCTCTTGTACCGTGTGACATGGATACTATTATAAGCAATCTGAATTGAATTTACCCTTTTATGTTTTTCTTGTAGTTTCTTGCAACTGTTTCCCACGAGATTAGAACTCCTATGAATGGTGTTTTAGGTAAGTAAAAGTTCTTTGGAAATACAATCCAATTACCAATCTTGACTGAAACATTGACAACGGATTAAAATGATGTTCCAGGCATGCTGCAAATGCTTATGGATACAAATCTCAATGCAAATCAACGGGATTATGCCCAAACTGCTCATGCATGTGGAAAAGATTTGATCTCACTGATCAACGAGGTTCTTGATCAGGCCAAGATTGAATCTGGACGTCTTGAGCTAGAAAAAGTGCCTTTTGATCTTCGTTCTGTTCTGGATAATGTGCTATCACTTTTTTCGGGCAGATCTAATGAAAAAGGAATTGAGGTATGTATCCAGTCATTTTCCTTTTCCAATAAATCATTTGTAGCTGTTTCATGCAAAATCTTACAGGAGCTTGGTTTGTCTCTTGTGGTGGTTCTGTTGGGTGAGGGAAGTTGGCTGTCTATGTCTCTGATCGGGTACCGAAAGCTGTTATTGGTGATCCTGGTCGATTCCGGCAGATAATTACAAATCTTGTTGGGAACTCAATCAAGGTCTTTGTTACTTCACTTTCTGTCTATTTTCTCTCATGTAGTCCTTTTCACAGATATTTTTTTTGGTATTCAGAAAGTTAGTCAGTAGCTTGTCTATCTGTAAAGGGGACCTTATGTCTAAGCATTAAAAAGTAGCACTGGGTCTTGGAACTATTTCAAAGAATGTGTTTCTTGTGCTTATGTTTCTCTTCCATCCTTTGGTTTCCAAATTTCTTGGAGAAAAGGTCAAGTGGATAATGGATACTTTACCAGTGAAAAATAGACCTTGCTGTTGCTGCACATGTTTGGACAGTCAATCTGCTCCTCATCAGATCATCTTTTTCTTCTTCGATGGCCTTTCAAACTTTTTTCTATGAAGAAAAGAGCAATTTATTCGATTTGTGTAATTGTTTGCCATGTTATCTGTGATCTTTGGTAACATTACAAGACAATCCCACTTTTTTGATGTCTTCATGTTTACTGCAGTTTACACATGAAGGGCATATATTTGTCTCAGTTCATCTGCTAGAAGAAGGATGCAGTCAGCATGATTTTAGAGATGTGGAGAAGAGACTAAATTCAAACTTAGTTGAAGATACATCGGACAAAACTTTTAATACATTGAGTGGGTTTCGAGTGGTTGACAGAAGGAAAAGCTGGGAGCACTTTAAGAAGTTAAATCGGTCCGATCAAATTGATGTGAATGAATCAGTTGAAGTACTTGTTACTGTTGAGGATACAGGTGTTGGAATTGCCAGAGAGGCACAAAGCCGCATATTCACACCTTTTGTGCAGGCTGATAGCTCCACATCACGTACATATGGTGGCACTGGAATTGGCTTGAGCATTAGCAAATGTCTAGTGGATCTTATGCACGGGGAGATCGGGTTTGTAAGTGAACCGGGCACTGGAAGTACATTTTCCTTTACTGTACCCTTTGCAAAATGTGAAATGAACTTTCTTGAAATGAAGTGGCAAAATTACGATTCAATCATATCGGAGTTCAGAGGATTGAGAGCCTTGGTGATAGATAAAAGACGCATCCGAGCTGAGGTCGCAAGATATCATCTCAAGAGACTAAGAATAAGAGTGGACGTCGCTTGCAGTTTGATGTCAGCCTGTACTTACCTTTCCAACTCTTCTAGCCCAAGGTAGACCCACTTGCCACCATAGTGACAAAATTAAAACTAGTCTATTCTCTTGACACTAAATATGTAAAGAGCCGAAAAAGGTTCATACTGAACGGTTATCTATGATCAGAACTTAGTACTTTGCTCTTGAAATAATCTTACCATAGGTTGTAAATAGACGTCTCATATGTATTTTGGTGGTTCCATAGTTGTATAATGTAGCATCTATATAATCTAAATGTTGCCTGGGACTTATGAAGCTGTTCTGAATCTCAACAAATGAGTGTCACCAGCAAAAATTGACGGATGCTTGGGTGATTGTTGAGTGATTAGCCAGATCTTTTATCAGCCCAGTATTTAGTTATTCTCTCTCTCTCTCATTGCTGCATATGTGTTGTTGATCTGCGTATCTTTTCATCTATGAGGAAAAGATTGGACCACAATCATTATACTCTGCCGTGGCCGAAAAGAAAATTCATATTTTGAGTTATGTTACTTCAAACAATCGACAGCCCCTTTGCCTAACAACTTCTTGATTATTCTTCCCGCAGGGAACTATCGGATATTGACATGGTTCTCATTGACAAAGATGTTTGGGACAGGCAAACAGGTTTAGAACTCAATATTTCACTTTGGAAACACAGGCAAAATGGCAGCAATGGAGTGTCAATATGTCCCAAGATTTTTCTTCTGGCTACATCCATTAGTCCAATTGAGCACAGCGAGCTCAAATTAGCCAACCTGGTAGATAATGTGCTGGCAAAGCCTCTCAGATTGAGTGTCTTGATATCCTTTTTCCAGGAAGCCCTCGGTAATGGTAAGAAGAGGCTATCTGACAGGAGAAATGTATCAAGTCTTGGCAATTTGCTGAAAGGAAGAACAATCTTGGTTGTGGATGACAACTTGGTAAACAGAAGAGTAGCAGAGGGTGCTTTAAAGAAATATGGTGCCATTGTTACTTGTGTCGGGAGTGGTAAGGATGCTGTGGCCAAGCTTCGGCCGCCCCATGACTTTGCTGCTTGCTTCATGGATTTGCAAATGCCAGAGATGGACGGGTAACGGATATACTCTTCTATTATTTTATACTGAACGATGTTTTGCAATTTAATTATTTCTTTGTTTGTTTATTTTGTATTTGCTGAGCATTTGGTAGTTTCTTCTAATATTGTAGGTTTGAGGCAACACGACAAATTCGTCACCTCGAGAGTGAGGTTAATAGTAAGATTGCATCTGGGGAAGCATCTTCCGATGCATTTCATAATGTGGGATATTGGCGTACTCCTATCTTAGCCATGACGGCTGACGTAATTCAGGCTACAAATGAAGAATGCCTCAAATGTGGAATGGATGATTATGTCTCAAAGCCTTTTGAAGAAGAGCAGCTTTATTCGGCGGTAGCACAGTTCTTTGAGTCTGGCTGAGAGATAATGATATGACGGCGGCACATCTACTGTCAAAATCTCCACGCCAGTGGCTGATCACTTTTCACAACTTCACCGGGGCTTGCCCTTTTGGGGTGGGGGACATCAAATGGTTGTCACGACATGCCTTGTGCATTGTACAGCTATTGTCTTTCCTAGTGGCGTTCTTGGAGTTCCAGGTATGGCAAACTTCAGCTTACTCTAATATGTCTAGATGAAAGATGGCAGCTCTTTATACATAACAAGAACTTTTTAAACCTAACATAATCTTATTTCTGCAGTGTATGAAGCATTGCTTGCAGTCTTGACTTATTGTATTTGACTTTGTGTCAGGTTATTAGATATTCTACATACTTCAAACAATGTGTCCAGAATTGTCCAAATTCAGAACTTTTGGTTGGACTCATCCGATTAACATATGTTCCTTTTATATCTACCGCAGGAGCTTTGAGTTTGTTGCCTTGACTGATGGACTCAAATATTTGATTCTGGGCAGCAGTATACTGGCGGCATGGCGCATCCTGATCTGTCAATATTGATATAGGATTTGTTCTTTTCTCAGAATAGATTCAACGAAAGGGCGTGGCTTGGGGATTGTTCAGAGTCCCAGCTAGCCTGGTTGCAGAGTCGAACTCAGCTCTGCAGATCCTGCTACCGTGCTGCAGCTAAAAGTGAGGTAATTGCCTAATGGTAGGGAGCATTTGTAAAAGACGTAGATAGCGGTTGATCAATCAATTGGTTTGATAGTTTTTAGTTTTTTTCCGAATTTCCTCTCTTTACTGCAGCTTCGAGGAAGATGAATGACCATTATTTTTTACCCTTGGAGGTGCCTCTCTGAGATGCATCGTGGACCCCCAAGTTATTGAGATTGATTTCTCGGGCATGTCAGCCCTTCTGTCAGATGTAGAAGGGAGTTGAGTTCCTCATTCTTTCCCCCTCGCCGGTGGACGTCTCTCCGATGCTTAATAAAGGATTGTATTCTTTTGGACACTGAAGAAGCAGGCTCGAAATGAGAATAAAATTGTCAAGTGTATTTTCTACCGCTGTGGAAGAATATAGTTAGTTTTTGTTTCCTATTATAGAGTGTTGGTCCCTGTTCCTCAGCAAAAAATGACCCAGCTGAAAGGGTCTAATCTTTATTAACATTGTCGCAAACACATTTCTCAATCTCGTGTGGATATCATAATGTGGAGATTACTGTGGTTTCATTATCCCCACAGAGAATGATATGTGACTTTGGATATAAATGGACATCCCAAAACAGTTCTTTCCCCCCCTTCTTTACCATGTTAGAATCCACAAAGTTGCTAGCACACCGGCAAATTTCCGCCAAGGATACAACAAAGTCTCAAACGGTAATACTAGATAAAGAATTATAATATTTCTCTAAGATCTCTCATGAGAAACAATTGGAAACAATGACTGTAGTTTCTATCGAAAGAAGACGAAAAAGAAGAAGATTATTGTTTGATCTCAAAACAACGTTACTTATCTTTGTCTTTCGAATAGAGGCAACTCTTCAAAAGATCATTAAAAAAAGCAACAAAGAACTTTCGTGAGCAAAAGACGCCTCAAAAAGTTACGTTGAAAAGAAATAAAGAATTCGGAATTAAATAAATAATAAATAATAAATAACCGTAACTTTTCGTGAACGCCGTTTGTTTCAACAATACTTTATAATTAATTTGTATAGAAATAAATCCGAATTTTCAATAAATAAAATAATGATCATCGGTTAGTGCCAAATCTCGTCCACGTGCGCACTCACATCTTTTCGATGTGGGACAAGCGCACCTCTTCATTTGTTTTATAAACAAATTACCAACAATCCCCCACTTTTGTTTATAAAACAAAAACAAGAAATAAAACGTTAGAAATATACAGCCAAAATTTCCGTGAGATTAATGTACATACATAAAGGTCTCTTTCGAGTTAAACCTTTACTTAGTGCAAATATCTCAAAGCTCTATCAAAGTGACAAGTAGCTATTTCGGCTTTTAAACTTGTACTTTTATATAATAGAACCAGGACATACCGCACATACACTAACCTCTTGTCTCGGCGAAGTTCTATATTACTCCGCACTATTATGGCCTTGTGCTTGATCCCTGTTTCATGAGCTCTCTAGAAAGCAACTCTAACTTTCGTAAGAAGCGGCACCACTTCTAAGCTCATATAGGTGAAGTATCTACCATGTGTTTCGTTACTATCAACACATTACAAGTTTGTACTATACTTCATTAAGGATTCAATCCAACCTACAAAACGTAAAGGTACGATACCGACTTCTCATATCGGGCTACGTCAGTATCAAACAATCACATTCAATAACTTGTTCTTACCCATTAAACCTTGTAACTAGTGATGTTCTAAAAAAAGGTCGGGTTACCATTATTGGTGATTTTAATTAAAGGGTTTCAGCCCTATTTCTTGTGAGGTCATTATTACCATATGTCTTGGTAAAGCCTTTGTCAAATGATCGGCAAAATTATTACTTGACCTCACATAGACAATTGTTATGGTACCATCTTTAATCAATTGTTTCACATATTCATGTCTTAGACTAATATGTCTAGACTTACCATTATAGTTGCTATTATAGGCTCTTGCCAAAGTAGCCTGACTATCACAATGGATAGAAATAAGAGGCATAGGATTAGGCTATAATTTGATATCCAACAACAAATTCCTAATCCATTCGACCTCTTTTCCAATTGCCGCTAAAGTAATAAATTCAGGTTCTATCATTGAGTAAATTATGTACATTTGTTTCTTGCTCGTCCAAGAAACAACACATTCACATAATGTGAAAATCCATCTGGAAGTTTCATCTCCCACACTTGTAATCCGACTAACATTGGTATATAATTCCAATACAACTGAATAACTATTATAGAACAATAAGATATCTCTCCAATGTTCTATATTGGATTACTAGTATTTACTCAACTTACATATACAAAAAGTAATATCAGGTCTAGTATAATATATCGCATACATCGAAGACCAATATCACTCACATTAAAAACTCTCCACCAGGAATCAAATGGAGTACTCATATATTTGAAAACAAGATGTTTAAATCTATACAACATCTTCTCCATGTAATTACTTTAGCTCAAATAATTACCCCCACTATTTTATTTTATTTTTTAATTCTAACACTTAAGATAGTATCTGCTTCTCCTAAATCATTCATTTTGAAAATGAAAACTAGATACTTCTTAATCTCAATTATTCCAATCATATTATTTCTAAAGTCACCTTCGGACATATCCCCACTTCAAGAATATTCCAAGAGGCAATTAATCAAAATTAGGCATCATCAAATTTTCATCCTCGATGAAATACATACATCACGTACATCAAAATAGAAAACCAATGCAATTCTACTCTCTTGGCTCATTTATGCTATTCCATAGAATCAAATCTATGAGGGGCAAGAACAACAAATATAACACATTAGGACCAAACGAGGGACACTCGAAGAACCCATTCGGTATCTCCAGATTGCCTCCATAAATAGAGCACTACATATCAGCCCATGCATGTAAGAACATTCTCTAACAATTCAGTAAATGCGAGCAAATGGAGTATCGAGGTATCAAAAGTGCATAAACTAGAATTGAGAGAGGTGAAAAGAAGATACCGGCAATTCTAGGAATGGAATCAACAACATCATATAATCCGAAACCTTCTAAAAGGTATAATCAGAGCCATACCTCATTCCTAAATTACTCCATTGGACGAGAAGTCCTTTCGAAGCATTGCCCCTAAAAAAAAAATCATCAAGAACAACCGCACGCTTCTTTACTCGATAGTTTCTTCCAATTCGGGGTGGTAAATGACTCAAATCATATAAAGGGAGGGATTAAGGAAGCGCCTGAAAGGATAAAAGTGGCACTTGGGCAATAACAAAGTAAAATGTAAAATCTAATCAAATCAACAATCGAGTGTTTGATTAGAACAGGAATATGATACTTGCAAAACATGCTCAACATGTGTACTTGTCTTGTAGTGGAGACCCTTCTCGCCTCGAAGATCTAGGAAGGATCTTATTGAGAATTACATTCCATGTCCTCTCTGTGCACTGAGCGAAGTTTCCAAGAGCACTAAACAACATGTGCAGTTCTAGAATCAAAGATGAACAACGTGCACAACCGGTGCTTCAATTTCTTTATACCGAAGGTCGAATCGATACGGAACCCAAAACAGATCATTCGTTGCAACTCAGAACCTTGCGTGAATGACTAGTGTCATGATAATCGACTCAGTACAGAGCAAATCCAACGCCGTGGCCAGTATAGATCGACTCGATACGGCCAACGACACACGCAACACAAGACACCCATCCGAATACCTAAAGAGAACCACAACTCGCATCTCAGAACAAACAACCACACATGCAAAAGCTTCTTCGGGTTCCAGTCAAGGTCAACTACAATCACCCTGTTAGCCTCAGTTAGATTTGTCCTTGAACCACCAACGTTTGTCATTAGAATAAATATGAACACGTCATCCGAATTGTTGAGCTCATCTGTCAAAGCCATTCTTTGTATTACAGAAGTGAGACCATCCAGTCTTCGGTACTTGTATTCACTGCGAAAGTACCTCCTACTTGATATGGATCCAAAATGCCAATCAGCGAAAGAGATAAAAAGGCATCTTAAAAAAAAAAATGAATCCATCATGTATCTGCCCCTTGACGAGACCGAGTTATTGAAGTGTGTAGGGACCCGGACAACACATTCTTGATAGTCATATCAAGGTAAGCCTCAGCGGTTCTCACGCATCTTTGTGAGGAGGGTAAATGAAATTTCCTCCACAGCAAACTGCTTCTTTACGACCTTGAAATTGACGACAATCATGGGCTTGAGGCCGGGACCAGCAATGACCCTTGACGGCCAATGCCTCATGTTACTCTGGACCGAAGGATCGCTATATCTCCTCCCGAACAAAGATCTTGCACTCGATCTCATGATCAGAGTCTCGACATCCTCGAAGTCGTTTTTACAAGATGAGATGCCATCTTGCATGATATTTTCATGATGGATTTCGCATCGTGAGCAAGAGCCTCATTCATCACCTTTTGCTCCGGGAAATTAACGTCATAATTCAATACTCCACCATTCTTGTCTTCTCCATCACGATAGATGCCATCAAGATTAGTAAGTGTTGAGTCCCAAACCGAACATCAAATACAGAGACAAGACATGGCATAGCATTGGGCGCACAAAAGACATAAAACACACCCTTATGACAGAACCAAAATGGACACAAAAAAAAAAAAAAATAGAGAGAGAGAGCCTGTAGATCTTCTTTGAAACTCTGGCCAACGGTGATGAGTGATGATTGTTGGCGTCGACTAGAAGCCATCGAGGAACAGACCTGTTGGGAAGTGAAAGAACCTGTCCACTTGCATGCGTCTGGTGCTCGCATCGCGCAATGGCGAACCTGGCCTCTTGCATCTTTATCCACGGTCACACGTTGCCTCGAGATTTACGGCCACCCGTTGCCTCGAGATTTACTAACCGGCATTGGCAAGGGACTCGTTTCAACTGCTTTCTCAAGACAGCGTTCCACGACATGGACGCCAAATATGGACGCTTGTCTTCTGCTAGGCGAATTTTTATTTTTTATTTTGATGATCTGGGCCCCCGCAGGATATGGAACTTGTAACGTCAATTATAGCCGTTTGGTGGTTCCCCTTCTCTCTTCTAATCAAACACATAGCGTTCCGGGCAGGAATCTCAGACAAATTCTGCATGGCGAGCATGTAAATCACAAACTGCGACTCGGGTTCCCTCATAGCAAAGATGAAGTGCTTCGTATGTTCGGGAACCGGAAGTTTAATGACCAACTTATTTGAAACTTTCAGGTCATCGGATTTCGGCTTGGAGAAGGGCCGTAGAGTACGTAAACTCCAAAGGAAAGAACATGCCTTCAGGACCACATTGACTCCCTTCCACTTCTATCTAAAACTTAAGAAAATTCGTGAAGTTCATCCTCCCAATTTCTTGCATGGTTCACTCACAAGCCCAAAACAGAACTTCCTCGAAAGGATTCAAGGAATATATTCAGAGCGAAACTAAGAACAACAATCAACGTAGTCTTGGCATGGGAATAGAGATGATAAAGGATTGGAACATAAGAAACATCAAATGATCAGCGCACACCGCATTGCATCAAATCACACAAGCAAAATTGTTGCCATCAAACCAGTTTAGTATCACCATGTCTTGAGTAATGACTTTGATTGTCTCTGACTCCATTGTTGCACAAATAAATCCTTAAAATTGTTGGGAAAATACTGCTTCGAATTGGGTAGAACAATGAAGTCGGATTTTTTAGAGTACTCAAGTCGGACTTTGAGGCGTGATATCACTTTCTTTAAGGATTTATTTGCCCCACAAAGTTGCTAATGGTCACCGGCAAATTTTTTCCAGGATACAACAAAGTCTCAAATGAGAATACTAGATAGCAATTATAGTATTTCTCCAGGATCTCTCATGAGAAACAATTGGAAACAATGACTGTAGTTTCTATCGAAAGAAGACGAAAAAAGAAGAAGATTATTGTTTGATCTCAAAACAACGTTACTTATCTTTGTCTTTCGAATAGAGGCAACTCTTCAAAAGATTGCAAAAAGAACAAAGGCAACCTTTCATGAACAAGTACGTCTCAAAAGTTACGTTGAAAAGAAATAAAGAATTCGGAATTAAATAAATAATAAATAATAAATAACCGTAACTTTTCGTGAACAGTCGCACTGTTTTCAACAATACATTATAATTAATTTTTATAGAAATAAATCCGAATTTTCAATAAATAAAATAATGATCATCGGTTAGTGCCAAATCTCGTCCACGTGCGCACTCACATCTTTTCGATGTGGGACAAGGCACCTCTTCATTTGTTTTATAAACAAATTACCAACAAGAATCAATCAATTTTCAAAGCATAAGACCTTCAGAAAAGAATGAAAGTCCTTATTTTATCAGGTTGGCGAAATAAATGAGAAGGCAATGTCTTCTCCAGGAGACTGCCAAAACAGCCTTGGTGAAAGCTTCATTAACACTGCATTTATGTCACGGGAACTAGAGAATCCTTCACTGTGTAATGCATCCTGTTAAACCATGGTTACTGCATTGCAACATTTGAAGTGCATCGGACGACTTATCAAGGAGGATGGTATTTTATTGGTTTTCTTAAAACAACAGACATGAAACACCGTCTCGGCTTAGACATGACAACAGAGAAACCAGACGAAATTTCAGCGGCAGAATGAACGCAGATTTCCAATTAAATTTGTAGAAATTTATATAGAATAAAAGAGGAGAGCATATAAAACAAAAGAGGAGAGTGCACAAAACTGACTAGGATTTGCCAATTCTCACACTTTTATTATTAATTAAATAACATCTAGTGACCATAATAACCCTCTCGCACTTTCAGATCCCTTAAAGCTGGAGTTTAGATATCAAGCATGCTCAATCCTACTACTCCCTAAAGACTTAGTGAAAATATTAGTTAACTTTTCACCGGTCCTAACATGACTAGTAGAAATAACTCAAGCACGAAGCTTGTCACGGACAAAGAGACAATGAACTTCAACACGCTTGGTATGCTCATGGAATAGTGGATTTGAAGCAATATGGATAGACACCTGATTATTACACCATAACTCCATTGGCGCAAGATTTGTGAATTCAAGCTCAACTACTAGTTGATGCATCCAGATTAATTCACAAATAGCTCGAGCCATAGCTTTGTATTATGATTTTGTGCTGGATCTAACCACAATACTTTACTTCTTACTCTTCCAAAATACTAGGTTTCTTCCCACAAAGGTCTAGTAACTTAAGTAGTATTGACATCGACACGTAACATGCGAGACGACAAGATATGACATAACACGACATGCCGACATGTCATTTTTAAAAAAATAAAGAATTCTAACACGTTGAAACACGTTGTATATCAAAATGTATACAAATTATCATTATGAAGATTATTACAATCAAATTAATTTGATTCAAATTCACAAATAAATAAATAATAAAAAAAGAGCTTAGAATGAGTTTACACTAAAAATCATGAGTCACGAGGAGTGAGAGTCTTGAGAAGATTATGTTTTTCTTCTTTTCCCATTTATTATTTTTTTCATATTTACATTTTGACTCATTATTTATTGATTTTTTTTAAATTTGGCCCTATGCATGTTGGAGTGTGTGGGGAGCGTTGATCATGTGTTAGATTTTCCAACAATTGTTGACCACGTGTTGGGCACAACATGAAAACTGCCGAAGAGTGTTGGTACTTCTTAGGCAATAATTTGATGTAGGCCTCCTATCTATAGGAGACCGATCCAATCAGCATCCTAAAATTCTTCCATCCTTTTGTGACCATGATCACTATAGAAGAGATCATGACCTAGAGATTTCTTCAAGTGTCTTAAAATTCTGACTACAACATCCCAATGATAGGTTAGGGGGAAAGACATAAATTGACTAACAACACTCACAAAAAAGAAATATCGAGTCGAGTGACAGTCAAATAATTTAATTTTCCCACAAGTCTTCGATACCTTTCCATAATAGTTCACTATCTTCTGCCATCAATTTCAAGCTAGCTTTCATTGGTGTATTTAGTGGTTTTGCTCCTAGCATACTTGTCTTTGTAAGAAAATCCAAAACAAACGGTGTTGTGAGAGATGAATGCCTTTCTTTGCCTGTGTCACTTTGATACCCAAACAAATATTTAAGTTGTCTTAAATCCTTTATTTGAAACCAACAGCAAATACAATTTCATTCATTAAACCCTGTAGAATCATCTTTAGTTATGAAAATATCATCTACATAAACTACAAGAAATATCTAACCAGCTCCAACAACATGGTAAAATATAGAATGATCTCCACTACATCTAAACAGTCCAAACCGGAGCACTACCTTAGTAAACCTCCCAAATTGGGCTCTAGGAGACCACTTCAAACCATATAAAGATTTCTTCAAACGACAGATGTGACCGGACTCCCCCTAAACAACAAACTTGAGTGGTTGCTCCATAGATATCTCTTCATGTAAATCACCATGAAGAAAGACATTTTTAATATTAAGCTGAAAAAGAGGTCAATGGGTAGAAGTAGCCAAAGAAAGCAAAAGGCGAACATAGTCATCTTAGCCATTGGAGAGAAGGTATCACGATAATCGACCTTACAAACTTGTGTATAACCTTTAGCCACCAATTTGGCCTTGAGGTGAGCAAGAGAACCATCAAGATTAACCTTGATAGTAAACACCAATTTACATCTATTAGCAATTTTCCCCTACAAGTAGAGGAGCAAGATCCCAAGTTTGGTTTTGGTCCAGTGCCAATATTCTTCATCCATAGCTATCCTCCATCTAGATAATGCTTTAGCAACAATTTTAGGAATGGGATGCGTATCAATAGTGACTAGAGGCAGACAGACCAGAATATGAGACAAACTATGTAATAGGGTGCTGGGTACAACTATGAATTCCTTTGTAATGTGCACTAGGGATATCAAGGTCAATATGTGATAGGCTTACCTCAGACTTAGAGGATGAAGAAGATGAAATAGGTGGAGGTTCATTTGCAAGGGGCTCCACATGCTGATGATGTCTACTATATACATGTCGGAATGGTAGAGAAACTGATGGAGAATCCAAAGTGGATTTCACAATAACATATATAAAAGAATGATCTTCCACTATAGGGGCTCCATTGGTTCATTAGAATAAATAGTAGACTCAAAGAAGGAAACATCTGTAATGGTAAAATACTTATGCAAAGAAGAACGGTAGCAACGGTAACCCTTCTAATACCCCACAAAAATGCATTTAAGAGAGTGAGGGTCTACTTTGGAAAGCCTTGAACGATGATCGCAAATATAGTAGACATAACCAAATATATGAGGTGGTCAATGAAAGAAGGATTCGGAAGGAAAAAGAAGAGAGCATGGCCTTGCACCCTTAACTTAAGAATAGAGGATGATATGTGGTTGATAAAATAAACATGTAGTCAAATAGCGTCAGCCCAAAAGGATTTGTCTATTATGTTAATATTAATTATTACTGATGGAATTTTGGTTTGTCGTGGTGCATCCAAATAGGAAGATTGATGAAGGATGCTCCCTTGAGTCATGAACTTAGGAAAAGGATTAGAAAAATATTCTTTGGCATTATCACTTCGAAGAATACGAAGAGGAACAAAAAATTAAGTACATACTTTAGTAACAAATGCACCAAACACATAAAATAACTCAAAATGACTTTTCATTAGATATATTATAAGAAGTACCGACACTCTCCGGAAACTTTCGTGTCGTGTTTGACACTCCGACACATGTCCGACACGTTCTGACACGTGGTCAACTCTTCCGACATGCTTCAACACGTGAGTCTGAAATTCCGACACACGATTCCGACTCGTACGAGGTCAATTTTAAAAAAATCAATACTTGAGGGGTCAAAATGTAAATATATGAAAAAATAATGAAAATAACAAAAATAAAGGGGAAAGAAGAAAATTCTTACTCTCAAGTTTCTCACTTATAAGTTTTGATCTTCCCGTGAGTGACGATGGATCGCCTCTCTTTTTGTTGGTGTCGTTCCGTTGCCCTCACATACTTAAAGTTATAATTTTTTTTGCTTCTTTCCACCTCTCACAAGCATCCGTTATCTCTTTTGGTCTATGTTATTGGTTTGTGAGTTATCTCTCACATTTTCCGTGACGAATTTAGTAATTTCCTTTTCTTTTGGTCATACTTCGAGAGTTCTTGTCTTGGATTTTCATTTTTCTCGAACCTTGTTTTGCAGAGGAGCTCTAAGTTTGTCTATATCATGAACTCCGAACTCTGTTTAGGATTATAAGAAATCTCACTAATCTCCGACAAGTATAAGAAAATAGGACATATTCCTTCAAGTTTACTCTTGGTAAAAACAATCCAAGAATTTCATTATATCCTTTCTAAGATCATTTTCTATTTCGTTTGGTATTTCATGTTTGCAATTTTTGAATTTCTCGTTCAATCTTTATAAAATTAAAACAATGAATGATATTAACAAATGTTGGATTAATATTTTTAGTATAAATTAATTATATGCTCTTTTTATTATTATTTATTTATTTTTGCATTTATATATAAAAATATTTATTTAATATATAACGTGTCGGAACGTGTTGGAATTCTCTATTTTTTGAGAAATGACATGTCGGCGTGTCGTGTCGTGTCGTGTCGTGTCATGTCGCGTGTTTGTGTCGGTGCTACATAGGATATAGTCAAGTGGCTCTTGAATAGTCATATACAAAAGTAACGAAATACTTGAAATCCAACTTAGAAATAGTAGGACACAGACCCCATATATTTGAATGAACTAATACAAATGAGTGGGAAACCTATTTATTGACTCTTGGACAGTAACTAAAACGGTGCAATTTCCCAAATTGACACAACTTACACTCAAGATTAGATAAAAAATGAAACTATGGATCTAACTTTTTTAAACTTTCCAAGGAGGGGGGGCCCAAACAACAATGGATCTGATGTAGGGAAGCCGCAAAACAAATAACACTAATAGTATCATCAAACAAGTACAACCCCTTGACAAATTTCCTTTACCAATCATCTCCCTCGTCTTCAAATCCTGAAAAACACATGAATCAAGATAGAAAATTGGAACAATTATATGCTTTGGTAAGATGACTAATAGACATAAGGTTGAATGGAAAAATGGGAGTTACATGATTGAAGATAAAAATATGGAGGATGTTAGATGAATTGTGCCTATCCCTTATATTGTGGATGGAGAACCATCACTAATGTAACATTGGACATAGATTTATGAAAATCAAAAAGATACTTGAAACTCCAGTCATATGATCGATAGCACCTGAATCAATGACTCAGGGGCAAGAGGCAAAAGAAAGACACGTTGCTGCATTAACTATCTAGATAAAAGTAGCTTTGGAGGAGCACTGTGAAACCAGTTGGAAAATCTGGACTTGATTATACTTAGCAAATTTCTTTTTTTTTTTGATCACTTTTCCTCCCTAGAGGACCATGAAGAGGTTCAAACTCTATTGCATTGGCTACATTAGCTGCAACTTGTTGGGGAGTTCCATGAAGCTTCTAATAGAATCTCTGAATGTGTCCTCATAAACCATAGTAATGATAAGTCTCAACAAATCCGATATTACCTCCTTGTCACTAGAAGTGTTATTAGATGAGGGTGGTTGACATCTATCAAAACCATGGCCGCCACCACCATTTCGGCCATCACTATGACCTCGACCACTATTGTGATTTCCTTAGGCTGACAAGACTGAGCTATCACTTATAGAGAATGCATCCTTAGGTGGTACACAAGCAAATGTGTACGTGAGTGAAGTCACCTTGCCTCCTTTAAGTATTTGGGAATGGACTGCATCATATCTTGGTCCTAATTCTTCCAAAAAACCCATAACAACCAATTGGTCTTGTTGCTTTTGCATTTCCTTAACATTAGAGGTAATGGGTAGCAGAGAATTAAGCTCCTCATAAATTTGTTTAAAATTAGCAAAATACTAGGTAAATGGCTAACCCTTTCTATCAGCCGTATAAAATTCTTGAAATACTTCATAAATCCTTAAAAGATTATTTTCTCTAAAATAAATGACATTCAAGTAGTCCCACAACTCCTTTGCTATATCAATATATGTAACCAAATTTGCAACTTGGGATTCCATGGAGTTCAACATTTGACCAAGAATTCAAGCATCCACAATATCCCAATTTGTATAGGAGGCAAATTTGTTACCTATTAGATGATTTTGTTACTCTTTCCTGGTCAATACTAGCAACACAATTTTCCTCCATTGTTGGAAATTAGTGATACCTTCTAACTTCTTCTCTATCAAACGACAAAAAATGTAGACACAATCTCAGACATTACACCTTTATTCTTCACCATAACTTGATGTGTACCAATATAACACAAGATTTTTCAGCACAATAATCAAAGGGAAAATTCTCCAAAAAGTCATAAATTTATTATACGCCAATGTTGTCATAAACCTTTTAATTTTGTCAATTTAGCCCTAAATTTTTTCACTTCTTGTCAATTGAGTCCATTTGATCAATTATGACCGAAAAATGCTGATGTGGACACGGCGGTGTCACGTAAGACCGTTGGCATTGACGTAAATAATTTTTAATAATAATTTCATATTTTTCAAATTTTTATTATCTTTTCTAATTTGTTTTTCTTTCTTTTCTTTTTGGCTTTCTTCTTTTTCTTTTTTGGTGGAAGGCCACCGGCCATGGCCAACCAGCTAGTCTCGCTTGCCATAGGTGAGGCCTAGTCGAGCGAGGGCGAGCTCGGCGAGGGGAGAGCCCTGGTGAGGGCTTCGCTTGCCAAATCTAACAAGGCTGGCCCTCGCCCAGGCCAAGGTGACCTCGCCCAACGTGGCCGTCGCCTGGCCCTTGCCCAAGCTAGGGCGGCTTGGCTTGAACGAAGGTCAGCCTCTCCTAGCTTGCGCTAGGTCGACCTCCCTTGTGGTTGAGGGCCGGTCGTCGCCTATGACTGGCCACCGGAAAAGGATAAAAAGAAAGCCAAAAAAAAAGAAAAGAAAAAAAGATAATAAAAAAAAATAAAATATTATTAAGAATTGTCGCGTTAGTGCGACGGTCCTACATGCGTGGCACGCACTACGTCCACATCAGAATTTTCCAGTCAAAATTGGCTGGATGAACTCAATTGGTAAAAAGTAAAAATGTTTAGGACTTAATTGGCAAAAATGCAATAGGTTTAGAACATTTTAGACAATTTTCTCAATAATCAAATTCCAATGAAACCAACCAGAATTCAATTCAACAAACTACCATGATTTGTTTCAAACAATCGAGATATCCACCACACTTTAATCAAATTCACCTATTTCATCAGTAACATACGCCGAAATCGTAGATTACACCCAACCATAAACCACCTCATCCAACATCAATTTTGAGGTGAACAGGTCAGCACTCCCATCAAGTTTTTTTTTTTTCAAAACATAGAGAACAACAAACGCACAAACGAACCTTAAAGAACCACAAAGCTTAGCTCAACTCGCATAGAGGGATGCGAGCTTGACAAGCGCTAGATCTTGGCTGGATTAATGAGACCAGCGATGCCAGATGACGCCCGATCTGAGCCAATGACATTCGCCGGTGTTTGATCAAGACTCAATAGGACTAGGCGACATTGGATTGGGTTGGACGACGCTCACCGATGTCGAATCAAAACTCGCAACGACTAGATTTCTTTTTCTTATATTCCGGCTTTTGATGTTGATATAAAAGTGGAGAGCATATAGAACAAAAGAGGAGAGCGTACAAAACTTATTAGGGTTTGCCACTCTTTACACTTTTATTATTAGTTAAATAACACTTAATGACCATAATAACCCTCAATGTTAAACCTGAAACAGGGCACATCCGACTTTTTGAGATCTCGATCACGGTACATAGTTTTTACGGATCTTGAGCTCCTGTTTCCTTCAGATCCTTAAAATAGCAAGCTCGCCCAAGCAGCAATGAACGCGAAACCTCCAACTGGTGCCAACATGGAGTATTTTCTGTCCTCATACAGTGCAGCTGTGTAGCACCTAAAATATTTTGCAGTTAGTGAGGAAGTATAGATGATATCCAGATTCCAGAAATTGAGCAAATAGGATTGTTAATGACCATCAAAACAAAAATTTGGGGCATCTAGCAGCAAATGCAGGATCGTATAGTATGAAACAATAGCAATTTATACCAACTAGGGAAGGCAAGATCGGAATGTATCTATCTACTACAATGCCAAAAGCTAAGAGGTCTAATTCAATATGCCATTGCCATTTTCTGTGAAACTTTATTTTCACAAAGAATCTAGGTCATTATATTGAGTTAATTGCCAAAAAAACCCAAGTCATTACCATATTCAATTCACTGCATGCAAACTGTCCATACTCACAGGCACAACACAATCATCAAAAGTCCCACACCATGATAGAGGGAGCTCATGATGTGAGATATTAGAGGAAAATCAGCCCACTCCCCCAAGGATCATTACAAGAGCGGAACCTCAAAGGGGAAGCTTTTGATGCTTGCTAACAGAGAGGAAAAAGAAATACACAAACAGGAAAAGCTCTGAAAACCCTGACGATTTTGCTGAGGCTTTTTTCACAAAGATGCAAAGATGGTTGACGCCCACAAGTAGGTCTTTAAGTTTACACTGACAGCGGTGGTGAAGCAGCAAGAAAAAAGACCAAAAAATCCATTCGGTGGCAATGGAATCACCTAAAACAACTTCAGCAGTTTTTTGCGGAAACAAAATGGTGCTTGTAAGGTTTTCGCTGAAGATTATTTTAGAAAACATCCACCACATCACTATTGTATTGTAATGAGAGGGTAGTGGAATTTCAAGAAAATTCATCACAATTGTCGATGTTGATGAAATTAGAAGGAAATATGAAACCGAGCAGCATAGGAAATCTTCCAATCCAATTTGCGGATTTGGAAATTATGAATAGGTGATGGAGTTGACTCAAATAAAGTTGGCAGGCAGAGGAATTCTCTAAGAACCACCAGTAGATTTTACATGGTCATTGCTTTTAAACTAAACCCCCACAAGGGGCAAACACCTTATGCTAACACACAAAGCAAGGGAATAAGTATGTCTCACAAAATCCTCATCACGACATCAACCATGCTAGAGAAAAATTAAAATGTCTTTTTCTGTTCCTCCAAACATCAAGGCACTAACTTTCACTATGCAGGTACTTGGCTCTCTGGCTCTAAGCCCTTAGAATTTAGAGGCTCAGTGCCGTCTAAGAAACTAACAGAGGATACAAATCTCCATGATGTCCTAACTGCCAAAAATGCAATCCTACTGCGACTTTCCTACAGTGAACAATCTCCAATCACAAATTATAAGGTTTACATGCACAAAAGAATTGATTGTATAAATACGACATATGAGTAAAATAACATAAAGAGGCCAAGACTTACGACCCGGAGAACAACAGAATTCCAGCAGTCAAGAGCCCTCCGAACTGAAACAGGAAACGAGGTGAACCCACTTATTAGAACCGCACAATCACTTCCACAAAAGAACAACCAACTATACTGAACCGCCTTTGATTAACATTTCATCACATTTCTTCCACGATCACCAATGAAAAATCCCAATTGCAAGAACAATCAGTGTTGAAGGAGAAGGGGTACTCACGAGATGGGGATTTTTGGTGAAAGGGGCAGAGACAAGTGCAGCTGTGTGAACCAGATGGTACAAAGAGGCGGTATGCCATACCTTCACATAATTTTTTAAATAGAAAAAAAAATACACCAAAGAAAGAAGAAACCCATGTCAGTCCTCAACAAAATCAGACCCTTAAACGAAAGAATTGAAAGCAAGGACGCGTGGCTATGGAAATGCACCTCCTTGTAAGAGGGATTCTGGGGTCTGAAGCCATGGGCACCATATGTTCCCAATGCAAGAGCTGTCACTCCTGCTCATTTCAACCAAAGAGATGATTTTTCTCCAACAATCGGATGATAAAATTCACAGAGAGAGAGAGAGAGAGAGAGAGGACCAGAGACGGAGAGAGAGAGAGAGAGAGAGGACCAGAGACGGCGGCGACTTTGTGCCAGGTGAGAGCGTTCATGTCTCTCCACAGTCTTAGCTTCTTCCGTGCACTGTCAGCTCCCCGGCAAAATTTCTGCAGATTATAGTGATGACGAAGCTGCGCTTGCTCCTTACAGCGTAAGGAAGGGATCGGAGCGATTTATTGCTCCACTCTCTCTTCACTTCATCCGTTCGCCAACTGTTTGTTAAAATGCCCGCGTCTGTCACCACAGCAATAAAGCCAGCGTCTTGTCGTGGGGCCCCGCGACGAGTTAATATTCCCGTTAACCTTTCTCACCGAGGGCCAATCACGACCCAAGTTTCTTCGGCCCAAAGATGGAGAATAACGATCCAATGGGCCTTTGCGCGAAAGGCAGCCACCACTTGCGCCACGAACGTCAGTCACCCGGCCTGATCAAAGACTCGAGATAGTTTTAATCCCGGGCCTATGCGTAGGCTTTCGTGCTGGGTATCAAAGAGGTGGGGAAAAGGAGGAAGGAAGCTTTGCCATCAACTGTATAAAGGTCAGCTGATTGTTTGCAGAAGACAAAAGTCATCTAGCGAATGGACCTCTCTGGGGCTGATCAGGATTGGACAGGCATGATGAAAGTTTGAGGTGGTCCCCGTCGATGGTTTACAAGTCCCATGTTACATGATAGTACCCGAACTCTTGCACCTTGGGTTGCTAATCCACTGAAGTTCTCACTACAAAATTGTTTACCCAATAGCAAATGTTTGATGTTTGAAGGGGGAAATGTGCACATTTCTTAATTGATGTTTGAGTGATTTACATGGTTTTTTTAGATTTTTTCACTAAAATTAAGACGACCCGTATCGAATGTGATAGAAGTGATGTAAGTAAAACTAAATTCACTTTATTTGAGTGTCACTGATTATTAATTCTTATATCACAATGTCGAAGAAATAATTTCCTCAAACTCGTATAGTTTTTCATTCAAAGGGTCATTTCGAATTATTTTGTTTTATCAATCTTGATAAAACAACAAGACATCGTTCGTTCGATTGGGAGGTTAGATTAGTAATAGACAAAGAAGACCAGGATAATACATTGCCACGAGTTGTGTCTCTTTTTCAGTACAAATGCTTCCGTTGCTATCTCTTGAAAAATCATTTTCTAAATATCGCAAATCACTATAATAATACACATTTCTTTTCTTGATCTAATATAGATTTTCCTAGTTTACTTTAGTTGAAAAATTGTTTTGCTGGCTTGAATAAAATTTCACTATTTAGTGACCAAATGAACTTAACTTAGCATGAACTCACCATTATATAGTATTTACATGTTAGGATATGCAACCATGCATCGTGTTCTTTTTTTTTTTTTTTTTTTTTTTTTTTGTGGGATCATAATCATGCATAGTTGAAAGTGGGTACTTAGGCAAAGACGTCCAGGAAAATTGTCAAAATAGTCCTAAAATTATTATACATTTATCAATTTAGTCATAAATATTTTATTGTGCTATTTGAGTTTTCAACATTTTCAATCCAGCTAATTTGGTTGAAAATCATTGATGTGAATATCGACTATTCTATATAATATAACCGGCATTGTTGTGAATTATTTTTCTAATTTTTAATTATTTTTTGAAAATTTTATATTTGTAGTTTCTTTTTCCATATCAACATTTTTTTTTTCTATTTTTATTATTGTTAAGGGTTGATTGGGGGTTGTCGGCATTGGGCGAGGCCCTGTGAATCCTCGTTGGTAGCCCCCAATGGCCCTTAATAATTAAAAAAAAAAAAAAAAAAAGTAAAAAGAAAAAGAAAAAAAGAAAAGAAATATAAATATAAAAAATTCAAAAATATTAAAATATCATTAAAATTATTTATATTAGCGTCGGTTGTACTACGTAAGATGATTAGCGTCTACATTAGCGATTTTCCGGTCAAAATTAAACGAATGAATTCAATTGGTAAAATGTAAAAATGTTTATGTCTCAATTGATATAATTAAAAAGTTTATGATTGAGTTGATAAAAGTAAAATAGATTTATGATTTTTTTGAACAATTTTTTTAAATTGTCCTGCTATTCAAATCCAAGAAAAAGAGAAGATTCACCAACAGAATAGTACAAATCGCTCCCCTGAACAATCACCGTCAAACCCAGCTTGGTGGCCAGTGGCCACCTAAGCAGCTGAGCTTCAAATTTAGCTATATTACAAGAGTAACGAATGAATCCTTCCGTTAGTAAATTAAATAATTTCCCCCTTCGTTTATCTCATTCTGTTAGAGCTACCCATAATTTGAAGAGCGTTATACAAGAATATCTGCCACTAAAGTTAAAAATGGAAATCCATCTACATTTGCATAGTAAGTAAATTTCTTAATATTGATGAAATTTAACACATAAAAATAATGTTTCCCGTTAGTAAATTCGGCTAATGCATTATATATTTAAGTCAAAACCACCATTTATTACTAAACGTTGATTAATCAGTCGCTTTCTATTCATATATGGCCGTCGTTTCATTTCATTTTGCATAAATGTCACAGGCCCGATGATTCTCACCTTATTGATATCACTAAATTAATTTAGCAAATAAAATTTACACTATCATCCCAATAGTAACTTGAATTAGTATAGTATAAAACAAACAACGCAATAATGCTCGGACAAATTAATCATCATATAAAAAGAGGATATAGCATTTATTTCTAATATTCTAAACAAAAGAATTTATAATGGACATAGGCTGGCGGGTCACTTCACTAGCTTTTCCTCCTCCTCTTCTACGCTCGAGCTTCAATTTTTTTTCCCTAAGAAAAATGGAAAGACGATCTACTGTTTCTCTCTTTCTTCAGACGTTCACGGGCTTGCAGAGGAACATCAGCGAGGATGAGGCGCTCGCGGACCCGTCGCCGAACCTGCTACCGCCGCCGCCGCTCCCGTTCCCGAGCCTTTCGTAATAATCCACGCAAAACAACGAGAGCGACAGCTGCAGCTCCTCCCGGGACCGGACCCGCCACGGGAGCTCGGCGCGGCGGGACCGCCCGAGGCGGCTGAGGACCGGGCGGATGCAGACCATGTAGAGGCGGCGGTAGCCGCCGAGGGCGGAGACGACCGGGCGGACGGAGGAGGGAGGGGGAGGGGAGAGGTGGCGGAAGCAGAGGTGCTCCCAGACGGAGTCGTTGCGGGCGAGGGCGGACCAGAGGCGGCAGACGCAGGCGGCGACGCAGAGGGAGCGGCCGTCGAGGCGCTTCAGGATCTCGGCGAGGACGTCGACGTGGTCGTTGATGCAGAACTTGGGTCTCTTCTCCTTGCAATGGTGGTGGTGGTGCACCATTTTTCAGCTCAGCTGTGAGAGAGAGAGAGAGAGAGAGAGAGAGAGTAGTAGTAGTAAGGGAGAGAGAGAAGAGGGTCGAGGGGGTTTATATAATGCGGGGGTTTGTCAAAAGGACGTTGATCGCCTTCGAGGGAAAAGAATAGCGTGGAGTTTAAGGGATTTGACTTCACGCGAGAGAGAGAGAGAGAGAGAGAGAGAGAGAGAGAGAGAGAGAATCGAGGTGAACAAGAGAAGAGGCCAAGAGGAAAAGTTACAAGATGAAGAACTGGAATCAATGCAGCGAGTTACATTTTCTTCTCCTTTCCTTCCTTGTGCGTTTGCAACGCACAGAGAGAGAGAGAGAGAGAGAGAGAGAGACGAATATAAATTGTCTGAGAGTTTTTGTTGGGTAATGGTTTCGCAAACTTCGAGGATTGGGGGCCGTTGCGAAATCACTGACTTTCGAGACCATCATCAGTAGTCTCCCTCTCTCCCTTTTCACTTCGATGTAGGGTTTTGTCTGCAACTGCAGCTCCATTTCTCGCTTCTCCCTTATGCCTTTGTTGTGCATGGAAGGGTGGTAGTAGTGGTAGTAGCGGTGGACCTTTCACGGGGGCGAAAAATTATTGGCCAAGCTCCAACCCCAAATTCAAAAGTTGTCGAAGCGTTTGTAAAAAAGTTATTAAGGCAGTTCTGCATAAAAGGCAATTTCCAATGTGTCCGTAACCAGGACGCTAACACTCGAGGGGTGAGCAATAAGTGGTCCCGGCGGGACCCTAGGATTGGCCTAAACAATTATTCAAGTTAACCCACCAATAAAAAATACATATAGAAGGCGCTACGCATGCCTTGCTCGCAACCGAATAAGTCTGGTTGTCCTAGTCTCGAAGTTATAAACACTTCATTAGGCTCATTAAAAGTGTCTTTCAATCTTAATTGTAACCGACCCTTGATCACCAAACTCATGATCATATCTAATTAGCACAAAAACTAGTTCTTTCTCTCTCTGTCTTCTACATGCCTATGCTCAGTGATCTCATCGTCTTCGACGATAACTATTCTAACACACATCACTGTCAAGATCTAAAAGAAAAGAGCAGCTGAGATCAATTGAGCCCAATGTCTAGAGGAGCGGGCGAAGTTTGTTGAACCAACGTTGCTTGATCTTGAGATGCTCTGGTCACTAATTGACGGTGACACGATAACGAGAGATGGGGATTTGTTTGAGAGAGAGAGAGGACGGCGACGACGATTGAACTATGACGTGATGGTGGATTGATTGCTTAGCGACAGCTATGACATTGTCATGGTGGCCAGTCACATGGGAAGGAAGGGAGACAAGAGGATTGAGTTAGGGTTTTGTGGAAGTGTACATGTAATTTTCTCATGTGGAAAATACCAGGCATATTTTTATATGTGTTGATTGCTTAACGATAGAATTACCTAAAATTGGAGTGGCCTAGCTTATCCCACCTCTTGTCTTAAGCATGACTATTCACTTCCTCTTTTTACTTGTTTGTGAGATCTCCTAAATTCTTTACATGCACAAAAATTTAAAAGGGAAAATGATACATATAATCTTTGAATTTTGATTTGATATGCAATGTTGTTTATGAACTTTTAATTTGTTTGGTGTGGGCCCTAAACTTGAGCCCGGTGTGTAATGTTGTTCATGAATTTTTAAGTTACTCAATATAATCTATGAACTATTGATACATGTTTAATTTGGTTTTTGGACTATATGCTTAATGTAGTCATTTCATTAATTCAAGTTAATATAATTTGTTGATTTAGCTTTCAATTCAGTACATTTGAAAAGTAGACAAAAACAACTTTACATGTTGATTATCCACATAAGATATAAATTCCAATGCGAAGTTTGACATGTTTGCAAATTGAGATTGATTTAGCATATGGTATTTTTTTTTCCAGAATATTTCTAAATTGAAGAATAACGTTTATTTCAGAAAGAGGAAGGAGTTTTGGATGGACTTTACTTTAACACCCCAACCAAAGACCCTTTAGTTCTATTATTTTGATTTTTATTTTGTCGTAAATATTTATATGATTCTATATTGAAGTAAGAAAAGTACTTTGCATGTGCATTTCAGGCATTTTATGTCATACTAGGATTAAGTTCTATTATTTTGATTTTTATTTTGTCGTAAATATTTATATGATTCTAAACTCAGAAGTCATGTTGTTTATCAAATTTTCCAAGAACCTCCACATTTATGTCAAACCTCCACATTTATGTCATACTAGTATTAAGTTCCACTTATTAGTTCAATATTCCAAGCTATCCAAACAATCGTTTCTTTTTACATAGGATCTTGATTGAGAGAATAAGTTACGATTGTCTTTTTCTTGAATAATGCTAGAGATATAAATAATGAAACAGAAAGTCGATTAAATAATGTGATGTAATGGAATAGACATCCAAACAAATTCATCTAAACTTAACTTTCCTAATAACATGTTATGTCGTTTTATAGATCGACTTGAAAGCTATTAGTCATATATCATTATATTTTTGTTTTGTTTTGTATCTTATCTATTTTGCAAGGTTAAGCCTATTTTATGTGCGTAATTTTGGTTATCCAACATCATTTCCCATATATTCTTTTCGATTGATTTGCTGTCACTGCCAAACTCTTAGAAGTTAATGCTGTAGCCTCAACGACATTTTACTCGTATGACTAATTTTTTGGGGGGTTTAGCTGTTAGGTAGTGTTTAGATCGGCTCTTGTGCACTTCAACCGATCCATTTCAGCAAGCGATTTTAAGGGCACATTGATTGGTTTGATGCTTTTGGGATTTTACTTCCGAAGTGCTCCCAAATGTTGTATCATCAACTTGATATCAGCATATGTATAATTAATTGAATATTGCTTTAAAAATTTAACTTGTTACGAAACCAAGTAAATAAACAACGACGAACTCTAGAAAATTATTAAGCTGAAATACGGAAAAGGAAATGTCGCAATCAGATCATTCAACGAGAAGTCCCCCTCGGATTCATGGTCAGGCTAGCAGCTACTCGGTTGTCTTATGGACTTTGTCTCAATAGAGTTGGCATTTGGCCCGGCAAAGGAAAAAACCAAGTCCTGCGAGACACAGAGCATGAAAAATTTCACAAAAATATCACCAACAAGGTCTGTCTAGAATCGACCGCAGACGTACATAGGCTTCTTCTATAATGGAAATAAAAATAAAAAAAAAATATTTGGACCCACCTATATATATATATGTATATATGAATGGATGATAGAAGCTGAGAGGGAGTGTCATTGGGAGTTGTTCTCTTTCGTGTTTGGACTTGTTTGTTGGACACATTTGAGGAGCACTTTTCCCAATTCTTGCTTGGAGGAATTTGATAATTGCTAAATTACAAAAGCATACCCGTAAAGTGCGCAAAAAAGAAGAAGAAAAAACATATTTTTTTCCACATATTTTCACTCACTCCCCCAACAACTATCATTTGTACTTAAGTTGCTTGTAAAGTATGTGCCTCCCACAAAAAATTCAACACGCTATAAGTGTTTTCACCATGTCCACTTGCCATATGCCCTTATTCATGGGTAAAAATTCCATCACTTATCTAGATGTATTGGTATGGATATTTTCGCACTGAAAAAAAAAGAAAATCGTATAGCCACAAATCATTTAAGTTAAAAATTGAGTAGTGCCAGAGTGAACCTCTGAATTTATGAATGGATTGTATGTGATGTACGACTTTGAAGATCTTTTTCAGTTAAAATAAATGTCTGGTCCAAGGCAAGAAGGCATTTGGAGCTCCTATTGCACAGATGACGTGGAAAAACACGTTAATTAACAATTGCTCCCTAAATTAGGAAGTCACATTTAGCATTTTTAACTTAGGAAATGAAAATATTGTATGAATTGATTAGTTATACTCGGCGTTAATGCCGAGCAATTTAAGATAGTGAACTTCACGAATATTTGATACACATAGTTTTGAAAGACCTTCGAGTTTCTGCCATTTCTGAAAAGAACTTTCAGAGAGGCAAATGTGACTTATATACTATATAATATACACTAAGGGTCAATGCCATTCCATTTTTCCAAAATTTAATGACAAAAAGTGAATCCAATGATACGATCACATCAGAAAAGTTTATGTGTTGACATGTGTAACGAACTCTCTCTCTCTCTCTCTCTCTCTCCAGCTAATCTCCATGATCAGTAGCATCCAAAGAGCTACTTAAAACGCCATTTTTGTTGGCTTCTCCACTGACACGAGCTCATTATTTAAATGATTTGTATAGCCCCTGGTCAATGTCGGGGACATACACATGAATGTAGTTTTTAAAGAGGGTTTTGTTTTGTTTGTTTGATCGAAGTGCTGGGTTTGCATTGAAAATCTTTTCGGAGACTTCCTGCAGGTGATGATAAAAACTCGACAACAACGTGAAAAGGACCAACACGTGAGAACAAAACACGAAGTAACAAGCATAACCCTAGAAGGGGTTTCATTTCAAGAATTTGTTGCTGTGTTTGGGTATAGACTGACCCTTCTTGCCCTAACTGCTCCTTTAGCCACGAGCAAGCCTGTGAATATTTCTTGGATTTATATTTGATATATAGAGCTTGTTTTCGTTAGAGGTTTCTGATGGGGCTTTTATTGGTGTAATGGGATAATCATTTTTTGTTAAAATTTTATGCTTCTTGTCGAGAAATTGACGTGGATGCAAATGGATATGTATGAGTTGGGCCTTACATGCAAAAAGGAAGGATGTTGGGTGTAATCACGTCATAATAGAAAGGGGTGAATAAGATAATCCGAAAACAAAACAAACCAATACAAATAATGAGTATCTTACCTTTAAATTTGTAACTTTTATTCTGATATCACTATATACTAGACAGTCTTTCCATTAGAAACTTTAAGGTTTTTCAAGAATAATTGTTGTCTATTAGTGTATGTCGAACATCTTGTTAGAAGGAAATTATCCTTGATGTCCACAATAATCATGCTAAAATGTGAAGTGTATCGGTTGATATTCAATTTGCTTTCCCATTCCCTTTATTCACCATAAGCAGACACAATAAAACAAGTCCTATGATCAATGCGATTGGTTTGATAAGATTTAAGTGCTTCCATGTAATAGTCTATTCATCGAGATTCTATCTTTCCGTAAGATTGAACGAAATTTATGACCATGGGATATATATGTAACAAAAAAAGACATCTATAGATTAAAATCTTCCAAGAAGTCACGTTTGTATCCATTATATTATCTTGTTCTATGGGAATTGGATCGCTTTGTGATTGAGTTAGAATTAGAAAACATGTTTTTCTATTTTTGTTTTTTTCCAAATAGCCAGTTTGTCAAATTAGCCTAGTATTTTCAGATCCTACTGATATGAAACATCCATCCAAAATTAGGAAATAAATCAGAAAATTTCCTCTAATCTAGAAAGAGATGTCTACAGGCAAAACAGAGATGGAATCGTACATTTCCTATTCGTTACATTCACGCTATGTTCTAGCAATTGTGAAACAACTGGAACTTATCAGAAGACTAATTCAGCCTGAAAAGACCACCAGAGAAGGTTGTTCCCAAATGAAGAGCAAGGCAAGTTTGTTCCTGTGCCCGTCTTTTCTAGTTTCTGTGCCTTTGATTCTTCTTCAAGCGAAAATTATTCACAATCCGCTTGAGCCCGTTTTCACATGATCCATTTGTGCCCAATTACCACTCCAATCACTAGTCCATTGGCATAACCCATCGAGACAATCTTCCAATCTTTTTCGTCCGGACTCATTGACTTTTGACCTCTTCTTCTGATGTTGAAGATCGTGGCGGCAATGCATCGAGCTCTCCGCATTTCCTAGACAAAAAAAAAAAAAAAAAAAAAAAAAAAAAATATCGCACAATCCTGCATTTGCTACGTATGATTTGTTTACAATTGTATTGGAACTGTCGTGACTGGTGTAGGCCCAGTTAAATGGTTTTAAGGCACATTGAAGAATGCAAGCGATGTGAGACGATTCAACTCTTGTGGGATCTCTCCTGGACGAAGGGATGGGCCGCCCAGAATGTTATTCGAAAGGTTGAGCAACTGAAGCTGCTTTAGGGTTCCAAGAGACTTGGATATGTCTCCCCTAAAACTGTTGCTTGAAAGATGGATCAATGTGACAAAGTTGTAGATCCTTGAATACTTTAGTTGCATAAGCCTTTGTTGGTCATAATCATAGAGCAGTCGAAGGGCGTGTGCTGTGGGCAGAACCTGTGACAGAGGTTCTTAAAGGGATTTATGATTCACAGATCTGTGTGGCCCAAATTGTCCGCTTAATCTACTGCTGCAACTTTCATGGTAGTCTGACGACCAGAGTACATAGATGGCAAGCTATCGGCAATTCTGCTGGGACAGGCCGATGATCTGAACCCTTGGAAAACTGTAGTTACTTCCAAGTTGCAAGATCGGTACGATGACAAGTAAGCCCAACCAGGACGGAAAAGTATCATTGATTTGGTTATTTAGGAACTCCTACTCTTCACAGCCTGCGAGTGCCTAGGTAATGGCCTTTGGAATTGAATATAACTGAAATCAATCATCATCAATTTGCACACTCGTTTTCTTGACTTGAGGAATTCTCCCTTGGAAGTTGTTGCTTGATAGGCTAATCACTTCCAGAGCGTCACTCAGATTGCTCAAACATTGGTGGAAGTACACCGATCAAAGCGTGCCTTTCATATTTCAAGCAACGTGACTTTGTTTGATAAATGCTTTCTGAAATGGATTGAAAATGCGAAATGCTTCACGAAATTGATTAGTGATTTGGTTTGTGAATTCTAATTATACAGTGAGTTATGATGGTCCATATAGTTATTTGAAAGTGGCATTGTTGGACTTTGCGCCATTTATATTTATGCCGCAAACTCTTTGACCAATACATATAAGAAACAGGAATGTATGTTTCTCTATCTTGTATTTTAAAATATTTCTCATTTTGTACTTTTATACGCCAATATATGAGATTAAATAATTGCTTGTTACTCCCCATATATAATTAATAAGTAATGACCCCTTTATGAAACTGAATATTTTTTTAGTGATATCAATGTTAGATGATCATAAAGATTGAGTGTATTCTATATGATTGGAGAAAAATATAATGGTTTCTAAGTAATTAATGCGAAAGGAAGTGGAAGTGAATAGAGCTACTCGAGCAAAGTTTCATTTTACTTAACTTTCTTAATATTTATATATTTTTCTGATAGATGTCTCGCACATGTATGATTACAGAATGCTTGAACTAAAATGCATATGGAATACTTAATAACTAAAGCAGGAAAACCTAGAAAAATTATAGGTACTCAAACACAGAAGACGAAAGATTTCGGTCAGAGTATTCCTTGGTTTCGGACAATCTCTTCTACCTTTTTCGTCTTTGTTTTGTTCTGCCGAAGTTCTTCACAAGGCTCTGAGCCCTTCTTCCTGTGATCAAAGTGTTCCCGAGGACCACTCCAATCACTAAACCACTTACATACCCCATGCACACGATCTTCCAGTCTAATTCCATTGCACTTCCCGAATCTTGATCTTCTGGCGACGCTTTGAGATCTGCGCATTTTCTAGACATAGGATTGCCACATAGCCCTGAGTTTCCCTTGTAAGAGTTGTTTTCAAATGTAGCGAACTGCCTTAACTGCGGTATTGGCCCGGTCAAATGGTTATGAGATACGTTGAAGACTGTAAGCGAAGTGAGTTGAGTCAACTCCAAGGGGAGGGGATCTCTCCTGAGAGCTGGTTTTGAGAAAGGTCCAGTTGTTCCAAATTCGTTAGGTTGAGCAATTCTAGTTGCTTTAGGTTTCCGATGGACTCGGGGATCACTCCGCTGAAGTTGTTGCTCGAGAGATCAATCAATGTGAGATACTCTTGGATCTTTGAGTAATTCATTTGGATTCCTTTGGCAATTACACTCATAGAGTAGTCAAAAGTTGCACCTGGATAGAATTGCCATTGCGCGATGGCATCCCCAATGTAGCTCGATGCATTTGTCTCAGAAACTTTCATGGCAGTCCAACGCTTGAAGCATCCGGATGGCAAGCTACCAGAAAAAAATATTTTGGGAGAGGTCGACAATTTGCAGCATAGGAAACTCAATCCTGTCAGCCTATTCCTCAATAAGTCCATGAAATCCATTGTATCGCAATATAAGTACCTTCAAGCTTAGTAGTGAGCCCAACCATGACAGGAAAACATCCATGATTTGATTGTTTCCGAGATTCAGGAATTCCAAATTGTTACAGTTGTGGAGTGATCTTGGCAATGGCCCTTGCAATTTATTGTAACTCAGATCAACCGGACTAAGCACATAGAAGTTCACATTCAAATTAGGAATTTTCCCGATAAAGTTGTTACTATGTAAACTCATTACTTCCAAAGTACCGCTCAGATTACTCAAACATTGTGGAATAAACCCAGTCAAATTATTATCAGACAAATCAATCATCTGAATAGAACTTAGATTGCATATGAGTGGCGATATTCCTCTGGAGAGCCTGTTGTTTGAGATGAAGTAGTGCTCAATTACGAGTGGGGGGGGAATCGGAACTTATCCTTGCAACTTGTTGAACGCAAGATCTACTGCAACAAGTTTTTTCCACTTGAAAATAATGGGATCTAGAGCAAAACTTGTCAGGAAGTTGCTAGAAAGGTTCAAATAGTTTAGTTTTTCTGTGCTCACATTCAGAAACCATTCAGGAACTTGACCATAAATGTTATTGTAGGATAAATCCAGCTCTCGCAAGTTGTCTTGATCTTGTAGAAACTCAGGGAAACTATTTAAGTTGCATGAACCTAGACCCAGCGAAATGTACTGGCGAGTTATGTTGGTTTTGACGATCAACGACAATTTGTTGAAGGATAACACAAGGGATCAAAGGTTTTTAGCCTTTGAAAACGCATCTAACTTCACTGTGCCACTTAAATTATTTGAATTCAATTGAAGATATCTGAGATCTTGTAATTGGAAAATCGTGCTTGGAATTTCACCATGGAATTGGTTAGAATTAAGGGTCCGTTCGTTTCACGGAAAATGACTTCCGGGAAAACATTTTCCGGATTTTCCGGTGTTCGCTTCACGGAAAATAAACTACTCAAGGAAAATGTTTTCCATCATTGAAAAAACAACCTTCAAAGATGAGGAAAATGTTTTCCACTTTTGAAAAGTGGAAAACATTTTCCATAACTTCTTCCACCTTGCTTCTTTTCACCAACATATCTTTGTTTTATTTTTATGCTTTGTTTTTCCTTTTTCTTTTTTTCCTTTTTCTTTTCTTTCTTTCTTTCATTTTCATCTTTCTTCCTTTTAGACCAAAAAAAAAAAAAAAAAACTTTCTTCCTTAGCCTTGGCCGGTCGACGGCCACGACGGCGGCCGGCGACCGGCCGCGAGCCAGCTCGAGCTCCGCCCCAGGCCGGCGAGGCTCTGCCTCGCCCGATCTGGGGAAGCCGAGCTCGCCCGAGCCTGGCGAGCTCGGGCCTCGCCAGATCGCGAGGCCGAGCCTCGCGCCGGGGCGGAGCTCGCGGCTCGCCGGATCCGGAGCTCGCGGTTCGCCGGATCCGGCGAGCGGGCGGGGTCGAGCCTCGCCCGAGCTCGCCGGAGGTTTGCCGGGCTCGGCGAGCCGCGAGCTCGCCGGATCGGCGGCGGAGCTCGGCTCGGGCTCGCCTGGATCGGGAGCCCGAGCTCGCCGCAGATCCGGCGAGCTCGCGGCTCGCCAGAGCCCGGCGAACCTTTGGCGAGCTCGGGCGATCACCGGATCTGGCGAACCGCGAGCTCCGGATCCGGCGAGCCACGAGCTCCGGCCCAGGCCGTGCGGCGGCGTGCGTGCGGTGACGGAGGAAGGAGAAGGAAGAAGGAGGAGGAAGGAGGAAGGGGGAAGGAAAAGAAAAAGGAAAAAGAAAAAGAAATAAAAATTTCGATTTTAAAAAAATATAAATAATTAAAAATTCAATTTAAAAAGAAAAAATATATATATATATATAATTAATTTTTGGTCAATTAAAAATATTAAAATTCAATTCTTTAATAATTTTTTCCAAATAATTAAATTAGCTAACGAACGGTGGAAAATGTTTTCCACTCAAATTTTAGGTTTTAGCCGAACACCGGAAAATAGAATCATTTTCCTGGAAAATGACTTCCAGGAAAATGTTTTCCGAAAACATGATATTTTCCGCGAAACGAACGGACCCTAAGATAAATGTACTCCAACCGGGTGAGTCTCCCCAACGAGGATGGGATTTCACCACTCAATTGATTCGAGTCAAATGCTAAGAACTTGAGCTCTAGGAGGTCTTTAAAAGAAAGTGGAATCTCACTCACTAATTGATTGTATGAAAGATCTAAACGAGTAAGTTGGACGAGGTTCCCGAGAGAGGATGGAATACACCCGATTAACATATTCTTCCCCAAAGCTAACTCCTCAAGCTGGACCAAATTTCCCAAGGAAGATGGAATTTCACCCATTAAAGAATTAGAGATTAATAATAAAAACTTCAGGTGACTAAGGGCGCGCATGATAAAATTTCTATTTCTCGATTTTCTCTGTTTCTCTGTTCCTCGGAACAAGTTTGGAACAGAAATCCGTTTGGTGACGCAATTTGATTTCTCTATTTCTGAAACGGATTTTTATTCCAGAAATAGAGAAATCGAATAAATTAGAAATTGAAATTTTTAACTTCTCAGTTTCTGAAATATAAATAAAAATTATTTTTTCTTTTCTCCATTTAGGCATCCTTCTTCGTTCATGGGCTTTTCTATTTGGGCGTTGCTTCTCCTTCTCCTCTCAACGCTTCAACCAAACCCTAGCGCTGTCGACTCCGAATCCATCATTCTTGCCACTGTTGACTCCGACGCCGTTGCCGTCCTCTTGCTGGTAGATCATCGCTCATATCGCCATCACCGTCCTCAGACTGTCCAATTTGCTTCGGTCGTCCTGTTGGACCCACCTCCTTCGTCTGCGTCCCCGTTTGGATTTGGATTGCGCCTTCCTTCCTCTCCGATTTGAGGTCTTCCCTCCCTCCCTCCCTCTCTCTCTCTCTCTGCGCGGTTTGTTTGTTCTGTTTTCCTTGGTTGGGGTTTCGCTGTTCTTGGCCGTTCTTGCGCCGAGCTCGATTGATGCGTGCTGTGCTGCTATCTGGTGTTTCCAGGTTGCACATTGTTTGTTCTGTTTTCCTTGGAGGGGTTTCGTTGTTCTTGGCCATTCTTGCGCTGAGCTTGATCGTTCCCCAAGGGCAAGAAGGTCAAGCCCGGAGACAAGGTGATGTGGACATCGAGCCATATCGAGGAGGAGGTGCTAAGGACCCATTGTCTATTCCTACTGGTTCGATCACTCGAGCGCGGGCCAAGCAATTTAGGCAAGTTTGTTGGTGTCATGGTTCGTGATCTTCAACGTGGAGATAACCTTGGATCAAATCTTGAAGAATCTTGGAAATCTTGGCGCAATTTGATTATATGGACACCAAATATTTGACCAAGTCAAATATATATAGATATATATTTATAGAGAGAGATATATATATATATATATATCTTCTTGTTTAGGAATATTCTAGAATATGACGCATTATATTTCTAGGGTTGGTTTTAGGGTTTGTGTGATGGCTAGAAAGCCTATATATAAGACCGACTGAATTTCTTTGGGGACGAGATATATTTTACTTTGAGAAATAATTGAGAGATTCTCTTTTACTGTTCTTTTGAGGACTTGACCTAATCAAGATTCCCTTGTGACGGTTGATTTGACTTATCGAGCGAGATAGCGAATTCTTTCGTTCGTGGCGTCTATAACGTTGGTTGGTTGACACGTGTTCGTCAACAGGTCACGTTCATACCGAGGTTGCCAATCACATGTTTGATTGGAGGTCGAGGTTTGCAATTCGCACCATCTAGGCCTTCGTAGAACGATCCTTCCACAGCAATTCACATCAGTTTGGTATCAGAGCTTGCTTCTACAAGGTCTATTTATCTTTAATCTTCTATTTATATTCAGCAATTTGATATTTATTGAGCTAGGGTTTCGATTCTAGCCAATTTAGGGATCTGATTGGTTTTGTGCTTCCATACGTAGTTGTTTCCTGTTAGTTTTAATTTTTTCCTAGCATATTAAATTGTATCTGAGTTCGTCAAAAAAAAAAAAAAAAGAGAAAGTTCTTCAAGAAAAAAAAAAAGAAAAGAAAAAAAAACGCACAAAAAAAAAAAGTGCCCAAAAAAAAAAAAAACAAATTCGGCAAAAAAAAAAAAAATATAGCCGAACAAAAAAAAATCAAGAAGGCGACTCGTTTGTTAGTGGACCGAATTGAAACAAAATCAGTAGTGATTTGCGTTCCAATTGGAATTTTGAAAGTTGTACTTGTTGGTTTGAAATTGTTACTTGCTGAAACAAAATCAGCAGTGATCTAATCTTGTCGATTAGTTTGATTGATTTTCGTGAGGGGGTTGAGAGATAGGTTTTGAGTCCAATAAAGAGCTTGTGAAAAGAGAATACGAGAGGAAAAAGGCAGGAGTGTGTGAGTTTAATTGAGGAAAAAAAAAAAGAAGCCTAGACTTGAGTTAAACACGAGGGGAGTGACAAACACCTTGAGAGAAACACGTGAGGGAGTGATTGGTGAGGATTTTTGTGACTAACGTTTATTTGCAGGTCTAAAATATGTCGCGTGAAGAAAGCGTGAATCAAAGGGAGGTTGACTCCATACGAAGGGATGAAGCGCTCGTGGAAAGCATCCAACAATTGAGGGTCGTAGTGGAGGAGCTTAGTGGCCGAATGATGGGGAATGTCATGAGGGTTGATGGTGACCGAGAGATACCCCGAGGAAGGCCGCAGCATCAACGAGATGCCTCTAGAACACAACCTAGAAGACAACGGCATTATGATGATGATGAGGCTGACATGGAGGATGATCGAGATGCTCGATTTGGAAGGTGGAATGGAGCCCGAGGGTTTAGACATCGAGAAGATAATGAACTTGGCAATATCAAGATGAAGATTCCTTCTTTCCAAGGAAAGAATGATCCCGATGCGTATCTAGAGTGGGAGAAACGCATGGAGATGGTATTTGATTGCCAACGATACTCCGAGCTCAAAAGGTAAAAATTGCAGCTGTTGAATTTACTGATTATGCTATAATTTGGTGGGATCAACTTGTGACTAGTAGGAGGCGCAATGGTGAAAGACCGATAGAGACGTGGGATGAGATGAAAGCAGTGATGAGGAGGCGTTTTGTACCAAGTCATTACCATCGAGATTTGTTTCAAAAGTTACAAAATCTCACACAAGGCAATAAGAGCGTGGAAGAGTATCACAAGGAGATGGAGATTGCCATGATCCGTGCTAATGTGGTGGAGGATCGTGAGGCCACAATGTCAAGATTTTTGAGTGGTTTGAGTCGAGACATAGCAAGGGTAGTGGAGCTGCAACACTATGTTGAATTGGAGGAATTGGTGGACAAAGCCATCAAAGTTGAGCGGCAATTGAAGATGGACCGAAATCACAAAAGTGGAGGAGGTTCAAATCAAAATTGGAGATCCAATTGGAAGAGAGATGAAAAGCCAAATTGGAGAGGAAACAACACCAAAACCGAAACCTCAAAGGAGAAGGAGAGGGACGGTAAAGTTGGAACGAATCCGGCTTCAGGTAAAACCGAAAACCCTAACACTAGAACTCGTGAGATTAAATGTTTTAAGTGTTTGGGCAGGGGTCATATGGCGAATCAATGCCCTAATAGGAGGGTGATGATCATGACTGGACATGGTGATGTTGAGTCCGAAAGTGAGAGGGAAGAAGAGGATGATGAGATGCCACCGTTGGAGGATTGTAGTGATGGAGAAGTGGCTATAAAAGGAGACTTATTGGTGGTTAGGCGTTCTCTAAGTGTGCAAGTAAAAGAGGAGGAGCATCATCAACAAAGAGATAACTTGTTTCATACAAGATGTGTGGTGAATGGTAAGATCTATAGTATGATAATTGATGGAGGTAGTTGTGCGAATGTGGCAAGTTGTACTATGGTGGATAAGTTGGGTTTGAAAACGACAAAGCACCCTAGGCCTTATAGACTTCAATGGTTAAATGATAGTGGTGAGGTGAAGGTGTCGAAACAAGTTCGAATTCCATTTGAGATAGGGAAATACAAGGATGAGGTAGAGTGTGATGTTGTACCTATGCAAGCGGGTCATGTCTTACTTGGAAGACCATGGCAATATGATCGAAAGGTACATCATGATGGATATACTAATCGTTATTCATTGGTGATGAATCAAAAGACTTATACCTTGGTACCAATGACACCTAGTGAGGTGTATCAAGATCAGTTAAAGTTACAACGAGAAGCCGAGAGAGAGAGAAAAGGTGAGAAATCTGAGGGCTTGCGTGGTGTGTTTGAGACGCAAGGAAAAGGAGAGGCCGAGAGAAATATTGTGGTAAAAACCGAGGGAAAAAAAAAGAGAGGAAAGAAAAGAGGCAAAATAATTTTTATGCAAAATCAAGTGAAGTGAGGAGAGCCTTAGTTCTAGATCGACCAATGCTTGTACTTGTGTACAAGGAGGTTTTGTTTTCTACTAACGATCTTGACCCAAGTTTGCCTAGTCCTATTGTGTCTTTATTGCAGGAATTTGAAGACGTCTTTCCGATGAACTTCCTGGAGGGATACCACCGATTCGAGGCATAGGACATCAAATTGACTTGATTCCTGGTGCGCCATTACCTAACCGACCCGCATATCGAAGCAATCCCGAGGAGACAAAGGAACTTCAGCGGCAAGTTAGTGAACTATTGGAGCGAGGGCATGTGAGAGGGAGTCTTAGCCCGTGCGCCGTCCCTGTTTTGTTGGTGCCAAAGAAGGATGGAACTTGGCGAATGTGTGTCGATTGCCGAGCAATCAATAATATTACGGTAAAGTATCGACATCCTATTCCTAGGTTAGATGACATGTTGGATGAGTTGCATGGTTCTTGCATTTTCACTAAAATTGATTTGAAAAGTGGCTATCATCAAATTAGGATGAAAGAAGGTGATGAATGGAAAACTGCATTTAAGACCAAGTATGGGTTATATGAGTGGTTAGTCATGCCATTTGGATTAACTAATGCACCGAGCACGTTTATGCGACTTATGAATCATGTTTTGCGTGCTTTTATTGGTCGATTTGTGGTTGTCTATTTTGATGATATCTTGATATATAGTCAAAGCCTTGATGACCATATTAAGCATGTGCGAGCTGTCTTGCAGGTTTTAAGGATCGAACAATTATACGCTAATCTAAAGAAGTGCTCTTTTGTTACCAACAAATTAGTATTTCTAGGATTTGTTGTTAGTGCTGATGGTATACGGGTTGATGAAGAAAAGGTCAAAGCAATTCGTGAATGGCCAACGCCTAAGACAGTAGGAGAGGTGCGTAGCTTTCATGGATTGGCGAGTTTTTATCGGCGATTTGTGAGAAATTTTAGCACCATTGCCGCACCTTTAACTGAGGTTATCAAGAAGCACGTGGGTTTCACGTGGGGAGAAGAGCAAGAGAAAGCATTTAATTTGCTAAAAGATAAGTTAACTAATGCTCATTTGTTATCTTTGCCAAATTTCAGTGCTACTTTTGAGATAGAGTGCGATGCTTCTGGTACAGGAATTGGAGCCGTGTTGATGCAAGGAGGGCGTCCCATAGCTTATTTCAGCGAAAAATTGAGTGGAGCAACATTGAATTATCCTACCTATGATAAGGAGATGTATGCTTTAGTGCGAGCTTTGGAGACTTGGCAACATTATTTATGGCCAAAGGAGTTTGTGATCCACACCGACCACGAGACCTTGAAGTACTTGAAAGGGCAGCAAAAGTTGAATAAAAGACATGCCAAATGGATGGAGTTCGTTGAGACTTTTCCATATGTGATCAAGTACAAGAAAGGTAAGGAGAATGTGGTAGCCAATGCACTTTCTCGAAGGTACGCGATTCTAACTATTTTAGAAGCAAAGTGTCTAGGTTTTGAGTATATCAAGGGCTTATATATTGATGATGATGACTTTGGGAGAGTATATGAAGCATGTGAACACGCTGCATTTGATAAATTCTATAGGCATGAAGGTTATCTTTTCCGTGAAAACAAACTATGTTTGCCTAAGTGTTCTTTGCGTGAATTGTTGGTGCGAGAAGCGCATAGTGGTGGTTTAATGGGACATTTTGGCATTAGTAAGACTTATGAAGTACTACATGAACATTTTTATTGGCCACATATGAAGAGAGATGTTACACGTGTCTGTGAGAGATGCATTGCTTGTAAGCAATCAAAGTCTACAACTAAACCGCATGGCTTGTATACACCATTACCTATTCCAACGCATCCTTGGACTGATATTTCTATGGATTTTGTGTTAGGATTGCCTAGGTCTAAGAATGGTAGAGATTCTATTTATGTGGTTGTTGATCGGTTTTCAAAGATGGCTCATTTTATACCTTGTCATAAAACTGATAATGCATCTCATGTTGCTGATTTGTTCTTTAGGGAAGTTGTACGTTTGCATGGCATGCCTAGATCGATTGTTTCAGATCGAGATTCTAAATTTCTTAGCTACTTTTGGAAAACATTGTGGAAAAAATTAGGAACACGGTTGTTATTTTCTACTACTTGTCATCCACAGACCGATGGTCAAACCGAGGTAGTTAATAGAACTTTAGGGGTATTGTTGCGAGCTATTATTAAAAAGAACATAAAATCTTGGGAAGATTGTCTACCACATGTTGAATTTGCATATAATAGGAGCATGCATTCTGCTACTAAATTTACACCATTTGAGGTTGTCTATGGTTTTAATCCGTTAACTCCGTTAGATTTAACCCCTTTACCTATTGATGAGCGTGTGGATTTAGATGGAGCAAAGAAAGCTGAATTTGTCAAGGTGTTGCATGAGAAGACGCGCGCAAATATTGAGCGCAAGACGAGCAATATGCAAGGCAAGCCAACAAAGGGCGTAAGGAAGTGGTGTTTGAACCTGGCGATTGGGTTTGGGTTCATATGCGCAAAGAGAGATTTCTGAGCAGCGACATTCTAAGTTATTACCGCGAGGGGATGGACCATTCATGGTTTTGGAAAGAGTTAACAATAATGCCTACAAGCTTGATCTTCCAGGTAAGTATGATGTTAGTGCCACATTTAATGTTTTCGACTTGACTCTTTTCGATGCCACGTGATGATTTGAGGGCAAATCCTTTGCACGGGGAGGGAATGATGTGGACATCGAGCCATATCGAGGAGGAGGTGCTAAGGACCCATTGTCTATTCCTACCTGGTTCGATCACTCGAGCGCGGGCCAAGCAATTTAGGCAAGCTGTTGGTGTCATGGTTCGTGATCTTCAACGTGGAGATAACCTTGGATCAAATCTTGAAGAATCTTGGAAATCTTGGCGCAATTTGATTATATGGACACCAAATATTTGACCAAGTCAAATATATATAGATATATATTTTTAGAGAGAGAGATATATATATATCTTCTTGTTTAGGAATATTCTAGAATATGACGCATTATATTTCTAGGGTTGGTTTTAGGGTTTGTGTGATGGCTAGAAAGCCTATATATAAGACCGACTGAATTTCTTTGGGGACAGAGATATATTTTACTTTGAGAAATAATTGAGAGATTCTCTTTACTGTTCTTTTGAGGACTTGACCTAATCAAGATTCCTTGTGACGGTTGATTTGACTTATCGAGCGAGATAGCGAATTCTTTCGTTCGTGGCGTCTATAACGTTGGTTGGTTGACACGTGTTCGTCAACGAGGTCACGTTCATACCGAGGTTGCCAATCACATGTTTGATTGGAGGTCGAGGTTTGCAATTCGCACCATCTAGGCCTTCGTAGAACGATCCTTCCACAGCAATTCACATCACAAGGCCGCCGTCAAACGCCCCGTGGTGGAAGACAAGGGCCTCAGCAACGTGAAGGACGCTCGCCTCGCCACCAAGGAGCGTGCGAGCCGCTGCAGCCAAATCACTGTTGAGCTCTTCAGCGAGGACGGCAGGGGCAGCGCCAACGACATCTCTTCCGCTGAAGTGGCTTATGAGGTGTCGGCCTTTCTCATTTTTTTACCCGATTTTGAAGAGCGTGTTCCCGTAGCCTTTTGGGTTTCGATGTCAGGATTGCGTGGTCTTTGATTGATTGGTCAATATGGTTTGGAGCTTTTGTAGTGCAAGTTCGGAAATTTCTGTTCGTTCGTAGGTTGAGTTCGGAATGCGGCGAAATTGAGCTGTCCAACGGCTTTTTCTAAGCTTTCTTGCGTGCATGTCCATGAATAGAGTGGAGCAAGTGTTTGGAATCTCCGTATTGCGTGGCCTCTGATTGATTGCTCAATCTAGTTAGGAGCTTTCGTGGTGCAAGTGTGTGGCTTTCGGAAATTTTATGAAATTGTATTTTCAACTTTTGTAATGTATTAGTATTATTTCGACTATTATTTTGTATTTGAGGATTTCTATGTTGTTTTAGTATTATTTGACTATTATTTTGTATTTGAGGATTTCCTATATTGTTATCTAATCAATTTTATTCCTATAAATAAAAATTTTATTTCGTTATCAAACAGTTTACTTACAGAAATAGAAATTTTGAGTCGTTATCAAACGGGTTTTTTTCTTTCGAAAACTTGTCTGGGAATATAAATTGAGAAATTAATTTCTCGACAAGAATCAATTTCTGGAACAGAAATTTTGTCATGCGCGCCCTAAAACGTATGAAAGAAGATGGGATTTCACCTCCAAATTGGTTGTCGAATAGACTCAAATACTCCAGTTTTAACATGTTGCCAAAAGAAGATGGAATCGTACCTTTTAATGAATTACCAGTCAAGTCTACATCACTAAGTAGGGTCAAGTTTTCGAGGGGCTGGATTGTGCCTATCAGCCTATTTTCTGAGAGTTGTAGATTGACAAGTCGGGTCAAGTTACCGAGGGAATACGGGATGTGGCCCATGAAGTTGGAGCTAGAGAAGTTCAAGTCACTCAAGGAACCAAGATTTCCAATTGCCGGAGGAATCTGACAATTGAAGTCGTTGAAGGCAAGGTTAAGGCTTCTTAAGCGAAGAAGACGGAGAAGACTGGACCTGCTTGTTTCTCAGGACCTCGAGGTCCACCAATTTTCTGAGCTGTCTCCAGTATTCACCGTATGGACGGTAAACAAGACCGACCCTCCGTAATAAATAGCCAGAGAAGCTACATTACCAGGCCTCTGCGCAAAATCCAGTTCGTGGACCTTCAACGCCTCTTTGCCATGCTCTGCCGATCAGAAAACCAGGGCTGAAACTTCGCCCACCTAAAGGGCTCGTGATCGGCCCGGGGAGGCTTGCCATGTCTCTAAGCAAATGATGCGGTTAGGAAGAGAGCATTTGATGCAAATTCCCCATGAGAGTGCATTCCCCATGAGAGGCAACGTCTCAGGCCCCGATGCCGAATTTGCCGTTAGCTGAAGTAACATCGAGATTTGAAAAACCATATCAAATGTGAGTTCGCTGAACTGGCATCACAATTCAATTCCCAAGAAATAAATTTTTAGTTTCTAGAGGAATATCAAGGCAAAATCTTCATGTCATATGAATTACCAAATTTTTTTCACCTAGCAGTCCTTGTCTATAGACTTAAAGCAATACACTTTAATGAACATTGACATAAGATGGACCAGTGAACCTTCGGAAACATATTCATAAAATGGTCCTTCTGCAGACCACGGGGCCTAAGGGAATTCATAGTTTACGTGTTTATTTACGGGCCTAGTTGACTATGCGATGAATGCACAGATTTTTTTCTTTTCAAAGAAATACAGGTTATTCTGTTTTACTACGTTAATTATCTCGAACTTAATACCAACAAAGGATCGCTATTCTTAAACCTCGAAGTATGATTAATCACGTAGTTCTGAGGTACCATGATGGCAACTTCAACAAAGTCTCAGTCCGTTTCTTAGCTAACGTGCTTCTCTTATTCATACCAATCTTTGCAAATTATATCTAAAACTCTCCGTTTTTCATGGCATTTTCTCTCGTAATTCTTGGTAAGTTAATGTGCTACGAAGCGTTCTTAGTCAAAGAGGTTTATCATTACCCGGTGTACAAGTCAAGCGGACCGTGGAGAGATTAACGTATGAAGATCGATGAATTCGATTTGAAGCATATCTGATCGTGCGCTTTCCGGCCTGCCTAGTCCTGAAGCACAAGTTGGGCGGGCCTAGGCATGTAATTCTCTTGGGCCCGACGCGTCCTCGTAGGCCGACCAAGCCCATGAAGGCCGAATCTCTCTATAGAAATGTCAATAGTTTTTAAATCACGGGCAAGGTTTTAAATCCAATTCTGGCTCGCCATTTTTCAACTCTAGTTCTAAAAAAAAACCTCAGTACGGGCCGGTTCGATTTTTTTTCCAGATCCGTTTACATCACCACGCCCAAAAAAAGGCCCAAAACCCGTGTATGAATGAGTAGGAGAGCGGAAAAATAAAACCCCGGCAAAGGGCGGATACTCCAGCATTGCCTTCAGCTGTGGACTCTCTCCGCAATTGAGGAGCACGACAGTGATCTCCCTCACCAGTAGCGCACGCAATGGTGCAAATGCTTCCACGGCGAGTTCAGTCGATTCATATATAGAAGGATTAGGAACTGGAGAACCACAAATAGCAGCTTTGATTCAATTGAATCCTCTGATCTAGCAACGAGGCTGTCAAAATAGGTCATAAATCCATCTATTAACCCATATTTAATTTTTCTTTTAAGTTGAAAACTTTTATTCGGTTGTAGTATGGGTTAGTAAAATTTGAAAAATGGCTTGATATGGGTCTATAAATAGCAAAACCCATCCCACGTAAATGTGGGTGTAAATGGGTTTAGACTCTATCAAGGTCCGATCCAACGGCAAGGCCTTAACATGCCATGGCCGTTGTGGCTGGTAGGAGATTGGGAAGGGTCCGGCGTATGCCGTTCATACGTGACCAAACAGATCCTCCCGATGGCTGCCGGATCACGGCGGTGGTAGTTCAGCTACAAGTTCTACCCAAAGAGCTCCAAAGCTCCGAACGTCTAGAGCTTGCCCTTTCTGGTCAGACAAATGACCGTGGCATCGAGAATAATCTCAACCTGGTTCGTGTTAGGATTCTAGTTGTCGTTTGAGATTGCTTTGGTTTTCACTGTTTCGGAGGTATTGAGAGTGAAATTCTTTGTAATTCTTCAGTTTGTTCACGAGTCGTTTGAAGAAATGCCAGTTAGGATTTTTCATGGACATGGTGGATAGATGGTTTGAGAGGGTGAGAGTTGAGGTCGCGAATTATGTTTCTGATATTTTGCTTCATGAAATTATAGCTATATCCATTGGTGAGAGTGCCATTGTGTGTATGTAATGACCATAATGGGGGTAGTCAGGAAACTCACAATTTGGCAAATGATCATAATGATTGGGTACAATTGTAATTATATTTATTCGGCTCTGTAAGCTTTATTTTTATCTTTATTTTTAATTTCAAGAAGAAAAATATCAAATGAATAGAAAATATGAAAAAAGCAAATTAGGGGAAAAAAAAAGTATTCGAGCATGTATATGGGTTGTAAATATGGGTTTTAATGGCCTTAAATGAGTGAGTACGGAATTTCAAATATGTTGTGAAATTAATGTTAGATAAGCAAGAAAAATTAAGTTTTTTTTTATTAGATTGATGTAAATTGTAATGGTTTTTAAGTAATTAATGTGAAATAAGGCTCAATCACAAAGTTCCATTCTATTCAACTTTCTTATTTTCTGATGTATGTCTCACGCATGTATGATTACAGAATACTTTATTCAAAATGCATATGGACTAGTTAATATCTAAAGCAGAAAAACTTAAGAGAAAGTCACAAGTACTCAAAAACAGAAGATGAGAGATTTCGTTCCAGTATTCCTTGGTTTTCGGACCATTTCTTCTACCTTCTTTGCCTTTGCTTTCTTCTGCCAAAGTTCTTCACAAGTCTCTGTGCCCTTCTTCTTGTGATCAAGCTGTTCCCGAGGACCACTCCAATCACTAATCCACTTGCATAACCCATGCACGCAATCTTCCAGTCTAGTTCCATTGCACTTCCCGAATCTTGATCTTCTTCGGATGTTGGAGATGATGGTGGTGACGCTTTGAGATCTCCGCATTTTCTAGACAGAGGATTGCCACATAGCCCTGAGTTTCCCTTGTAGGAGTTGTTTTCGAATGTAGCAAACTGCCATGACTGTGGTGTCGGCCCAGTCAGACGGTTATAAGATACGTTGAAGACCTCAAGTGAGGTGAGTTGAGTCAACTCCGAGGGGATCTCTCCAGAGAGCTGGTTTTGAGAAAGGTCCAGTTGTTCCAAGTTCGTTAGGTTTGCCAAGAATGGAGGCAGAGGACCAGAGAGCATGTTGTTGGAAAGGTTGAGCAATTCTAGTTGCTTTAGGTTTCCGATGGACTCGGGGATCACTCTGCTGAAGTTGTTGCTTGAGAGATCAATCAATGTGAGATACTCTTGGATCTTTGAGTAATTCATTTGGATTCCTTTGGCAATTATCCTCATAGAGTAGTCAAAAGTTGCACTTGGATAGAATTCCCATCGCGCGATAGCATCCCCAATGTAGCTCGATGGATTTGTCTCAGAAACTTTCATGGCAGTCCAATGCTTGAAGTATCCGGATGGCAAGCTACCAGAAAAAATATTTTGGGAGAGGTCGACGATTTGCAGCATAGGAAACTCAATCCTGTCAACCTGTTCCTCAATAAGTCCATGAAATCCATTGCATCGCAATATAAGTACCTTCAAGCTTAGTAGTGAGCCCAACCATGATGGGAAAACATCCGTAATCTGATTGTTTCCGAAATTCAGGAATTTCAAATAGTTACAATTGCGGAGTGATCTTGGCAATGGCCCTTGCAATTTATTGTACCTCAGATCAATCAGATTAAGCATGCAGAAGTTCACATTCAAATTAGGAATTTTCCCAATAAAGTTGTTACTGTGTAAACTCATTACTTCCAAAGTACTGCTCAGATTACTCAAACATTGTGGAATAAACCCGGTCAAATTATTATCAGACAAATCAATCATCCGAATAGAACTTAGATTGCATATGAGTGGCGATATTCCTCCCGAGAATCTGTTATTTGAGATGAAGTAGTGCTCAATTGCGGGGGGGGAATCGGAATTGATCCTTGCAACTTGTTGAACCCGAGATCTGCTGCAACAAGTTTTTTCCACTTGAAAATAACGGGATCTGGAGCAAAACTTGTTAGGAAGTTGCCAGAAAGGTTCAAATATTGTAGTTTTTCTGTGCTCACATTCGGAAACCATTCAGGAACTTGACCATAAATGTTATTGTAGGATAGATCCAGCTCTCGCAAGTTGTTTTGATCTTGTAGAAACTCAGGGAAACTATTTAAGTTGCATGAACCTAGACCCAGAAGAATGTACTGGTGAGTTATGTTGGTTTCGACGATCAATGACAGCTTGTTGGAGGATAACACAAGGGACCGAAGGTTTTTAGCCTTTGAAAAGGCATCTAACTTCACTGTGCCACTTAAATTATTTGAATTCAATCGAAGATATTTGAGATCTTGTAATTGGAAAATCGTGCTTGGAATTTCACCATGGAATTGGTTAGAATCAAGATAAATGTACCTCAACTGGGTGAGTCTCCCCAACCAGGAAGGGATTTCACCACTCAATTGATTCGACATAAGTACCAACAACTTGAGCTCTAGGAGGTCTTTAAAAGAAAGTGGAATTTCACCCACTAATTGATTGTATGGAATATTCAAAAGAGTAAGTTGGATGAGGTTCCCGAGAGAGGATGGAATTTCGCCCACTAATTGATTGTATGAAAGATCTAAAAGAGTAAGTTGGACGAGGTTCCCGAGAGAGGATGGAATACTCCCGATTAACTTATTTCTCCCCAAAGCTAACTTCTCAAGCTGGACCAAATTTCCCAAGGAAGATGGAATTTCACCCGTTAAACAATTAAAGTCTAATGATAAAAACTTCAGGTGACCTAGATTGCCGAAATAAGATGGAATGGTACCATTTAATGAATTACCAGACAAATCTACATCAGTAAGTAGGGTCAAGTTACTGAGAGAATGCGGGATGTGGTCCTTGAAGTTGGACCAAGAGAAGTTCAAGTGACTCAAGGAACCAAGATTTCCAATTGCCGGAGGAATCTGACAATTGAATTCGTTGTAGGCAAGGTTAAGGCTTCTCAAGCGAAGAAGACGGAAAACACTATTGTTGGAGTTGATTTTACCGGAGAGACAACTGCAACTGAGGTCGAGGCTGATCACATGACCGCTTACCTTATCACACTCAACGCCAGCCCAAGAACAGCAGTCGCTTTGAGTTTTCCCTGCTGATGCGTTCCAGGATTCGATCTTTGCTTGCTCAAATGGAGCGGCATTGAAGAAATTGTTACAACACGGATGCTTTCTGGTGAAGAAGGTTGTCTTGAACTCCAACAACGCAGATCTCTCGTCTTCATGGCAACGTGGTTGGGTTGAAGCAAGAGAGTGTGAAGCAACAATAGTAAGCAAGAGTATCATGTAGCTGAAGTGAAGTGACTCTTTTTCCATGTTTACCTAAACAAATCTAGTGGTACTCTCAAACTCTCTCTGTCAACTCAGGGGCACATGAGCCTTGATGACAAAGATGTTATATAGCCAAGTTCTTATAGGATGTCATTTTCATGCTTTAATCTAATGTAGTGAGTTGACTATAGTCAATGGATCCTGTTAACACGTTAATTTTAGTAGTCATGGACAGGGATATCTCTTGCTTGGGAATTTTTGCACCCTAGAGAGCACGCTAGCTTAGAAATTGCAAGATACATAATTTCATTGTTTAGGCACTTTAAAAATACACATCCGACACCGTTTCTTTCCCGAACAACAGCTGAAACTTAAGTACATAATACTTGATTTCACCCAGTTAATTTAAAATTTCATGAGACCATTGCAACTGTTTTTGAAAAGGGTCATGATTGAAATCAGAAATTTTGTGAGACCTCTCTCAACGATTTTAATAGACTAAACTCTTAGACGAAAGCATAATTTTAATAATTTAATATGATATGTAGTTAGAAATAGAAATATAGGATCATAGTAGATGTTTATATTAGTCATATCATATTATTTAATCTTGGATTTCTTATCTCGTAACACTTAAATATAGTGTAAATAGGAAACGGCTAGCATAACCGTCCTTTGCAAAGTGATGGTCTCACAGTCAAAGGGAAGCCATGAACATTTTCCGAGAAACCCGGGAGACTTCCTCAACCGATTCCAATTTTTGACCATATGTGTCCCATTTTTCTTTTCTCTTTTTATTTTTAAGTTTTCTTTTTACAAGCTCAATTGAGAGACAAAATCACAAGAGGACCCACGGAATTAATTTTTTAAACAATAAAGAAATAAAAAATAACATAACTACCGCAACAGATTGTCATTGTGTGGCTGAGGTATGGTCGTTCCTATTCAAAACTAACGGCACGGTTATCTCAGCATTTTCCCCGTTTTTATTATATAGAAATACATTTTCCAAAGCTGGTCACGGTCAAATCTGTTGAGGAAATATTCAAACAAGGTTTCGATTTGATGGATGCAAATTATGCAATCCCTAGATCACCATAACCAGAACAAGAACATGTATAATTGAGAAGAAAGATTAACGCATCTGTTTTGGGATCCATCGTTCTTGAAGCGAAAGTGGAAACACGATGTTCCACGCGCAAGTCCTTCTCCTCTATTGCCCTCCGTATCAATGGCTTAATGAGGCGCTCCCCTCACATTTATCGTTAGGTAAACACTCCTTAGGTGATGATACATGTGAGAATTAGGGTTAGAGGAGAGACTTGAACACTATCTATAGAGTTTTCAGCTAGGCCCTCTCATTACGGGCCAGGCTCAACTTGGCTCACACTAGCCAGCCCCATATTAGATTAATTAAGAAACCTTCTATCTCACCTTAGACTAATCTTCGTAAAATGGTAACCGTAAAACGATAAATTACAATATCAATTAATGTAGTCCACATTAGGAAAACTCCACTTGGACTATATTAATTGAAATCGTACTGTATATGCACACATTGGTCTAGAGATAATTCTTAATAGTTAATCCTATCTCATAAAGTCTCAAATACCGAATTATGGCGGTAACTGCATGTATACACACAGAGCCTTCCATGGTCACGAATGTTCTCAACTCTATTGATATGGATCCAATATGGTAGTGTGTCAAATGGACAACATCTCTCATAGAGAGATTCCATTTGTCAGTCACCATTCTCTTACCTTAAGTGTCACAAAAACTTGTGCCACTAGAGAATGTCCATTCTCTTACCTTAACCGTCACAAAAAACTTGTTCCACTAGAGAATGTTTTTATGGTTCCATGAACCCACATATGTTTTGTCCTTACGGTTAACCATTCTTTATGTATAACAAAACATATGGATAAGGCTAATAACCGGATGCCCCTAGCTTTCACTCAAGGTTTATATAGTACCTTGAGACTTTATCAATATGTATTCAACATAATAACAACACATTCAAAAATATTTTATTGAATGCAAAAGTTGATACATATCAAACCGTTACAAAATGTAACGAACACAAATGAAACCTTTATTAGAGTAAAGCCAAAATAGCTCTCACTAAACAACAACATCTCATGATACTCCTAGGCCCATGCTAATGACATGTCGCTCAAATACACATGGGCGTAGGCCTTTAGTTAGTGGATCTGCAACCATATCATCTGTGGAAATATGTTATATTATAACATTACCTTTCTGTACCGTTTCTTTATGGTCAAAAAATTTGACCGCCATATATTTAGACCCCTTGAGACATTTATTGTTAATAAATACTACAAATTTATTGTCTCAAAACAACCGTATGGGTCAATCCATAAAATTAAAAACGGTCAACTCCTTAATGAGGTTCTGGAGCCTAATAGCTCAAATAGCAGTCTAAAAGGATGTTACAAACTATGCTTATATAGAACTTTATTTACTGCATTTCCTGCTAACATAAATATATATATATATATATATATATATATATATATATATATATATATTCTGTTATTGATTTCATGTCATCATAACAGCCAGCAAAGTTTACATCTAAATACCTTACTAGCTGCAAGAATTGAACATATCTGTAAATTAACATATAATCTCTTGTCATCTTTAAGTACCTTAAAACCTTCTTAGCAGCAACCCAGTATGATTGATTTCTGCCTAGAAGTTCCGTTGCAAAGACAATATTTAGTCTAGTGCAAATTTGAGCACTAACACAAGTTACACCATTTAATTAGATTTCCTCAATATCTAAATAAGGGCAATATGATAGATTCAATCCATCATCCTTAACAACAGGAGCAATTCTTGGCTTGCAATGATGTATATTGAATATTTCCAAAATACGATAAGCAAACGTCCTCCGAGAAAATCTAATATAAGAATGACAAAAAACAATCCTTACGGACCTCAGTACAAAGGATAAAAGATGCCTCAAGGTCATTACTTGTAAACAAAATATCATGTACATAGTGTATGAGAAAAATAAATTTCCTCCCCCACTGACCTTGCAGTATATTGAATTACTTTGTTCTCAATTGAACAAAATAACAATACTATGAAACTTTAATAATATTGTCTAGAAATTTGCTTAAAATCATGAATAAGACTTTTCAGTCTATACACAAGTTTACTTGAATCATCTGCTGCAAAATCCTCCACTTGCACTATATAGATTTTGTATCTCTTTGACGTAACTCTATATAAAAAATAAACTATTAATACCACGTTCACTCTGAAAGAATCTTAAAAAAAATACTATAAAGAATTTTAAAATACTATAAAGAAACAATTATTTTTTACTAACTATCCACCCCTCTTTCAGAGTGAAAACTTTAATATCAATTTGGTTTTAAATTCCACAATCTTTCTTTGAATTTTTTTTAGTTTTGTACGCCAATTTGCAACTAATGAACTTGTGAACTTTAGGCAAATCAGTAAATTTCCAAACACTATGATGTTTCATAGATTGTATATCGCCTTTTATGGCATCTAATCACATACTTGATTGAGGATAAAAAACAATATTTATTTATGTCGCTAAATCAATCATGTAATGAATATTGCAGTCATGCTCTCACAAATAGACTATATAGTATGATGGTATAACTGATTGTCTTTCCCTAGCAAATCTCCTGAATAAAGCTACAACCACTTCATTCTGCACTTGAGAGGCTTGAGAAATTTCATCATAACTATATCAAGAATAGTACCTTGAACCTCAACAAGTTTAGTCTATGGTATAGGAGATTCCATAATTGTTTGTACCACAATTATATGTATAGGCAAAGACAAAGATACAGTGATTTTCCATCGTACTATTATCCTTAATAGTCTGAGAGCAGCTATCCTCTACAATTACGTCGAATTGTAGAAACTTTACAATATGTGATTCCATAATACTTGTACCTTCTTTAGGGTCATAAAATTGATACCCCTTTTAACAATATGGGTAAGATACAAAATAATTCCGAGTGGATCTAAATTCCAACGCACTTAATATTGGATTAGATGACCTCACTTCTGCATGACACCTCTAAATTTAATATGATTCAATCAATTTACGTCCAATCCATAACTCAAAAGAAGTTTATGAAACAACTTTGATAAGAAACACGTTTTGTATGTGAAAAAAATTGCTTTCAAAATATCAACCCATAGTAGATCGATAAATTAGTCTTACTCATCACCATGTTAATTATGGTGCAATTATGCCTTTTGGCAAAAACATTTTGTCAGGATTTTCAGGCATAGTAAATTACGTTACCACCCCAGAATTTACCAAGTATTTGACAAATGACCTTTTAAGCTATTCCACATTGTCATACTTGCCAAAATACTTACGGTCACTATTAAGCCTGACGACCTTTAAGACTAATTCTAATCGATTTATTCTTTATCTCGGTCATTTTCCTTAAATAGAAAACTTTTGGAAACAACATTTTCAACCATATACGAGACGTATATATCATTAGGACTTAAACACAATCTTTGCAGATGTGTCCTAATTTCGATATTAGACAAGACATAATTATAAGCCACTAAGGCTTCCATCATCTTATAGCAGTGTAGTCCGCAGGCAAACCACTTTTCAAGTGCTCCAGAGTGGAACGCTTTATGGACAGTAAGCAAATTTTATTGCATTCTCAAGCAACAAATCATATGTCCACAACTTAAAATTTGAAGCAGTAAAAACCTCAATAACAGTGGAGTTATTAATTACAGAAAAGACGACTGAAAAACAAGCAATGTATATAATTAGCATCATGTGAGAACTGTGTAACTTGACGTACAAGTACACATCCAGAGAGTTACACGCATAATCATATAATCACCTTTGAGCAGAATACATGATATGCAGTTGTACACTCCCCACATGATAGCGGTTATGAGAATATATTCCAATCTTTGTGAATTCATCACCTTTGGGCATATGAACCACTAGGATCAGTCACTCCACCATACCATCATGTATCCCTCCATGAACTAATACACAATCATCTCCTTTGGGAGTATGACTACGCATTAGACCATGAGACATCCCAATCATTATATGAGACCGATATTTCTCAAACCCAATCAAGCGTGCCACTTTGGCAGTCACTACTGAATTGAATAATTGAAACTCTCTCATACCGGGGATATAAACTTTACTTCTCACATACACCGTATACATGTGATTTTGACTTTAGTGATGGGGGCAGTAAATCACCAAAATCACATATCATGCTAATTATACTGCTTTATTCATTAATAAAAATTAATCAAACATATATATACATATATACATATGTATATATGTATATGTGTATGTGTATGTGTATGTGTATATGTATATATACATATATGTAATACATATGTATATGTACATATATACATACATATGTATATATATACATACATATGTATGTATATATACATACATATGTATATATATATGTATATATATATATATATATATATATATATATATGATCTAAAAGACAGACTCCAATGAGATCACGGATCATAGTAACACAAGAAACTTCTCATAACATAGAAGAAAACATCTCTTGTGCACCCCGATTACAGATTACCATAACAACATAAATAAGACAGTTGATTTAGAGGATCTATCACAAGTTAACATCAATAGTAATACAGGATACCTCAGATCGACAAGCTTGATAGCTTATCCACTATTACTCATGAGTTTCATAAGGCAAAACATGACTCTAAGGCCAACAGCTAATTTATTAGCCAATTTTTAAGTAACAAATTATCATTGTTATCAACCAATGGTCTATTAATTGAGTCAAACCAGAGAACCATTAACAAATTTTTTTTTAACTTGATAGACATTAACCAGTGACTAGATGATTTTAGGAACATCATCTAATAATTTAATTGACATGCATTACCCACATTCAGCAGATGTGTTAAGTAGCATAATCAATTTAGTCACAAGTTCTTAAGACGTCCATCATAAAAGGTTATCACAAAGAAACAAAAATGCATCAAGATGCAGGTAAATGAGTATACATGAGCAATATAAGTTTCATAACATTTTAGTGTTTCTCATCACCTCAATACATAGTTCAATTACTATCTCATAATAGTTGTATCTCATTAAGCCACATTTAGTTCACAATAAAGTTTAATTTTATTAATGAATCACACATTTATAATGTCTACGTGATAACATATATGTAACCCAACACTTGTATTTCCAAAATCATAGAAAAATACAAGAAAAATACAAGAAAATACACTAAAAATACGCATATTTAGGGTTCCGTATGTATTTTCACATCCATAAAATTATCAAAAATGTAAAATAAATACACCACAACGTAGAGGAAGATCATACGAACCTAAAGCCACCAGCCACGAGTCGATCGGAGGCCCCATGCGCCCGCACGTGCCGCCTGAGTGCGCGGCGCGTGGAGCCCACGTGCGTACGTAACTGACCGGTTAAAACCGGTCCGACCGGCCCCGGCTCGACCGCTCGGTCTGACTGGCTAACCGGACCGGTCAACCGTTGATCGGGTTAGGTTGGGTCAACGGTCAACGGGTTGGGTCAAGGTCAACGGTCGTCGGGTCGGGTCAACGGGTTGGTTGGTCGGATCCGGTCGCTGACATCACGATGATGTCAGCCTTTGTGCGTGCGACGCACGCGCGAGCCGCGCCCCGCGCGTGGGGGCGTGTGAGAGCGCGTGGGGCGCGTCTCCGACGCCCCAGTGGCACGTGGCCGCGCGTGGGGGCGCGTGCAGCCTCCCCGACGACGCGCCGCCTGCGGATCTTCTCGTCTTGTCGAGCCCAGTTTGAATTTGTGATTGAATTTTATTTTTATTTAACAAAAAATATCGAAAATCACAACTTAGGGTAAAAATTTTATGCGTTCAAGTTCTAGGGTTATGGAGGCTCTAATACCACATGATGGATGCAAATTATGCAATCCCTAGATCACCATAACCAGAACAAGAACATGCATAATTGAGAAGAAAGATTAACGCATCTGTTTTGAGATCCATTGTTCTTGAAGCGGAAGCGGAAACACGATGTTCCACGCACAAGTCCTACTCCTCTATTGCCCTCCGTATCAGTGGCTCAATGAGGCGGCCCCCTCACGTTTAGCGTTAGGTAAACGCTCCTTAGGTGAGGATACATGTGAGAATTAGGGTTAGAGGAGAGACTTGAGCACTATTTATAGAGTTTCCAGCCAGTGGTCCTCACATGGTACGGGTTCAACTCGGCCCACACTAGCCAGCCCATATTAGACTAATTAAGAAACCTTCTATCTCACCTTAGACCAATCCCCGTAAAACGATAACCGTAAAACGGTAAATTATAATATCAATTAATGTAGTCCACATTAGGAAAACTCTTACACGATTGTCTAGAATAATTAAAGAAACAAATCAAAGTAATAATATTTAAACAATAAGAAATATAGGAAGATCTCAATTGCAACTTTTAAAATAGTGGATATTATTCACTGGCCAAAGAATAAGATTATAGTTCCCAAATAAAATAAAATAACTTAATAAAAAAATAGGAATGTAATTATCTTGTACAATTTGAACTCTCGATTATTGTATGATTTTATAAACTAATAAGTCATAACTATGGATAAAGGTTAGTTAATTCTGCTTCTTGATTGTACGGAAGCAAGAGTTATTTATTGTCGTCGAATTTTTAGTTTCTATCTATATAATTTAGACATATAATGCTTAAGTTTTGGATGGAATTTGTGTTAAAAGCAACTTCACTAATGAAAATAATGATAGTGATAAAGACGAGATGAATAATGCAAACAAAGATGATAGTGATGAAAGTGTCATGACACCATGGAACATGGAGTATTTTTTTTGTTTGTTCATCTTTTAAATTTAATAGATGTATATAACATTGACAATTTATCTTTAATAAGTGATAATAATATGCTATTTGTAATTATTCATATTGCAGTAGCTATTTTATTTTTTATTTCTTCATATTAAAAAAAATTGATTCCGTAGGTTCTCTTGTAATTTTTTTTTTTCAATTGAGCTTGTAAAAAGGAAACTTAAAAATAGAAAGAGAAAAGAAAAATAAGAAACATACGGTAACAAATTGGGCGGTTGGGGAAGTCTCCTTATTTCCTCGAAACATGTTTATGGCTTCCCTTTGATCGTGAGACCGTCACTTTGCAAAGGACGGTTGTGCTAGCCTTTTCCGTGTAAATGCATGTACGCAGTCTCCATGTCAGGCGGTGTTTCTCTCTCCAGTCACGCGGCTGATCAACCAAAGACCAAATGACAAAACCCATTCAATCGGAAACCATGTAGCAGAAAGAGAGCTTCAGACCGTGAAGCTGACTCACAAGTCGGTAATTATGACCGAGATGCAGAGTGAGGACTGATTAGGCCAAACATCAAGTCATCTCTTTCGGTGAAAGTGAGATGTTGCCCTTTTCACATCTCTTTCTTTATCTAATGTTGTGTTTCTCTCTCCAGTCACGTACCTGATCAACCGAAGACCAAATGACAAAACCCATTCAATTGAAAACCATGCAGCAGAAAGAGAGCTTTAGATCGTGAAGCTGATTTGCAGGTCGGTAATGATGATCGGGATGCAGAGTGAGGACTAATTAGGCCAAACATCAAGTCATCTCTTTCGGCGAAAGTGAGATGTTGCCCCTTTCACTTCTCTTTCTTTATCTAATGTTGTGTTTCTCTCTCCAGTCACGTACCTGATCAACCGAAGACCAAATGACAAAACCCATTCAATCGAAAACCATGCAGCAGAAAGAGAGCTTCAGACCGTGAAGTTGATTCGCAGGTCGGTAATGATGACCGGGATGCAGAGTGAGGACTGATTAGGCCAAACATCAAGTCATCTCTTTCGGCGAAAGTGAGATGTTGCCCCTTTCACTTCTCTTTCTTTATCTAATGTTGTGTTTCTCTCTCCAGTCACGTACCTGATCAACCGAAGACCAAATGACAAAACCCATTCAATCGAAAACCATGCAGCAGAAAGAGAGCTTTAGATCGTGAAGCTAATTCGCAGGTCGGTAATGATGATCGGGATGCAGAGTGAGGACTAATTAGGCCAAACATCAAGTCATCTCTTTCGGCGAAAGTGAGATGTTGCCCTTTTCACATCTCTTTCTTTATCTAATGTTGTGTTTCTCTCTCCAGTCACGTGCCTGATCAATCGAAGACCAAATGACAAAACCCATTCAATCGGAAACCATGTAGCAGAAAGAGAGCTTCAAACCGTGAAGCTGATTCGCAGGTCGGTAATGATGACCAGGATGCAGAGTGAGGACTAATTAGGCCAAACATCAAGACATCTCTTTCGGCGAAAGTGAGATGTTGCCCTTTTCACATCTCTTTCTTTATCTAATGTTGTGTTTCTCTCTCCAATCACGCGCCTGATCAACCGAAGACCAAATGACAAAACCCATTCAATCGGAAACCATGCAGCAGAAAGAGAGCGTTAGACCGTGAAGCTGATTCGCAGGTCAGTAATGATGACTGGGATGCAGAGTGAGGACTGATTAGGCCAAACATCAAGACATCTCTTTCGGCAAAAGTGAGATGTTGCCCTTTTCACATCTCTTTCTTTATCTAATGTTGTGTTTCTCTCTCCAGTCACGCGCCTGATCAACCGAAGACCAAATGACAAAACCCATTCAATCGGAAACCATGTAGCAAAAAGAGAGCTTCAGACCGTGAAGCTAATTCACAGGTCAGTTGTGACATCCCGAATTTTCGATTCTGTTTTCTTCTGATTGAATCGAGCGTTTCATTGACGTGTTTATAGGGCTATTCTCAGAATTGATCATTCTTGAGATAACCCACTATCGGGAAATTATTAAGAATTTTAAAGTGATAGGACTTGAGAATTGCCAGGGAATCGGTTTTAGCCGGACCAGGTGTCCATCTTTAGAGCCATCTCGCGCGGTTAAAAATCGATTTGAGATCGAGATAGGCTGGATCGACAGTGATGTGTGGTTAATCGTGGGTGACACCACTAAATTAGAAAATTCATGTCGGCCAAGCACTGGGCGATTTTCTTATTGTTTGGTGCACTGTGTCCGTATTTGAATCCTCGGGATTTTCGACAACCGAGAGTCGCCGATGAGTCGAGTGGGTTCATAGTGGCTCGAAGAAAATCGACCACGAGTCAATTGCACTTAAAAATATCTCGAAAGTTACCGTAGCCAGGTCACGCAAAAACGCGTCGGGTGAAATTAACCGCCGATTCGAGTCCGATTTCAGTGAAGTTTCGGCCATGTCACAATTAATGCAGGAGTGTCGGCTCGGTCTCGGAAGATTTTCCAAAATTCGGGGATTTTTACGAAAAGCTGTTTGAACGCCGCGGAAAATCGACGGAAATTCGGATAGGCAAATTAAAGGAAATTTCAACTTAGGGCGGCGCTTTGAGTGTTAGGGGCCCAGCGAGAAAATGGTATGGGATTTTCCTTCGACGAATCGACCTCAATTTGGGAAATTGAGTAAGAAAATTGAATTAATTTGGGTGAATTTCAAAATTGAATAGGGGGCAGAAATTTGAGGTTTCAATTAAGTTTATTTGGTGAATTTTTTTATGCAAGAAAGTATTGGAGATTTAAGTGATAAGGTTGGAAAGTATTTGAGGGGACAAGCAATCGATGCAATGGATAATCTTTGTAGACTTTCTTCCCCTTGTCTCCTCTTGCAAGCTGGCCGACCTCATCCATTTCCTCTCTCCTTTCTTGGTTGCTTTTGCTTCTGATTTCCTTTTCATTTTTTGGACGAAGCTCAGCTTTCATTTTCTTCTCGGATCAGACCACCATCTCCACGAAAGTCTTCTGCTCTTTAAATTTTTTTTTTTCTCATAAAGCCATTGAAACCCCAACTCGCTGCCGCATCCCCACCGATCGGCCAACCTGCTACCACAGTCCACCGATTTCCCTGCCGCACGCCTCAACCCCCTCGGTCAACCAAAGGATCAGAAACCCCAGCAAAATTGACCCTCTTCGACGCCCTTTACTTTGCCAGCGAAGCCCCATGCGGCGAGAAGTCCAGCTCCATCTCGCGTCTTCAGATCTTCGGCAGCAGCAACGTCCGCAGCTTCACATCTTTTTACCCTCCACGCGTCCAGGTGAACGAAGCAGCTCCATCCACTCGGTTTGTTGACCAGGGTATCCATCGAAGCTGCAGCGCCCACGTCTTCTTCAGCTTCGTCCACGGAATCCACCGAACGCCTGCCTGCGTGTCTTCATCAGCTTCATCAACACTGCTGTTCGAAGATTCCTCCAAAGTCTCCACTCGGTTAGCATTGCCCCAAGGCATCCCCGAACGTTGACCGTGCAGCTCCTTCCTTGCATCGACGCCCAGCGAAGCAGCTCCTTCGTGCGTCCAGTGGCGTGCCCTCAGCCCTTACGAATTGTCGAGGCCCATCTCTGACTTGGTTGGCCCATCTTCAGCAGCCCAGCAGCTCATTTGAAGCCACCGAACAGCCCAGCAATTTCAGTTATCCGAAGCCCAACAAAGCCATCAGTTTTCAGCCCAAGGAGTGCAGCCCATTTTCAGTTTAATTCTGGCCCAGCAAGCAGTCCACAATTCAGCTTTATTTTTCAAGCCCATCAAGTCTAGCAAATTGAAGCTCATTTTCAGCAAGCCCAACTCAATTTGGGTCCAACCCAAAAGCAAGAACAAATCTCGGTTGGTAGAGATTTGTTGGCCGAGTCCCAGGCGGCCGCCGCCGGTGTCGCCGAAAGTCATTTTCGCCGCCGTCGCATCGCCGTTGCGGTGATTCGGTCTCCGTTTTTAAGTGAGTTTTCTCACTAACGTCTTCTTAGTTTCTTAATTATCTTGGGGTTGGTTAGATTTAATTAAATGCAATTAGGTGGTTAGATTAGTTTAGATAAATTAAATTAGAGACTTAATGATGCGTGTTAGGTGGTTAGAAATGACATTAGCAGTAGAGCGTGTTACTATTATTTATTGAACAAGTGGTAATTTTCCAGCTCGTCTTGGCTTCCAATCGGGCATTATGGCTAAATTGGATTTTTAATAATTATTTATTTAATTTTCGAAATTAATTATTTAATTATTTATTTTTCCGGAAATTCAACCGAGATGGCCGGTGACCGGAATTTCGTGTTGATTGTCGTGGTGCGATCGTTTATTTAATTGAGCTTGATTTATATGGAATTGATTTAAATTGTGAATTTTAGGGATATATTCTGGTGGTTGATTTGATTATGTGGTGGGAAATGTTTGGGTACCGATGGTCAAGTATTGACGGTGGAGTGGTGAATCGGTGTGGCATCTAAAGGGCGCGTGGGCTCCGGTGGATTTGATGCATCAGCTTTGGTGAACGAGTCGCAGAGAATGCGCGTGGCGGCATCGTAAAAAAGGGCGCGTGAGACACCGGTGAATTGATGCGTCAGCTTTGGTGAAGCCCAGTGCGCTAGAGAATGCGCGTGGGCCCATGGAATTAAGTGAGGCATCTTGGAGAGACACGTGTCTTCGGTGATTTGATCATCACTTTGGTGAACCAGTGCGCTTAGAGAATGCGCGTGTCTTCATGACATGTAATCGACTAGTTCGATTTGTTATGAAGTAGTTGGGTGCTTTTTATTATGAATTATGCGATTTGCGGGTGGAATCGAGGCGAGTAAGCCCTCCCGACTTTGTGCGTGTTTAGGCGGCCCATAGTGTATTGGCTACTAATCAGTGCTTAGGGGGTAGAAGCTGGCGAGACGTGCCTCGTGGTTATTGAATAACCATTTCGGGAGGCGAGGAGGAGGGCGAGGAGGAGGATCCGAGGAGAAGAAAGATTTTGAAAGAAGATGATCAGAGAGGGATCTTGAAGTACAACCGGATATGGATTGAGATCACATTCCTTTTGTGAACCCTGTCTTAGTGTAGATAGGTGTGAGACTTTTATCTATGAGTTGTACTGTAAATAAAAGTGTGGTTGTGAATTTCAATATGAAAATTATACCGCTTTTCTATCCTATTGTTTTATTGTCTGGGGATTTATAACTGCTTTCGCATGTGCATAATAAAAAGAAAGGGTCGGCGATACTTAGTCCTGGGATATTGCACGTTTTTAATCGACCAAGGTGAGGGATGGGCGCGTGCCCGAGGATTGGGGCGTGACATCAGTAATGATGACCGGGATGTAGAGTGAGGACTGATTAGGCCAAACATCAAGACATCTCTTTCGGCGAAAGTGAGATGTTACCCTTTTCACATCTCTTTCTTTATCTAGTGTTCTTAAATACGCTTGGTAAGTATTATATTTTTGAAAATAATTTCTAGTTAAAAATAATTTATTTTTTATATTTATTTTGAGAATAATTTCTAAATATTTTATTACTTTTTTCTTTTCTTTTCTTCTTCAACCTTTGGCCAGTTGCTAGTAATGGGATGATTGGCAACTGGCCAGATTACGGCTGGTGAGGCCGTGCTTCATCAGCCGAGCCTTGTTGGTAGTTGGGCCAGGCTCAATGGAGCCTTGGTTAGGCGAGGAGCCTCACCCAAATTTGGAGAGGCCAAGCTCGCCCAATCGCCGGCGAGGCTTGACCTCGCTAGATTTGGGCGAGGTTGAGGCTCGCCGCTCACCGGTGGCTGGATGAGCCTTGCCCAGCCAAGCGAGGCTTGACAGTGGATGGGCAAGCCTCTAGCGAGCTTGGCCAGCCCAACTAGTTACCAACGATTAGTGGCGGTGGACGATGGTGGTGGGGTGGCGACTGATGGTGATAGCGATGGAAAAAGAAGAGAGAAGGAAAAAGAACAACAATAAAAGAACAAGAGAAAAGAGAAAAATGATTTTGGGTTGGCTTGATTATGAAATTATTCCCAAGAATAGAGAATCAACTTTTTTTTACTCCTCAATCCTGTTTCAAGTCTATTTTGGGGAATAAATTTGTTTCCAGGAACAAAAAATTTACCAAACGATTTTTTTTTCCAAATCTATTTCTGGGAACAAAAGAATATAATCAAATACTATTTGGCAAGTTGCCAAACGTGCCCTTATCAAATTACAAATACAAAATGAGACTAGTCTCACAGCATGAATTGTTGACTATCATGGCTTCTTATAACTCCATTCCTACATTTCTCAGCATTGGCGATTGGGCATGCAAATTGGTAGTGATGTTGATCACTAACTCGCCCGAGAAACGGATTACACTCTACTTCTCTCTTTCGGATGGAGTGTAAAGAGTAGAATTCAATGACTTTTCATTTGTTCGAATGAAATTCGTCCTTGCTATGTCTAGTGAACAAACATGCTATGTATGTGAGGAACAACGAAATGATGAGAATGAAAGAGACCAGTTTTTGTACTTCTTTTGCACAAAAAATGGTGCATGATCTATTGGTTAGTTCATGAATCATGACGGGCGACAACGGGAAAAGCATTTTAAAGAGAGATGAGACTCTGAGATCGAGAAAAGCAGTCCATTATAATTGAGCTCGAGATAACTAATGAAGATAGGGCAGTACATGAGCCTAATTTTTTTTTTTTTTTCTCTTTTGGGGTTAGAAATACACGAGCCTAATTAACCATCCAATGCATGAGTTGATTTCTGTTAAAAAAAAGGCCACCCTTTCTTACTACATTAATTATCTCGAACTTAATCATGACAAAGGACTGCTTTTCTTGATCTCGGATTCTGATTAATCACGTTGTTCAAAGTCAGCAATAATGGCAACCTCGACGAAGTCTCTTCCCTTTTACCAAAAGATTTGCTTCTTTGCTTTGAACTAATCTTGCTTGACCAATCGTATCTTCAACTCCCCCGTTTTCATTGGCGCGTTCTCTCATAGTTCTTGGTAAGTTATTGTACTATAAAGCGTACGTAGTCAAAGCGGTTTATGATTACTTACAAATTTAGCATGAACATGACAAAGATGCAAAAATTGAACCCCAATCTAGACCCTTTGCCTCCTCAGTCCATTCCTCCACTTCTTTCCTCTTCTCCATCATGTATAATTTCGTAAACCAGTTTTAAAGCACCCGACTATTGGAACCAAAAAATAATGGAAACTTTGGAAATTTGGATTGAAAACACAAATACAAATGGAGGTAGAACTTCCCTTTCTTTTTTTTGGTCAACTCTCCCCTCTCTCTTACTGTGCGACCGCGTGCGTATGTTTTTCACGGGCTCCTTTCCCGCTTCCGTCCCCACTCCCATCCCTTTTACCAGGGGATCGCGTGTCCAGTGGGCAAAATAATGGAAATGCTTTTATCTCTAGCTGCGTGCAGCACATGATTTTCTCCCATACGAAAATGTCGACAAAAGCAGCTCTTGGAGTCAAGAAACGACAATCCACCTAAAAGTCTTCAGCAACTTTTATTAAAAAAAATGCGCAGCCTTCGTTGAAGAACAAAACCAACCCACCTAGAAACCAGCGGCCAACGTCTTCAAAGCTTCAATGTAAGTGTTTGAAGATCAATGAATTAGATTTGAAACAGGATCTGATCACGGGCTTTGCGGCCCGCCCAGCCCTGAAGTGCAAATTGGGCGGGTCTATGCATTGTATTTTCTCTTGGACCTGGCTGATCCACCTAGGGCGAAAAGCCCATGCAGGCCCGATCATCTTGTGAAAAAGTTAATATTTTTTAAATCACAGGCAGGGTTTTAGATCCAATACCAGTTGGCCCATTTTTCAAGTCGAGTTCAAAACCAAAAATCTCAACCGATTCGGGTTTTCTTCATACCTGTTTACCTCACGAAGCCCAAACGCTTGCGATCAGCTGGGGACTCTCTTCGCGACAGAGTAGCGCGGCGGAAATCTCCATCAACGAAAGAACATGCAACGATGCAAACGCCTTTAGAGCGAGCTGAATCGATTCATATCGTATCGATGGACAAGGATTGATGATGTTCTTCAAATAGCTTAGCAACCTCGATTTGGAATCAGGTGATGTATTTGGCTCCGATGGGATGTTCTTGCGTGGCTTCTCACCCTGCGGAGGGGGATCCGAATCAAAGACTCGATACGTTTGCTCCTAGTCCTACATGATTTTTCTTTTCGTTTTCTTTTTTCAATGTGTTCGTGAATGTCCGAGTTTTGGTTTTAAAATTATGAGATGAGGACTGAGGCGTTTGGATTTTGTGTGAAATTTCTGGAGTACGAAGTGGTATCCGTGGGAGGTGTGGTGGGGTTTCGAAATGGCCAACGGTAAGTGCAATCTGCTCTGCGAAGGTGTTTGGGCTCAGGGATGTGGCCGACATCGACATGTGGTGAAATGCTATTAGCATCTCCGCAATAGGGTCGGATGCTTTTGGAAGAGCATTTGATCAAAACCTTTGCATTTACTTTCGGGTAAAGAGTTTTCACGAAATGCATAAAGGACTTTGATTTTTTCTTTTTCAAACAAAAAGAGGAAAAAATTAAAATTGCAACGGCGAATCTCCTCGGCAACCCGGGCGAAGCTGGCAAATTCTTTCTTCTCTTTGTGACCGGCAATGACACCGTCGAGAATCTTGTCCATTTTCCAGTGTATTCTTTTAGTGCCCTTCTCATCCTAGTGAAGGATCCAGAGAGCATTAACAGTTCGATGAGCAAAGACATGAAGCCCTCCTGCCTCCTGATATGTACATTTTCAACAGAATATGTAATGACAACCCACTGTGTAATATTATCTGTTTTGGACACCGAGTCCTCAAGGTTTTAAAACGCGTCACACAGATTAAAGGAGCCCAAGTCTTTATAAACAAGCTCAGAACTCTCTCCCTAGGCGATGTGGGACAAGAGAGGGAGGGATCCATTTCTTGCGCACGTCCGGGACCGAGGTGCCGGCGCACCGCCATCCCTCCTCCCCGCGCACCGCCGCTCGGGCTGTCACATAATATCCTGGATATATGAGATCATTCCGCCAAGGAGACGAGTCTCTTGATCAGGTTGATCGGTGCACCTTGAGACAAAGCGATCCCCAAAGAAGTTCCATGCTTCTTCTTCTCTTGTTGATCCGAAAGTTTAGACCTGCTTGTTGCTCAGGACCTCGAGCACCACTAGTTTTCTGAGCTGTCTGCAGCGTTCGCCACATGGACAGAAAACAAGACTTCGACTGTCAAAATTGATAACCCGAGAAGCTAAAATAGCAGGCTTCCGGACAAAATTCTACTTCTGGACCTTAAATATCTCCGCGGCATGCTCTGCCCAATAGAAAACCATGGCTAAAACTTCGCCCACCTGAAGGCTCATGATCAGCCCGTATTCGCTTGCTATGTCTCTAAGCAAATGATGCGGTAAGGAAGAGACCATTTGATGCAAATCCCCACGAGAGGCGGCCTCTTAGGCCGCAACAGCAAATTCGCAACTAGGTATAGAATTCTGGCCGGACCCGAAGTTTGGCGAGAAGAAAAAAGACCAGAATGACGGAGGCAAAAAGAAGAAACCGAGGCAGTCGGAGCAACAGTGAAATTTAAAAAATCATATCGAATGTGAGTTCGCTAAATTAGATGACGGCTCAATTCCTGGGGACTGAATATTCTATTTCTAGATGAAAATCAAGGCAAAATCTTCATGTCATATGTATTCCCAAAGTTGTTTTCACCTATTACTCCTTGTTTATAGACTTACCGCAACACTTCAATGGACAAGACATAAGATGGTGCATTGAACCTTTGGGATCATATTTTATAAATGGTCATCCTACAGACCTCTAGACCTGGGAATTCATAATTTGTGTTTAAGAGCCTAGTTAACCATGCGATGCATGAGCAGATTTCTTTTTGAGAAAAATAGACTGCCTTGTTTTACTACATGAATTATCTCGAGCTAAATTACAAAGAATGATTACTTTTCTCAATCACGGAATATGATTAATCGCGCCGTTTCAGGCCAACTATGATGGTAACTTCAACTAACTTTTTGTCTTTTTCTTAACCGACATGCTTCTTTGGTTCGTACTAATCTTAATGAATCATATCTAAAACTCTCCCCTCTTTATGGCATATTCTCCCGTAATTCTTGGTAAGTTGAAGGCGGTTTATTACCTGGTGTACAGATCAAGCAGGACGGAGATATTGATGTATGAATATCAATGAATTTGATATAAAGCATATACAAATTGAGCAGGTCTAGGCCAGTAATTTCTCTTGGGCCATGAAGTCCGACCTTTCTATCAAAAAGTTAATAGTTTTTAAATCACGGGAAGGGTCTTAGGTCCAATACCGGCCCGCCTATTATTCTAGTCTAGACCAAAACCAAAATCTCGGACAAATTGGGAATTTTCACTACAAACTCATTTACATCACCATGCCCAAAAGACGAAAATCCCGACATTGCCACTGCGACTGTATAGCGCGACGGAGATCTCCCTCGACGGAAGCACGCGCAATGGTCCAAACGCTTTCAAAGAGAACTCAATCGATTCATATATAGAAGGCTTAGGAATCAAAGAACCACATATAGCAGCATGGATTCAATTAAATCATCGTATCTAGATTATTATATGGGCTAGTAAAATTTGGGATGATATGGGTTTATAAAAAGGAAAGCCCACCAAAATGCAGGTTTGAACGAGTTGAGACTCTTCCCAGTTTAGACCGCCTACGGCAAGGCCTCGACTTGCTGTGCTGTAACGACGGAGAGAGGAAGGTCCGCATCTTCGTCCCCATGCTCGGACGACCGTTGCGACTGACAGGAGATCGGGAACAGTCTGGCAGTGCGCAGCTGGTACGCGACCAACCAGATCCTCCCCAACGGTCGCCAGATTGTCATTATCAGCCGGCGGCAGTTTAACTACAAGTTCTACCCGAAGAGGTCCATGTGACGGGCCAGGTGACGGTGTGCGAGGAGAGGGATGGTGGTGCGTCCGCGTCTTGGCCCCCGGACCTGAACAGGGAGGGGGTACGTCTTTTGTCCTACATCACCTAGGGAGGGAGTTCTGGACTGTCTTATAAGACAATGAGCCTTCTAATTGTACACACGTTTTCTTAGGGTAGTATGGACCGTTTTGAGAAAAATAAAACGATAAAGACTTAGTGTCCAAAGTGGACAATATGTATACAATGAAGATCTAGGGCGTTACAAGTTATATCAGAGTCGACTCCCGACCGCATGTATGGGGTCACAGCCCTATAAGGGGTGGAGAGCGTGACGGCCCAGGCGGTGGTGTGTGAGGAGGAGGGATGGCGTTGGGGTGGAGTTACAAGTTGTATCAGAGTCGACTTTTGGCCCCCAGGCGGTAGGCGCTGGTGCGTGAGGAGGAGGGATGGCGCTGAGGTGGAGTTACAAGTGGTATCGGAGTCGACTTTCGACCGCGTGTGGGGCCACAACCCTCCTAAAGGGTGGAGAGAGTGGCGGCCCAAGTGGCGGTGCGCGGGGAGGAGGGATGGCGTTAAGGTGAATTACAAGTGGTATTAGAGTCGACTCTCGACCGCGTGTGAGGCCACAGCCTTCCTAAGGGATGGAGAGTGTGATGGCCCAGGCGGCAGTGCATAGGGAGGAGGGATGGCGCTGGGGTGGAGAGTGTGACGGCCCAAGTGACGATGCGTGGGGAGGAGGGATGGAAGTGCATCCACGCCTTTGTCCCTAAACGTGCGCAAAGAGGGAGCGCATCTCTTGTCCCACATCGCATAGGGAGGGAGTTCTGGGTTGCCTTAGGCAATGGGCCCTCTAATGTACACACGCGTTTTCTTGGTCCAGTATAGACTATTCTGATAAGAATAAAACCGTGAGAACTTAGTGTCTAAAGTGGACAATGTGTGTATAGCTTGCCCTTTCTCGTCCAAATGAATGTCCATGGCATCCAGAACAATCTCTAGCCGGTTCATGTCGGGATTCTAGTTGTCTTGTGAGACCGCTTTGGCTTTGGGTGTTTTGGAGGCACTGAGGTTGAAATTCTTGTAATTCTTTCGGTTTGCTCGCGAATTGTATGAAGAAATGCCAGTCAGGGTTTTCTCAGGGAAACGGTGGATTAGATGGTTTGAGAGGGTGAGAGTTGAGCTTGCGAACTACGTTCTTGATATTTGCTTTATGAAATTATAGCTATATGTATATCCATTGATGAGATTGCCATGGCGTGCTTGTTATGACCATAAAGGGGGGTACTCATGAAATTTGGGGTAAGTACACTATCGGTGCCAAAAGTTGTGTACGACGCTCACTTTGGTGCCAAAAGTTTCAATCGGATCACTTAAGTGTCAAATTGGAGGAAAAACGATCACTTTGGTGCCACTAGCGAGAGATTCCGGCCAAAATGATTACGTGGCTTTCATATTTAAAAAAAAAATTGACATGGCTTTTAAACGACATCGTTTTCTGTCATCCTTAAGAAAACGACGTCGTTTTGCCGTCCTAAGTGGATGGCCTCACAAAAACGACTCTGCACAACTCATTTTGGGATTTTTTTTTTTTTAATTTGGAGATAAAATTAGGGTTTTGATCCTCGTTGGCCGCCGACCTAGCTCACTCAGCCGCCGTTGCTTGGCCGTCGACCTAGCTCGCTCGGCCGCCGTTGCTCGGCGACGTGAGGTTCGCACTTGAGCGAGATCACGGCCTTCGACTTGGCCACCGAGTGGCCGTCGTTGGGGTCGAGGTCGGGGTTGGAGCTGTGGCCGCTGAGCGTGGCGGCCGTCGAGGATGGCAATTGGCCCATCGCCGGCGGAGGCGGAGGTGAGGGATGTGGGCAGTTGAAGGGGGAGGAGGAGGGAAAACCATCGTAATTTTTAGAACAACACCGGGGAGTGGTTGAGATTATCTGGCAGGTCGAACCGGAACCGGTTGTCGTTGATGAAAATGGCATCCAGATCCTTGTCGAAGAGCTCCCACGGGATCGACCCATCGAACTCGTTGAACTAGAGTTCCAAGAACTTGAGCGTCGGGAGCTCCAGCATGACCCTCGGGAACTTCCCAGCGAACCGGTTGTTGCTCAGATCCAGCTTGAAGAGCCGCTTCATGTTTCGGAACTTTTGCGGCACACTGCCGTAGAAGCGGTTGGAGTGAGGTGGAAGAGCGCGTGGTTGGTGAGCAGGCCGAGCTCCTCGGGGAGGTACTCGGCGATGTCGCCATGGTTGAGGTCGACGCCGGTGATTGTGCGGACGCCGAGGTCATTGGGGGTAGGGGAGTAGAAGACGTTGGAGTAGCCATAGATGTCGGGGCCGACCCAGTTGGCTGTGAAGTTGTTGGGGTCGAAGAGGATGGCCTGCTTCAGGGCTTGGAGGGCGACGTAGGCGTTGCGGAGGCGCGGGTTCTCGAAGGAGGTGGAGGGGTCGACAGTGACTTGCTCGCCGCAGTTGCCGAACTCGTTGAGGTAGTGGAGGAGGTGGCGGTGCTTGGCGGCGCCATGGGCAACGGCGAAGAGGACGTCAAGGGAGGAGAAGAGGACGAAGAGGGTGGCGGTGGCCGAGATTATCCGACAGATTTAGGGTTTAGGGTTTTGAATTGGGGGAGAGACACAAAACGGCGTCGTTTTGTTGTTTAAATGCTGACTGTACTCTCTGGTGAGCCACATCATCTTAAAAAATTAATAAAAAAGTGCCACATCGGATTTCCGGCCAACTAGATCGGCGTTGGTACTGAAATGATCGTTTTTCAAAAGTTTTGGCACTTAGTGATCCGATTGAAACTTTTGGTACCAAAGTGAGCGCTGTATACAACTTTTGGCACTGATAGTGTACTTACCTCCATGAAATTTATATTATGAAAATAGCCATAATCATTAGCTACAAATGTAAGTATATTTAAGCTTTATATTTTTTTATTTCAAGAAGAAAATATCAAAATAAATAGAAAATACAAAAGATTAAAGCAAATATAGGGAAAAAATAAAAAGTAGTTGAGAGTGTATATGCATCGTAAATATGGATTTCGATAGGCTTTTAGTGAGTGGGTATGGATTTCCATAGGTTGTGAAATCAATGTTACATAAGTATAGCCAGAAATTTTCAGTTTTTTATTAGATTGGTGTAAATTATAATGGTTTCTAAGAAAACTAATGTGAAAGGGAGTGGAATTTTGAGAGATGTGGCTAAACTGCAAATTTCCATTCTACCCGACTCACTTATTTTCTTATTTATGTCTCACACTTGCATGATTACATAATGCTTTCTTCAGATTACATATGGACTAGTTAATATCTAAAGCAGAAAAGCTTAAGAGAAATTTACAGGTACTCAAACACAGAACACAATAAATTTGGGTCGAGATTCATCGGTTGCGGACCATCTTTTATACCTTCTTCACCTTTGTTTTCTTCTGCCAAAGTTCTTCACGAGTCTCTGAGCCCTTCTTCTTGTGACCAAGCTGTTCCCGAGGACTACTCCAATCACAAACCCACTTGCATACCCCATGCACACGATCTTCCAATCCAATTCCATTGCACTCCCGGAATCTAGATCTTCTTCGGACTTTGTGGATGATGGTGACGATGGTATGGAATCTCCACATTTTCTAGACAGAGGAGTGCCACATAGCCCAGAGTTTCCTTTGTAGGAGTTGTTTTCGAATGTAGCAAATTGTCGTAACTGCGGTATCGGGCCGTTCAGACAATTGTAGGATACGTTGAAGACTGCAAGCGAAGTGAGTTGCGTCAAATTCTGAGGGATCTCTCCGGAGAGCTGGTTTTGAGAAAGGTCCAATGCTTCTAAATTCATTAGGTTTGCCAAAAATGAAGGCAGAGGACCGGAGAGCATGTTGTTGGAAAGATTGAGCAATTCTAGTTGCTTTAGGCTTCCAATGGTCTCGGGGATCGCTCCGCTGAAGTAGTTGCTCGAGAGATCAATCAATGTGAGTTGCCCTTGGATCTTTGAATAATTCATTTGGATGCCTTTGGCAATTACGCTCATAGAGTAGTCAAAGCTTGTGAATGAAAAGAAAGTCTGCACCGTCGCATTAAAATCCCCAATGTAGCTTGACGGATCTATCTCAGAATCTATCTCAGAATCTTTCATGGCAGTCCAATGCTTGAAGTATTTGGATGGCAAGCTACCAGAAAAGCTATTTTGAGACAGGTCGATGATTTGCAGAGCAGGGAACTCAATTCTATTGGCCGGTTCCCCAATAAATCCGTGAAATCTATTATAACGCAATATAAGTACCCTCAACCATAGAAGTGAGCCCAACCATGAAGGGAAAACATCTCTAATATGATTGTTTGCGAAATTCAGGAATTTCAAGTTGTCACAGTTGCAGAGCGATCTTGGCAATGGCCCTTGCAATTTATTGTAACTCAGATCAATCATAGAAAGCACACAAGAGTTCCCATTCAACCGAGGAATTTTCCCGATAAAGTTGTTGCTCCGCAGACTCATTACTTTCAAAGCACCACTCAAATTACTCAAACATTGTGGAAGAAACCCATTCAAATTATTATCAGAAAAATCGATTATCTCGATATGGCTTAGATTGCATATGAGTGGCAATCCTCTTGAGAGCTTGTTATTTGAGACGAAGTAGAGTTTGATTTTAGGAGGGGGAATAGGAACTGATCCTTGCAACTCGTTGAAACCGAGATCTACTTCAGTGAGTTCTTTCCACTTGAAAATAACGAGATCTTGAGCAAAATTTGTTAGGAAGTTGCCAGAAAGGTTCAATTGTAGTAGGTTTTATGTGCTCACATTCAGAAACCATTTAGGAACTTGACCAGAAATGTTATTGTAAGATAGATCTAGCCAATACAAGTCATTTTGATCTTGTAGAAACTCGGGGAAACTATTTAAATTGCATGAACCTAAACCCAGAATCTGGTACCGTTGAGTTATGTTGGTTTCAACTATCAACGACAGTTTGTTGGAGGTTAACATAAGTTCTCGAAAGTTTTTAGCCTCTGAAAACCTATCTAACCTAAATGTGCCACTCAAGTTATTTGAATTCAATAATAGAGTTTGGAGATCGTGTAATTGGAAAATCGTGCTTGGAATTGCACTGTGAAATTGGTTAAATGAAAGTTTAATTTTAGTTAACTGGGTGAGTTTCCCCAAAAAGGATGGAATTTCACCACTCAATCGATTTGACTCAAGGGTTAAGAACCTAAGCTCTAGGAGGTTTTGGAAAGAGTGTGGAATCTCGCCCATTAACTTATTGTTGCTTAAATCTAAATTAGAAAGTTGGACGAGGTTCCCGAGAGAGGATGGAATTTGCCCGATTAACATATTGTATCCTAGATTTAAATACTTAAGTTGGACCAAATTTCCCAAGGAAGAAGGAACTTCACCCGTTAAAGAACTATAGGATAGATCTAAATGCTTCAGGTGCCGAAGACGTCCAAAAGAAGATGGGATTTCACCTCCAAATTGGTTGCCACCTAGACTTAAATACTCCAGATTCAAGATGCTGCCAAAATAAGTTGGAATCGTACCATTTAGATAATTCCCAGTCAAGTCTAAGTGAGTAAGTAGAGTCAGGTTTTCGAGCAAGGGTGTTGTGCCTCTTAGCCTATTACTCGAGAGGTCTAGATGGACAAGTCGGGTCAAGTTACCGAGCGAATGTGGGATGTGGCCCATGAAGAAGGACCTGGAGAAGTTCAAGTGACTCAAGGAACCAAGATTTCCAATTGTCGGAGGAATCGGACGGTTGAAGTCATTCAAGGCAAGGTTAAGGCTTCTTAGGTGAAGAAGACGGAAAATACTAGTGTTGGAGTTGATTTTACCAGAGAGACAATTGTCACTGAGGTCGAGGCCGATAATGTGACCGCTTACCTTATCACACTCAACGCCAGCCCAAGAGCAGCAGTCACTTTTAGCTTCCCCTGTCGATGCATTCCAGGATTCAATCTTTACTTGTTCATCTGAAGTGGCCCAGTAACAGTACTGAGACTTTCCGGTGAAGAAGGTTGCCTTGAACTCCAACAACGCAGATCTCTCGTCTTCATGGCAAAGTGATTGGGTTGAGCCAAGAGAGTGTGAAGCAACAATAGTAAGCAAGAGTAATATATAGCTGAAGTGAAAAGACTGTTTTTCCATGGTTACCTTAGCAAATCTAGTGATATTCTCAAAACTCACTCTACCGACTCGGGTGTACATGAGGCCTGATGATGGAGATGTTATATAGCCAAGTTCTTCTCCGATGTCATTTTCATTCTTTAATCTAAAGTGAGTCGATTATGATTAATAGATCCCGTTACCGCGTTAACGTTAGAATGGGTTGACCAAATAGTCTGCTAAAACAGTCCATATCGTCCTTCGCGGGGCGTTCTAGAGATCATGACCTAGTCCTGAGACCGACCACGGAACTCGATTCCTCCGTTATCGATAAGTCTCGAGATATGGACTGCTTGACTCTTCCAAGGGACGACTACAAAAGAATGATTCGAAGCCTTGCGTGTTGCAGTTGTCCTCCTAATTTCCAAGTCATTCTTTAAATTTCTTTTTAAGCCTCGAGATATGGACTGCTTGACTCTTCCAAGGGACGACTACAAAAGAATGATTCGAAGCCTTGCGTGTCGCAGTTGTCCTCCTAATTTCCAAGTCATTCTTTAAATTTCTTTTCAAACTCTGTTTGGGCCGTATTGTTGGGGGGAAGTTTCTTTAGAAGGCATGGACAGAGATGTCTCTTGACTTAGAATTCTTGCACCCCAAAGAGCACGCTAGCTTAGAAAATACAAGATAAAAGAATGTGATTGTTTAGAAGCTTTAAAAATATACAGCTGACACCGTTTCTTCTGCAAATAAAAGCTGAAACAGAAGTATATAATACTGGATTTCAGCTCTCTCCATTACTCTCGGGTTCTTCACCATTTTGGCCATCGCCTATTCTAGGGTCATGGCTAATGTAATATGAAGACTTTGACTCGGTCTAAAAGTGTGGGAAAAAAAAAAGAAAAAGAAAAAGAAAAAGAAAAAGAAACGTTGGTGGATAAAAGAAAGAGGAAAGTGCTGCTTCGTCCAGTGAATAGAGAAGAGAAACAAAGGAGAGGGAGAAAGAAGAAAGGAAAGGTTCTTTTGCATACCCTTCACGAAGACCTCATCAAGTCAAATGAACTTTGTTTTGTAACACCGTAAGATTTAGGTCATAAATTCAAAGTCATGTGATCTTTGAGCCGAGGGATTTGATTTAGAAGTTGAAAAAACTGTGGAATTACATGGAATTGATAGACTAGGGATTTGATGGAAATCTCTTTCATTCTTGGAATGTAACGAAGGCTCTTATCATTTGGAGTAACTGTTTAGTCCGAGTGAAATTATCAATTGTGTTTTTCAAGAAGGATTAACAAGGTTGGTTTTCTAAGTTATTTCCAAAAACTTCTGGGGTGAGTTTTGGCATGGTCTATTTAAGGTAAAGTTCAATATGTCGTGTTTAGCACTTCTTCATTTTCAATTTGTTCTAACAATTTCTCCATCCAACGTATGCGTCCTCTAAAAGAGACTTGTGGCTACTGGGTAGGTTCTTTCCTTTGATCTTTTTTGTCTTTTTTCTTCTTCATGGTCCCACGGCAGTTTCCAGGGAAATACAGGAGTTTTCGTCTTCATGCCAGCCAAAGTCATGAGCACGATTTTCTCTTATCCAGAAACCAGCTCTTAGTGAGGACCGAGAAAAGTGCTAGGCCAGACTAGAATTGACGTTCTTGACACATTGCAAAGTTTTCGATGACTTTGACTTAAAACAACAAGAAAATTAGTCAATTTTTTTTTAATTTATTATACTTTTGCTAATTCAATCATAAACTTTTTAATTTTATCGATCAAGTTATAAAATTTTTCACATTTTACCAATTGAGTCCATTTAGCTAATTTTAGCTGGCATCCTAAGTGATATGGCTAATACTGACGTACACAATTTTTAATGATATTTCTTTATCTTTTTTTTCTTTCCTTTTCTCCCTTCTTCTTCCTCCAACTAGTCGCCGGGCTTGGGCAATGGCTAGTGACCGGCCAAAGGAAACAACATGCAAGGATTGTGACGCCTAGTGAGGGTCCCATTGCTAAATCTAGCGAGGTGGGGCGAGGCCCCGCGCCATCACTAGTGGCTGATGCTTTCTCTCGCTCTCCATTTTCTGGCTTCTCCATTGCGATTCTCCAATGGCGAAGGGGAAAAAATAAAGGTAGAATGGAATTGGAAAAAAAAATAAAATCAAACTCCAATTGGAACTAAATGGCAATGCAAAAAGTGCCAACACATTGACGACGAAGAGGAGGAGAAAGAACAGGGAGCTGAAGACAGAGACAAAATTGGTAACGCCTTCAAACTTGGATAGGCCCTTGTGAGCACCATAAATGCATCTACGACTTTGGAGATCATGAAGAACGTAGGGAGATGGGAGCGACATCGTTCACCGGCCCTTGCTGGCCTTTGGTGAGGTTGCCCCTCTCCAAATCCAGGCGAGAGTGGCCCTCATTGGTGGTTGCCCTTGGTTGGTCGTTGGCCATCACTTAGGCTCAGCTTTGCTGGAGGAAGAAGAATGGGAAAAAAAAAAGAAAAAAATTGGAAAATATAAAAATTTGTCCATGTCAATGTCAATCGTGTTATGTGGGACTACTATGTTAATAATTTCTACCAAAATTGGTCCGATGACTCAACTGACAAAACATGAAAATGTTTATTACTCAATTATCAAAATTAAAAAGTTTTTTTACTAAATTAGCAAAAGTGCAATATGTTTTGAATTTTTTAAACAATCTTTCCTTTAAACGACTATGCGTTTTTTCCTATGACCCTAGAAAAAAGGCACAATACTCATATTTTTTGTAAAGATGAGGATCAAGTCTATGACCCTAGAAAAAAGGCACGATACTCATATTTTTTGTAAAGATAGGATCGAGGGAGTGTACTGCACGTTGAGTTAGATCGGTCTCTCGGATGGACTCTAGTGGGATCCATCTGATCCATGGAATGAGGTGCATTGATTCACATTCATATCCAACGCATACGTCCTCTAAAAGAGACTTGCGGCTACTGGGTAGGTTCTCTCCTTTCAATTTTTTTTTTTGTCTTTTTTCTTCTTCATGGTCCCATGGCAGTTTCCGGGACGATACAGAAGCCTCCGTCTTCATGCCAGCCAAAGTCATGGTCCTCGAACAGTTTCTAGGAAAATACAAAAGCCTTCGTCTTCGTGCCAGCCAAAGTCATGAGCATGATTTTCTCGTATCCGGAAACCAGCTCTTAGTGGGGACCGAGAAAATAGCGCATGGTAAAATTTCTGGGGAAGAGCTTTTTTCCAGAAATAGTTCTTTTCTATTTCTATTCCTAACAATTTCTAAGCAAAAGAACCCGTTTGATAACCGCACAAAATTTCTACTTTGGAATGAAAAAGAATGAAATGCGTTTGTAACGCAACGATTCTTTTTGTATTTATTTGTTTTTTATTTGTTCCTTTTTATTTGTTTTTTTATTCTTTTTTGTATTTATTTGTTTTTTTGTTTTTTATTCTTTTTTTTTGTATTTTTGTATTTTTTATTTATTTGTATTTTTTTTGTATTTATTTTTTTTTTTTCTTGCATTTTTTTATTTGTATTTATTTGTTTTTTATTTGTTTTTGTATTTATTTATTTTTTGTATTTATTTTTCTTTTTTTTTTTATTTTTTTTGTATTTATTTGTTTTTTTTTTATTTTTTTTTTTTTTATTTTCTTTTTTTTTTTTATTTGTATTTTTTTTGTATTTATTTTTTTTTATTTGGTTTTGTATTTATTTTTTTGTATTTATTTTTCTTATTTTTGTTTTTATTTGTTTTTTATTTGTTTTTTTTATTTTCTTGCGTTTTTTTTTATTTGTATTTTTTTGTATTTATTTTTTTTTATTTGGTTTTGTATTTTTTTTTTGTATTTATTTTTTCTTATTTTTGTTTTTTATTTGTTTTTTATTTTTTTTTGTATTTATTTGTTTTTATTTTTTTTTGTTTCTTTATTTTCTTACGTTTATTTTTATTTGTATTTATTTGTTTTTTTTTTTTGTATTTATTTGTATTTATTTGATTTTTGTATTTATTTGTTTTTTTATTTTTTATTTTTTTATTCTTGCTCACGGTCGGCGGCGGGCGGCGGTCGGCGGTGGCTCCGGGCCGTTGGAGGTGGCCACGGCAAGAGAGAAATAAAACAAAAATAAAAAAGAAAATTTGCTTATTTCTAGAAATTGTTCCCTGGACAAGAAGAACTTTTTTTTGTTTCTCGTTTTATTCCCGGCTAACTTTTCTATTCCGGGAATAGAAATCAACTGTCGTTATCAAACGGTTTTATTCTTTTTTTTGTTCGGGGAACAAAAAGAATAGAAATTTTGAGGCAGGGAAGGTTACCTACGCAAAGACCTAAGAGGCCAGACTAGAATTGACTTTCTTGACACCCTACAAAGTTTTCAATGACTTTGACTTAAACAACGAGAAAATTGTCCAAAAAATTTTAAATTTATTATACTTTTGCTAATTCAGTTCTAAACTCTTTAATTTTACCAATCGAGTCATCAATTTTTTCACATTTTACTAATTGAGTTTATTTGATCAATTTTGACCAGCCTTCTAATTGGCACGGCCAATGCTGACATACACAATTTTTAATAATATTTCTTTCTTTTTCTCCCTTCTTTTTCCTCTAGTCGATTGTCGGGCTTGGGCAATGGTTGGCGACCGGCCAAAGGAAACAACGGGTGAGGGCTGTGACACCTAGTGAGGGTCCCATCGCCAGATCTAGCGAAAGGGGGGAGGGGGGAGAGGCCCCACGCCATTGCCAATGGTCAATGCTTCTTCTTGCTCTCCATTTTCAAACTTCTCCGTTACAAGTCTCCGATGGCGAAAGGGAAAAAATAAAGGTAGAATGGAATTGAAAAGAAAAAATCAAACTCCAAATGGAACCAAATGGTAATGCAAAAAGTGTTAACACAATGATGATGAAGAGGAGAAGAAAGAAGAGGAAGCCAAAGACGGAGACAAAATTGCTAATGTCTGCAAACTTAGATAGAACCGTGCAAGCGCCATAAATGCATCTGCGACTTTGGAGATCATGAAGAATGTAGGGAGATGGGAGCGACCTTGCCCGCCAACCTTTGTTGGCCTTCAGTGAGGTCGCCCCTCTCCAAATCCTGGCAAGGGCAACCCTCGCTAGTGGTTGCCTTTTGCCAGTTGCTAGCCATCACTTAGGCTTAGTAACCGATTAGAGGAAGAAGAATGGAGGAAAAAGAATAGGAAAAAAAATCGAAAAATATAAAAATTTGTCCACGTCAGTGTCGCCGTGCAATGTAGGATTACCGGTGTTGACTGGACTATCATGTTAACAATTTCCTATCAAAATTGGTCGGATGGACTCAATTAGCAAAACGTAAAAAAATTCAATTATCAAAATTAGAAGGTTTAGGACTAAATTAGTAAAAGTATAATATGTTTAGAACTTTTTAGACAATTATCCTCTTAAATGATTGTGCTTTTTTTTTTTCTAGGACCCTAGAAAAAAGGCACAATACTCATATTTTTTGTAAGGATGAAGATTGGGGGAGTGGACTCCATGTTGAGTTAGATTGGTCTCTCGGATGGACTCTAGTGGGATCCAACTAATCTATGGATTGAGGTGCATTGAATCGCATTCATTCAGCACATCTAAGTATGGCTTCAATGCATTGGTAACATGCTCTTGCACTTTGCAGACTTGGAGGGAAGAAAGGATGGCCCTATTAGTAGTAAGAGTGTCTTATTATATTAGTAATGCACAATGGCAAAATCTTCTTTCACAAGTACATGGAGTGCATATTAGTCCTTGATACCACTCCCAATGCTCTCGGGTGAAACGTTTTAGGATGGCAATTAAGTGCAATCCATTCTTTTTCTGAGCTATAGCTCCAAATACCATGGTCATGTCAAACTCTTCCAACTTCCAATCTAAGTGGTAGAGCAATTGAGCAAGTGGAAGTTTAATATTGGCAAGACCAAATAATATGTTGGGACACATCCTTCAACCTGCTCCATATGGAATGTATTTGAAGTTAGTCCATTTGACTATGTTTGGTTGTTTGAATTTCTAATCAAGATAGGATCTGGATATGATAGGATATAAAATACAGAAATTTTGTTATATCCTATCCATTGTTTAGTGAATTGTAGTATTAAAATTTGATATATTCATACAATATCATGTACATTGTTTGGTGTAAATGACAAATAAGTGTAAATGAATGTAAGTTCACAAATAATAATGGTAAAAATCTTTTGTATCACTCTTGCCTACTTTATTTTTTTTTTTTTTCCTCCTTTATTATTATTTTCTTTTTATTTCTTTTTTTCCCCTTCCATCATTCTCGTAATAAAATTTTATTAGATAGTAAACTATACTAATATACCAATAATAATAAAATACCTAAAAATATGTAATAAATATATATTTATATTTATTATTGAATTTATATTATAAAATAGAATTAAATTCAAATATATAAATAAAAATGGATTAAATTTTAAAAAAATAAATTCTTATTTTTTGTTATTTTGAGTATCTTATATTAGAATTCAAATATTATTTATATTGAAATATAATTTTAATTTTATAAATTAATAAATTTGTTATTTGTGAAAAATAAATTTTCTATTATAAATATTCGATTTCCTATCCACCTTTAACCTACCTCCTCTTGGGGGTAAATTCATCCAAGTTACAATCCTTTCATATCTGACTTTATCTTATCTTAAACAGCACCAAACGTAAGATATGATAAATTTTATCCTGACTATTAAATGCAAAAAAGATAATTGAAGAGTTTTCAAATCTCTTGATATAAAGCATTCAGCATCATTCCATTGATTAGGATCTCTTCTAATTGCCCATGCATTGAGGATGACTGGTTTTTTGTTGTATCTCCTATATGGAGACTGCACATTTGTCCCTTAGCTCCCTTGTGATGAAAGGAATAGGAGGATGCGACCATAGAGTTTCTTTAATGACTAGTCTAAAGTAGTGAAGTTATTGGATGTCTTGCTCATCGATCCTCTCTTTCCCTCAAAGAACTTGCCAAATTTCAAATTGAGCTCTCTCCATTACTTTGGGGTTCTTTAGCATTTTGGCTATTGCCCATTCAAGGGTCATAGCTGATGTAACATCCTCGATTTCGACCCCTATTTTGGCCTCGACTAGTAAGCCAAAGTTTGATACGTCAAGGGCAAGACTTGGCCATGAGCCAGCCCAAATGCTGATCATGAGTCAATTGGCCATTCAGGGATTGGTAACCCAAGGTTTAGTTATAGAGTATTCAACTATGGAAAGGTTATTCGATCATAAGAATCGGTCGTGGGACGATCACGAACCATCATGGATTAACGGACAGTCATGGCTCGATTCCGTCCGGTCATCGCACCGTTGCAGGTGATTTCACTCAGTCGTTATGATGGTCATGGACGACCATCATGGATTGTTCGATTCTACGCGATTACATGACAATCGATAATCGATCATGGATCGAATAAACTCAACGCTGTTCGAAATTCGGACTAATTAGGACTTGTGGTGTAGAACCTTAGACTAGTCACAGGACCGGTCGACTAATGTTTTGGATGAGTTATATGCTTGTTGATAGGCGAGACATCCTCCTACCCGAAAATTAGTGGGTTTTACTTACTGAGTCCATGACTCACTCTGTTGTCTTTCAAAATTGTAGGTATGGAGGATTTGCAGTCTCGATAGGGGAGTTAAGATTTACCTTGACCTTTTTTAGCACAGAGCATGTGATGGTTGTAAATATAATGGCCCATGACAAAAAGGGTTTGTAAATGTAACTGATGTAATTGTATGTTTTTAAATGGTTGTTTTCCTAGTTGCTTGTTGTTGTCCAGGTGTTGTATGTACGTTCCGCATGTGCTTAATGAAAAGATAAAAAGAACGGGACGACGACGAGCCTAGGACATCGTGAAAATAACCCTCGTCGCTCATGACCCTGGGGATGGAGTTGGGGTCGTCACAGTTTTGGTATCAGAGTAGGGTTATTATCTAAAGTGATAAGGTGCGTTGGGATATGGGATAGTTAGTTTGTGACATCCTGAATTTTACCGACCCTATAAGTGTAATCGGACTGTTTAGGGCTTGGATTATTTTAAAGCGGGCTAGATGACGGGCCGTGAGGAAAGTATGGGCTTAAGCAACTAACGGGCCGCACGAGGATATTGAGCATGGGCTCAATCGGTCAAAGGATAGGATATGGACTTGGGCTTGGCTTAGAGTGGGCCAAGAGTCGGGTTCATTAAAATTGTGAATTAAGTCTAGTGGGTCATGAAATATCGTGGGATGAGTCCGGTGGACCAGAGATGGGTATTTAGGCCCAAGCGCTTTCATTTTCGATTAAGCTTATAGATTACCATTATGAGGGATTTAATTAGAAATTTTATTAAAAACTTATAAGCGATTGTAATTCTATTGTCGACCACTAACTTTAGTAATTTCTCGCGATGAAATTCTTGTTTGTAGATTAGTGCCAAGACGTTAACGCGTCAATTAGATTCTTGCAAACTCATAGATTCGTATAGTTACAAGATGATCGAAAATTTGTGGATTCGAAACGAAACTACGTAGAAGACGTTAGAAATTAATAGACTAACTAACGACACAGATTAGAAGTTAACCATTCTCGAGCGCCAGGTGTCGACCATGAAGAATAATGCATGCAAGGGAGCCACGACACTCATCTTTTTCCTTTCGGCTTCTCTCCAACCCGAAGCTTTAGAGGAGACATCATTATTAATCCTTTCTAATGATTACTTCTCTCCTTGGGATTGAAAACAAAAATCTGCACACTCAAAGCTAAACTCCCTTAGAATTCATGCCATTCTCTCCTCCCCAAAACAGACCCAAAATTCTCTCTCTCCATTTTCTTCTCCCTCCGTCTCTCTTTTGTAACTTGCATAGAAGAAGAACTCAGCGACTCCAACTTCTTCTTCTTCTTTTTGCGCGCATTTGAGGGCAGAATTCGAAGAGCAGCAAGCCACTAGCGAAGCCGAGCAACCGGTAAGGAAATGATGAGGTCCTAAACTAGAATTTATCAGCTATTTGTCGAGGGAACTTGCGGAGCATGCTGAATGGTGGAAGATTAAGTTTGATGCTTTTGTTTTAAGTTGGAATAGGTTAGATCGGCACTCAAATGAAGTTGTTGGTCTTTGCATGTGATGATCGGGGTTTGGATAGTCAAAGAACCAAGCGCGAGGGAGCTGAGTTGGTCGAGTTGGTGGGTAGACGATTGCTGAGTGATAGATGGGTGTTGCATGTTGCTGTTGAGGGGTCGAGACGTGAATACTAGCCTCGAGTTGAGCTGTGGGTTGCTATGTGGAGTCGAAGAGCTAATGAGATCACTGTTGGGTACTGTCGGAGAGGTGTCGAGATACTAAAAGAGGTTGTAGATGAACTAAATAATCTGGTTGAGCTGTAGATGGGGATAGTGGCTCGGGATGTTCTATTTGGGAAAGACAGAGATGGTAAACTTACTAGTTTATGCATTACTTGGGGTTTTAAAGGTGTAGTTAAAGGAAATAACTAATTTTCTTTAGAGTGTACTAACTATTTTAGGCTTTGACTACTAGGTTTAGAGATTTTCTTGCGAAAATGTGCTAGCGAGAACATTCTTAAAATAGTAAACTGACATGCAGAAAACAGCAGAACCTTAGGTAGTTCTACGAATTTTTTGTAATTTTCTAGATGGATTTGGACCTTATGTGACATCCTGAAATTCGAGCCCTTTGAAGGACGAGTGAAAGTGAATTTCGTCAATGCATTGTTGGTTGATCTCACTCGGAATTGATCACTCTTGAGATACCGACCTTGAGGGGAAAGGCTAATGAGGACAACTCGTACGACTAAAGGACTCAACCTGGGAAAACGACTTGACCGTGAGACTTGCGTGAGGATGATCTTGTAGATAGGCAGGCCGATTCAAAGGACGATTAGAAGTTGATTCGCGGACAGAACATAATGGAACGACGGGTGATTCCGTCTACCGTTATCGAACCCGCGAACGACCCTATGTCGATCCTTAGTGATCGTGTACTTTGAAATAAGAATCTATCCTCCGTAATTTCATGCAGTCAAGGACGTCCATGCGTTGAGATGTCTTGAACGTGGTTTGGCACGAGTCGGTTACGCGTGAATCCTCTGAGCCGCCCGTCAGTTTGAGTTATAACCAAAATGGCATTAGGGCGAAATTGACATGGCAAGGGAACTTAGGACTGGACTTCGAATTATCAGGAATGTCCGGGATGGACGTTAGATGAAGCTGCTTCAAACAGTCGACAGAGCTAGTTAAGCCGAGCAATTGGAAAAAAGGGATTTTCGAACTGAGGAAGCAAGCCCGTGAGGACGTGGGCCGGGCCAAGTCAGTGTGGGCCTTAGGCCCAAGTTGGGACAGCCACCAAATGGGCCTAAGTCAAGCGAATGAGCCCATTGGGCCAAACCAACTATTCATCTTCTAAGCCCATGGGCCAAGCCTTAACCATTTCAAAGCCCAATAAATTCCCAAGCCCACTCCTATTCATGGCCAAGCCCATTTCTTAGGCCCATCCACCAATTTCAGCCCAAGGATAGATTGGTAATTTGTGCAAGGTGGAAATGACCAAATTGCCCCCAAAAGCAAAGGGATAAGGGCAAAAGAAGAGAGAGAAGATGATGTCATGGCATGGGGACTTGAAGTAGCCATTTAATGGCCTTAATGAGGAGTGCTTTCAGCCCTCCCAGCACTCTCTCTCTCCCCCATTCGGCCTCCAAACGGACGAGCTCCTCTCTCCCTCGTTCTCCCTCTCTTCCAGTTTCTGCTCCAGCTGACCCTTCGGTGAAGAATCGAGTCAAAAGTGGTCTTCCCGGATGAATCAGAGAACCAGCCACCTATCACCGTGACCGGGAGAGACATACCGTTCCAACAAACCTAATTTCGTCCCAAACGGAGCCGTCTTCCGTCCTGTATGGCCGTCGTAAGCCGCCGGTCGCCGGTCCGTCGGTCCGCCCGCAGCCTGCACTGTTTCGAGTTTTCGGCCATTTTTCTTCCATTCTAGCCATTCCTCCGCCCATCCTAACCTCCAGCAAGATTCCCAAGACCCCGGGAGCCGCTGGTTGTCGACCAACCCCTCTCCGGAGCTCCGGCCAAGCCGTTCAACTTGTTTTCTTCTCCTGGCTGTTTTTCAGAAGTTTCAGTGGGAGTTCGAGCTGTGGTTGCTGTGTTGAGCTTGGGACCGCCTTGGATCGTCGTGGTAGAGGTTCTGGTGCGTAGCCACCGTCGTCGCCGTCGCGTCGGTGTCTCCGGCCCGCTTAACGGGTGAGTTTAGCTCCTAATCCTTCGATTAGTGCCTAAACTTGCTTAGGGTTGGTTTAGTTAGATTTAATTCTAGTTTATGTGATTTAATTAAGTTGTATTAGCCCTAAGATAGGTGGTTAGATGGATGGATTAGATTAGTTTAGCTTAATCGGCTTTATTTGCTTAATTGTGCTTATGTGTTTAATTAATCTTGTTTTGCTTAATTAATTGTTTGATTGTTTTAATTAATGATTTTAATGATTTCTGAGTTTAATTTATCATTTATTAAATTCTGGAAAATTACTGTTCACTCGACACTATTCACGGTTACTGTTCACGAGGCACTGTTCATCCAGAATGCGAAAAGTTGTCTAAATTCATGTGTGTTGATTTTATGAAGTGAATGGACGTGTAAATACATGGGCATCCGCATGAATTGAATGTGATTTGTAATTTTGGGTATTTATCCCAAAATTTATTAATTTCAGTAATTAATTGGAAAATAACCGGGCGTCGGTTGACAGCGCCAAAAATATTTTGGTGAACCATTAAATAGTGGGATTTTCTAAAAGAAAAATATTGTATTTTGGCTAAGGCCGACCGTGTGCCCACACACGAGTATCTTTATTGGGAAGGATAAGAATGGTGATTTGATTAAATGAGTATTTTCAGCATACTATGAATGTATGGCTGGCAGCTTTTGGCGAGCATATATAATATACTATATCAGTAATTGAGGCAGCTTCTGGTGAGCTATTAGATATATATTGTAGCTTTTGGCGAGCTATTATATTATCTATCAGCTACAGCTTCTGGTGAGCTATTATCTGTATATTGCAGCTTTTGGCGAGCTATTATATTATCTATCAGCTACAGCTTCTGGTGAGCTATTATCTATATATTGCAGCTTTTGGCGAGCTATTATATTATCTATCAGCTACAGCATGAGTGAGCTACCGTTTATATATTACAGCTTTGGAGAGCATATGTCGTACTAACGACTGGTTTGATAGACGGTATTGAATGATAGATAGTATTGGTTGATAGATAGTATTGATTGAGATGACCAGGGAATGGTCTTGATAACATGTAATCGACCGAGTCGATTAATCGATAGCTCGATCTGAATTGATGCATGATGTGTGAAATTGTTATATGCATTAATTATATGCGTGAGTGAATCACATCGTTTATGGCACACACGCATGAATCGATAACGTGCAGGGTATGGCATACCAGGTAAGATTGTATGCGAATCGACTGTTGGTTGTTGCTTGTGGTGGGGTAGTTCTGGTTAGATACCCTGGGTTGAGTTGGTGTACTAACCGGGGCTTAGGGGTGTAACTCGCTGAGATTTATATCTCACTGGTTATTGAATAACCATTTTCGGGTCCCTAGTGTGAAGAGCCGGGAGCTTGAAGCGGAAGGGTCAAGAGCATAGGTGGCTCGGTAGTTCTTTATGACATAGACCTTCCGTATAAGCTTGAAGTGTTTATAAAAGTGTATTTGATTTGAAATTGTTGTCCTGCTTTTCTATCCCATGTTTGTTGAGGTCGGGGGATTAGTAATTCGCTTCCGCATGTGCAATAAAATGAAAAGGGTCGGCGACAAGTCCTGGGAACGTCGCAAAATTCTATCGATCACCGAGGGATGTGCGCGTGCTCGAGGTTCGGGGCGTGACACCTTAAATCGTTCATGAAAGTTTTAGGGCACATCTTTAGGAACAACATATCAAAATTTGAGAACAAACGGTCAAGATTTGGGTAGTGAAACGATTATTCTCCAGTAGGCACTTAATTTGGAAGTTGCTGTAGAATTTAGGGGTAAAGACAACAAATTACTGCTCTTTATACAATGAGATATAGGCCTAGGTTTCTTCATAAAAAAATGTTAATCTATGTCTATTCTATAACATACTAAAATTTCGTAGCATTTTGATGAGATTTGATGCACTTTCTGCTTCTGTGATTGAAACTGCCCGTGTTAGCTTGTATCCTGCCTTGATCCAAGACTGTGCAATAGATGCCGTGCCTCTTGTACCTGATTTTCATGGCATATAGGGAGTCTAATGGTCTTGTAATAATGTTTAGTTTGTGCATGAGCATGTCTCTTCCATAATTCGAAGTGCGGTCATTGCATGGTTGCGGTGTGGCATATGTGTGCAATGAGTGCGACATGAATGAAATATTGTGTGAGCATGAGTACTACTTGAAGTGATTGTGTGCTCTTGAGGTCTCATGCATGCTGTGATATGATATAATTCAGAGGTGTAATGTGTGAAATGTGTGAATTAAATGAGTAAGAGATTTCCATTGGTACTGAGATGCCGATGATGCCCCAAGGTGTGGGATGCCCATGCTGTGTGATCTTGGATGCCTTGGTTGAGTGAGATATCGGGATGCCTCGGAGTTGAGATGCCCCTGTGTGTGATCAAGGATGCCTTGGTTGTGGGATGCCCCATGCTGTGTGATCTTGGTATGCCTCAGTTGTGTGATACTGGGATGCCTCAAGTGAGATGCCCATGATAGCAATATTGTGGAAGTCCAGATGTGGGATTCGAAGTGACTCGATTGGGCCGGCTTGCGTTCCGGTGGGTAACCGATCGAGGGTGGACTTTGATATACACACTATAATATAAATTCCACTTGGCGTGTGAGTTCGCCTGTTGTTGTTGCATCTTATCTTAGTTCAGACTAGGAGCATGAGGCATACATGTGCATTTAGCATGTTTGTTATGAAGTGACCGTTCATGTGACATTTTAGTATTCATTTAGTTATACTCATGACAATTCTGCCTTAGTATGTTGAGCTATTTGGTTATGTTCTCTTGTTTTCTTTGGTGACTATGTATTACTAGAGTCGAGACTAAGAGGAATGTATAAACCAATGCTTCCATAAATTTGATCGTGTTTTACAATTATAGCTTCCATACCTGTTCTATTTATTTGGGATTATCTCCCAAAGAACAAGACAAAAAATAAAGGAAAAAGATATGTTTAGCTTAGGGTCTTATTATTTCTTTATTGGGCATTGCTCTTTCCTTTCTATTTTTCAGATTGTTAGTATGGACGTACCACCGATCGATCGTTATGGGGTGATAGTGTACATTGATCTTTCTTTCCACGACGTATATGACCCCGATATCGAGCTGACCTACACAAGATATGAGGCTACTCTTTGGATGGACGATGGTAGGGTAGACTAGATTCCTATGAGATTCGTTGCTTGGTTCATAAACCATGAAGGGGAGTTGTTTGGCCCTCTTCAGTTCGGTGCTAGAGGACCTGGAGTTGAGGTAGGAGGTGCTTAGGCACCTAGATCATGATGAAGTCGGAGAAGAGGTCTTTTTTTTTTTTTTTTTTTGATGGACGTGTGCTACTGTGGGGGTAGTGAAGTTAGGAACCCCTCTCACCCTTTTCCTTGGCTGATTACTTACATTTTTGTTATGAACATGTAAATATATGTTGTACATAGATGAAGGACCTATAAGTAATCCAGGTCGACGTATGTAAGCCCAAATGGTTTTTAAAAGGAAAGTTAACGAAGTTTCTTATGATCCTTATATATGTTATGTTCGTAGTTGGATTGTCTAATGCTAGATGACAGGACTATTACAGGGTGATCATGTGTTATAAAGCTTTAGATCATAAAATATCCATGTTATACATGCTAACCAATTAGTTTTGGATGCTATAGTGCGATAATTGAAACCAACAGGTCCTGTCATCGATCCGTAGAATTTCCACTTGCGCTTAGTATGTGATGCTGCCGGGACATCACAGCTTTGGTCGTTACACAGTTAGGAAAACAACTCATGCATGTGATTGGTTGATTGATCTTCTGACGGTAGTTCGTGATTACTGACTTCTTATTGTGGTGCAGAAAAGTTCCCTTAGAATTCCTATAGTTGTTCTATAGATTTGTTACATGAGTACTCAAGACTAGGTAACCATGAGAGGAAACAATAGATCGAGCCTTGTTGACTATGTACCATTTTAAGGAATAATAATCGAGTGCGCGGTGGAAAGACGAAGGAAGGCTAAGCCCAAGGTATGTAGGACCTTTGAAATTCTTGAAAGAATAGGGAATTTAGCATAGTAGCTGGCTTTATTGCCGAGACTTGCTCAAGTACACGATGTGTTCCACGTATCGATATTGAGAAAATAAGAGCCCAATCCGGCACATGTGCCGAACTTCGAAGAGATCGAAGTAGACGACCGAGTGTCATATATTGAAGAGCCGGTTCGGATCGTGGATCAAAAAGAGCAAGTCTTGTGCAATAAAGTCATTTCCGTAGTCAAGGTCCTATGGCGACATTATGGAATGGAAGAGGCAACATGGGAAAGTGAGGAAGTTATGAAGTGCTAGTACCCCCATCTTTTGGATGATCGGTACGCATTTAAAATTTCGAGGACAAAATTTTTTTTTTTTTTTAGGGAGGGGGTCGTAACATCCTCGATTTCGACCCCTATTTTAGCCCCGACTAGTAAGCCAAAGCTAGATACGTCAAGGGTGAGACTTGGCCATGAGCTAGCCCGAAGGCTGGTCATGAGTCAATTGGCCATTCAGGGATCGGAAACCCAAAGTCTAGTTATAGAGTATTTAACCATGGAAAGGTTATTCGATCATAAGAATTGGTCGTGGGACGATCACATACCATCATGGATCGACAGAGACGGTCATGGCTCAATTCCATTCGGTCATCGCACTATTGCGGGTGATTTCGCTTGGTTGTTATGATGGTCATGGATGACCATCATGGGTTGTTCGATCCCACGCGATTACATGACAATTGATAATCGACCATGGATCGAATAAACTCAACGCGGTTTGAAATTCGGACTAATCAGGACTTGTGGTGTAGAACCTTGGACTAGTCACAGGATTGGCTATACGATTAGTCGATTGGCCCAAGGATTGACCATAGGACTAGCCCGCAGACCAACCGAGAGGACCGGTCAATCGATCCAAGGCCTGTCCCTTGGACCCCGTTATGAGCTTTTCTCGATAGAGGGGAAGTCCAAACTCGGTTTCCCCAATTAAGACCGATTGCATTTGGCTTTATCTGATCATTGCTTAGGCACGAACCTCGGGCCAAATAAGGTAATCGATCATGGTTGGACTCGATTGACTCCCGCCCAAAGAGATAGCCTTCTAACTTGATATTTCCCATGGTGTATTTAATGTTCTTGGAAGGTAGCTTATTAATGCATAATGACTAAGTAGGACACTTGGCACCATTAGTCTTACTCTTGAAATGTAATCATGAAATTTTGGATCGTTACTTATTAAGAGATGGTGAATCTAAGCTCATTAATGGTAGGGAGTGACTCATGGCCTAGAAGAATGGTGACAAGGGATCTTGAAGGCCAAGTAGGGCACCACCCCTTCTCCTTAGGCTTGCCACTTAAGGTTTCATAGGTTTTGATTCTCCATTTTTACAAAATCCCTAGACCTTCATCGTTTTCCAATTTTACAGAGCTTTTGTACTTTGAATTTGGAGAAACTTCCTCCATGAAAGTTGTTCTAAACATCTTAACCGAAAACATACTTAAATTTTATATTTTTCTGAGGTGAAATGGTAGGGACAAAGGCTCGATCATTCACCGAATGGAACTTGTCCGTGAAATGAAAACAGTGACTAGGTTGCCTTCTCGAATTTTTATAAAATTTTCCCTTTCAAATTTAGCATGCTTCCTTCATGAAAGTTTTAAAGGACATCAATTTCCACAACATATAAAAATTTCAAAGAGTTTTGTGAAGATTTGGATTTCAAAATGAGTCTCTCTCTCTCTCTCTCTCTCTCTCTCTCTCTCTCTCTCTCTCTCTCTCTCTCTCTGTTGAATCGCTTGACGGATGAATATTTGGGCTGTGTTCAGCGTTTTGCTGCTTTTTCCACAACACGAATTGGACTTGGCTTTTTCATGAAAAATGTCATTTAGGGATAAACATATTAAAATTATATATTTTTTCGAGCTCATTTGATAGGGTATTGACTTTGATTTCGAAAATTACTCGAAACTGTTTTCACCCTAGAATAAGACGGCCACACGCCCAGCTTGGAAGGGGAGGGGGCTGCACACCCAACTTAAGGAGCAAGGCTAATCTAGAGTCTTCTTAATTTAGGATGAGAATGCATTAAATATCTTTGGACTCTAGTTCTTCAATGCCAAGTTGAGGTGTCCCTTGAAAGAATAGGCCATAATGCCTCATAACCTAAAAACTTGGAGAGCAAGTTTGTAATATGAAGATGTCTAGCCTAATGATTACTCAAGATTTAAACATTAAATGGGAGAGACTCAGTCATTGGCTTTGGTGTCCTCATAATAATTACATGTAATTATTCCATGGTGACTTAACCCCTTAGGTGGACCAATGGAAAGATGAGCAAGTGTTGCCCCTAGAAACTAGACTTGCCACCCATCTCTTTAGCTTGCCACCTCCTCAACCTAGATTGTCCGCCTACATGAAGATGATTGGTCCATTTGGAAAGATCATCATGAGGGGTTTGCCTATAAATAGAGCATCCCCCCCCCAACATTTCCACACCACTTCCTCTTCCTTCTTCACTCTCTCGACCTCACCCTCATTGTCGCTCTCTCTCTCTCTTTCTCGTGGCCGTGCCCCTCTTGCCCGTTTACTCACCTGCACGTTGCTCGGTCTCCTAGGCCATTCCTTGAAGTGTAGTAAGTAGAACTTACTAATATTTGGCTAGGACGTTGTGTTACGCTATTCCGAGCGTGTGACGAGTCTATGATTGAAGTTGATTGACTTGTTGTTGTTTGAAGTTCAGTTGTATTTGCTCGGATCAGTTTAGACCTTGTTCCTTGATTGAGTTCGATCCTTGTTTGTTGAGCTTTGGCTCGTGCTTTGGCTTGAGTTGCTTGGAAGAAGCTTGGTTTGTGTGTTTATTTGATATGATTTGGTTTTTACTTTGATACAAACCTATTTTAAAATCGATTTGTGAAAGCTTGTTATTTCCTCACAAAACTATTTTAAACCATTTTCACAAGTGTATGTTTTAGTTCATCCCCGAGCTCCGAAAAAAGGGCTTTGGCGGTCTTGACGTACGTGAGATCATGACAGATCAGTCCTCTCTTAGTCTTGGTGCGATATCAAGGCATATCGTTCCCGAGCCAACTTTGGTACTAGGTCGGTGAATATGTTATGATGGGCCAACCCCTTCATGGTCTTGGTGCGATATTGAGGCGTATCATTCTCGAGCCAAGTCTGGTACTAGTTCGGTGAACATGTCATGACGGGCCGATCCTATCATGGTCTTGGTGTGATATCGAGGTATGTCGTTCCCGAGCCAAATTGGGTACTAGATCGGTGCTTAAACATGTCGGATCAAGTTGCGATCCTTGATTCGTGCTCGGCATGCTTAACGTCTCGGTTTCGGTAAGTCATTTCACACATTTATGCATGGCACGCCTTTGGGCCCTTGAACTAAAAGTAAAGATAAGAATCGGATTGTGATGCTTGATGCATGGTCACAAGATGGATTAATTTCTCGCCATCGACCGATGGATTTCGGCGACATTGCCTAACGGACTCATCGTTGGGGGACTGCTGTCACCTTTGGATTAGAGGACGTTGCCCGATTAAGTTCGGATGCCCGACGGATACATAGTTAGAGAACCGCCGTCACCCTTGGATTAAGGGACATTACCCGATGGATTTCGGATGCCTGGTGGATTCCGGAAGAGTCGATGAATTTCGGCTGTTAATAAATGAATCTCGTGTGCATGAGTTCCTCACTTTATGAAATGAATTTTGGTTATAATGCATATTATTGAGTGAGGCGTAAGTTCCTCGTATTATGGAATTAATCTTGTTTATGCTTGCATGATATTGAGTAAGGCGTGAGTTCCTCATGGTGTGAGTGAATATTGGGTTATGCTTGCATATCGTTGATTGAGGATTTCTCATATTTCATCCAAGACAAAGCTTTTATTTTGCTATTGATCTGTCATCGACTAATGTTTTGGATGAGTTATATGCTTGTTGATAGGCGAGGCATCCTCCTACTCGGAAATTAGTAGGTTTTACTTAATAAATCCATGAATCACCTCGTTGTTCTTCAGAATTGTAGGTATGGAGGAGTTGCAGTCTCAATAGGGGAGCTAAGATTTACCTCGGTTTTTTTTAGCACGAGCATGTGATGGTTGTAAATATAATGGCCTATGACAAAAAGGACTTGTAAATGTAACGATATAATTGTATGTTTTTAAATGGTTGTTTTCCGATTGCTTGTTGTTGTCCAGGTGTTGTATGTACACTTCCGCATGTACTTAATGAAAAGATAAAAAGAACAGAACGACGACGTGCCTGGGACGTCGTGAAAATAACCCCGTCGCTCGTGACCCCGTGGATGGAGTTTGGGTTGTGACAGTTGATGTCTCACTTCCTACTTGGATCACGTCCTAGAAGTGAAAGGTAGCAAAATTTGTCAAGTTTGATCAAATGAAAAGAGTGGCACTTAGTTGGCAATCCTCACACAAGCTATGAACACAATGTCTTCTCAGGATTCAGACATTTGACATAATCTGAAAGCCCCCCGATGTTGGCCCTGCATAGAGAGGTGGAAAAGAAGTCGAAACATATTTATCGTAGTTATTCAACATTTGATGTTAGCTAATAAATAGCTTTAAGTGTTACAATGAGGTTAGCCTTTGGTAATACAAGCATATAAATACTAAAATTTGATGGACTATCTTTAGGGTTAGGACCTTTAGAATTGTTCAATACCTAATCTTCTTCGAAGCCCGTACAAGCTTTATGTTAGTTCACTTACGGGACCTTTAAGTGGCTGTCTTACCATGAGGATTGCTTTGATGGTATTGGTCGTGAGATAATATTCGAGCTCCCGAGTTTCTAAATCTTCAAGAGCACATTGCCTAGATCTTTTTGGCCAAATTCATGACTCCTGTAAGAAGAAAGTCGATAGAAGACGACTAATCACTTTGATGTGCAATGAACAATTTATCCCGAAACGAACGTTGAATTACGGGTAAATGATGAACAATATGTTGTCATGATGGTATAAATGCAGTCACAAGGAAAACATCAAATTTCCACAGCGTAAATATCGATCGTCTTCGTAAAGGAGTAATGAAACGCCTTTTTTTCTTTGATGGAAAGAGGAGAAGAAGAGAGAACAATTTCTTTCTAAAATGTTCTTTCTGCCAACCGAACCAACGGTTATCTTCTGAAGTTTTTTATATGACTCCCTCATACCCTTTCAAAGGGTGTCTCTTTATCATAACATATCAAGATGAAACGGTACGTCTTAATTGCACCCATCATGGACGAACTAATAAAGTATAATATCTCCCACTCAGACATGATGAGCTTGATAGCGCTCTATCAAGAATATAAAGCATTCAACATTCATCAACTTTAGAAACAATTCATACTAGCAATAAAGCTGTGCGACCGGTGAGTACACTTGCACTTGGGAGATCAAATTATGCACCTGTTAAGGATGACATAATGGCTACAACCTTAAAAAGAAATAAACAATTGATGTCTCACAGTACCCTAAATATATTTTGCTACATCAATTCAAGTATATCCATCCCTTAAAGGTTATACTTGACTATTATTATAACACAATGTATTTACAATTATATCTAAAACCACAGAAGGCGATATAATTGGTCGACCAGTAAATACATGTGATAGATGTAAATCCTTCGCATTTATGTCTCTCTTCATTTCAGAATAACTACTTTCCTAAACATGTCCCATAAAGCTATATCTTTTCATAACCGCCGGTAACATGTTAAAGTAGTAACATTGATCTTTCACTTCGAGAACATAATCAGAAGTAACATAGGGTATAAAATGAGGTAAATTATAAGTTACCTCAAGGGCTCACATGATGAGTAAATGGGATAATTTCACTCACCTTCCCTTTTTGGTCATACAATGCACATGTAGTATGAATTACATGCTATAGTGGATTTTTCTTTCTACATAAACCAATGATCCTCTACAATATCACATTCTACGTAACCCTAGAGACATTATGTGGATCAAGAATATGTTTCTAAGCACAGTCTTTGTAAATGAATCAGTAACCATTCTATTAGTTGAAATGTATTGAAAGATCACTTCTTTCTGTGCTATTATATTTCTGATGAAGTTGTTCTTTATGTCAATATGCTTCGTCCTGATACTCGGGATTTTTCACATATGCAATAGCTGCTTGACTATCACAATAAACTATTGCTGGTCTTGGAGCTTTAGTGACAATGGTTAAATATTTCAAGAAACGTTTTAGCCGTATTGCTTCTTGCACTGCGGTAGAGCATGCAATAAATTATGCCTCTATCGTATAGAAGACCGTGCATGTCTGTTTCTTGCTATTTCAAGAAATTGCATATTCATTGAGTGAGAACGCATATCCAGAAGTCAATTTACGCTCATCTAGATCTCTTCCCCAATCGGCATCTGAATAGCCTAATAGGCATAAATCATTTCATTGGTAACAAAGTCAATAGCCCATGATGCCTTTTAAGTATTTTAGGATCCTTTTCATTGCTTTCAAGTGTGCTTGACCAGGATTTGATTGATATTGGCTCACCAACCCCACGGCATAACATATGTCGAGTCAAGTACACATGATAGTATATATCAAACTTTCGACCGCACTAGCGTAAGAAATAGTTTCCATTTCCTTAATTTCTTCTGGAGTCTTAGGATACATTTTAATACTTAGACATTCACCTTGCATAACAGGGATATCAATGGGATTACAATGCTGCATATTGAAATGTTCAAAAATCTTCATTATATAAGACTCTTGTGATAAAGTAAGGAGTTTCATTGATCAATCTCTTTCGATCTTAACTTCTAATATATAAGCAGCCTCTCCCATGTCCTTCATTTCAAAATTGGAGGACAACCATTTTTTTATGGTGATAATCAAAACCTTGTCATTTTCAACCAATATAATATCGTCCACATAAAGTGATAAAATCACAAATTTATCTTCGAACCGCTTGATATATACACAGTGATTTTCTTTGATCATCATGAATCCAAAAGTCGTTATGGCTCGATGAAAACAAAGATACCACTGTTTAGATGATTGCTTAAGGCCATATATTGAGCGATGAAGCTTGCAAACTTCATGCTCTTGACCTTTAGCTATGAAACTTATTGGGTGTTTCATATAGATTTCCTCATCGAGTTATCCATTGAGAAATGCCATATTTACATCAATTTGATGTAATTCAAGGTTCAAATATGCAACGATGGTTAGGATAAGGCATATTGAGGCAAACTTTACAATTGATGAAAATGTTTTCTTATAATCTATACCCTTTTGTTGAGTATAACCTTTCGCCACAATACGAGCCTTATACTTTTCAATGAATCCATCCGCCCTTCGCTTAATCTTAAAAACTCATATGTTTCCAATAGCCTTGCGATTGGTGGTTGTCGCGACCTACCCCTCGGGGGGGGGGGAGTAGGTTTAAGGGTCTTGCCTAAAGGACGGGCCTAAAGCCCATGATTAGGCGTGGGCTCTCCCAAGCCCATACCCCGCGTGACATTTGGATATTTTCTATAAATTTTTGCACAAAAGGAGTCGCCACTAGCCTATTGGGGTCGGCTAGAAACCAAGTGAGGCATGAGAGTGTATCTCACTTCCTACGCAACCAAAGAATTTATGGTCGGGGACTTAATTACACTAATTGACCAATTAGTGCCATTTCGGTACCTAATCTTGTCCATTTTCAAAAAGGATTTTTTTTTTTGCAGGCGGTTTATATTGATTTTATACCTATCGACTAACATGTAAAGTGATCATGCGGGTGCGCAATCATTAAAATAATAATTATAACTACCAAGATCCTAATTACCATAAAATTAAACATGTGCAATTCAACATAATTAAATATGTAAACTAAACATGCAATATAATCAATATACGAGTAAATAAAGGCCTAATTATACTAAAAGGCAATACATGGCAATTCCTAACCAAGCCCCACATTTTTTAATTTTTGAAATTTTTTTAAATTTTTTTAAAATTAAAAAAAAATAATGATAAAATAACTTTTTTAGGAGCCGGACCGGGTTGGGTCCGGTTTGACCCGACCTAGGTCTAACCCGGTCCAAAAGTGGATCCGACCCAATTGTATAAAAAGATTTTCTTTTATACATTTTAAAGATTAAAAAAAAATATATTAATCTTTTTTTTTTTGTCTCTTTCCTATTTTGTTTTCTTCTACTGCACTTCCTTTTCTGCCACTCCTCCTTCTCGAAGCAACTTTTGCTTGCTTTTTTCTTCTTTTCCTTTTTTTTTTTTAAACTTTTGGCTACACTTTTTCTCTTGCTTTTTCTTTTATTTTTGTTTTTTTTTTTAAATTCTCCTCTAGTCTTCTTCTTCGTGCGATCCCCTTCACTGAGCTCCAGCCTTCCGAAGATCCCATTTTTTTTAAAGACAAACCTCGACCAAAGCTCAAGCCACCGCCGAGCCACTGCCCTTCATTGATTGTACACCCCGACCACCACTCGTCGACCGACCTCCCCATCGATTTGCTTTTGTCATCGGACGGCCATTGTCGGCCACAAAGCATGAAACACAAAACAATGTAAATGATGACGGGGACGGTGGCAGCGAAACGACCGAACGACCAACGCCGGGGAATGCTAATCACAAAAACGACATCTCAACAGAACAAATCAACCAGTGGACATTCAGTTTTGGCCAAAAAGGGCAAAAGCAAAACTAGATCTCGACGAAGCATTTCATCGAGCGAGTGGCGTGCGACCTCAAGCGAAGGGTTTCCGACTCAACCGGGACTCGAAACGAGGCCGTGATTCTCAATAAACATCCAACAACACCTAATGACTTAGCTAAAGACCTACGGGGGCCGGAGTTCGTGTGAGCCAAATGGCCATGAACCCCAGCTCGGCATACCCAAGAGGGCAGCAAACAAAGGCAAAGACGGAAGCTTACTAGTTCGGGCTTGAGGACTTCTACTAGGAGGGGTCATTGGACGGAGCTCGCGTGTGGCCAAGTGGTCAGCCGAGGCTCCTTCTCGTTCTTCGTTCAGTCTCGGCTTTCACTATCTCGACCCCTCTCCTCTCTCGCGGCTCTGGTTGTCTTCGGCTGGTTCGGCGTCGGGAGTAGCAGCGGCGCGGACGGCGGTAGGGCAGCATCGACGACACCTCTTCCCCCTTTGTTTCTCTCCCTCGGTTTCGCCCTCTCCTCCTCTCTATCTTCTGCCTGTGTTCTCCTTCGTGCTTCTGTTTTTTCTCCCCTCTTTTGTGCTGCTCCTCTTTTCTTTTGTTCTGCAAGTCCGAGCTCTTCAAGGTCAACGGTCGGTGTGTCTAGTTCCTGCCTCGCCGGCTGTTGACCGGCCTGCTCCCCGACTCGCAGATCACGCCGGACCTCGATCTTCTTGCTCTCGCTGTGTTGCTGCAACTTCTGCTACTCTTTTTTTTTTTTTTTTTTTTGTTCTTGCAGGTCTTTCCAGCGAAGACCAGCAAGAGGGGGGAAGAAAGCTGGGCACGAGCCGAGCCGAGGAGAAAGAAGAGGAAGATGGGCCGCACAAGGGCCTGCGCGGGGGGGAAAAAGAAAGAGAGAAGGGCCTCTCTCGTTTTCCTTTTTTTTTTTTAGTTAATTAATTTTGTTGTATTTTCTTTTGTTTTATTGTTGTTTTTTTTTAATGACTAATTCCTAATTTGGTATGCGATCAAATCCTAAATAAAAATTGTAAAATTTAGGTGTCAACAAAGTGGTAGATCAACCAAGTTCCAAACGTGATTTGTCCTCATTGACTCCGTCTCATTTTCCAAAACTTTTCTCCATTCTTCCTTATTAGAGAATGAGAAAGCCTCTTGAACATTTTTAGGCTCGGCATCGTCTTGCTGAGCAATCGTAAATGTTTCCCCTTCAATATCAAAACGACGACGATGAATACTTTTATGATTACTTTTACGTAACTGAACTTTTCTTGAATTCAGTCCGCCAAGCGATGCAACACTCCCACTAGGTCTTGTATGTTGAGGTAAATCTTCATTTTCCTCTACAACATTAGTGGGTGTGTTATTAGAATCTTTCATATCACATAATTGGAAGTTCTTATCAATCTCACTTTTACTAGGAAAATCGTTCTCTAAGAACGTTACATCTTATAACTCTATTTCGGTCACACTTCCATCAACTTGTTTACCTATGAATACATATTCTTTGGAGCATTCTAAATCTCTTATAAATATACATTTCTTCCCTCTATGGCATAATTTGCCATATTTATGGGAAGAATCATGAACATAAGCTGCACACCCTTTATGGACGTAGATTACTTAAGTTCGGTTTCTTACCAGTCCACAATTCATAACGGGTGGAAGTGACTGATTTTAAGGGCACTCGGTTAAGTACATAGGCAACAGTCAATAATGCATCTCCCCAATACAAGATAGGTAAATTTGTTTGCGTCATCATAGACTTCACTATTTTTAATAAGGTTCCATTCCTTCTTTTAGCAACCCCATTTTATTGTGGAGTACCAAGAATAGTCAATTGTCGTACAATTTTCTTTTCATCATAAAAAGCCTTGAATTGCTTAGATAGATACTCATGTCCGCGATTGGTTCTCAATGCCTTTATTGTTTTGTTTAACTGATTTTCTACCAATGATATATATATATATATATCGTCTAAAGCAGTCTAATGCTTATGACTTATAGAAAATCAGAAAGACATAATCGAAATGCGTGAAATCATCTATGAAAGTGATGAAATATAAGGCTCCATACATTGCCCTCACGTTTAATAGACCACAAATGTCAGAATGTATGAGTTACAATAGAAGTTTGGCTCTAGTTCATTTACCAAATGGCTTTCTAGTTGCTTTTCCTGCTAGACAATGTTCACATATGGGTAGATCAACATTAGCAAGTGACCCTAAAAGACCTTTTCTAGCTAACATTTGCATTCTTTATAACCCAATGTGACCCAATCTAGCATACCAAGTACGTGTATCAATCTCAACATTACTAGAAAATGTAATTAAAGAAAAACAACTATCAATATTAACATTGTACAGATCATAGTCAATGTCTAACACCAAAAAACCATTCAATATATGACCAGAATCATAATAAACTATTCCAAACAAAATATCAACACAATCACCATAGAAATTCAATACATAACCTAGGCTAACAAAAACAACAACAGAAACCAAGTTCTGTCGAATATCTGGAGCATAGAGGACATCATGTAGGATCAGGCTTCGACCACCATGTAAAATTAATTTACATGTGCCGATATCCTTCATTTAAACTCTTGAGTTATTCCCAACATATATCCATTTTCTTCTAGGCTATATTCGACGATACTCCACAAATGCTTCTCGGTATTTAGCTATGTGGTCTGTTGCTCTTGAATTTACAGTCCACATTGGATGAGATTCAGCAAGTATTACGGTGCTAGAAACAAAAGTATTACTTAAAGTAATGGAATAATATGGTACCTTTTTTAACTCGGTGCATTCACGAGCAAAGTGACTATCTTGTCATAATTGTAACATTTCATCTTGGCTTTGTCCTTCTTTCCACCACGCTTCTTGTATCGGAAGGTCTTAACCCTCTTAGGTGCTTGATCAGTCTTCTTCCCTTTGTTGTTGAATTGATGATTTCTTTTGCGCTTGAAGCTCGAAGTTTTACGCGAACTTGATTCAACAACATAAGCATGGGTAGAGGATCTTGTAACCTCTAGACGCTCATCCTCTAATTCCAAATGACGTGCTATATCATCAAAAGTGACAATATTCTCATTATGCATCATGTTGATCTTCATATTCTCCCAATTGTTAGGAAGAGACCTTATAACGGCCCGAACTTGCTATTTATCGATAAGGGAGTGACCTACCGACTTCAGCTCATGAATCATGTTTGACATCTCCCAAAGATGCTGCCTCATCGTTAAATTTGGGCACTTTTGGTATGTGTCAAATTTGATGATGAGTCTCCTCAACTTAGTGGCAGATGTACCCACAAACTTATCTTTCAAGGCAACCCACATTATTTAAACTTTATCATAACTTTCAAACTCATATATGAGATCATCTTTCATACAACTCAGCAATGTGATGCGAGCAATGCTATTTTTCTTCTTCCAAGCTTGATAAGCTTCTAGATCTCTCTTGTGTTGAGCTGAAGTTCCATGCTCAGGTTCATCCATGGTGTGGTTGAGGGTTTCCAAAACCTCTTACTCCTCAAGGATGTAGTGAACATTTCGGTGCCAAATATCATAATTGTCACCGTTCAACTTCTCACCCTTATTGAGGTAGCCACAATAGTTAGGGATGTCAAAGCCATAATCAATTGTTATAACACATTGACATAATAAATGCAGAATCAATACTAGCATATTTTTTAGATAACATACATATTTAGTTTGCAGCAAAGACAAAATAAATTAATGAAAATTCAACAAAGGACACATAAACAAAAGTTCACTATTTTCCCAATTAACTTCCATGTACGATTGTTCTACTATTATTAATTAGTTTAATTTGCGCAAATTTTAAGTTCTATGTGAGAATTCCTTCGAATTCTACCAGCCTACGAACTCCCACTAGAAAATAATTACATGACCTCATGTAATTTCCATATTTTTCCATTAACACAAAAGGCACAGCATGATATGAACTAACATACAAAAAATAATCATGCGGTAACTATAATTAAAATCATTATTCAACATGTAATGAAAAAATCAATGACTTCCAACCATTGTTCAAATTTACTTGAAACCAGGAAATTGCAAGCATATTAAATTATATACATACTATCATCGAACCAAGCTTTACACAACATATATGTTACTATTTTCATGTAGGCTAGCTTCTATATTTCCAAAACCATAAGAAAATAAAAGCCAAAAGGAATAAACAATGCATTTATACTCCAAAAATATGCGTACTTAGGGTTCCGTACACATTTTTATACCTTTAAAAACCTCAAACATGTAAAATAACCATACCATAGTGTAAAGTACATTCATACAAACCAAACGCCGCCGATCTTGCGCTAATCGGACAATCTACGCGCCCACAGTGCCACCTGAGTGTGCGGCGCGTGTGGCGCACGCGCCAACGAGCCATTAAGGCTCCTAGTCGGTCCAACTAGTCCGACGGTTCGACCGCCGGACTGGTTGACCAGTCAACGGGTTCGATCGACGAGCGGGTTCGGTCGCTGGTCGATCATCGGCCAACCAACTGTCGTTGATAGGGTGACATCATCGATGACGTCGTCTAGTAGTTACTAACCGTTGGTTGACGTCATCGATGATGTTAGCACGCGCCGCTTCACCGATGTGCGCGTGGCGCCACGTGCAGCAGCTTCGGCCGCACGTTTGGGTGCGTTCGGTGTCCTCCGGCGGCGATCGACTCGCCATTCGACTCATCTCGACGAGTATTTCTACCCGTATATTTAAAAATTAATTTTTGCCGAAAAAATATTTCGAAAAATGGCCGGAACTTTATGGGTATACTCGACCTCCAAACCCGTTCTTCGCTTCGTTTCGTTTTTCGACGATTCATATTGCAATTTCCAAGCAATAAACATCCAAACAATGTAAATTTCATTATCTTGATCCCAATATCAAATGGTAAATGAGAAAATTCGATGGAAAAACAAGGCAGAAATCATAAGCGAGCTTTGATACCAATATAAGAAGAAAGTATGCGGAAGACGAGTAACCTATTTGATGCACAATGTACAATTTACCCCTAGACAAACGTTGAATTACAGGTGAACGACGAACAATATGTCTTCACGATGGTTTGAATGCAGTTGCGAGAAAAATATCCAATTTCCATAGCGTAAATGTCGATTGTTTTCGTAAATGAGTAATGGAATGCTTTTTTTTTTTTTTTTTTTATATATATGGAAAGAGGAGAAGAAGATAAAATAATTTCTTTCTAAAATGTTCTTTCTATCAACCGACCCAACAGTTATCTTTTGAAGTTTTTTATATGACTCCCTTATACCCTTTCAAAGGATGTCTCTCCATCATAACATATCAAAACAAAACGATGCGTCTTAATTGCACTCCATCATGAACGTACTAATAAAGTATAACAACTCCTCTTGTCAAATACTTTCTTCTCTTTGTGATCAGCAATTACGTTGTCAAGTTCATGGAGAATTCATGATCATTCACTAAAAATTAGAGTTTAGTAGTTCAACTTGGATTATGATTAACATGCAATTTCTAGCTTCGCTCAACACGCCCTGGAACGCTCTCAATGAGTTTTCTTTATTAAAAAGAAAAAAAGGTTACAGGAATGGCGAGTAAGTTCAATTCAATATTCAGTCTTTTTCCGTTGCTCTACATACGTCAGTCATGTTGAACTCTTCTAGCTTGATCCCACCAGGGATCTTCCAGTTGAAATGGTAGAGCAATTGTGCGAACGGGAGTTCAATACCAGTAAGACCAAGTTATATGCCTGAACACCTGCTCCAAATGGTATGTTCTCAAAGTTGGTCCCTTTGTAGCTAACTGAAGAGTCTTCGAATCTGTTCGGTACAAAACGATCAGCATCTGCCCATTGATCTAGATCTCTTCCTAGTGCCCATGCCTTGATGATGACTCTAGTTTTTCGTGGTATCTTGTATCTGTGGACTTCCCATCGGTCCCTTGACTCTCTTATAATCAAGGGAAAAGGAAGATGCATGCGCACAGTTTGTTTAATGACTAAATTTAAGTAATGTAGTTCCCAGAGGACTTCCTAGCCGACTTTCAGTTTTCCTGAAAGGACTCACCGGATCTTGGACCGCGCTCTCTCCAAAACTCTTCGGTTTCTCAGCATTACCTCTGTTGCCCACTCCAGGGTTGTTATTGTACTTGCTCTTCCAGCTAAGAAAACGTCCCGAGAAGGAAATGTGGCAGGATCTTTGAGTTTGGTCGTCTGCAAAATAAGAATGAAAATTGGTGGTGCCGACACTGGCTGACGAACGCATGGTCTATTTAGGGAATCAACATTTGGTATAAGTGGAGGAAAGGAGGAGACGGAAGCATGCTTAACATTTAGTAGAAGGCAACGCAAGTTGATCTCTCTATTATTGCATGGATAAGCTGATTTCCAGCAAAATTAGGCACAAAATTTATGTGTAGACTCTTCGGAACGTATAGGAATTGTAAACACTCAACTTGTTCGGTAATTGCAGGCATATTCTGATTTCTGACATAGTCGCAAAATTTTGTAAGCTTAATGTTCACCCAAAGGAAAAGAGAATTCATCCTTCTACAGTTCATGTGACTTTTTCCGCGGCGCTGCCGAGTTTTCTTCCTGAAAATGAAGTAGACTGCACTTATTTTCTGACAAGCACCGACAAGACCGAATCTACGTCCCAAAATATCTCGTTTGTTTTCTTATTTCTTGGGCTAAAAAAAGCATCCAAATTAAGCTTGCACAGACCTCACTTTTGCCTTGCCATGGAATTTCATCTGAGCGGAAGCCTAAATAGATTAAGGGGCGAGCAAAGATTCGGTCTTACGAGGAGGATCCCTTTGGTATTATCTTTCATAAGGTGAAACTCGAGCTCTTCGGACTCCTGAATCTGTAAAAGCACGTAGACTTTATCTTCTCCCTGTTAAGGAACAGAAGCATGAAACAGAGCCCTCGGTGCTGCATAATAAAACAGAGTTCGAAACAGAGCCTGTGGAAGTGAAGAAGGATGAAGAACCAAAGGTTGAAGACTGTATTGCTGCAAGAGTGATGATAGCTACGCCGTCTATGCGTGAATATGGAGCTGTTGCGAAGAATAGATTTGGTGAAGTCAGAAGCTCGACTCTGACCTCTACTGGAAACACAGCTCAGAGCTCCAAGTGTTCTTGTACACGTGCGTTATTATTAGAGAACAGTTATTCAGTTTTACAAACATAACAGAATCTGTTAAATTCTGTTTTCGTCTTTTTCTTCTTCATTTTGTATTCTTGCGATGATATAAAAAAAGCAGAGAGAGAGATATAGAAATATAGTGATTGAGCTCTCAGAGAAATGTATTGCCTTTGTTCATGAAATACAAAGAGTTACTCGATTCTTTCAATTCTCTTCCTTTTGCATTCTCTATTCGTATTCTTCACACTCCCCAGATTCATCGCTCTTGTTGGCAGATTCTTTTTTTTCTTTGTGGCCTGCAATGATGTCGTCAAGAATCTTGTCCATTTTGGTGTATTCTTCCCAGCGCCCTTCTCATCCCTGTGAAGAACCTCAGGAACTTTAGAGAGCGGAAAAATAAAGTAGGTCGAAGCCTCCAAAGAGCATTAACAGTTCGATGAGCAACATGTTAAGGCATCCTGATATGTGCAATTTTTTGCCAAATGCGGGCCTGGATATTAGGCTATCCATCAAGGAGAGGAATCTCTCGCTCATGTTGATCGGTGCTCCTCGAAACAAAGTGATCAAGCTAATGAAGTTTCATGCTTCTTCTTCTCCTATTGATCTGAAAGACTGCACCGCTCATTGCTCACTGCTCAGGACCTCGAGGACCACCAGTTTTCTGAGCTGTCCCCAGTATTTGCCATATCGATAGAAAACGAGATGAACCCTCTGTAATGGATAACCAGAGAAGCTACATTACCAGGCCTCTGCACAAAATCCAGCTCCTGGACCTTCAACACCTCTTCGCCATGCTCTGCCGATGAGAAGACCAGGGCTGAAACTTCGCCCACCTGGAGGCTCATGATTGGCCTGTGCTGGCTTGCCATGTCTCTACGCAAATGATGCAGCAAGGAAGAGAGCATTTGATGCAAATTCTTCATGAGAGGCAGCCTCTTAGGCCCTGGTGGCGAATTCGCCCCTAGGCATAGAATTTTGGGCCAGACCCAAAGTTTCGCGAGAAGGAAAAGGACTAGAAAAAACGAATTGAAGAGAAGAAAGCAAGGCAGTTGAAGCAATAGCGAGTTTCGAAAAGCCATGTCGAAACCATACATCTTTGAATTGTATGCGAGTTCGCTGAATTGGTATCGCAGAACAATTTCTGGAGACTAAATTTTCTATTTCTAGATGAAAATCCATGTGAAATCTTCATCTGACATGAATCACCAAATTGTTTCCAGGTTTTCCGAGCAGTCCTTGTCTATAGACTTATAGCAACACTGCAATCATATTATCTACATGGTCATCCTACTGATAACGAAGGCCTTAGATATCCATAGACTATCATTACGAGCCTAATCGACTATCCGCTGCATGATCAGATTTCTTTTCAAATACAGGTCACCCTGTTTTACTGCATCAATTATCGCGGACTTAATCATGAGGAAGGGACCGCTTTTCTCCTCCTCGGAGTACGATCAATCGTACCATTTCGAGCCAGTTGTAATGGCAACTTCAACAAAGACTTGACCCTTCTTTCCTGCCGATGCGCTTCTTTGGTTTGAACTAAAACTTCATGAATCGTATCCAAAACTCTCCCTTTTTCATTGCATATTCTCTCATAATTATTGGTAAATTAGGTGTACTTAGTCAAAGTGGTTTGTGATAACCTGCTGTACAACTACAAATTAAGGGTTTGTTTGGTGCCACTCCCGAGAACAACCAATTTTATTCTTTTGTTCGAGAAAAAAAAGAATAAAAATCCGTTTAGTAAGGCCTGTTTGTTTTGTGTTCTTTGTTTCTGTTTATAAACAGATTTTCTGTTTTTTATTCCTGGGAATAAAAAAGAAGTAAACGCGCGTTTGTTTGCGTTTTTGTTAAATCATTTTTTTTGTTAGGGAACAAAAAAAACAGAAACAAGAAACAAAAAAAAGTTGTTTCTTGTTTCTGGAACAAAAATAAAGAACAATTTTTCTCTCTCTTCTCTTTTCTTTTCTTTTTCTTTTTTTTCTTCTTTTCTTCTTCTTCTTGCTTTGGCCGGTTGCGGCCCGCCCATGGCCGGCGACCAGGCCGACGAGGGCCGGCGGCCTCGCCCAGCCACGGTGAGGCTCGCCGGCCCCGGCGAGGCCTTCTCGCCGCCCGCGAGGCTCGGCCTCGCCTTGGCCGGGCGAGCTCGGGCTCGCCAAATCCGCGAGGCCGAGCCTCGCCGTGGTTGGGCGAGGCTCGGCCTCGCCTTGGTTGGGCAAGCCCGCCGGGGCCGGCGAGCCTCACCGTGGTTGGGCGAGGCCGCCGGCCCTCGTCGGTTGGTCGTTGGCCATGGCCGAGGCCGGCGATCGGCCAAAGTAAGAAAAAAAGAAAAAGAAAAAAGAAAAAAGAAAAAGAAAAAGAAAAAATGAAAAAAATGAAAAAAAACATTAAAAAAATTAAAAGAAATAAAAAAGAACACAAATTTACTAAATATGTTTGTTCTTTTTTATTCCAGGAACAAGTTTACCAAACACGTTCTTTTGTTCAAAAACTGTTCCTCGGAACAGAAATAGTTTTTTCTATTTCTGTTCCTTGGAACAAAAAAAGAACAGGAACACAAACAAACGCACCCTAAATCTTTTGATCCTAGGAACAAAAATCCATTTGTTTGTCCACAAGAATAGATTTGGAAGAGAATTAAGAAGCAAAAAAAAAAAGGTTGCTTTTTATTTATGTGAACAATTCCTAGAATTAAGTCTAATTTTTTTTTCTCTTCTCTTTTCTTCTCTTTCATTTTATTTTTCTTCCTTTTTAGCGGTCGCATGCCTTGGCCATGGCTAGTGATTGGCTAGACGAGGGTTGGCGACCTCGTCGGAGCATCGCCGGCCCCTGGCAACACTAAGCCATAGCGAGGCTCGTCGACCCGAGCCTCGCCAATGGCTGGGCGAGCTTGGCCTTGCCAGATCTAGGCGAGGTCGATCTCACCCGACCAAGGCGAGGTCGAGCCTCGCCCAGCTATAGCGAGGCTCGGCCTCACCAATCGACGCAAGGCTTGGCCTTGTCAAGATAGGGCGAGGTCGACCTCATGTCGCTTGGGAAAGGTCGAGGCTTGCCGGTGGCCAAGCGAGGCTCATCGGGCTGGGCAAGGCTCTCTTGGCCACGGTGAGGCTTGGCCTTGCCTAGATTTGTGAGGCTATGGCTCATCCCCGGGCGGGCGAGCCTGGGAGCTCACCGGACCATGCGAGGGGCTGCGGGTTGAGGGGATATCGACGGAAGCGTTTGCGGTGATGCGGCGCTTCCAGTGAGCTCAATTGATTCGAGATCATGCGAGGGCCGCGGGTTGAGGGGATATCGTTTGAGCAGCTTCGCGACCTCAATTCGGAATCGGCGACGTGCGTGTTTGGCTCGGATGGGATGTTCTCGCGTGGCTTCTCGTCCGGCCGATGAAGATCCGAATCAAAGGTTAGTTGCGTTTGCTACTGGTCCTGCAGTATACGAGTTTTGGTTGTAATAATGAGATGAGGAATGATGTGTTTGGCTTGTCGTGGAAAATTTCTGGAGGACGAAGTTGTCTCCGCAGGATTGGAGCCTGCGATTAGGGGGATTGTGTTGGTGTGTAATTGTAATTGGTTTCGTTCATTTACAGTCTAGTGATGCTTCGCATGCGATATCAATTAGCTCGAGCTGAGGCTTGAAGAATTGCATGAGCCATTTTCTGCTTTGAATGCATAGGACCTGTGTGCTCTCTGTTCTCTAGAGCTTCTGGAATCATCTCGCTTCCATTCTAGTTTTAACTTCTTTGAAGAGTTTGGAGAGATGGCGATAATTCTTAGCATTATAAGGTAGAATCGAGTTCGAGGCCGGGGTCATTTTGGCAGATGCCTCGATCACGAGAAAATATTCAGTGGTTCGTGCGCGCCATGTCATCCGCTGACCTGGCGCGCATGAACCACTCAAATACCGACACCTGTCCCCGAGCGGGACCCCTCGAAAATGAGACAAGTTGGCTGGCTCGGCTCGGCTCGGCTCCCTTTGCGGAAGAAACGACGGTCAGCTCCCGCTCAAAATTTTCTCTCTCCTCACTTGAATGGGCGGGTTCTCTCTCCTCTAAAAGAACCAAGAACGCTTAGAGCCTTCCTTTTTGTCTCCGCGCATCCCACCTCTCTCCGCCTCTGCCTCCGCCTCCGGACCTCCGCCTCCGCCTCGGTTCCCTTCCTTCTCCGCGCATCCCACCTCTCTCCGCCTCTGCCTCCGGACCTCCTCCTCCGCCTCCGGACCTCCGCCTCCGCCTCGGTCGCTGGTCATCTGCCTTTGGCATCTCGGTCTCGTTCCCGAGCGGCACCAGCTCCCCGCCGCCGATCGGGCGCTGACCCGACGCAGCCCGCTCGGTCGCGAGGGGAGATCTCGGTGGACTTGGGCGGGGTCGGCGGCGCGGCGAAGAAGGAGAGGCTGCTGCATTTTCTCTCTCTTTCTCGGTGATTTCAGGCTCGACGTCGAAGTAGAGAAGGAGGAAGAACAAGAACGAGATGAAGGAGAAGAAGGAGAAGATGGGTCCTCGCTTTTCTGCTTCTAGGTTTATCTCTTGAAGTCCGCCACTTTCCCTTGTACCATTTTATCCGTCAGGTAGACGAAAGCTGCTGTTTTTCCATTTTTTTTCGTCCCTTTTTGGTTTGTTGGTTTTTGATGGGAGGGACGGTGTTCGTTTCTCAATTCTGTGAATTTTTTTATGTTTGGAGAGGTTGGGTGTTATGAGTTGCTTGTTTGGCGGTTGTTTTAGCGATTGATCACTCACCGGTTGTTGGATTTTGTGATTTTGCGTTGGTTTGGATCAATCACCGTTGCTCGGCTCTTGGGTTGTGTCTGTCCGTCGATTACAATGAGTTTGAATCATTGTGGAATTTTCCCAAGAGTGTCTTTTCACGTTCGAAGTCTATTCTTTGTGTTGTTCCCGTTAGATGGTATGCGAGTGTCAATGGCTGTTGGTGGAACCAAACCTTATTGATTTTTGTGGATTTGTCTGGGATCACTCCTTTGTAATGCGTCAAGTCTTGTTTTTTTTTTTTTCCGTCCCCTATCGTGATCTATCTTGGTTTGTGACACAGGGACTAGTCGAAAATGGTGATTAAGGGATGATGTATACCATAATCACAAATAGTGTTGCCTGTCACTTCTCTTTTCAGCTCAAAGTTCTATGGTTAATGGGGTTAAAAATATTCTTTTACACAGGTGAACTCAGATGTCAAGGATGGTTTTCCAATTCTCGTTTTGAATGGAGATAAGAGACTCACGCTTCTGCCACCGCTTCCTCCACAAAAAGAATCTCCTGTCCTGAGCCCTCTCACTCACCCCAAGCGCCCCCCCTTCTCTCTGTCTCGAGCCCTCTCACTCACCCTACGTGCTTCCCTCCTCGCCTCTGTCCTCGTCACCGTCATCGACTTTCCAGCCGCGACTCCGAAATCGGCTGGCGCCGACCGGCCTCTCGACCTTCTTTGTCTTCTACTCCTTATTCGGTCCCGATTTCGGGCTCGAGTACGTAGCCAAGGATTTTGAAGCAAAGAGGTTTGCGAGGCTATATTGGTGGCGGTGCTAAGTTTTGGGGTTTCGGCGACGCCGTGACGGCCGCGAGGGATATTGTGGTGGAGGAGAGAGAGGCGTATGGGTACTGTGAGTAGGGGTGAGCGTGGTTCGGTAGAGCAGAACCGGAACCGAACCGGAGGAGGGTCCGGTTCGGTTCCCTGTTCTAAAGGGACCGGTTCCGGTTCCCGGTTCCCCTTTTCTAGGAACCGGAACCGGAACCGGTCCGGTTAGGGCAAAAAAATCCCCAAATCAAAACATCACTCTCAGTCTCAGTCTCTCTCTCTCACTTCTTCCATAGAATCCACACGACACTTTTTCTCTCACAGTTGATAGTTCTCTCTTCGCCCGTCCGTTCTCCACCTCGCTCGACGCCACCGCCGGTCGCCCTCGACGCCACCGCGCCGATCTCTCGCTCAAGGGTTGAGGCCACCTCCGCTCGCACTCAAAGACACCGCGCCGACCTCGGGCCCGGCTCGCCGTTTGCCCTCGACGAGTCGGCGGCACCGTCACTCGCCCTCGACACCACCACTCGGCGATCCTTGCTTGAGGCCGCCACCTCTCGCCCTCGACATCACCGCCGCTGACCTGTGGCTCGCCGCTCGCCCTCGACGCCACCGTTGCTCGCCTTCAACGCCACCGCCGCTCACCCTCGAGTCCTCGACGCCACCACTCGCCAACCCCGCCTCGAGGCCACCTCCACTCTCCCTGACGGCACCGCCGCGACCTCTCGACGGCACCATCACTTCCGTTCCTTCTTCCGTACTCGTAAGCTACCGGGTTTCTAACTTTCGTTCAGCTTGCCTTAGGATTCGAGGTACCGGATGCTGGTTGGTCGCGCGCTTCGGCTGCTCGAGATGCATTTTGGGAACTCGTTTTCCCTGTTTTGATTTGGGTTCGTGTTTTCTTTGTCGGTTTTGGGGGGTCCCTAGCGAGTAGCGAGACCCACCAACCATGCTCAAGTCGTTTCTCCTTTTCCCCTCCTCCTGGACTTCTCAGTTCTCACAGCTTCTTCTCGACCCTTTTCCCCTGCGAGAGAAAAGAGAGAAAATTTTTGTAGTTTGTCTGTTTGTTGGTACTGATATGGGGCCACCGAGTGTTGGTTGCCCGTGTTTGATTGTATGCCGGCTTCGCGATTGCCATTGGTGATCACAATCGCCTAACAAGCGCCATGCCTTACCGAAATCCCCTACCAATTTCATAGTTTGTAGTTGCGTCGGTTGATTCAGGCGTGTTCGTGAGTAGTGGCATTATAATTAATAATGCTTTTTGATGCTTAGAATTGGTCTCTTGAGTTATGATTTTATCTGTCTTGTTTTGACTGAACAAAGGTAGATGTTTTATAGAACAATCACCTATTGATTTTCAGAGTCACTGATATAAAACTAGCAGAAAGAAATAACTAAAATTGCCTGACATAGAGGCAATATGCCGAATAGGTGCTTTTTTCCCGCAAATCCACATTAATGGTATATGATTTAGTTGGACATATTATAATTGGTAAGATGCTATTTGCACAATTACTTATGATTTAACGATGATGCTTAATACCTTGTGAAGTCTTGTGAGATAACTATTTATTAAATGTCGTGATTTGATCGATGAAAAACCCTTGCGGGAGCTGCGTGTGAATAGTGGGTTTGGTGGCATTGCTTTGAGGTATTTAAGAATCTTTCTAATGGTTCATTTTTATGAGTGTTTTGGGGTGTTCTTGTCTTTTTGTTCAATCATTATATGTTCATGAGTGTATGAACAAGCCTTGATTTCTCTTTTGAATTCTTTGTTGCTATGTCAAAAAAGAAAAGAACAAGAGAAAAGTGAAGAGTAGAGAGAAGAGAGAGTGAAAAAATCTTTCATCCGTTGTGGCATCCTACTCTATATAGAACATATAATGGTAGTACAGAAAGACAAGAATACCTTTTAACCTCATACACTCATTAACAGTTCACGTGTGCTTTATCATACCTTTTGCCATGACTGTTGCAGAGTTGGCGACGTATTTCTCATTCTGTGGGACTGTGGATAAGATCCAGCTCCAGAGGCAAGGAAGAAACTTCACATTATAGACTACTTTTTCAAGTTTTTTGCTCAGAATAGATCTTATATCTTTTTTTAGGATGATGCCAATGGTTTGATTAATTAGTTATGATGACGGCACAGGAACAAAGACAAGCCCCAATCGGCGCAGGTGACGTTCAGGCAGCCATTTGCGTTCTGGATTGCTCTTCTTCTCAATGTAAGGAAATAAAATGTTTCGAAAGTAAAACGAAGCATTCATATTCTCATCTCTAAATGGTGAAGTGACTCTCGGACCCAGGCCAGGTCCGGGATTAGGACGTTAGATTATGTCGGTCCTGGAATTTTCATATGATATTTTATCACTACCGACCAAAAATAGCAGTTAAAGATTCATGTTTCTCCTATCAGATCAAACAAGATAATTAAGAGGAGGCTCAATCTGTGTAAACTAGTTCTTGTTTATGTGAACTTTGTGTTAGGTTTTGAGCCTCAACCGATTCAGAGCACATGCGAATACTTCTATGATGACGAGCTTACATGCTGTCATGCACTAGAGGTCTGTTTTTATGTGTTGCTTATTTGAATGAATGAGATGGCATTGAACTTCTCCATTGTTTAAAATCTCTCTGGCTTTACGATTCTTGCCGAGATTGCACAGTACTTGCGAATCACCTGTTTCATTTGATGTTTTCTTCAGCTTCGTTTGGAGTCTATTGGGCTTCTTTGTCTCTGATTATAATGAGAGGTTGCCTTATTTGATGGTAGTGAATCTCAAGCAATTTGATTAGATGAATGCTTCCAAGCAACGGATTATTATTAGTTTTGGAATGTTTTACCATGCTAAATTATATACTCCTTATTTGCTCTAAAGCAGCTTTTCTTATTTGTAGAATGCTATATGTGACTCACATATGCTTATGGAGCTGCTGTTTAATATGTTCTAACCAAATGTAGCAAATTTAATTTTAAAATCAAATGTTTAGATAATTTGGCTAGATCAATGTCTTTGATCTTCTGTAGCTGGCATGTCTAAAAAATCGAAGCTTCTAGCATGCTTCGTTCAAGTCTTAGAGCCACTAACAAGCAAAAGCACTTCTTGGAATGTATAATTTGGAACCATCCTATGCTTGCATTCATAAAACCTGCATCTTATCCTGGACAGATGCACTAACTCTTTTACTATGTTTTGTACAGTCCTGTTGGGAAACAGTGTGTCTCAAAAGAAGACTACAACTTAATCAAGAGGAAAGGATTGGCTGTTGTTGACTGTTCGTGGGCACGCTTGAGTGATATACCATTCATAAAATTGCGGTGTTCTTCTCCACGCCTTTGTATGGTCCTTCGCTTGTCAATTTTATTTTCTGATTAGTCACATGTCACACAGTAGATGCAGTCTATACAAACTTGTGGATTTTGGTGTTGGAGTACATATTCTCCATGGATTTATCTAAATGTTTGGGCATCTCATTCTCATGTATTGGGTTCTGCATATTGTTTAAAAAAAATATGCACATACTAGAAATATGAATAATGGCTTTCTTTCACTTGGTTAAATGAATTTTCGTTGATGTTCTCATGCTGCCTCTTTATCTTCTGGTAATGATGGAGTCTTGGGCTAAACTTTTTATAATAGAGACAATCAAAAGGTTCATTAGGTAGAAACATCATTGCTTCTACAATATGTTTTCTTAATACTTTTTTTAATCTTTTATGCATGTAATAGATTTATATAAATGAAATAGCATGATTGTTCGTTTAGTTTTGTTCAATAGACATACCATCTCTTTTGGTTTTTGCTGCACCTCTCTCTTCCTCGGCATAACGGGTGAACTTTCTTGCGGTGGCAGCTCGCCCAAATTGTTTTTTCTTCTTTTGACAAAAGGAATTCTGTTTGTAGTATACTCATTATGCATATGTACTTAAGTAAGTGCTGATCATCACTTTGTTATAGGAGTTCACATCTATTATTGTGCTGTATTATGTTTCTATACAGCATTGGTATGCTGTATTTCAACATAATAGACTTAGCTTATGTATAAAAGTGCCGTATTATGTTTCTATAGAACATTGGTATGCTGTATTTCAACATAATAGACTTAGCTTATGTATAAAAGTGCCGTATTATGTTTCTATAGAACATTGGTATGCTGTATTTCAACATAATAGACTTAGCTTATGTATAAAAGTGCTGTATTATGTTTCTATACAGCATTGGTATGCTGTATTATACCGTATTAACATTGTTATCAACTAAATTAATTATATTCTGTTATTGTTGTGTAGTGCAAAGTTAATGAATCAAGATAATACATCAATGGAGGTGGAGGGACCTGAGGAGATGACTCGATCACGGGGTGGAGTTTTCTGGCCATGAAAATGAAGAAGAGGCACCCCCTACCACGAGTGCCACAAGTAAGGCTGGTTCTCATCTTCCCCTTGATAAGAAATATACATCGGAATGCTGGAATCATTATACTAGAATTAATGATAAGGATGGAAAAACAAATCAAGTGAAGTGCATTCATTGTGGGACTATGCTTAAGTATCGTGTTGCTAACGGTACTTCTGCGATGAGAAAACACTTGACCACATGCAGGAGGTTTCCCCGTAATGTAGATAAGAGACAGAGATTCTTTGCACCACGTAATGTAGACGTGGCTGGCAAGTCAGGAGGAGATTCTACTGCTGGTAGTGTCTTATCGACATGGGCGTTTAATCAAGAACGTTGTAGGCGGATGCTTGCTCGGTTCATCATCATTGATGAGCAACCTTTTCCTTGGTTGAGCGTGTTGGATTTCGTGAATTTGTCGGTGAGCTACAACCTCTCTTCAAACATATATCACGTTTCACAATGGCCAAAGATTGCATGAAGTTGTATTTAGATGAAAAAACTTCTTTGAAGAATTTTTTTCGACGGATTAATTCTAGGATCGCACTCACAACCGATACATGGACTTCTATTCAAAATCTGAATTATTTGTGTCTCACTGCTCATTTTATTGATGAAAATTGGAAGTTGCATAAAAGAATCATCAATTTTGTGGTGATGCATAGTCATAGGGGTAGGGAGATTGGGAGGATGGTGGAAAAATGCATTGAAGAGTGGGGAATTGAAAGAAAGTATCCACAATCACTGTGGATAATGCTAGCTCGAATGATGTTGCAATTAACTATTTGAGGGATAAATTTTCCAAAGAAAAGTCGTTGATATTGGATGGTAGTGTTTTACACATGAGATGCACAGCTCATATATTGAATTTGATTGTGAGAGATGGCTTGACTACGGTACGTGACTCCATTGCACGTATCCGGAATGTGGTTAGATATGTAAAGAGTTCTCCCGCAAGAGCCAATGCATTTCAGTCTTGCATTAAGAGTGAAAAGATCACTTATAAGGGTTCGGTAATTCTTGATGTTGCCACTAGATGAAATTCCACTTATCTCATGTTAGACACGGCCATAAAGTTCATAAAAGCTTTCCAAAGAATGGAAGACGACAATATATCCTTTGCAAGTGAGCTGAATCATGAAACTCCTATTGATGATGATTGGGAAAATGCTATTATTCTTTCAGATTTTCTAAAAGTATTCTATGATGCCACCAATCGGATGTCGGGGAGTTCATATGTTACTTCAAATGATTATTTTGAAGGAATAGCTCTTTTGTATAGATATTTGAAAGTGCGGTCAATGCTTCGGATCCTCGGCTTCAAGATATGGGTGTGAAAATGAAAGAAAAATTTGATAAATATTATGGAAGCTTGGATAAAGTGAATATGATGGTGTTGATTGCGGTTGTGTTAGATCCTAGAGCCAAGTTGAATTATGTGACTTTCTTGTATGGACAAATTTATGATGATGAATTGAAAGTTAAAGAGATGCATTACAAGGTGAAGGATGCATTAGAGCGTTTGTATGAATTTTATGAGCAATCTTATTCTTCTCTTATTTCAAGTGATCGAAATTTTGGTGGCCATAGTTCGGGTGCAAGTGGTAGTGCTTCCAATGTCGATTCGGGTGGTAGTGATAGTGAAAGAATAAAGAAGTATGACGCCCAAGCTTGGAAGAAAATGTTTTTATACTCGAATGAACAAGGGTGTGATGACAACAAGTCCGAGCTTGATCAATATCTTCAAGAAAAAAATGAAAAGGATCTTAATCTTGACCTTTTGATGTGGTGGAAGACTAATGGCTCAAAATATAAGATCCTTTCTTTGATGGCTCGAGATATTTTGTCAATTCCCGTAACTACCGTTGCTTCGAGTCAACTTTTAGTACATCGGGTCGTGTACTTGATGGCTTTCGAAGTTCTTTAACTCCCAAAGTAGTGGAAGCTTTGATTTGCACTCAAGATTGGTTGAGAGCCGTTCGTGTACCGATTGATGTTGAGGAGTGCATCGAGAATGCAGAAAAATTTGAGTTGGGTAAGTGACATTGTTTATATCTTTATATATTGTAATTCTTTTTGTATATCTATAAGTGAATATTTTATTTAATCTCTTCTTCTTCTTTTTTTATAGATATGGATGGTCTTAATGCGGAGATTATCGCCGATAAATAGAGTTTATCACTGGGAGGATGCCGCCACTACAAAGAGAGCAGAACACAGAAATGGAAGGACACAACAGCCTACCCTGAGAAGCAACGCTTGACAATCTTGAGACTATTCATCTCATGTCATCTTCAAGACCAAGAAAAAAGAGACTCCAAAAGTAGAGCCATCTCTATAATTATTAATCAAGTAGATTGAGTGATTGAAAATGGAGATCCCAACCTCTTTCGTAAAGCCCCAGTCTAGGCCGGGTCCCATAAGTTAGCCTGCAGAGGACAGAACTTCTTAATCATATTTTTTTTCTCCTCTTTTTTCCCTTATACAGGGACGAGAGTATACAAAGTCGTACAAGGGTGTCACCTGCAAGGAAGCATTCCAGAAAAATCGACAAGTCTCTAAACTACTCTATCTCACCTTAGTTTCGACTTCGAATCTGTTGCTTGAATTCAAGTTCCATATTTTATAAGCCAAATGTATAGCCCCGCATCTTGATGCATTGACGAGTTGCTTGGAGTAGTGACTTGAGTTTGATTTAATCTGATACAGTGTCTTTCTATCCTTTTCCATCTATCCAATTTTCTGTGATATGGAGTTGATTATCATGTTTACCTTTCATTTGACAATACCACTTTCATCTGTGCTCAGGTTACTGTCAGAGGTGGCCCAAAAGTTGGTGTTCGCATAGAATATTCGAGTCTGGAAGATTGGATTGCAATTGTCCATGGAACAACGGGACGACTGTCTGCAATTTCACCTGGGAACACTGTAAGTGATTAACTGATGCTAGCATTTTTTTATTGGGATTGTAGGTGTGATTGTGCAACAGCAGATCTATGTGGATTGGAGCTCTACTAAGGATGTTTGACATATTTGTATTCTGCCCCGCTTGGGCATTCTTTTTATAAACTAGTTGTGACATTTGCACCATCAAAGTTCCACAGCTCTTCTTAGATTTTCTTATGAGAAATTTGGTATTTTACTAAAAAATCGGGAATTAAGAACTTGCCTAGAGAGATGACTCTGCTTAAGAGTTTTGCTTTTTAAAGGTTGCCTTTTGAAAAGATTGATGCAATAACCATCTGGCCCTCTGAAGACTGTAAATGTAAGCTTCTTACTTCATCTGGTTGCTGAAATGCCTGAGTCTTACGGACAGAATAGAGTGGATGGGCAATGTGTTGTTTGGTAATTTAGTTCCCTGACTATAGACCAAAAAATAAGATGGAAGAACTTTTGACACCATTTTTGCTCTATCCATCAGGTCCCTTCTGGAGGATCATGACCAATCTGGAGTTATTCTTTTATCTACTTTGTCTCATTATTTGTATCTATTTGCAGACTATACTTGCCACAATTTATGGGAGAGCGAATTCCGTCCTTTGTCAAGCCAGCAGTAGTGTCAATGTGGTGGTCCCTTCTTCTGCAGTACTGAATGTGCAAAGTGAAAAACTTGGTGTCGATCGTGAGATGCCAATATATCCTGCGTTTTCTGAGGCAAGGATCTTCATTTAGTGATAAGTCGATTAATTCTCCAAGTTCTTCTATATACTCATGACTCTTGGGGAATGACCAGGGTGATCTGTTCTCTCTCTATGAGATCTGCAAAAACTATAAGTGGACCGTAGAAGATGAAAAGGTTGGACTGATTCACTATACTATAAGTGATTAGAATTGCATGATATCAAATAATAAGGTGGCTACTCCACTGTTCTGTGCAGGTTTTAGGATTCAACAAGGGAGAGCAGTTTTCTGAAGAAAAAAATTGGTAACCAGTTGGTCTCTTCAAAGGAAATTCAGTCATCATATTTCAATGAGAAAGAACTTGCCTTTATTAAGGTCTTGCTTGGAAGGTAAAAGAGCTTTTTCCACAATTGGGCCTCTTCTATGCACTCCTCGTATATTTGGGAATTGGATTGATAATGGTTCTGTTGTACCATGTTTTGTAACCTTGGGTATGTGATGATGTTATTACGATGTCATTGATTTTGCTTCCTGTCCAAGTTTGAGTCTCTTTGTTTGTTTCACTAATGTCTCATTGGAAATCAGCATTGAATGTATATGCAAATTATTATTGATATTTGAGTCAATCATGTCATGCAAACATAAATATTTTACTCAGTTGGGCCGTTGTGCCTGGGTCAAATAGGAAATCTCTGTCTCTGTCTGTTTGTGAAATTTGAGTCTATCCCATTTGCTTTGTTTTTCGGGGCATTTGTTGTTAACAACATAAGAATTTACAAATACATTAGTGCCTTTGAGTTTGTTTATAATTGTTAACTTCCTTTAAGAAATCTTTCATCTGCAACTTCTGGAAAGAACTGAGAATACCAGGGTTTGGGTGGTTCTTTGTCTGGAGTGGTACGTTTTTACCTGCATTCTAGGTCCTATCTTCGGCAAGCATCTTATGGAGCAAACAATACTGGGGCTCCTTCTATGTCTGTTTGTCAAATACTGGAGCTTCATCTATGTCTGCCTGTGTTTGAAGCTCTCTAAAGTGGGCTTTCGCAAGAATATTTTCCTGACATAATCCTTTTGTTTCATTATTTATTTCTTATGGGATTGTTTTGTAAGCAAATTATATCTAGTTCTTTTTATAATGAAATATACACTATTAAATTATTAATCAGGAAGTACCATTGATCTATTTCAGGTCCGCTGGCAAGGCGCGAGTTTCAGTTTCATTTTCATGTGATTTTGTTTCTTCATCATTCTCAGAATCCAAGTTTTACAGTTCTAGTGTGTCAGTATCAGTAATTCCTGATCCACCTCTTGCCCTTGGAGTTCCAATAACCTGGATTCTTCCTCCTCAGTATGTCACATCAAGTCTGTTGCCTTTGTCTTTTGAATCATATGGCCAGTGGGACAGTCACAGTGGAAAAGGGACCGTTACCTATTCCTTGTTGAGAAATTCCGGTGAATTGAATGAAATAGCTCTCGGCAATACTATTTCCATTCGAGATAGCAGAATTAAAACAACCGAGAGCAATGAAGTTGCATGCATTCAGGCTAAAGATCACTTGACAGGGAGAATTGAGATTGCTTCCTGTATAAGGGTCACTGAGGTAGCTATGTTCCTTTCCTTGAGCTTTTGTCTTGAATTTTTACAGAGACTCATAAGTTAAATCACCAAAGAAATGCCGACATGTATATAAAAGAGGACTGTACTTCTCAGGTAGGACTATAATATTGGACATGTGCTATTATTTGAAGAAAGGCCAAAGACATTCAAGACTATGTGTTGGATAAATTCTCCTCGAAGTTTTGAAGTTGACAAAACATTTCTCTCGATGCAGTGCGAAGACTTGCGAGACTCTACGGCAAAGTCGAAGATCAAAGTCGACGTCAACAAGACTCAAGTTTCAAAGTCTACTCTCATGGACGGATTCAGGGACCGACAAGATAAAAGTTTCTATTCGATTCTATATCTCAATGGCGAAGGAATATCTTTATTTGGATTCAGCACTACACGATCTTACATTCGTATCCGAATTGATTTAGATTCTCTAAGATTCGCAACTTATTTGGAAAGTTTAACTTATGGAAACCAAGATCCCGATTGTATGGGCGGCGGGATTGATGGGCTATCTACACTTACCTTAAAGAGCTCGAGATCTCTCCAAATTGATTCTGTCCAACGGGTTGATTGGAAGAACTTCTTTGGAAGGTGCCAACGGTAATGAAGGCATGAAGAAGCGTATAAAGAGAGACGTTCGAGTTGTTGAAGTGTCTTTGGATAGAAGAATTCCAAAGTACGAACCTCCATATTTCGTTTGTGAACTTATTCTTCGAGCAATACATGTAATCAAAAGAGTGATCATAGAATTGTGAGACCTTGAGGAAGTGTAGTAGAAGTTCTACATTGTGGACTCAAGAGCGTGAGCTGTAACTCTTTTTGATTCTTAGTGAAATCCAAATGGAAGGGCTGTCCGTGCGGGAGAGTGGACGTAGGCTTGGTCTAAGCCGAACCACTATAAATCGGAGTCTTGATTCTCTATCCCTTATCCTTTTATCTTTCATTATTTTTAATTGCTGCGATTGCTGATTTTAATTCATTAATCTCATATTCGGATTTGATTGTTAAAATCGCTTTAATCACCTATTCACCCCCCTCTAGGTGCTATTTCTAGCCCTAACAATTGGTATCAGAGCTTGTGTACTCGTTCATGAGAAGTGTCTTTACTTCTGAGTAAAAGATCTATGGCTAGTATGTTACCTACAGGGTTGGTTGAAGGTCAAAGCAATACCAGGACCTCCATACTTTGATGGAAAAGACTACAGCATATGGAAAAACAAGATGAAAGCATTCCTAAGATCGAAAGATCCTTTGGAATGGGAAGTTGTAGACAAAGGAATCACTCCTGCTGCTGCATCAGGATCAGAGAGAGGAAAAGAAGTTGCTGATCCCATTCAAATGACTCAAGAAGAAATCACCAAGAGACATACTCTTGACGCTAAAGCCATTTACTCCTTATATTGTGCTTTATCTCCCTACCGAGTATAACAGAATATCTTCTTGTGATACAGACAAAAGAAGTGCAGGATAGGCTTCACATTACCTATGAAGGAACAAATCGAGTGAAAGAGACGAGGATCAACATTCTTTTGGGACAATATGAAGTCTTTAAGATGAGATCGGGAGAATCAATAGCGACATGTTTAGTCGCTTTACTGAAATTGTGAATGGTCTTGAATATCGGGGACATCCAATCTCGGGACATATGAAGGTCAACAAACTCCTACGAGGACTCTCTAAAGCGGAATCACATAAAAACCTCAATAAGAGAACACGAGAGGATTGCTCCACTCTCGTAGATGAATTAGTTGGGACTCTTCAATCTTATGAAGTAGAGCAAACCAACGAAGAGGAAGATTCAAAAGGTAAGAAATCAATTGCCTTAAAGTCTAATGACTATTCGATGCTACGATTCGAAGAAGATCTAGATGATGAAGAGCGGCACTTATGATAAAGAGATTCAGAAAGTTGAATAGAAAAGGAAGAAAATTCAACCTGGAAGAAACAAAGCTCACAAAGGTTTGAAACAAATCAACGAGAGGATGATGACTCTAACAAAGAAGTGACTTGCTTTGAATGCAAGAAAAAGGGACACATCAGACCCAAGCCCCTGTCCTCTGTTAAAGAAGAGAAAAGGAAAGCGAGAAATACGGGGAAGGCACTCAAAGCGAGAGACACAGGTGATGCGAATGTGAAGAAAGTGATGATGATTATGCCAATATACTGTTTAATGGCAAAATCGATTCAAACTCGGACCTTGATTCGGATACGGACTCGGACGGTGAACTCGAGGTTAGTAATCTAAGAATTCTGTCAAAGTTTGAAATATATTGATGAACTCTGTCTTAGTCTAAAAACTTCTCTTAAGAGGATCTCGAATTGAAAAAGGAAAATTCTACATTGAAGCAACGGGAAAAACTTTGGAAATAAAAGTTTGAAAAGTTAGAAAACAACTTTCTTGTCTTGAAAGAAAACTCGAGACTCTGTTTCCAAAGAAAACAATCTTTTGAAAAATGACATTTCTAATATATCAAAAGATTTACAAATGGTTCGAAAAGTTGGATAAGATTCTTTCAATACAAAGACCCTACTTTGATAAGTTAGGTCTTGGTATGACTTACGAAACTATTCCTCTAATTGATTTTCCAAAGGTGAAGGAAAGAATCAAACAAAGACCAACCAGAATTGCTTATAAAAATCATTTTCAGAAAGTCTTTGTAAAATTTGTTGGCGAAATGCTTTGAAATGTTCCAAGTGTCAAAGCTCAGAACATTTTGAGAAAGAATGTCCTTTGGTTTGAAGACCATGTTAAAAGGAATTGGGCAAAGGCGTTTATTGCTCTAACTCTTGGACCCAAGATGATATGGGTACCAAAGAAAGCTTGAATCCTTTTTAATTGCAGGTCACTATCAAAAGGAAGATTAAATGGTATCTAGATAGTGGCTGCTCAAGACATATGACAGGAGACTCAAGTTGCTTTATAAAACTTGACCAGATGGATGGAGGAAAAAGTTTCCTTTGGAGGTAACAACAAAGGAAGAATCATTGGTCGTGGAACAGTAAAGATTGGAAGTCTGTCAATCAAGAATGTTTCCTTAGTTAAAGGATTAAATTACAACTTGCTTAGTATAAGCCGGTTGTGTGATCTTTTGGATTCAAGATCAATTTCCGGGAAGGAACGTGCTCGGGAATCGGTAAAGACTTTACTCAATCTTTTGCGGGACGAAGACATGGAAATATCTATCTTACGGATGTGAATCATGAAAGATCACGGTGTTTGATATCGGTACAAGATGAAGCTAATCTATGGCACGAGAAAACTTGGCCATACCAATATGAAGCAAATCAGCAAGATCTCCTCCAAGAAACTTGTTCGAGGGTTGCCTATTCTCAATTACTTAAAGTCTGATCCATGCACACCATGCGTACTGGGTAAACAGGTTAGAAACTCTTACAAACCAATAAATAAAGTTTCTACTAATCGTGTACTGCAGCTTCTGCATATGGATCTATTTGGACCTACTAGAACGCAAAGCATTGGTGGAAAAAGGTTCTGCCTAGTAATAGTGGATGATTATTCACGATTTACTTGGGTCTACTTTCTCTCAAGTAAGTACGAGACTTTCTCTCTCTTTTCAAAGTTTGCTAAGAAGGTGCGAGAATGAGAAAGGTAACACTATCTCAAGCATTCATACAGACCATGGAGGTGAGTTTGAAAATCAAGACTTTACAAAATTCTGTGATGATTATGGTCTTCAGCACAAATTCTCCTCTCCATATACACCATAACAGAATGGGGTTGTGGAAAGGAAGAATAGGTCTTTACAAGAAATGGCAAGAACTCTTTTAATTGAAAGTAATATTTCTTCAAGGTTTTGAAATTTGAAAAGCTGTTTATTTGCTTGCTATATTATTAACAGTATTTTAAGACCAATTCTTGAGAAAACCCCTTATGAAATTTTTAAAGAAAAGAAACCAATTGTTTCTTATTTTCAAGTATTTGGTTGTAAATGCTTTATTCGAAGAATGCAAATGATCGAGTTGGTAAGTTTGAAGAAAAATCAGATGAAGGATTCTTTCTTGGTTACTCAATTGCAAGCAAAGCCTATAGAGTATTCAATAAGAAGACTCGGGCTGTGGAAGAATCAATGAACGTCAAATTTCAAGACTCTCCACAAGTTCAGCCAATACAGGCGAAGAATCGGGAAACATTCCGGACTACGCTAGATCTATCTCCCATAAAGCGGTTCAAAATTCAGAGGCAGTACAACAAGTTGTTGATGAAGAATCAACTCAAGAAAATGATCAACAATCTATCAAACCATCCAGAAACTGGAAGCACAAGTCCAGTCATCCCGAAGAACTCATTATTGGAAACGCTAATGAGGGAATTCGTACAAGATCCAAAAGGCGAGAAGAGTCTAGTGCCGTTGCACTTATTTCTGAAATAGAACCCAAAAACATTGAAGAAGCCTTAGGCGATGAAAGCTGGATTGAAGCAATGCAAGAAGAGCTCGGACAATTCGGTATTAACGACGTTTGGGAATTAACTCCTAAACCAAAAGGTAAATCTGTTATTGGAGCAAAATGGGTTTTCGGGAACAAAGTTGATGAAAAAGGCAAAGTAACAAGAAACAAAGCAAGACTCGTGGCTAAAGGATATACGCAAGAAGAAGGGATAGACTATGATGAGACTTATGCTCCAGTAGCAAGGTTAGAAGCAATCAGATTACTACTTGCTTTTGCATGTTATAAGAATTTCAGGTTATTTCAAATGGACGTCAAAAGCGCATTCTGAATGGATTTATTCAAGAAGAAGTCTATGTGGAACAACCTCACGGATTTGAAGACTCAAAGAAACCGGACTCGGTGTTCGGGCGAAGAAAGCTTTATATGGATTAAAACAAGCTCCTCGAGCTTGGTATGAAAAAAGGTTAAGTAATTTTTTTAATTCAAAGTGGTTTCTCTAAAGGAAAGGTAGACACTACTCTTTGTTTATTAAAAAGGAAGGCAAAAGCTTTCTACTCGTTCAGATATATGTTGATGACATTATATTCGGATCATCTAATGAGACTTTGTGCAAGAAATTTTCTAAGTCTATGCAGGATGAATTTGAGATGAGCATGATGGGTGAACTATCTTTCTTCCTTGGTCTACAAGTGAAACAACTTAAAGAAGGAATCTTCATTCATCAAGAGAAATATGCAAAAGAACTTGTGAAAAAGTTCGGTCTGGAGAATTGCAAAAGGCCCGACATACCAATGTCAAGTTCTTTGAAGATAGACAAAGACGAAAGCGGGGAAGAAAGTCGACCAAAAATTATACATGAGTATCATTGGTTCACTTCTTTATCTTGCATCTAGACGACATATTATTTAGTGTTTGCATATGTGCTAGGTTTCAATCAGATCCTAAGGAATCACATTTAAGTGCTGCTAAACGTATCATTAAATACGTTGCAACTACTGCTAAGATTGGTCTATGGTATCCCAGAGAAGGAGACTTTACCCTTCTTGGTTATTCAGACGCAGATCTTGCGGGTTGTAAAGTTGAAAGAAAAGCACCTCGGGAACTTGTCAATTACTTGGCAAACGGGGTGGTATCTTGGTTTTCAAGAAAACAAAGTACTGTGGCCCTTTCAACAGCTGAAGCAGAATACGTAGCACTTGGAAGTTGCTGTTCTCAAATACTTTGGATGAAACAACAACTACGAGACTTTGGTATTGAAGACTCTTGCACAGAGATCAGATGTGACAATACCAACGCAATCAATCTTACAAAGAATCCTATCCTACATTCAAGAGCCAAACATATTGAGATTCGACATCATTTTATAAGAGATCATGTTGAGAACAAAGAAGTCTTGATACAATTCATTGACTCAAAGAATCAGCGCGAGATATCTTCACAAAGCCACTTTGGAGAAAAGCTTATTTGAGTCTATTCGCTCAAGACTCAATATTGTATCTCTTGAAGATTGTTGAAGCTCGGACTCGAGAATCTTAAAGTCGACGGAGTATCGGACTCAAAAAGGGTATAGGCGAGAATACCAATCGACACGTTGTAAGTACATTTACTTAATCTTTTATCTCGAAAAGGTAAGTTTGTCGTTTATTTATGGATAATCATGTTTATTAAGGCAGTTTATTTTATAAAGGGTGGTTATCGATTTATTAAGGCAGTTATTTTTTTCAAAAAGGAATTTATTTTGTGACGATTCAGTTACCACGATTCAATTTCCTTTTATACTTCTTCTTCTTCTTCTTCGTTTTAAACTTTACCCAGAAACCCTAGTTCAAAGCTTTTCACTCTCTGGAAATTCTCTCCTCGATTTTTACTTCTCAAGAGTTTGTCTTTCTTGCGACACAAGTGAGAAAGTTTCTCCAAGACAGCGACAATGACTCACCAAAGAAAATCATCGAGGCTTGCAAGCAGGGGACCACGGGGCTCGGAGAGGGGCCTACGCACTTCGATCTCACGAAGAAAGCGACTTTCCAACGATCGGTCTCCTCAACGATCTCAACGGCGCTCCTCCTCAACTAGACCTCATGATAGTCGCCCTCAACATGCGGAAGAAGTGCTTGAAAATGTTGAACCGGTAAGATCACTCAAGCTGCTTTTGTTTATAGGCTTTACTGCATTGAAGGAAGGTGGGTGCAATGACTTTCATCGATGAATTTACGAAAGAAAAAGGTTATAGAAATGAGACGCACTTTCTCACCGTGATGGAAAGATCGGGCGTTGTTCTGAGGGAACAGCAGCAAAAGTTTTGCAAACTTTCCCAGTGACCCTAGGTTTGGTAGTTTTAATCAACCGGAGGGAAAGGATGATGATGAGAAAATGTATCTGCATTTTAAACCTTGGATGGGTGTGGCTGCAAACCTTCGAGGAAAGAAGGATGAAGCTGTTTCGATCGATGGACACGGAAGGTGTATGAGAAGCTGGCTGAAGCGAGGGGTGATAAATCCACGAACGGTGGACTTTGATTTTCTGGATTTTTGCGAGCATCAATCTCAGAGAGAAGTTTGAGAAACTTCAACTGCGCAATTAATTTTTTGCACCGAATGTGATGTGGCTCATTCTGAATTGACCGCATATTTCTACTCTAATCTCGGTTTCCTTAATGCGAGCGACTTTTCATTTAGCGTGCGAGATAGAGAATATGTTGTTGATACAGACACTCTGGCAGACGTAATTGGTGTGGAAAGAGGTGCTTTCCAATCAATTTCTGTGTCTGTGAGTCATGCAACCATGGAGCTTGTGAGAGACCGAATTGCTGAAGGTCGTCTATCCTACTCGAGAATGAATGCAACAAATATTCTCGCTTCACAAGATTGTGATCAACTTGTCTTAGACCAAAATCAACATCAAAGACGAGATGTATCCATCTCGAGGCAAAGTTGATGTTTGCAATCAAGGTTGGCATTAATTTCTCTCTGTCACACACTACCATGTTTCACATGTACGGGTCGATGGCAAAGGACAAGGGACAACTCCCTTATCTTTGCTCTCATTACACGACTTTTCGGACATCGAACATCCAGCCTCCCCACATTCTCTGTGAAGACTATTGGTCGAATGGTCATCGGACCGAGAATGATAACAAAGATGCGTCGAAGGAACTCGGTAAGAAGCTGGAGTTCAAAGAAAAACCCCTGTGAAGATCAAACCAGACTCTTCGTGGCAAAAAGGAAAGGAAAGGAAGGAAGTCACTTTGGTCCTATAAAGAAGAGGCGGGCAATCATCTTGGAAGATGAAGATGATGAGGATGATATGCCTATCTCGGCCTTTGTCTCTCGTTTTCTGCACCCGTATCAGGCTGTTAACAACAACGGTTTGCGAAGAAACCGAAAAGGAAACCAGAAGAGGAATCCTTGCAAAAGGAAGAAGAGACGAGAGAAAGAAGAAGAGAAAGAAGAGAAAGAAGAAGAAGAGAAAGAGAAAGAAAAAGAGGAAGAACGAAGAAAGAGGAAGAGGAAGAGAAAGAGAAAGAAGAGAAAGAGGAAGAGTCAGCCAGAACTGACTCTCAGCATGAACCAGCAGACTCACAAGCCAAGACAGATTCTCCGGCGAAAAGGAGGATCGGCACAATCTTGTCACGAGGAGACTCCTCGAAAGAAGAGTTCTTCTCCCCTCCGAAGGCATGGAAACGGGGGAGATATTCAAAGAGAAAGCACTCCTCTTCTCCCCGACATTTACAAGTGCAAGTGTGAGCAGATCACCATCGATGCGAAGATGTTTATCTTTGCTCATCATCCCGAGGAGAGGCTTCATCTCCAAATATCGATCTTCCCGCGACATTCACACCGCTTAACTCCACAATCGGACCGAGTTGACGCAAGCACCCAGAGGCCCGACAATTCGGGAGATTTCAGAAGGTTGCTTGACATCATGTTGGAACTCAAAGGTCAAGTATATGCTATGGGGTGTGACTTTCGGACTATCCGAGAATGAGAATCATGCTATGTTCATCTCCTTACATGATCGGTGAAAGATGTTCAAAGTAAGGTTCGGGACACAAAGCAAAAGGCACCGCTCTCGCCGAACTTCAAGAAGACTTAAGGAAGCTGGAAGGAACTGTCAAGTCTATGGAGGACTTTCAACTTGTTCGCGTTCCTCGTGCTCCTTGATTTTCTTACTTTTTAATGCGACAAAAAAGGGGAGAAGACTTTGCGGATCGTGGGGGCAATAGTATTCAAATCCGGGGAAAGTTTTGTTACCATCAAAAAGGGGGAGATTGTTGGATAAATTCTCCTCGAAGTTTTGAAGTTGACAAAACATTTCTCTCGATGCTGGTCCGAAGACTTGCGAGACTCCGGCAAAGTCTCGAAGATCAAAGTCCGACGTCAACAAGACTCAAGTTTCAAAGTCTACTCTCATGGACGATTCCGGACCGACAAGATAAAAGTTTCTATTCTCGATTCTATATCTCAATGGCGAAGGAATATCTTTCGACTGGATTCAGCACTACACGATCTTACATTCGTATCCGAATTGATTTAGATTCTCTACGATTCGCAACTTATTTGGAAAGTTTAACTTATGGAAACCAAGATCCTGATTGTATGGGCGGCGGGATTGATGGGCTATCTACACTTACCTTAAAGAGCTCGAGATCTCTCCAAATTGATTCTGTCCAACGGGTTGATTGGAAGAACTTCTTTGGAAGGTGCCAACGGTAATGAAGGCATGAAGAAGCGTACAAAGAGAGACGTTCGAGTTGTTGAAGTGTCTGGATAGAAGAATTCCAAAGTCTCGAACCTCCATATTTCGTTTGTGAACTTATTCTTCGAGCAATACATGTAATCAAAAGAGTGATCATAGAATTGTGAGACCTTGAGGAAGTGTAGTAGAAGTTCTACATTGTGGACTCAAGAGCGTGAGACTGTAACTCTTTTTTATTCTTAGTGAAATCTAGCCAGAAGGGCTGTCCGTGCGGGAGAGTGGACGTAGGCTTGGTCTAAGCCGAACCACTATAAACTGAGTCTTGATTCTCTATCCCTTATCCTTTTATCTTTCATTATTTTCAATTGCTGCGATTGCTGATTTTAATTCATTAATCTCATATTCGGATTTGATTGTTAAAATCGCTTTAATCACCTATTCACCCCCCTCTAGGTGCTATTTCTAGCCCTAACACTATGCACCTTGAATGTGCAATATGATCAACTTTTACCGACAATGTGTTCCCATACTTGGTCATTAGAAGTCGAGCAGTATATATTGTGGTGCCTCAACCTTTTTCCTTCACATCTCAGATAGTGATACAACTGATTTTTACCATTCTAAGCATTTTTTATCCCATGACTTTCTCCTCTTGTAATCTAGATCTGCTAACACTAGCATCCTGTGGCTACTTTAAAAGGTCAAAAATTGTAATTGTTAATGGTTTTTCTGAGTTCAATAGATTTGGATCTTCAATGATAGATTAGCATTTATGGTTTCTATGTTCTTTGTTTCTCTTCTTTGATGAAGTTGTTTTGCTATTTAGAACTTGTGCTGACAGTGCCTGTTCTGTACCGTAATCAGGTGGCTCAAGTAAGATTTGCAAATAAAGAATTTCCTTTCCGTGTGCTAAATCTTGCTCTTGGTGCTGAAATCGAACTCCCAATTAGCTACTTCGATGTTCTAGGTACTCTTTCAAAAGCACTCTCAAAGCACTGTTGGTTGTATAGCTATTCAGTCCTCATCACTACCGTGACCTTGTGTTTTACCAGGATATGCCTTTTATGAAGCGTATGATGCAGTTGCCTTGGACATGGAAGTGAACTATCCGGATATTGTTTATGTTAACACAACAAGCAGTGTGAATGGAAATATCAATCTCAAGGTAACATGCCTATACTAGCTTTTGCTTTTTCTCATGGAATAGGCTACAAAATTGAATTATGACACAGAAATGTGCGTCTCAGATATCTAGTCCAGTTTTCTTGCTTCCTTGTGCTCCAAAATAAGACTTGTTTTGACTAAGATATTAGAAAAAAATTGCATCAACTTATTTTCCTTTCCATTCATCTTTTCAGTAATTATTCTTTCCTCGTGACTGTGCTCTTCTATCTTATTGAAGGCAGTACAACATGGAACGGCTCTATTACGAGTGTCGATAAGTGGCAGTACAAGGAAGTCAGATTATGCGCTGGTACCCTTTTAGCTTTCAATAGACCTGTTTTATTTGATACCAACATGTTGTTCAAGCAGACAATTTTTTCTTTAAGAAAAGGGTTTAAAATATAGCAACTATAAATATAAATAGTCAAGTGATATATACTCACACAACTCGTCATTCTATCTTTTGGAGTTGACTGACACACTTCTGTAACTGGATGCATGACCATTTGCGGTAGCCATGATGGTAAGTGAAGATTTTTATATTTTACTTACTAGTTTCATTTAAGTACGAGGACCCTTGCACCTTAGAGCTGATTATAGACTGGAAGCATGGAATCCATGTACTTAGAGCCTCTATACAGTTGTTACTGCACTAAAGGTTTTGCACCCGCTTGAGCCCATAACTCAATAGGTGGCTTACTTGTTAAAAGCATTTCTCTTCTATAAATAGGAATGGTAGCTCACTGTGTATTCTAGTTTCCCTTCTTGACTTGGCTATTGGTACCCTTGTACAATTACAAATGAATTCTAGAGCATCAGCTATTCTCAGTTCTCTCTGTTATGTGCATATTTACTATCGTTTTGCAATTTTGCAGTCATATAATATCAGTGTATTCATCTCCATTCAGGTATCAGTTGGTGCCTTCATATACCCTCAAAATCCCATCCTTCACATTGGGAGTTCACTTGAGTTTAATCTAGAAGGTTTGGCTATGTGAAAAATTTCATCTATGTTTCAGACATATATGTTGGTTATTCACTTTCAGATTTTGTGCAATTGTTGATTGTCCAATCAAAAAATATCAACAATTATTTGGTATTCTTTTATTGCATTTTGAAAGTTAATGATAAATTAGACTTGGGTTTGTTTTGTTTCTAGCATTGTCGAGGCAGCTCTGTCACTTTAAATAGAATTTGTCATCTTTTCTCTAGACATTCAACTTTCAATTACCATGGATAATGATCTTCTTGAATTTTTATCTTGTGGGAAGGTTTTTCTGGCCATCCCATACTTCTTGGGCCACTAATCCGTTGGCTGTGTTAGTGAAAATTTACCTTTATGATTAACTTTATGCATGCCATGATGTGTGTATAATGTCTTGAGTTACAGTACACAACCTATGTCCCTTCATAATTTCCTCTTCTACATATGAATAGAATGTGAGAAGCTATTTCACTAAATGATGCCAAATTACCTTTTGCCTGGTAGGATTCAAGGAGCAAGTTTCTGGGCAGTGGACTAGTGCAAATGAAAGTGTCATAGCCATAGATTTGTACTCTGGAAAATCCAAGGCAGTTGGAGAGGGCACCACTCGAGGTATTCAGTGTTACTGTATTACGGTTATCCCATTGTCTTGAGCCTACCCCTTGCCTTTTGGTTCACATTACATGCTACTTCTGACTTGTGACTGTCAACTTGATTGCAGAATGTTGGGGTACATTTTGAGACATGGAATGCTGGTATTCTTGGTCCAGTTACGTTAAGTGGTCTCAATGATGGATGGATCATGGAGAGACCTTTCATGGCAGAATTGGTGTTATGCGGTTTGTATCTCGAATTCTCCACGCCTATCCTCTTTTCATACTTCTCTTAAAGGACTGAAGGTTTCTTTTGGTTCAGGTTGATCTCAAAGGAGAAGCTTTGGGTCTTTATTCTCTCAGTGGGAGTGTGTCAGTTGAGTAGGCGCAAGAATCTTTAGTAGCAGAAAAACAGCCCTTAACGTGGTATAAGGTAAGTATCTCAAAGTTCAGCAAAGCAAACTGATCTATCCTCTTAGCCTCCAAGGTTTATGAATTGTATGGGATTCAAACTCATGCTTATGGTCAAACCAGGACAGATAGTTTAATAAGCATCTGCAAAGTTGCACGCATTTCCAAATCCTACATCCTTTATATTTGATAGCTATTCTCTTTAAATGAGAAAGATGACTCAAGTTCTCAGTTGGCCTAGGGCTGGTGACATCCATTATTCTTGTTCTGTGGTTTGTACTTTGTATTATGAGTATTAGATAGGCCTTTCAATATTCCTTTCTATTGAAGTTTTCAGATTTGGCTGCAAATATGACAGATACATGGTTGATGGTGCCATCTCATATGAAAATGCATCTAGTTTGTAGTTGGTATGGTTTGGCAGTAAAGTGACAGAAATTATGTGTTTATCCTGCTTTCAGACTATTTTCAATGCTCCAGGTGGAAGTGCACCACTGGCTTTGGATATGGACAGTATGAGTAAAGAGCAAGTATGGATAAATGGACAGAGTCTCGGGCGCTATTGGCCTGCATATAAAGCATCCAGCACTTGCAATAGCTGTAATTACACTGGAACTTTCAATGAGAATAAATGTTTAAGCAATTGTGGAGAGGCTTCACAGAGATGGTAAGAGAAAGTATTATCCTTTTTGAACTTTTTGTTAAGGAGAAATGAAATCGTTCAGAAAGCTCATCGATGCCTAAACTTTTCAGGTATCACATTCCTCGATCATGGTTATATCCGACTGGGAATTTGTTGGTTGTTTTCGAAGAGTCGGGTGGGGAGCCGAATGGGATTTCTCTGGTCAAAAGAGAGATCGACAGTGTCTGTTCTGATATATTTGAATGGCAACCAACCCTGATGAATTGGCAAATGCAAGCATCAGGCTGGAAGCGCATAGTATCGTCACTGACACACTGTACATGTTCGTGGGACAGATGTGAAGAATGGAAGCGCATCACATGGTAATCTTCACTTGGTAGATCTTGCGGGAAGCGAAAGAGTCGACCGCTCGAAGTAACCGGTGACAGGCGAAAGAGGCACAGCATATAAACAAGTCACTCTCCGCCCTTGAGACGTCATTTTTGCTCTTTCGCGAAGAGTCCTCATGTGCCTTACCGTAATAGCAAGCTCACTCAAGTGCTACAGAGTTCTTTGGGTAATCCTCTTTATAATGCCTTGAATTTGCTTATCTTGTCTCTATAAGATTGTAGAATAGTCCAAGTACTTGAGAGTGCAAATCAGAAGCAATTCGAAGTTTCTACATGCATGCGTATATCCAAAAGAGTTTCCTCATGTGCCTTACCGTAATAGCAAACTCACTCAATTTGTTTATTATTCCTTCTAAAATGCTGTTTGATATTTGTGTTATATTCTCTTCGATGAATGATAAGTTTGTTTATTATTACTACATTCATTTCCATTTTTTTTTTTTACTAAAAATGGAGAAAAAAAAAGAACTTGTTGGAACCGTTGGAACTCGTTGGAACCGGAACCGACCCCGGAACTCGTGACAGGGTAGGTTCAGGTTCTGTTCGACGGTAGGTTCCAGGTTCCAAAAATGAGGAACCTGTACCACTGAGGGTAGGTTCCGTGTTCCAAGCGGAACCTGTGAGGAACCGGGAACCGCTCACCCCTAACTATGAGACCTCTCTTTCTCCTTTGGCTTTTTTTTTCTTTTCTATTGCCTCTGTTTCAGGAAGCATGGAGGCTTGGTGATAGTGGCTGCTTTGGCTTCTAGGTCGAGGCAGAGTTGGATAGCTTATCAGGAGGCTGAGGGGGAGAGTTCTTCATCGGCCCTTTTGACTCCTGAAGCAAGTCGCGTCCCGCCATTCCCACCGGAGTATGTTCTACCGTCATCTTTCTTATCATTAATCTAAGTGGAAAGTTCTAGTGTGGAGGGTTAAGCTTCTTATACTGCTATCTCTTCAATAGTTTGTGAGTTTATTAATTCCGTCCAATAATTTTCATCTGGATGATCGTTGCCGGATGGAAGATGGTAAATACAGGTTAGGTTTCATCAAAACTTGATGGCTAAGGGTTGAAATTCTCCTTTTCGTTTTGTTTTACATGGATAGACACTCAACTCGGTTAGATTGAAAGGCACACTAGCTGTGTAATTCCTTTTGTTTTTTTAAGCTTTTGCTTGGAAACTTGAATAAGGTCATTATTTCAGCGGTGGTACCGAAGCTATGAATATGAGAAGTCCAAGATATTTGAGTGTTGTGACAGACCATTATTATTATTATAGCTTCTTATTGCATATTCCTTCCATGTGCATAAGTTATTAACACTTATGTAGTTTTTCAATCCTGTGACATCCTGTTTAGAAGTTGAAGATATAAATTTGAATCAAACTTGGTCGCTTCACCCATAAGTTGGGAATTATGGTTGAATCTTCAAATTGTGTTATATCATTAGTTGTCTAGGAAATCTGTACTAAACTGGCCATTCTTTTGATAGCCTGCCCAAGTTTCTCCCTCTGCATATCTTAAGTTAATTTTAGACTTGGTTCTTGCTAGAAGTGAAAACGAAAATTGTGCATCATGGTTGCTTGACATGCTGTGTTTTGACACTGCTAAAAATCAATTTTATGTATGTAAAATCAAGTAGCTGGAAGGTGTTGACCATGTTCCGATGGCATCCAAATTCTTCCTCTTCATAATCCCGCAATGTCACATAGGATATAGCTACTCAAGATCATTTGTTTATAGCACGGGTTATCCAAAACTTTTGGCTGAGTAGTCCACATGGATGCATGCAAACAGCCATGTCCATGTGCATGAGGGTACATAGACTTTTATTACATTGGCATGGATGAGAACTACTTTTGCTGGAGCAATTAAGAGAGTTGTGATTATATAACCATGGGCAATATGGTGTTCCTTTGCACGATTTTAAGGCAACGGAATAATTGAAGTTAACTATTAGTTTGGTAATTCTTCCTTACAAAGACAGCCTTCTGTTATTCAGTTGGTATCTGCAACAATTTGATTTGGATGGCAATCGGGTATGTGTTTAATCTTTTGGTGAAAATTGGGAGTTCCGTCTCCATCTCTAGTTTCCAAAATGTTAAATCTCAAATTGTTCATTTCACAGGTCAATCAACGGCTTACTGTTTATGGGAATACAGGAAGCACAGATCAGCATGCGTAAGTTATTTTTTGATAAAGTAATGCCACTATTACTTTTACATGCTGGTGATGTGATTATTCCCGATGCATGTTTTTGTCTAATTTCCATATAGCTACAAACAACAGCTGAGAGAGGGTGCGCACAACTTCTTCCTAACATTCATTGAAGTGCTTTGTGAGAGACCACCTGGTCATGATTGGGAGCTTGAACCTAGTGTTACCTGTGGTGACTATCTGTTTGGAACGCTTCAAGTTAGTTTACAATAAGTGCTACTAATATTTACCTTTAAGAAGATTCTAGCAATAGTCGAATAGCAATAGTCGAAGTTCTTATGTCTATTGTTTCTGAAGTTTAAGATCTCAGACTTCTCTTGAAAAGGAGACATGAGTTCAGTGGATGATTTACTTATAGTCACTCGGTTGTTTTCTGCAATTGATCTCTTTTAGATATGGTGAACTTCTGTAGGGAACGGGCTATGCTCTATATAGCATTGTATGAGCGAGCAGTTGAGATATACGCCTCATTAGTTAATATTAATGCCTATCATCAACCCGGTAAATAGTTTACCTTATAATTCTAATTTAAATTAGATGATTGCTATATGTTTTGGGCTTATTGCTGTTGAGAATATATGTGGCCTCTCTGAGTCAAGAAATCAAAGCAATTCATCCAGCTGTCTTTTATTATTTGTTGAGTTCGAGCAACTTACTATTGGGGCTAGAAGTAACTTCAGGCTCTAGGTGTCGATTGCAGCTCCACATTACATTATCCTATATACCTTTTAGCTTTATCAACTATGAAGATCAAAATATAGATGCTCTTGTTGCTTTTGATGATGTACTTAGACCTGTAATGCCAACAAGACAGGCGGCAATTTTTTAGAATTCTTTGTTGCCCGATAATTGAATGGCACCTTTATTAGTGATCTTCATTGTTACTGTTCATCACTTGAAATATACCCTTGTTTCTTGTCTTCATGGTATTAGGGTTCATTAAATAGTCTGTAAATTAATATTTTAACAGTGATGTTTGTTGGTGAGGAAGACAATCCAGAACATGAAGTTGCTAAAGCAGGTAAATAAATCTGTTGTTGCACAATTATGATTAATCAGTGCCCCATGACACTAAAGCGTGGAACATCTCATTGCAGTGAAGATTAGAGATATCCTTGACATTGAAGCAATTAAAATCTGCAAAGAGGACTTCTGGCCCTGGCCGTTCATAATATCATATCTGATATTCTTATGTCTAAGAAGGAATTGCAACCTTGTTGGGCAATTCAAATGCAGCAGGATCTTGTTCTTGTTCGATGGTACATGAACTTACATGCATGTGTTATGTACAGATGATCAAAAGGGAGAATGAGGTCCACAATCAACACAGGAAAACGAATGCTTGGAAAGGCCAAGACCATGGAGAAAAAGTCCCGATGGACTACTTACCACAAATGCCATCATTCACTCTCGAAGAAAATATAATGACAGGAACATGTACTGCATTCCGACAATAAAATTTTCCATTTGGGCATGCTGATGTTCCTGCATTATCGAGTCAGAGAAAGTGAAGTTACAATTAGAAAAGTACGTAGCTCTAGTGGTGGACACTACAAGAAATCTGCAGACATACATGAGATGTTCTAAAGGAGGAAACAAAGCCGGGTGAAAGTAACAGTGTCATTTAGAATAGTCTAAACATCAAAGCAGGTCCAGATATGGACACTACTAGGTGTTTCCACACATACTATGTTCTATAAGAAGAAATAAAGCCTAAGATTACTAACAGTCTTTTTTGGATAAGTAATATCTAAAACCAGTACAAGCTTAACAAAAAGAAACCCATGGTTCGTGATAAGCACAATACAACTGAACTAACATGAGTCCAGCTGAGCTTCTTGATGGACCATCATTACTAATATATCAATGGAGAGCATCGCTCAACTATGCCAGTTTATGGAAGTGGCCAGACCATCCCATATAAACTGATTACACTTCTTTGCTCTTCAAAAGCATTTATATCAAATTAAGCAATCCGCAGTTTTGCTGATCTATGATGCAAAACCGATTATTCATGACAATTACCAAGGAAAATATTATGTCCTCATAATATACCCGCCAAGTTCGTAATATCTGGTGAAATTGCTTAAGGTAACAATTCGTCTGCTTTGTTCGGCAAGAAAGAAAACTGGGAGTTCTTCATATGCATCTCATCAAATGAACAAGACAGACATCAATGAAAAGAAGGGCGATAGTGATTCATGAATTTACTTCTATCTCCTCCCAGTTTTGCCCCAGGGTGGTCTATGGCCCAAAAAGAAATGTTTATTTTACTATATCCATTATTTATCCTATTCATAATCTCTGTCTTTATTTCCCTTCCGTTGCATCAACTCATCCATCTAAACACAATGCAAGACGTGAGAACAACCAATAAATTCAAGGACAACAGCAAACTAATTACTCAAAAAATGGCTCAAAAAGGACCTGGCTCATCTTTCTCATCTGGGCAGTCGCAGAAATCGTCATTGACCTGGGCTCTAGTGAATTTCTTCGACCCATCCTTACACTTGATCCTGTTCGATGAACCGTAATATTTCACATCTGGGTATCACGCAGACTGTCATCAGTCACCCAACCACAGCCTCAAAAGTCAAAACCCTCACCCCACCCCACCCCACCCCACCCACTACAGCGAGCTCTGTCCAATAAAAAACACTTTACAAACGAGGCACACAAAAGAAAGCGGCGGGCTCGAACCTTCAGGAGCTATCCCGAGAAACGGGTCTTTGGGCGGCGAAGTCGAGGACGACACGCGGAGAGAACCGTTGGACAGCAGGACCAATTTGACGACGGAGATGAAAACGGTCGGCGAATTCATGTCCGGAGGAAGCGTTAGAAAAGAGCTGGAACCCAGAAGTAAATTCTTCGATGTGCCGGTGCCGGTGCTCGACCGTGATCTTGGAAGTTCACTGGTCACGGCGAAACCCCAAAACTTATCGCCGCCACCAGTATAGCCTCGCAAACCTCTTTTGCTTCAAAATCCTTGGCTACGTACTCAAGCCCGAAATCGGGACCGAATAAGGAGTAGAAGACAAAGAAGCTCGAGAGGCCAGTCGGCGGCCGGCAATTTCTGGAGCCGCGGCTGGAAAGTCGATGACGGCGACGAGGACAGAGGCGAGGAGGGAAGCGCTTAGGGTGAGTGAGAGGGCTCGAGACAAAGAGGAGGGGGGCGCTTGGGGTGAGTGAGAGGGCTCGGGACAGAGAGGAGAGGAGTGCTTGAGGAAGAGAGAGGCAGAAGTGGAAAGAAAAAGCGCGCTTCATTGAAAAAGAGAGAGAAAATGCAGCAGGCCTCTCCTTCTTCGCCGCGCTGTCGACCCCGCCCAAGTCCGCCCAGATATCCCTCGCGAACGAGCGGGCCAACGTCAGGGACAGCGCCCGGTCAGCGGCGGGGAGCCTGGTGCCGCTCGGGAACGAGACCGAGATGCCAGAGGCAGATGACCAGCGACGCTTTTGGGCAGGCGCAGGCTGAGGCGTAGGCGGAGCCGGAGACGAGAGCTTGGCATGGTGGGATGCACGGAGAAGGAAATAGAGGAGAGGAAGGCTCTGAGCGTTCTTTTTTCTTTTACGAGGAGAGGAGAGAGAACCCGCCCATTCAAGTGAGGAGAGAAAAATTTTGAGCGGGAGGAATTAGCTGACCGTCCTTTCGAGCCAGGCCGAGCCGACCAAAAACCAGCCCTTTTCTAATTTTTCGAGAGGGTCCCGCTCGGGACAGGTGTTGGCATCTGAGTGGTTCATGCGCGCCAGGTCAGCGGATGACGTGGCGCGCACGAACCACTGAATATTTTCTCACGTAGTTGTGTTCGTTCATTGGGTATCCTTTATCTACCGACTTCGACTAGTCTTGTGCATTTAGGAATTCATTCGAATGCGTTTCCGGGGGACCTTAATTCAGCGAAGTTTACATTTTATCTTGCTTTGTATTGCTGGTGAAGCTCACTTTAACTTTGTCTTTCTGGTAGATCCAAGAGGAAAAAGATTGCCTCTGGTCCAGAAAATGTAGACTCTGCATCTGCAGGTACTTCTCAGCAACTTTTTAGCTCTTTTCTGGGGATGTGAGTTCTCTCTTTATTCTTCAGGCTTCTATTCACATGTATGAGTCGGTTGTGCCCAATTTTTCTTATGGAACTTAGGAATTCTCTTTTGATTGTTATGCATGGGTTGTTCATAGATTATTCTTAAATTTATTCTTAAAGGCTATAAAAGTATCAAAATCTTACGGTTCTACAATATGACGAGCTAGATGGGGGTTAACCTATTAGTGGTAAGTTGAATGGCTTGTTATTTCTCTCACGCTTAAAGGGTTAAATCTTGTTAATCATACTTCTTCTTAGGCAGGGCAAGACAGATTTCCTGTCTCTGATTTTGCTCAAAAGTTGGCTGTGCAAGGTAGCTATTGGTCAGGGAAATGAAGAGAAAGGGGCTTCCTACCACTGCAACTACTGCAACGAGGATATATGCGTATCAAGCGTGCGACTTGTCCAGATTTTGACCTTTGCATAGAATGTTTTTCTGTTGGAGCTGAAATTACCTCAAAAAATGGTCAGAACTGTATAGGCAAATTATCAAAAGATTTAGATTAAGTCGACTAAATGAAAGATTTAAAATTGAATGTCTCTGTATAATAGGTTTAGGATTTTTTTTTTTTGTAATTATCCCTCATTAATTATCTCGGGCATAATCATAGTGAAGTATTGCTTTTCTTGATATTGAGTCTGATTAATTGCGTTCTTTTGGACCAACTACAATGGCAACTCCAACAAAGTTTTAGCCTTTTTTTTTTTTTTTTTTTCAAGAGGATGTGCTTCTTTACTTTGAACTAAGCGTAACGAGTTATATTGGAAACTCCCCCATTTTTTTTTTTTTTTTTTGTATTCTCTTGTAATACCAGGCAAGATATTGGATGACTGAGTGTACTTTGTCAAACCGACTAATGATTACCTAGTGTACAAATTAAGCGTGAAGATGATAGTGACGCAACACTTAAATTTCAATCTAAAACCATTGCCTCCGATGCACCTTTATGCATCCTTTTATATAAAAAATAAAAATAAAAATAAAAATAGCAGTTTCGAATCATGGGCAGGGTTTTAGGTTTGATACCAGCTAGCCCATTATTCAAGTCTACTTCAAAACTAAAATCTCAATTTGGACCTATTTGGATTTTAACTTTTTATAGACCTATTTACATCACCAAAACTAGAAGACGAAAATTTCAAATTGCCATTAGATGGGACTCTCACCGTGACTGAGCAACGCAACAGAGATCTCTCTCAACAGAACCATATACAATGATACATCGCTTCTAGAGCGAGCTTAGTTGATTCATATATAGAAGGATTAGGAACTAGAAAACCGCAAATAGCAGCCTTGATTCAAGTAAATCTTCATCCGTAGCTACTGGCCAATGCCAATTATGGCCGGAATACTATTGGCAAGCTTCAATTGGGAAGACAAAGCAAAATCATAAACCGCCCTAATTGTACATCTTCTTTGCAGAGGTCCTGTGACATGCTAATAATCTGAAATTATAGATGGATTACGAATGCGTATATGCACAATACATATAATAAATATGAATATGTTCATTTGTCTTCTGTATTAAATAAATAATTGCTTATTATTAAACTTATGTGATGCTTAAAGATGGCCTATAAGTGTGTGTATTACATAAATCACTTCAACAACTCATGATTTGGACCGCTCGACTCTTTTATTCTAGATAGCGCCTTCGACGGTGGACTATAAAAGATAAAAATCAAAGTCTATAGCGTCGAAGTTCTCCTAATTTCCAAGTCATTCTTTATATTTCTTTTTAACTAACGCCCTGGGATGTGCTTGAGGTGCTCTCTGCGGGTAACATGTCTCCTCAAATATTCCAAAAAAGGAGCTTCCTGACTGCAAATGGGTTAGTAAATAAGGACGTTATTTTAGAAGGCATGGACAGAAATGTCTATCGACTTCGAATTTCTTGCACTCCAAAGAACACGCTAACTTGAAAAATTGAAAAGGAACAAGCAAGTTATGGAAGGTCACTGTTGGGACGCTTTAAAAATATATGCCTGACCCAGTATCTTCCACATATGAAAGCTGAAATAATAATATATAATACTAGAATTGGCCTGGTTGTTGTAAAATTTGATGGAGCCGCTATTAACCATTCCTATTCTGATATCATGTAAAATTCTGTAAAATTACTGTCAACAATTTTAAAAGTCATTAGTCAAATGCGCGGTTCCAATACTTTAATCTTCTAATAATTAATAACGGGATATAGTATCATAGTAGATGTGTATCTTGATTGTGTAATATTCTATAAAGTTAAATTTCCTATCTCGTAATACTTGAATATAGTGTAAATACCTGTGTGCGGTCTCCATGACACGCGGTTTTCTTCTCCAATCACACGTCTGATCAGCTAGAGACGAGGCGACAAAACCCATTCAATTGGAATCATGCAGTAAAAGGAGCTTCGGACTTTCTGTTGAGCTAACTTGCTGTCAGTCAATGATGAAAGGGATGCCGAGTGAGGACTAATTGGGCCAAAACATCAAATCACCTATTTGGACGAAAATGAGAAAGTTCACATTTCACATCTCTTCCTTCGTTGTTCTTACGTCACGATGGTCATTGAATTGTTCCCTACGAGGGTCTGAATACAACTTCTTATCAAACTTCAAAAAAAAAAAAAAAAAAAAAAAAAACCGGAGACAATTCCGACTGCGTGAATTGTCAACTACTGAGGTTGAATTGTTCTTGAAACTACGTTCTTATGTCTCTCAGCTATGGCAATTCGCATGCAAATTAGCAGCGATGAAGAAAAATTTGATCCCTAACTTGCATGAGCAGATTTCTTTTCAAATATAGGCTGCCTAGTTTTACTACATTAATTATTCAAAGCTAATCATAATGAAGGACTGCATTTATCAATCTTGGAGTATGATCAATTGAGTCATTTCAGGCCAACTTTGCTATAATAGCAACTTCAACAAAGACTGGACCCTATTTTCAGCCGATGTGCTCCTTTGGTTCGAGCTAATCCTAACGAATCATATCCAAAACTTTTCATTTTTAAAGAGGAGAGAATATGCTATTAAGCATAGTGTTCAAATTAAGCATGAACGTGAAGAAGATGCAAGAATTAAACCCCAATCCAAACCTTTACCTCCTCTTTCTCTTGGTCCATTTCTTTCACCCTCTTTTGTTACGTTTCTAATGTGCCAGTTTCGTATCGTAAATGAGTTGTTCAAGTACTCGAACCGTTCGATATTAAAATTTACAGGTTAATGGATTCGATCTAAAACAGATCTAATAACGGGTTTTGAGGCCTGCCCAGGCCCGAAACACAAATTGGGCGGGTCTAACCATGTAATTTCTCTTCGGCCCTGGTGCATCCACCTAGGCCCGAAAAGCCCCTGCAAGCCCGATTATTTTATGAAGAAGTTAATAGTTTTATATTGCTAGCAGGATTTTAAGGTCCAATACTGGTCCGCCCATTTTTCAAGTATAGTTCAAAACCAAAGTCTCAATTCGGACCGGTTCGGATTTTTTCCCAATGCCCCGGTTTACATCACCTTGCCCAAAAGTGCCAAAGTCGCGTATGAATGAAAATGAATAAAAGAGTGAATAAAGTAAAAGCCCGAACTATTTCCATCTTAGTTTTGGCTTTGACACTCCCAAAAACAGTTTTTTTTGCCATTGTGCCCCTTTGTCTTGCATGTTTCGGTCAAATTTTCCTCCATTTTTTGTTTATTTATTCCTTTTATTTTCTTATGGGTCCCACATTCCTCCTTTGTTCTTTTCTTTTCTCTAGGATCTTGGACAAGGAAACTCTGGCCCCCACTCACATTCACATTCATTTTCTTCTTCTCCTCTTCGTATATAGAATCATCTCTCGGCAACTCAAACTCTTTGAATAATACATATAAGAAATAGGAATATATGTTTCTTTATCTTCTATTAAATAATTTAACACTTTGTATTCATTTTATGAGCCAATATATATAATTAAATGATGGAATAAGTGTATTAGAAGTTCAAATACTTGTTATGAAAGTGCAATTGAGTTTTAAAATTTTCAAAAAGTGTAATTAAGTCTTACAACTTGTCAGAAAAGTACAATCGAGTTATAAAACTTTCAAAAAGTGCAATCAAGTCCTAAAACTTGATTAGGAGTGTATAATAGCCCTTGATACTACTCTCAATGCTTTGGGATGGAATGTTATAGGATGGCAATTAAGTTCAATTCATTCTTTTTCTGAGTTGTAGCTCCAAAGACAATGGTCACATCAAACTCTTCTGGCTTCCAATCAAAGTGGTAGAGCAATCAAGCAAGTGAAAAATCGATATTGGCAAGACCAATAATATGCTGGGACAAATCCTTCTACTTGCTCCATATGGAATGTATTTGAAGTTAGTCCCTTTGTAGGTAACTGAAGATGTTTCGAATCTCTCTAAAATAAAGCATTTGTCATCATTCCATTGATCAAGATCTCTTCTTAATGCCCACGCATTGATGATGACTATAGTTTTTCGCCGTATCTCTTATATGGAGACTGCACATCTGTCCCTTAACTCTCTTGTGATGAAGGAAATAGGAGGATGCAAGCGTAGAGTTTCTTTAATGACTGGTCTCAAGTAGTGTAGTTGCTAGATGTCTCGCTGATTGATCATCTCTTTTCCTTAAAGAACTTGCCGAATTTCAGATTGATCTCTCTCCATTACTTTGGGGTTCTTCACCATTTTGGCCATCGTCGATTCAAGGGCCATGGCTGATGTAATGTGAGGACTTTAGACTCGGTTAAAAGTCCACCCCAAAAAAAAGGGACCGCAAGAGATAAAAGAAAGAAAGAGTAAGTTTACTGAGAGTTCTAAAATTTGTCATAAAGTGAAATTGTGTCATAAAAATTTTAAAAATGTAAGCAAGTCCTAGAACTTGTCACAGAAGTAGAATTTAGTTCTAAAACTTTCCGAAAGTACAATCAAATCATAAAACTTATTAGTATTTTTCATTTGTCAAGTTGGATGGACTTACGGATTAATAAAAAAAAAAATTGAATGTAGTTAATAGAATGACTCGATTGCACTAATTTAATAAGTTATAGAACTTAATTATACTTTTTTAAAGTTGTAGGACTCCATCATACTTAGGAGTTGATTGCACTTTTTGAAGGTTTTAGGAATCAATTGCACTTTTAAACAAGTTGTATGACTTATAGCATACTTATCCCTAAAAAATTTCACTTTTTTTATCTTTTATTATTGACCTGTTTATATATATTACATGAATCACTTTCAAGAATTTATTTTAGGGATGGTTCAAAAGTTTCATTCTAACCAATTTTATTATTATTATTAATGTCCCACGCATATATAATTACAAAATGCTCTATATATTCCACCGCCAAGATGAATTAAACTGAATACAAATGGAGCATTTAAAGGTAATTATAGATTTGTAGGAGCCAAAGGATTATTCCGAAATGAAGGGATTGACTGAATTGGTGGATTTACCTCATTTCTTGGAATATGTTCGTCTTCACAAGCACAACCATGGGGTGTTATGATTGGGACTTACCATCGCAAAACAACATGGTTTCCTTAAACTCAATATGCTTATGGACTAGTTAATATCTATAGCAGAAAAACTTAGAGAAAGTTACAAGTACTAAATAATAGAAGACAAAGGATTTCGATTGAGCATTCCTTGGTGCGGACCATCTCTTCTACCTTCTTCGCCTTTGTTTTCTTCTGCCAAAGTTCTTCGCAAGACGCTGAACCCTTCTTCTCGTGATCAAGCTGTTCCCGAGGACAACTCCAATCACTAACCCACTTGCATACCCCATGCACACGATCTTCCAGTCTAATTCCATTGCACTCCCCAAAACTTGATCTTCTTTGGATGTAGGAGATGATGACGGCGTTTTGGTATTTCCACATTTTCTAGACAGAGGAGTGCCACATAGCCCCAAATTTCCCTTATAGGAATTGTTTTCGAATGTAGCAAACTGTTGTGACTGCGGTATCGGCCCAGTTAGACGGTTATAAGATATGTTGAAGACCGAAAGTGAAGTGAGTTGCGTCAACTCCTGAGGGATCTCTCCTGAGAGCTGGTTTTGAGAAAGGTCCAATGCTTCCAAATTTGTTAGCTTTGCCATGAATGGAGGCAGATGACCCGAGAGAATGTTGTTGGAAATGTTGAGCAATACTATCAGCTTTAGGCTTCCGATGGCCTCGGGGATTGCTCCGCTGAAGTTGTTGCTCGAGAGATCAATCAATGTGAGGTACCCTTGGATCTTTGAGTAATTCATTTGATGCCTTTGGCAACTACTCTCATAGAGTAGTGAAAGGTTGCGTCTGAAGAGAAAATCCAGGCCCGCTTAATAGCATCCCCAATGTAGCTTGACGAATTTGTCTCAAAAGCTTTCATGGCATTCCAATGCTTGAAGTATCCGGATGGCAAGCTACCGGAAAAAATATTTTGGGATAGGTCGATGATTTGCAATGCAGGGAACTCAACTCTCTCAGCAGGTTCCCCAATAAGTCCATGAAATCTATTATACCGCAGTATAAGTACCTTCAAGTTGAGAAGTGAGCTCAACCATGATGGGAAAACATCCCTAATATGATTGTTTCCCAAATTCAGGAATTCCAAATTGTCACAGTTGCGGAGCGATCTTGGCAATGGCCCATGCAATTTATTCCAACTCAGATCAATCATAATAAGTGCACAGAAATTCCCATTCAAATGAGGAATTTTCCCAGTAAAGTTGTTGCTCTGTAAACTCATTACTTCCAAAGTACCACTCAAATTACTTAAACATTGTGGAAGAAACCCGGTCAAATTATTATAAGACAAATCAATCATCTGGATAGAGCTTAGATTGCATATGAGTGGCGATATTTCTCCTGAGAGCCTGTTATTTGAGATGAAGTAGTACCACATATCTTCAGGAGTGGGAATAGGAACTGATCCTTGCAACTCATTAAAACGGAGATCTATTACAACGAGTTGTATCCATTTGAGAATAACGGGGTCTTGAGCAAAACTTGTTAGAAAGTTGCCAGAAAGGTTCAAATGACGTAGGTTTGTTGCGCTCACACGCAAAAACCATTCGGGAACTTGACCAGAAATGCTATTGTAGGATAGATCTAAGAAAAACAAGTCATCTTGATCTTGCAAAAACTCCGGGAAACCATTCAAGTTGCATGATCCTAAACCAAGAGCATAGTACTTGTGAGTTATGTTGGTTTCGACAATCAATGACAGTTTGTTAGAGGATAACCCAAGTACTGTAAGGTTTTTGGCCTCTGAAAACCTATCTAACTTTTCAGTGCCACTCAAGTTATTTGAATTCAAATTAAGAGTGTGGAGACCTTGTAATTGGAAAATCGTGCTTGGAATTCCACCATGAAATTGGTTGGATGAAAGATCAAAGTGAATCAACTGGATGAGTCTTCCCAACGAGGATGGGATTTTGCCACTCAATTGATTCGACCGAAGTGTTAAAAACCTAAGCTCCATGAGGTTTTGGAAAGAGAGTGGAATCTCACCCGCTAATTGATTGTATCCCAGATCTAAATGAGTAAGTCGAACTAGGTTTCCAATGGAAGATGGAATTTCGCCGGTTAAATTATTTAAGCTTAAATCTAGATTGGTAAGTTGGACGAGATTTCCGAGAGAGGATGAAATTTGCCCATTTAACATATTGCCTGCTAGACTTAAACTCTTAAGCTGGGTCAAATTTCCCAAGAAAGATGGAACTTCACCCGTGATAAAATTGAAGCGTCGATCTAAATGCTTGGGGTGATTAAGACGTCCAGAAGATGGGATTACACCTCTATATGGGTCGACATGCGCAGCATTCAGATGTCTATATGGGCGATTCGGCGGTGGAATACAACTATTATACCGACGTCCAAGCTTCGTACGTCCACAACGAGCGACCGAAATGTTATTAATTATCAGGTCTGTGAGTGTTGTGCCTATGGACCTATTATTTGAGAGGTCTAGATGGACAAGTCGGGTCAAGTTACCGAGCGAATATGGGATGTGGCCCATGAAGTTGGAGCCGGAGAAGTTCAAGTTCGTCAAGGAACTAAGATTTCCAATTGCCGGAGGAATCTCACAATTGAAGTCATTCAAGGCAAGGTTAAGGCTTCTTAGGTGAAGAAGACGGAAAATACTGGTGTTGGAGTATATTTCACCCGAGAGACAACTACAATTGAGGTTGAGGCCGATCACGTGACCGCTTACCTCATCACATTCAACACCGGCCCAAGAACAGCAGTCGCCTTGAGTTTCTCCTGTTGATGCGTTCCAGGATTCGATCTGTGGTTGCACATCTGAGGTGGCGCTGGAACAGCAAGGAGGCTCTATGGTGAAGAAGGTTGCCTTGAACTCCAACAACGCAGATCTTTCGTCTTCATGGCAATGTGGTTGGGTTGAAACAAGAGAGTGTGAAGCAACACAAGTAAGCAAGAGTATCAAAAACTTGAAATGAAATGACCCATTTTCCATGGTTGGCTTAGCAAATCTAGTGGTACTCTCAAACTCACTCAGCCGAATCGGGTGTGCATAAGGCCTGATGATGGAGATGTTATATAGGCAAATTCTTCTCCGATGTCATTTTCGTGCTTTAATCTACTACAGTGAGTAGACTATGATAAACAGATCATGTTACCGTGTAAATGTTAGAATGGGTTGGTTGACCAGACAGCCTTCTAAAACAGTCCGTAACGTCCTTCACAAGGCCTTCTAGAGATCATGACCTAGTTCTGTGACCGACTGTGGAACTCAATTCCTACATTATAGATGACAGCTCAAGATATGGACCGCTTACTTTGGAAATGTCTCTTGACTAAGAATTCTTGCACCCCAAAGAGCACGCCAGCTTAGAAAATGCAAGATACGGAATGTCATTATTTAGGCGCTTTGTTAACATATGCTTGACACCGTTTCTTCCCCAAATATAAACTAAAATAGAAGTATCTAATATTGTATTTCACCTGGTCAGTTTAGAATTTTGTGAGACCACTACAATTATTTTAGAAAAGGGTCCTAAAAGATTTGAATTCAGAATTTTCTGCTTTCATACCACAAAGTTTTGTGAGATCACTCTCAACTATTTTAAAAATTAAGCTCTTATATGAACATTGTTCTAATAATTTAATGTCCTTACAATAAAAATTAGGAATTGATGCCGGGGCATTTGGAGACAATATCGGTTCTATAAAAGCGTTACTGATCGCATAGTTATCAATATACCGATACTTCAATAGCCGTGTGTTTTGAAGGGTGTCCACATTCAATGGATCAAGCAAGTCTTGGATACCTACACCCAATAATAGTTATTTCTTATATTTTCAAGGTTAAGTAAATATCATTTACAATTTCTAGAGTCCTTATTTATGAGTCCTTTGTCTTCCCAAAGAGTCTAAGTAATTACTCATACCTGGAGGGTTGTTCCAAGTTCGTCTATATGAACATGCTACGATGAATAAGAATGCAGACTTGTTTTGAGTGATAATTCATTTAGCCTTTAGCTTGAAGACAAGAAGGATTTTTTGTTATGCTCTTATCTCTTAGGTGGATTCTTACGAGTGGCGAGCGACCTATCCAATTTAGTTCTCACTTGTGTTACCTCCTATCTCTCTACACTTTCTCCGGCGTCAGGAATATACATTCATAGTAGATTGTTATGTCGGTTAAGTAATATCATGTAATCTTTCGTAACACTTGAATATAGTGTAAATACATGTGTGCGGTCTCCATATCAGGCGGTGTTTTTCTTTACAATCACACACCTGATCAGCCACAGACCAGATCACAAAATCCTTTCAATTGGAACCCACGCAATAGAAAGAGCTTCAGACTTTTTGTGGAGGAGACTTGCAGGTCGGCAATGATGAAAGGGAGGCAGAGTGAGGATTGATTAGGCCAAACATCTAGTCATCTCTTTCGGACAAATGAGATTGTTTCCATTTCACATCTCTTTCTTTGAAAAAGATGTTCTTACATCGCGAGTTTCATTGAATTGTTCACTAAGATGGTCTGATTACAACTTTTTATCGAACTGCAAATACAAAATGGGACACCAGTCCGAATGCACGAATCATCAACTGTCGTGTCTGAATTGTACATATAATTTCATTCCTACATCCCTCAGCAATGCCAGTTCGTGTGCAAATGGGCAGCGATTGTGATAGTGGCGTTGACTGAGTCAATTGGGCAGGAAAAAAAGTTTTGACTCGTCAACAAAACGCAAGCAGAAAGTGGACGCTATAAAGGGGAAGTTAGGGGGCACAAAGAAGAAAAGAGAAAAGGAGAAAAAGAAAGAAAGAAAAAGAAGAATAAAGGAAAAAGAAAGGCGAGTGTTATATCACGGCATATTGCAGGCAAGTCTTATATCACGGCATATCACTTGAGGTGCTCTTGGAATATTGGTACTTAATCACAGGTTGAGTTATTACCGAAGGACGGTGTATGTGTACAATTGACCTTCCATAGTAATTACTAGGGCTACCTGATCATACTTCATTCTTGATGTAGATGGAGCATCGTTGCAGAATTAATTAACTTGTCATATAAAAATGAAATTGTCACTTGCCAAGAAATCTGATTTTGGAAAGGATGAACAAGGTTGATTTTCTAACTTATTTCCTCAAATATCTAAGGCGAGCTTTGGTATGGTTAATTGAAGGTGAATTTGAAAATGTCGTATCAAGTACTTCTTCATTTTCAATTTGTTTTAACAATTTGTCCATCAAAGGACATTCCACCCTTAAAACTCTAAAAGAAACTTGTGGCTAGGGGTGAGTATGGTCCGGGTTGGGCCGGTCCATCCTCTAACCCTAAAACCAACTCGCACAGTGTTAGTTCTCAATTTTTGGGACCGAGAACTGACCCTAATGAGCTTGGGACTAAGGACCGGACCAACCCAACGGGTTCAGTCCGGTTCCAGGATCAACCCGGGACAAACCGATAATTTTTTATTTCATTTTTTGTACTTCTTAAAAAAACTATTAAGGACCGGACTAACGCAATGGGTTCGGTTCGGTTTCAAGATCAACCTAGGACTAACCAATAATTTTTTATTTCATTTTTTTGTACTCCTTGAAAGGGCAACCGAGGATCGTACCGACCCAATGGGTTCGATGATGAGCAAGATCAGCTAAGAAAGGCAAGCGGTGAGGATCAAGTGGGGTGAGCATCGAACAAAATGAGCATCAAATGTCGAAAGGGGAGCAACGAGGCTAAGTGAGCATCGAGCGGCGAGCAAAGACGAGTGACCCAAAACAAGCGAAGCGAGTGTCGAGTGGCGAGCAGAGAAGTTGTTTCTTTCGATTTTGGCAAATTGAAGATTAAGAGGATAAATAAGACAAAAGAAAACGAATACTAAAGGAGGATGATATAAGGAGTTGTTTATACATTTTTGGATGTCGTGAGAATTCCTTACAAAAACATTTTTCACCTTCGTAAATTATGACTATTGACGCCGTAAAAGACATTAAAAATCTAAATCATTAAAATAATATAAAATTACTTGAACTCCTCACTAAAAAGTTGTTTAATGTTGTTGATGCCGTTTATTTTAAGGTTTTCTCTATATAAAAAAATTATAAAAAAAAAAATTATATATATATATTTAGGATTGGTATGGATTGGGGATAGGAGGCTCTTAGGATCGATGACCAACCAAGACGCGGTGTTTGCCAGGAATTTTAGGACCAGGACCTACCTGGGAACCGGAATCGAAACAAGATGGCGGGGTTGAGCCAGGGTCAGGGATTGGCCCCAGGGTCAACCCTGGACCAATGCTCACTACTCACCCCTACTTGTGGCTACTGGGTAGGTCCTCTACTTTTGATCTTTTCTGTCTTTTTTCTTCATGTTCCCGCGCCATTCTTGATCCTCACGCCAGGCAAAGTAACCAACACGATTTTTTCATTTCCGTAAACCAGCTCTTGGTGGGGACCGACAAAAGTGCAGGGCAGACTTGAAATTGTCACTTGCCAAGAAATCTGATTTTGGAAAGGATGAACAAGGTTGATTTTCTAACTTATTTCCTCAAATATCTAGGGTGAGCTTTGGTGTGGTTAATTGAAGGTGAATTTGAAAATGTCGTATTAAGCACTTCTTCATTTTCAATTTGTTTTAACAATTTGTCCATCAAAGGACATTCCACCCTTAAAACTCTAAAAGAAACTTGTGGCTACTAGGTAGGTCCTCTACTTTTGATCTTTTATATCCTTTTTCTTCATGTTCCCGCGCCAGTTTTCCGGAAAATACGGAATTCTTGATCCTCATGCCAGGCAAAGTAACCAACACGATTTTTTCGTTTCCATAAACCAGCTCTTGGTAGGGACCGACAAAAGTGCAGGGCAGACTTGAAATTGTCACTTGCCAAGAAATCTGATTTTGGAAAGGATGAACAAGGTTGATTTTCTAACTTATTTCCTCAAATATCTAGGGTGAGCTTTGGTATGGTTAATTGAAGGTGAATTTGAAAATGTCGTATTAAGCACTTCTTCATTTTTAATTTGTTTTAAAACTCTAAAAGAAACTTGTGGCTACTGGGTAGGTCCTCTACTTTTGATCTTTTGTCTTTTTTTCTTCTTGTTCCCGCGGCAGTTTTCCGAAAAATACGGAATCTTGATCCTCACGCCAGGCAAAGTAACCAACACGATTTTTTCGTTCCGTAAACCAGCTCTTGGTGGGGACCGACAAAAGTGCAGGCCAGACTTGAATTGACGTTCTTGACACTGTGCAAAGTCTTCAATGACCTTGACTTAAAACATAAGTGCTTTTTTTCCTATTATCCCAGAAAAAAATCACAATGTAAATACCCTTTATCATCGAAAAACGGACACTATATAACTTTATTGCATTGCAAAAAAAAATGCTATGAACCTCCCTTTTCAGGGGATTAAGCACTTCTTCATTTTCAATTTGTTTTAACAATTTGTCCATCAAAGGACATTCCACCCTTAAAACTCTAAAAGAAACTTGTGGCTACTGGGTAGGTCCTCTACTTTTGATCTTTTGTCTTTTTTTCTTCTTGTTCCCGCGGCAGTTTTCCGGAAAATACGGAATTCTTGATCCTCACGCCAGGCAAAGTAACCAACACGATTTTTTCATTCCGTAAACCAGCTCTTGGTGGGGACCGACAAAAGTGCAGGCCAGACTTGAATTGACGTTCTTGACACTGTGCAAAGTCTTCAATGACCTTGACTTAAAACATAAGTGCTTTTTTTCCTATTATCCCAGAAAAAAATCACAATGTAAATACCCCTTTATCATCGAAAAACGGACACTATATAACTTTATTGCATTGCAAAAAAAAAAAAATGCTATGAACCTCCCTTTTTCAGGGGATTAAGCACTTCTTCATTTTCAATTTGTTTTAACAATTTGTCCATCAAAGGACATTCCACCCTTAAAACTCTAAAAGAAACTTGTGGCTACTGGGTAGGTCCTCTACTTTTGATCTTTTGTCTTTTTTCTTCTTGTTCCCGCGGCAGTTTTCCGGAAAATACGGAATTCTTGATCCTCACGCCAGGCAAAGTAACCAACACGATTTTTTCGTTCCGTAAACCAGCTCTTGGTGGGGACCGACAAAAGTGCAGGCCGGACTTGAATTGACGTTCTTGACACTGTGCAAAGTCTTCAATGACCTTGACTTAAAACATAAGTGCTTTTTTTCCTATTATCCCAGAAAAAAATCACAATGTAAATACCCCTTTATCATCGAAAACGGACACTATATAACTTTATTGCATTGCCAAAAAAAAATGCTATGAACCTCCCTTTTTCAGGGGATTAAGCACTTCTTCATTTTCAATTTGTTTTAACAATTTGTCCATCAAAGGACATTCCACCCTTAAAACTCTAAAAGAAACTTGTGGCTATTGGGTAGGTCCTCTACTTTTGATCTTTTGTCTTTTTTCTTCTTGTTCCCACGGCAGTTTTCCGGAAAATACGGAATTCTTGATCCTCACGCCAGGCAAAGTAACCAACACCATTTTTTTCGTTCCGTAAACCAGCTCTTGGTGGGGACTGACAAAAGTGCAGGCCAGACTTGAATTGACGTTCTTGACACTGTGCAAAGTCTTCAATGACCTTGACTTAAAACATAAGTGCTTTTTTTCCTATTATCCCATAAAAAAATCACAATGTAAATACCCCTTTATCATCGAAAAATGGACACTATATAACTTTATTGCATTGCAAAAAAAATGCTATGAACCTCCCTTTTTCAGGGGATTATCTCAGAGAAAGGATATTGATATTTTTCATAAGGATGAGGATAGAAGGAGTGGACTCGACGTTGAATTAGATTGGTCTCACAAATGGACTCAAGTAAGATTCGCCTGATCTAAGGATTGAGGTGCATTAATTCACATTCATTCAATGTATCCAAGTATGACTTTAGTACATTGGTATCATGCTCCCACACTTTGTAGATTTGCAGAGAAGAAAGGATGGCACTATTAGCAGTAAGAGTGTCTTATTATATCAGTAATACCTCAATGGCAAAATCTTCTTTCACGGGGACATGGAGTGCATAATGGTCATTGATACTACTCTCAATGCTTTGGGATGAAACGTTATAGGTTGGCAGTTAAGTTCAATTCTTTCTTTTTCCAAGCTGTAGCTCCATATACCTTGGTCTTGTCAAACTCTTCTGGCTTCTAATCAAAGTGTAGAGCAATTGAGCAAGTGGAAATTCAATAGAGACAAGACAAATAATATGCCAGGATACATCCTTCAATCTACTCCATATGGAATGTATCCAAAGTTAGTAATGAAATAATGCCTTTTTCACCGGGCTTGGTCACCATCACAAGCTCCTGTTCCACTAACTGAGCATGCTCATACAATTTATGATAATCCTTTAGATTCAAAGGCACCAAGTGCCTACAAATGTTAGGCCTCAGACCATTCAAAAACCTTTTGGCCTTATAGTCCCTGTCCTCAACTAACTTGGGAGCAAACTTGGAGAGTTCAGCAAACCTTGCCTCATATTGATCCATCATCAGGTTGTTTTAGGCCAACTGCATAAACTCCATCACCTTCTTGTCTCTAGCACAATTAGAAAAGTGCTTTCCAAAGAAAGCCTAAACAAAACTAGCCCAAGTCACTTCAGTACCCTCAGGGAATACTGTTCCCTTCGTCACCTTCCACCAATGGTCAGCGTTTCCCTGAAGTTGGTACTCCTCCAAGGATACCTTCTCCACATTCATGCAGTTCAACAATGCAAAAATCTTTTCCATCTCATCTATCCATACCTCAGCATCTGAGGGATCTCCTAAACTAGCAAATTTGGATGGTTTCAGCTTAAGGAATTGTTCAACCAACCCTTGCATTCGGCGTTCACCACATTACTATTGCTGTTTTGTTTATCTCTCCATCAGAGCTCTCACATTAGCAAGAGCCTGCAAAATCCCTTCCAATCTAGCCCCTGTCCTTGCAGGGGATCCACCCGTGGCCGTCCTTTTATCGGTTCCTCTCCCTCTTAAAGCACTAGCCATTCTGCAAATCGGTCACTAGTCATCAAATGATCAAATACCCTAGCCAACTAATAAGTAACATAAGTTACTAATACCCTTTTAGTAACCGAAGTTACTTGTTCTTCACAAAACAACAATACATCAAGTACAAGCGATCAGTGTTTTAGTGCGCCCATCCCATCTTCTTCCACCACTAGTGCACCTTATCACTACATGGTTAACCTATAGCTCTGATACCACAGTTGTGACGTCCTAGGACATCACTCTAGACCCTCAATTGTAATCTTTAATTTCTATTACGCAAGCGAAAGAGTATACACTTTTCATATAAAGAAATTTCACCTAGGAACAAATTTCATAATAATACGGTTCCATTTCATTCATCATAAGCAAGGATTACAAGAGGAAAATGACATCTTAACAATTACAACATGGCAAATTACTCTTCAAGATGACCCGAATAAAACACCTGGGGGAGGCCAAAAATGTGCCTAACTCCTCTATCTGGTAGTTTTCCTCATTCACTACATCCCTCCATACCACACGCGCCTCCTACTCCATGCCCAAAACTCACCAACGGATGGGGCCAAACAACCTCCCCTTCATGTTGAGATACACGGACACAAATTGCATAGGGAAAGCATTAAGGCTTCCATCATCTATCAAGATAGTACAAATATAACGAGTCAAAATAAAGTTAGAATCTCAATCCTCAAAGTTCCTATACACGCCATCTACCCACACAGACATGCCATAAGTCGCCAAGGGTGTCACATCCATAGCTAATGATCTGAGAGGAAAAAATAAGGGGTGAGTAACAATGCCCAGTAAAGAATAAAGCATGGCATTAAACAATGAGATCTTAGCTTCGCTCATGAGTGAACATAGCACAAATATAGTGAATCATCATAAGCGTGGACTACATCAAATAGGGCAGCAAATGGTTCCAATGATATCATGTAAACTAAACAAGCTAAAGTGAGTAAAATGCATGAAGATGGCACCGCAACGCACATATGAACTCCATTCATGCATCACGCGGCACGCACATCCCATTCATGCATCTCATGACACATGGCTGCACCATCACACGTACTCACACGCCTTGTTAATTAATTTCAATGTGTGAACATTTCATATCCACCCTCCAAACGGATTGAACCCAGGACGCTGGTCAGATCCTTTTGAGTCACTTCCAGGTCACTAGTCAGACTTCCAGGGGACGCTGGCCCTTAGCATCTCCCTTCGAGGCATCCCTGTGTCCAAGGGTCATTGGTCTTGTGACTTAAACCGAGGCATCCCAGACCACACAGCTTGGGCATCCCCACTCACCGGGGGCATCATCGAGACGCTAACTAATGGAATATCTCTTAATTCGATTCATTCACACATTTCACCACATCACAATCTTCCATTATGACACACTTTTAACACCACCAGTACACATATATCACCACACAGCATGATCAATGTGCCAAGATCGCAATGCAACAGCATGCACTAAACAGAATTCTCCGAGCCTATTCCACTTCATTTCGCACACACAATGAGCACCACTCGTGCACATCCATCAAGCGTAGGTTCTCAGCAAGCCAAAATCATCTAAAATCACAAAATATGCATTTTCCAGCAAGCAAGACATCAAGAATAGCAACAAGACCACAACTGGCCCTCATCGGCAGAAACCGAGTCCACACGCGCAGCTCTAGGATTAAATTCAGAAACATAATCAAATGAGTTCAGAAAATTATCAAATTTAAATATGTTGTAAAGAACACTTAAAAGAACTTTTTTTTTTAAAGAAAGTTTAACCCAGTTCTTCCTAGAATAGGAGCAGTAAATCGTTCAAATAGTTGTCAAAACTATTCCTGTGTCCAGAAATCATGTTTTCAAAGCCAACTTGGTTCGAAATCCAAAACTCAGGCATTTGCTCTAAAGTTTGACTATGTTAAATTTCAAGATGTGCTAAACAACTTTTGTGGAGGAACCCTTTTGAAAATCAAACCTCAAGAGTTGATAAAAATTCGTTGAACACCAAAAGGTCACGAATTCCAGCATAAAACAAGATACCGACTTGCGTGCAACGAAGCTGGAAACTTGTCCCTTTAAATCCAGAAAATCTTCAATAAAATATATGTTATAAATGAAGATGTTTAAAACATTTTTTAAGCATAAAGCAACCTCAAATTCGTAGCACATTTCGACCCATGAAAATAGCAAACACAAGGGGTCCGGTAAAACAGATTTTGAGGAGAATCCAACCTCAGCTCCTATGAACACATCTTATGCAAGCTTAGCAACCAAAACTTTGAGAAACTTGCATGCAAGACTTCCCACACATCACAGCATACATGCAAGCTAAAGTCATCCAATGATCTAGCTCCTATAACCCAAAAATCCACTAGATCGAACTAATCCACCCTCAAGCGTCAAAAGGATGTCAAAGTTTAATACCTAGCTTATTCCCTTGCCTAGTTTAGGACTCAAAAACTGCTTTCTTGAGCTCTCTTGAAGGCTAGCTGCTCCTATGGTCGCCAGTCCTTTGAAGAGATGCAAGGAAACAAAAAGAAAATGGGAGAGAGGCGTCGGGCAAGTAAGGGGAAGAAGAAGACGAACAAAAGAGAAGGGAAAATAAAGGAAGAAGTTTGGGGAAAAATGATGGCTTTCCTTTGGAATTTTTCCCTTGCTACAGCCATACAAAGGAGGAGATTGGCTGGGGGTAAGGGCCATCATAAGGGCTAATTTTCAGCTAGTGGGAAGGGGGAGAATCGAAACTTGCATGAGAAACCAAAACCTATTGCGAGAAATCCCTAGACTTTGTCCTTTTCTCCTTGGCTTACACGCCTTAAAAAAAACTTGATCTAAACAAAACAAAACTAATCCTTCTCTTAGCCCAAAGAATTCGTCTACCTCAAATACTAGGCACCAATCAAGCAACTTTATTCCAAGATCCTCCACTAATAACATGACCAAAAACTTAGTAGAATTGCACACATTTTCGAGTCACAATTTCTAATATCCAAGGATCTTACGTACACCATTAATTCCATACATCACAACAACACCAATTAAACCACAAGGAATTACCATCGAACATCCGAAATCATTTGATTTTGTACAAGACATCCGTTGATAAAAAATTTCAGTAATTTTTTTCCACCTCAATCGGGCCTTCCGCCCACGTCTAGCCCCTTGGGCCTTATTCATGGTCTACCATCCTCTCTCTAGTCCACGCTCAGCCCAAAATTAGGCCCACTAGGCCTTCACAAACCTAGCCCACGCGCAAAGCCCATCGGACAATCCACGTTTCCCGATTCCTTTTCTGTTGACAAGCACTAGCTTAAACGGAATTCTAAGATCGAAATTTCAATATGTCACAGATCGAGAATGGTAGGACCAGAGGGGGATCAAGAAAGGTTGAAGACAACAAAGAAAAAGGATAAAAATTGGATCTTGAAAGTGAGCTTCAATGGTGTCAAGAGTGACAAGACTAAAAGTTAGAAGCTGCTTTGTCTATAGAGGAAGAGGAGTAATGAGTGATTCAGAAAAAATGTGGGTTCGGAACCCTAAAAGGCACCGGTCTACATATGGAGGATTAGAAGTCGAAGCGACATTACATGAGAATCAACGTGATAAAGCCGGCCAGTACAATCATTAAAATGGTTAAAAGAATTTAGATATATTTTAATTATTTTAAAAGGGGCATTTGTTGGCACCCAAAATTGGCCTATTAGATTTTGGAAGGAGACAAGAGCAAAGTAAGCCCAGCACGCGAGAACCCATGAACAATGGGCCAAAAGCCAGTAGTCAGCAGCAAAGATGTTGAAAGAAGCAACATTAGAACCTGTCGAGATGACTGAGATAAGAGTGGAAACAGTTATGGGAATTGGCACTAGCGAGAATGTCGGTAAGGCAGGGTAGTTATTGATAGGGAGTCGAAGCTTCTGGAAGATTTTAAAGATCAAAATAGTAATCACCAAAGAGCAATTACTCATAGACTATCGCTATAAATAGCCAAGGAGGCATCGGTGTAAAAGGACCTTTTGCCAAACGATAATCGAACACCTATTTCATTTGCTATCTTTTCCTTTATCGCACTTTTTCATTCAATCGCACCTTATTTTTCTCCTATTTTCCTACATTTTCATTTGCCTATAGTTTAGACAAATCGCTTCTTTTCCAGAACGACACAAAACCCATTTCAAATAATAAAGCCGAAGCTTTGCCCCTTCGTTGAAAAATATTTGTTGAGAGAATTCTTCCTAGAGGGACATGTACCATTTAGATAATTCCCACTCAAGTCTAAGTGAGTAAGTAGGATTAGGTTTTTGGGGGGCAGTGTTAAGCCGATTAGCATATTTGTTGAGAGGTCTAGATGGACGAGTAGGGTCAAGTTACCGGGTGAAAGTGGGATGTGACCCATGAAGTTGGAGCCGAAGAAGTCCAAGTGACTCAAGGAACCAAGATTTCCAATTGCCGGAGGAATCTGACAATTGAAGTCATTCAGGGTTAAGGCTTCTTAGGCGAAGAAGACGGAAAATACTGGTGCTGGAGTTGATATTGCCGGAGAGACAACTACAACGACATAAGAACAGTAACAATGCCAAAATTTTAGCATGGCACTTATTTGAGTGCTTACTTTTTTTCACTCATTGGAGTGTCATATCGAAAAAAATCGATCACTTAAATATCAATTTCAACTAAATGTCCTACGTGGAATTTTTTTTTTAATTTTTTGAATCTTTTGAATTTTGAATTTTTATTTGTATTTTTCTCCTTCATTTTTTTTTTTCTTTAGGGTTGGTCGCAGCCTCACCCAGGGCCTTCGCGGCCAAATCTGGGCAAGTGCCGCCTTGCCCTCGCCGCGAAGGTCCTAGGTGAGGCTGATGGGGCCTTGCCGACCACTGGTGAGGCCATGATGGCTCTCGCCCGCTTTGGGCGGCATCTAGCTCTGAGCGGCAAGGGTGATTATGATCTAATGCAGTGAGTCGATTGTGATAAATGCAGTGAGTCGATTGTGATAAACAGATTTACCGCGTTAATATTAGAATGAGTTGACCATAAAGTCTAATAAAACAGTCCATATCGTCCTTCACAAGGCATTCTATAGACCATGACCTAGTCCTGAGACCAACCATGAAACTCGATTCCTCCGTTATTGATAAGCCTCAAGATACGGACTGCTTGACTCTTCCAAGGGTGGACTACAGAAGAATGAATCGAAGCCTTACGTGTCACAGTTGTCCTCCTAATTTCCAAGTCATTCTTTAAATTTCTTTTCAACTTTGTTTGGGCCGTGTCTTTGGGGGACGTTACTCTTGAAGGCATGGACAGAGATGTCTCTTGACTTAAAATTCTTGCACCCCAAAGAGCACACTAGCTTAGAAAATGTAAGACACAGAATGTGATTGTTCAGAAGCTTTAAAAATATACACCTGACACCATTTCTTCTCCAAATAAAAGCTGAAACAGAAGTATATAATACTGATTTCACCCTTTTAGTTTAGAATTTTGTGAGACCGCTACAACTGAACTAGAAAAGGGTCCTGAAAGGATTTAAATTCAGAACTTTCTTTTTTGATACCATGTAATATTTTGTGAGACAAACTCTCAACAGTTTTAAAAAATCAAGCCACTAGAAGAAGATGTGATTTTAATAATTAGATATTCTAATGGTTAGAAAATAGGAAGTAGGATCATATTAGATGTGTATATTGATTGTGTAATATTTTGCAATTTTGGATTTCCTATCTTGTAACACTTAGTGTAAATACATGTGTATGGTTTTCATGTCACATGGTATTTTTCTCTCCAATCACACACCTGATCAACCAGAGACCATATCACAAAACACATTCAGAGTGCGTTTGGTTCAATATTCCTAAGGGGCAATCAACCTCCAAAACCCCTTGGAAAAATATTGAACTATTGGGCAATCATTTTGAATAAGCTTTCAGCTAGATACTAGCCTTGGGAAAGCTAAAAGCCCAATAGCATTGGGCTTTCAGCATTTGGCCAAATACTGAAATTAATTTTTTCCTTTCAAAACTATCCTTACAAATTCTTTAAATTTCTGATTTTGTCCCTAGTTAATTTTTTTTTTTTTTTTAAATTAAAAGAAGGAGACAACCCTTTGCCGAATTGGTGAAGGGCTACAGTTGCTGAAGAGCTAGATCTTGCGCCAGCGACCATTGGTCGAGGTCACCCAAGGATGGGCAACCCTTGGTGAGACCCACTTAACCCAAGTGGCCCGCGACCTAGGCACGAGACTTAGTCAAGGGTCGCCTGAGGCCATGAGACCCAAGTGGCAATCGCCTAGGTCACACGCTGCTTGGGTCGAGTGGGTCTCGCCAACGGTCACACGACCTCAAGCGACCTCAATCGACAACCGCCAACGCCAGATCTAGCTCACCGGCAGTTGTAGCCTTTTGTTGGTCCAATGAAGAGTTTAGTTCATTTTTCAAATATATATGTTCATACCCAAAACTCATTGCAAATAAAAAGTCAGTTTGTAAAATTGTTTCACTAAATATAATTTTCATTTCCCAAAATAGCTTTGACTTTTTGCATTTGCTTTGCACTCAAAGCTCATTTGCAAAGTTGAAAACCCTAACTAGCAAGTCGGCAATGATGAAAGGGATGCAGAGTGAGGATTAATTGGGCCAAATCTCAAGTCATCTCTTTCAAAGAAATGAGATCGTTCTCATGTCACTTCTCTTTCTTCGTATGAAGATGTTTAACTTATATTTAAAAAATTGTTTCTAAAAAAAGAAAAATAAAAGGAGGATGAGAAATAAGCTATAAAATAAAATATTTTGTTATGGAGGGAAATTTTGAAAGATTTCAAAGATTGGATAGTGGAGCCTTATCAAAAGACAATCTTCAATGGTGGAACGAATTATCTTGGAAAATCTTGACAAATGAAGATTTTGGAGCCATTTTCTCGTTGAGCACATTTCCTCTTTTCGAAGGATGATCTTCAGCGATTAGGTCAATATATGCAAATCTTCATGGGCAGAACAAACTGGTTTTTTTTTTCTCTATAAATAGAGAGTGCAAGCTTCAGAAATGGGGGGTTCTTTTCTCGAGGGTGAAGTCAAGAAATTGAAGAAAAGAAATTTCTCCTCCGATTGAGCAAAAGTAAAAATAAAAAAGTCTTCTACTGAAAGTGTGTCAGAGAGAGAACTGCCGAGAGGGGAGATAGAGAGACGTGAGAGAGAGAGAGAGAGAGAGAGAGAGAGAGAGAGAGAGAGAGAGAGAGAGAGAGAAAAAGAAAAAAAGAAAACGGGGGCTATAATGTCGTCTTCTTCATCCCGACGCTGCCCCCGTTCGCATTGGTCCCGTGCCCGCGCCGACACCACAACGCTAGCCACCGCCGCGACTTCTAGCCCCGCCACTGACACCTGCAGCAACCCCCTCCACCGGCCTCCGATTGCACGCCGCTTCGAGCCTCGAGCGATCGTCACTCCCAGCGTTACTGTGCCTCTCTGTTCCGCCGCCACTCGCCGGTCTCGCCGTTCCTCGATGCTCGCTCGTCAACCTAGATCTGCCCACGACCCGGTGCTCGAGTCCTTTGTTCCAGCAAGCACGCCGCGCCTCCGAAGCCCACAGCTTGTTCGCCTCCGCTCGTCCCTTCTGCTTGGAGCCCGACACCAGCACGCCTCTGCAATCTGTGACCCAGCGTCCTCCGCGCCCCTGCCGTCACCAAGCACCTGAGCATCTCCGTCCGCCTGCCCTCTGCAACGCCTCAACACCCGTGGCGACCCCGACACTCACCACGCTGCTGCTGCCGTTTTGCACGACGCCACTGCACCAACGCTCGACGTCCACGACGCCGTTGCAATCGAACGCTAGAGCCCCGCTCACCCGTCGCCGGCCACCACCTGACAACCCGCGACAACCAGGCGTTTCCGCTGCTGCTCCGAGCCCGCGTTGCTTCCACTCCACACGCTTGCTCCCATCGCGCTGCCGTCCTCCCGAAGTTCCCGTTAGGTAGTTTAGTTTTATTTCTATTTTTATTTCTTTCTTTTATTTATTTTATTATGTTTTAAGTTTTGTTATTATTGTTTAAATCAGAATATTGGAATGTGATGTTCATTTTACGAATATTCTAGACATTATCCACAGGGTTTTGCCCAAAATTATTATAATTATTAATTTGATCCGTAAGACGTTGGATCATTTTTTAATTATATTAATTTTTGGGTATTTCGATGGTATTTTAATTGTTAAGTCATTAGAGTTATTAATTTGATCCGTAAGACTTCGGATTAGATTTTTAATTATTTTGAACTTTATGTTGTGATGTTTAGGTTAAAATAACCGTTAATTTAACTCGTGAGACAACATATTATTTTTCGGTTATTTTAATTCTCATTTGATGAATGTTTTGATTGTTTAGATATAGTTGCTTATCTTGGAAAATCACTAAAAAAACATTAAAAAAATCAAAAAATCAAATCTTGCATTAGAGTGTGTTGGTTTAGTAAATTAAGATTGCATTTTTAGGATTGCACTTTTGGATAATTTTTTGGAATAGATTAGGATTGGATTTAATTTTCTTAGATAGGCTTAGATAATCTTGGCACACTTAAATAATCTCATTTTTCTAAAAAAAAAAAAAATAATAGTTTTCTAAGATAGAATAAGGTTTAAGTCAAATTAACCCCTAAAATAAATTAGAAAATTATTCATTTTAGACAATTTAATTAGGGTTTTTGTTAATTTTGAATTTCAATTAAAAAACAAAAATATTAGGTGCATGTCATTTAGTTTGCATGATAGGTTCATTTAATTAGAAATAGCTTGTTAGCAAAATTAGGTCATGTAGTTAAAGTGCATGTTCTAATTCCGAGATAAAAGAAAACCAGAAATTGTTTGCTTTGTGTGTTCATTTCTTTTAATGCAATTTGTTTGATTCATTGAGTGTTTAATAATGATTGAGCACCCGTGTGATCACCATTTTGCATAATAGAGATTTAGGTTAAAATAAATCCATGCTGCATGCAAAAACATTTTTGAAAATTAAAAAGAAATGGTATCGAAAGGGCATTAGAGAAATCTAGTGTAACCAAGTCCCCGTACCTTTAGTCTCTGGTTCGTAAGAGTAAAATAATTTTCCCATTATTTTACTTAGGTGTCTAATCGACCTACCATAAACCGATTAGTGACGACTCCTAGTTAAAATTCATTTGCATGCTAAATATTTGAACCTTAAGTCACGAATTGGTATGGGCTTGGGAGAGGCCGAGCTAAGTTTAAAAACTTAGTAGTCCATTAGCCTAAACTTAGGTGGTGCACCCGAAAATTAGGTCACGACAGCTTGGCGACTCCGCTGGGGACTTGTGTTAAAACATTTAGTGGACTTAGACCAATTTTTCTTTTTTCTTTTTTGAAAATGTTTTTGTTTGGCAGTGAGGATACCAGGTATGTCCCCAATTGAAGTGTTAAATGTTCTTGCAGATGGGAGGTATAAGAGGAGTAGTCTTTGCTAACCCTTGTCTTCCAGGTTGGAGTTAGGGATGAATGTTTGAATTTAAACTATAGAAGTGTTGTTTGCATTTAAACCGTTGTGCATGTTTTATTGCTTTTAGCACTACACTATTGCACACACAACCTACTGTCGAACCTGGGCTACGATAAGCTTTTTAGGATGGTGTTGAGAATGATACTTCCTCCAAAGCGAGACTGCTATGTAGAGGTTGACATTCTCTTCCCCGAAAGTTCTTCATGGTGTCGAATGTGTTTGTCCATATCCGTGAGACTGCGTGATTATTGGGCATTCCATTCGACTGAGCCGGAGTTAAGGGGACCTGACATGTTAATGTGAGACTGCAACGGTCAGATCACCCTCTTAGCTCAACTTTGTTAAGCCGTATATGTAGAAATCGAGCCTCACATTTCATGCGTGTGTCTATGTGGTTGCCATCGATTTTCCTTGGTGAAAGTAAGTTGTCTAATTCTCACTCCGCAATTTACTTAGTTTATTACAATTTTGTCGGTCTATGACAATAAGTTTCGTCGTCAGTCTTGTTTTATATGCAATGGGGAAAACCGACGTACAATTCATTTCCACTCCCAAAAAAGAGCTCAAAATATGGCTGGACCGGTTAGATCAAGACGGCAGAGATATGTGAAAGCCAGGATCGCCTGACTTCTCCCATTGTTAGATATCAGCATCCACTCCGGTGTTATACAGGCACTGCCCCATTTCTGGTGTCCACAAACTTCAACCTTCATGTTTGGTGAGTATGAACTAACCCCAACACTAGAGGAATATAGTATTGCCATTGGAATGCCCCTGGAAAAGGAACTTATCAGGCCGCCTATTGGTATTGATTCTATTTCTGAATTATCACAATTTTTAAAAATCGAGGCCGAAGCGGTAAGGAAGGTTGTTAAAGCCAATTGCTATGCATGCCCATTTTCATTTTTAGAAGAGTGTTTTGCAAACCAACTAATGATTTCAAAAGCTAGGATTTTCATGTTAGCATTTTTCGGACTAATCGTTTTTCCTTATCGAAAAAATGCCATTAATCCTTCGATTTCATGGGTGGTTAATCTTGTTTGCGACGGGTTAAATTATGTCAATATGGTTTTAGTTGAAACATTTTTGTCATTAACCCGTTTCAAACAAAATGAGGAAAAGATCATGCGTGCCCTCCCTGAACTTTTGCAAATATGGTTTTTCTCTCACATAAGAGGGTTTAGGCACATTATGAAACAATTTAAGATTGACGATTTCAGGCACCCCATACAAAAATTTGCGGTCTTAGAATGTTTTTCCCGAAATAAACAGTACGCTCGTTGGATTAATTTTTTGAAAGATCCTAATCCTAAGGCATTCCTATGGCATACTAAATGGTTCCGAGTTGAGGAGGCTCATTTCTCACACAAGCATGATGAGCCAATCACCTTGCTGAGCCTTTTCGGTGCGACTTCTTATTACCCGTATAGGGTGGCCCGTCAGTACAAAGCTCTTCAAGAAGTTCCTCCGCCACTCAAGATAGAGTTATTCCAAGTTCGTTTTATTCGGACAGACTATGACTACTTCAACAAGATCTAGATGATCATTGCTTCATGGAATGAATGCCACCTAGAGAAGATTTTGGTGCCCAAGAGACTGAAAGGCGAGGAGGAGATTCACCATGCGTCGGCATTCTACATCCAACAACACCGGATTCCTGTCGCCTTACGTCCAGTGGTCCCTAATGTGAATGAGAAACCCACCCAACGTGCACAAATTGAGCATCTTAAGTGGAAAGTGGAAATGATTGAAGTTGAAAATAAGAAGCTTCGCAAGGTGTTGGGATCCCGAAAGCATATAAAATGAGATGTTTTGAATTTTGATTCTTAGTTCAATTTTTAAGGACTTTGATTTCGAATTCTAGTTCAATGTTTTCAATTTTTAGATTCAATGTTTAAGGACCTTGATTTCAATTCTTAGTTCACCATTGTCATGGGCCATTTTCCTATCTTGTCGTTGGTTCTTACATTACTTTTATTCCTCGTAGGCAATAACAAATCCTCCACGTTCGCCTATCATTACTCGATCAAGAGCAAAAATGGCCGACCAAACTGAAATGCGTGATCGTATGTCCGCTATGGAAAACCAACTCCAGCAGTTGCTCACCTCTATGCAACTTATGACAGATCAAATGCAATCCCTCCAAGTGAATCAGACTCTTGCACCCTCTCTCCCCAAGATAGTAGTCCCAAAGCAGACGAACAAGGCCCAAATGGGTGATGACAACATGCCTGAGCTGGAGGATGACCCACTGTTCGTTACTACCGAAAAGGCTAAGCCCGACAATGTCCTTAAGGCGGAGCAAGATGAACGCTTCGCCAAACTTGAAGAAAAACTGAAACAATTGCAAGAGTCACAAAATTCACTCCCGTTTGACTTGTTAGTTTACGAGAAGGTCAAGATACCAAAAAAGTTTAAGATGTCGGAATTTGAGAAATACGACAATACTTCCTGCCCAAAAGCTCATTTGCATATGTACCACGTACGCATGGCCCAATATGTCAAAAATAAGCCCCTCATGATCCAATCATTTCATGCGAGTTTGACTGGACCGGCACTAAACTGGTATGTGATGAAGAATGTGAACCTTCTCGACACATGGAATGAAGTGGCTGACGCATTTCTCAAGCAATATAAGTTTAACATGGACATCACACATTCCCGAGAAGACCTTGAGCGGATGGAAAAGAAGATGAGTCATTTAAAGAATATGCTGTGAGGTGGAAAAATCTGGCGGCTTAAATCACTCCCGAGCCTACTAACAAGGAGTTAATGAAGTTATTTGTGAAGACCCTCCCGTCTGAGTTTCGTAATCGGATGGCTAATACGTATGTCGAGAACTTCAATCATCTGATTCCTGTGGGAGAACAAATCGAGATGGGGATAAGGGAATGATGGTTTACTGAGCTATCAAGTAAAAGATTCTCCGCCAAGAAAGAGAAAGAAGCTGCCGTGGATGTGAATGTGGCTTATAGCCAAGAAAGTTCCAACCGTGCCCCGATGAACGCGAGGCAACAACAAACTGCTAGTCGTCAATCATTTGCCCAAGCAAATAATAGAAGGCAATTCACTCCCCTCGCTGGATCTCCATCCCAGGTGTTGGCGATTCTCCGAAAGAAAGGCTTGCTTGCTAGCGAGCCAAAACGCCCTAACCGTGAAAGCATTCGGGGTTATGACTCGACAAAGAAGTGTGACTACCATAACGGTGAACTGGGACATTCAATTGACGAATGTTTCACCCTCAAGCATCGGATCCAGAGCCTCTTGGACATGAAGGCCTTTTCATTTCAAACTACTCAGCCAAATGTCCAGAAAAATCCGCTACCGGAGCATAAGGGTAGGGTGAATGCTATCCTGGAATCTGAAGCCGGTCGAATCAAAAACTCAAGGGTGCATGTGATGGATGCCTACAATGGACTGGTGAGAGCTGTATATTATCAGGATATTCCCCCATCATTGATGAAAGAAAGAGTTGCCAAAATGGTGGATTATGGCATCATTGTGTATGCCGACCATAACTGCATAGTTTCCACTATTTCCCATATCGTTATTGATTGGGAGGAGGAACAGGCTGCACTCGATGCTGATAAGAAAGAAATAGATCCATCACTAGTGGATATGCCCCCACTGGAAGATGCATCCGATGATGAGATAGTGATTGAGATACCTTAGCCGTATGAATATGTCGATAACAAAGCGGTGCCTTGGTCCTATGACCTAGATGTTGACCTCATTACAAGGTCTGGTCGAACCTATACTCAAGCTAGTGCTCAACCTGTAAAGCCTGTCACTGACGAAGAGACTAAGGAATTTATGGCTGTGATTAAAGCAAGCGAGTATAATATGGTTGATCAGTTGTGAAAGATGCCTACTCAGATCTCTTTGCTCGAACTCCTTCTAACATCCCCTGTGCATCAAAAGTAACTAATGAAGGTGTTGAGTGAAATTCGTGTACCAAAAACGGTTGAGGCAGATAAGCTGGAGGATTTTGTGGGATTGGTCCTTCTCAAGGACATGATTGCTTTTTCTGATGAGGAATTCCCTCTTGAGGGTATGGGGCATAATAAAGCACTCTACATATTTGTCAAGCACAAGACTTCTCATGTGTCCCGAGTGCTCATTGATAATGGATCCGCCCTAAACATATGTCCGTTGGCCACTCTTCACCGCCTCAAGGTAGACCCGTCCAAGATACATGCTGCGAAGACTTTTGTGCAAGCTTTTGATGGCACAAAGAATGAGGTGCTTGGGGAGATTCATCTCGATGTGCAAATAGGGTTGATTGTTTTCAACATCCCATTTCAGGTGATGGATATCCCCACCGCATTTAATTTTCTGCTGGGTCGTCCCTGGATTCATACTGCTAGAGCAGTGCCTTCAAGTCTGCATCAAGCTGTGAAGTTCGTGATCAAAGGGAAGCTGGTCATTGTCTATGGTGAGGAGGATCATCGGATTTACCATGAGACAACTATCCTCTATGTGGAGCCAGATGTTGAATTCGAATCAAGTTATCACTCATTCGAATTAGTGTCCACCATACATGCTTCTCGAGATTCGTCAATGCCCACTCCTGAAGTTTCAAATGCTGCCCTTATGGTGGGAAAGGTGATGGTTGGGAATGGCTTTATTCCTAGCCATGGTCTTGGAAGAAGGGGTCAAGCTATTCGAAACCCCATTGAAGCCCCTTAGAGGTTCCGATCTGCTGGATTAGGGTATCATGGAAGAGGTAGAGAAAGTTCTGGAAGGCAAGGACAGGGAAAGCAGAACTCGCCACCTATGTAAGGGCGAGGGAGACAAAGTTTACTACCTCCAAACATCCACGAGATGTTCCCTAGTCCTCCAATTATGATGCAAGATGAAGCCGAAGTGATGGATACTCTAGGGCAACCAAGTGGAAAATTCGACTATATGGTGAAGTATTCAGCTCCCCCTAGCTTTTACTTTGACCCCCGCAACATTATTCCAAGTGGATGGGATGGCATGGACGATCCAACGCCTCCAAAGACCGAGAACTCTGATGATGGCCTGAAAGGAATCACAAGTCTATTCGATGACCTCTTCGTAAGAGCTATTGATGAAAAACCCCTAGAAGAAATGGGACCCAGCCCACAAGAGGACGATCATATAGCGTGCAAAGGTGTGAAAATGGTCCAATCCAATGCAACAAATGTTGATAATGATGATCCCAAAGACTCGATTGAGGATTCCATTGAGGTGCAATGTAGTTGGGAACAACATGAAAAAGCCAAGGCTCTTACGTTCGAGCAAACTGTCACTATTAATTTAGGTGATATTGAAGCGGCTAAGGAGGTGAAATTAGGGCAAATCTCCCCAAAGATGAGGCCGAGCGCCTAACTCAGTTATTGAAGGAATATCAAGACATCTTTGCATGGACCTACACTGACATGCCTGGGTTAAACCCATCAATCGTAGAGCACTGTTTGCCTATTCATCCGGACATGCCACCTAAAACGCAGAGGTTGCGAAGGACTAAACCCGAGCTCTCAAAGAAGATAGAGGAAGAAGTGATGAAGTTTCTGAATGTCGAATTCATTGAAGTCTCACAATATCCTAAATGGGTAGCTAACATCGTGCCAGTGATGAAGAGGGATGGTCGAGTTCGAGTTTGTGTCGATTATCGGGATTTAAACAAAGCTAGCCCAAAAAATGATTTCCGCTACCTCACATAGATATCCTTGTTGATAGTACTGCCGGGTTTGAACTATTTTTGTTTTATTGATGATTTTTCCGGGTACAATCAAATAAGGATGAAAGAGGAAGACAAGGGGAAAACTGCATTTATCACCCCGTGGGGGACCTTTCATTATAAGGTTATGCCCTTTGGGCTAAAAAACGCAGGGCAACTTACTAGCGAGCCATGGAAGCATTATTCCACGATATGATGCATCAAGAGATCGAGGTCTATGTTGATGATATGATCGCAAAGACTCAACCTGGGAAAAGTCACGTCGAAACCTTGAAGAAGTTGTTTGATCGACTCCATGAATTCAAGCTTCGTCTAAACCCCGCTAAATGCGTGTTTGGAGCAACATCTAGTAAATTACTTGGATTCATTGTGAGTAGTAAAGGGATTGAGATCAACCCGGCTAAAGCTAAGGCCATATGTGAGCTACAACCTCCATCAACTGTTGAAAGAAGTCTGGAGTCTTTTGGAGAGGTTGAATTACATTGCTCGATTCATTTCCCAACTTTCTGAAACCGCCAAGCCATTCTTCAAGCTCTTAAAGAAGAATGCACAAGTCAACTGGGATGATGAGTGCCGAGAAGCATTCGACAAGTTGAAACAGTACTTGATGACTCCATCGGTACTTGTCCCGCCATCGCCAGGTCATCCTTTGATTCTCTACCTCACAATTCACAGTGAATCATTAGGTGCAATATTGGCTCAGGAAAGTCCTGTCGATAAAAAAGAATAAGCCGTTTATTATCTGAGTAAAAAGTTCACTGTATCAGAGTTGAAATATTCTGATGTTGAAAAGACTTGTGCCGCATTGGTGTAGGTATTGCATAGATTGCAACAGTACACACTGCATTACTAGACGTTCCTCGTGACTGAGAACAATCCTATGAAGTACTTACTTGATCGGCCAGCTTTGGTGGGTAAGTTGGTTAAATGGAAAATTTTGATCTCGGAATTTGATGTGCAATTCATGCCACAAAAATCGGTTAAGGGTCGAGTGATTGCTGATCTATTTGTCGAGAATTCAGAAGTCTTAAACGATAATGATCGTACCTTAGAGGACCGTGTCTTGAGTCTAAATGAAGACTCGTGGACAATGTTCTTTGATGGAGCTATGAACTTGTCTGGTTCTGGCCCTAGGGCAATTCTGATATCCCTAGACGGGCAGCATCACCCAGTAGCTGCGAAATTGATATTCTCATGCACTAACAATATAGCCGAGTATGAAGCTTGCATCCTCAAGCTTCAAGCTGCGATCGAGATGGGTGTAGCCAAATTAAAAGTGTTCGGGGATTCCGCACTGATCATACTACAAACCATAAGTGAATGGAAGACTAAGGATGCTAAAATGCTTCTGTATCATGAGTATTTAGAAGATCTGGTCAAGGAATTTGATGAAATTTCATTTGAATACCTATCATGGTCTCACAATCAATTTGCAGATACACTCGCAACTTTATCATCTATGTTACAAGTCACTGACGGGTTGGAAGTAGAGCCATTGAAAATAGAGGTTTTACCAAAGCCTGCTTATTGTATGATCGTGACTGAAGAACTTGATGGAAAACCATGGTATTACGATATCATGAATTATATTCAGAAGCAGGAATTCCCCGAGGGAAGCACTCCAGCTGATAGGAAGTACATTATGAAGATGGCTTTAAAATTCTTCATCAGTGGTGCGAGTTTATATAAGAGGTCTTATGATTCAGTCTTATTGCGGTGTGTAGATGCAACTAAAGCCACTCAAATCATGCAAGAAGTGCACGAAGGAGTATGTGGCCCTCATATGAACGGGCATTTGTTAGCTAAGAAGATTATGAGATTAGGATACTATTGGCTCACACTAGAAAGTAACTGCATCAAGCATGTACGAAGTTGTCATCGTTGCCAGATTCATAGTGATAAGATAAATGTTCCTCCAACTAAGCTGCACCAGTTTTCTGAGCCATGGCCTTTCTCAATGTGGGGCATTGATGTGATCGGCCCAATAAATCCTAAGGCTTCAAATGGGCATCGATTCATTTTGGTGGCGATAGACTATTTCTCCAAATGGATTGAAGTTATGTCCTTTGCAAGTGTCACTACTCGCAATGTTGTGAAATTCATCAAATGTGACATAATTGCTCGCTACGGTGTCCCTGAAGCAATCATCACTGACAACGGGACAAATTTGAATAACAAGCTCGTTGATGAGTTGTTCAACGAATTCAAGATCAAGCATTTGAATTCGTCCCCTTACCACCCTCAAATGAACGGGGCTGTTGAAGCAGCTAATAAGAATATTAAGAAGATCTTGGCTAAGATAGCCGAGAATTATCTAGATTGGCACGACAGATTACCCTTCGCACTAACGGCGTACCGAACATCGATTCGTACTTCTACTAGGGCAACCACTTTTGCTTTAGTGTATGGCATGGAAGCAGTTCTACCCGTGGAAGTGGAGATCCTTCCCTGAGAGTTTTATCCCAAGTGGAGTTATCTGAGGCAGAGTGGCCGCAACAAAGACTTGAACAGTTGAACTTGATCGATGAGAAAAGACTGAAGACTATTTGCCATGGCCAAACTTATCAGCAGAGAGTGACCAGATCCTTCAATCGGAAGGTACGACCGAGACATTTTGAGGTAAATGATCTTGTTCTAAGGAAGTTGTTGCCAATTTTTCCAGATCCTGGGGGGAAGTTTGCTCCAAATTACAGCGGCCCATATGTGGTGAAGAAGGTACTTCCTGGAGATGCCTTAATCTTGGTAGAAATAGATGGTCGTGAGTTTTCCACTCCAGTTAATTCTGATGTTGTCAAGAAGTATTATCCATGATAGAATTTGCCATATCATGTTTTGACTTGCAAGTATGAATAAAATGCCTCAATAAGTTGAGTTATTCAAATTTGTTGCAAATCTTGCATTTTTCTTCCTTGATTAATTGTGTGAGATAAATTGAATGTGTCAAATGGGATACTTTGGAACGATGAAAGGCAAGCCTTATTCCATACACTATTTCAAACACTAATCCCCGGCAAGATGTGTGAAAAATTTCATGCCTACGAGAAAATGGTGATCTCGCAAAGGGTACATCAACCAAGGTGATGAGAGGCAACTTCTTCCTCTACCCGAAACACTACGGGTATACCCATTGTTTAGCCCTTTGAGCCCATACACATGAAGAGTTTTTTTAAATTATCTTTGTCAAGAATCATCCCATTCTAAGACAAGATCTGAAGTGAATGATAGGAATTTTTCTTACTTACACTTGCATCAATCTTCGAGTATTGCTTTCGCAGTGTAACTTGTACGATAATTGAAATGCCTTAAGATGACGAAGAGCAGTTCTTTTTCTATCATATACACTTTTATCCATTGCATAGCCCATTTGAGCCTATGAATTCATTTCACATTAAACCCGGTTGGTGATCATCCCCCACACTGGGGCAAGGCAAGAAAAATCAAACCACTCAAGTAACATGGTTTACAATGCTGAAGGCTGTGCGAGTCCAAAGAAAATGAATGCAAAAAAGGGGGGCATGAAAAAGCAATGTGCTTGGTAAAAGCAAGGCCAATGCCTGAAGAGAAAAAACAAACACTTGATGAAGTGAGTTGTATCCTCAACAAGGTGATACTAAAAAGCTCAAATGTTGAAATGTTACAATCAATGGAGTTGTGATGTGAAGAAAATCTTCAACATTGGAGAAAAATTGGTGGAAATGTCAAGATGATCACCAACTTTGACCCCCTAAACACTTTTTTAGCCTAATCATCTTTTCGTTTCTCAACCCATGAACTTAGCCTACGTTACGTCCCTTGCAAAGTCTCTTCAAATTATGGCACTTGAATTAATGTAAAAGTTCATATGTTTAAAGCATCGCTCGAAGAAGTGCGAGTAAGACAATTTCTATCTCATTTCTCATTTTTCTTGACTTGTAAACCCCAAGACCATTGCGAAATGTCATTTTTCAATAGCCTCAACTCAAAGACTCTCCCTTAATTAAGCCATTGACCAAGCCCACATTACGGTCCCTGTTAAAGACCTCTCAGATTGGTAAGGTTGTACCACTTGCGAGATTGCTCAGACCCTTATTTGACATGACAATGGTGAGATAGAGTGATTGTCAAAATCCTACATCAAAGGTCAGGATAAAATGGCCCTTTTAATGAGGATAAGTGAAAAGCCCTTTCAGACCAAGAGGTCCCTCATTTGACACATCCATGACACTCATGTGTTGAGATTGGAACATTCTTTTTGAAATCTTTCCCAATGGAAATTAGGTGATGCAAGTTTGATATAAATCATCGCGTATGAACCTCCCTTAAATTAATGCATGTTTGTGATTACAAATGCATGTTGTTTCTCCTATAACCATATTTTGGAGGAGACATTTCCCCCAGGAACAGAGATGTTACCAGGTAAGTATATCCCTATCCATACCTTAAATACTTGTCATTGTGCAGGTATTCCCTTTTGAATACACTAATACTCGATCGAGTTGTCCCCTAAAGATTTTTCTCCAGATTCAGTCTGATTAAGCAACCAAAGAAAGGTTCAGGTCCTAGCCAAGCAAAACCTCAATTCAGGCAACCGTAGAAAGGTACGAGTCCTGGAAAATGATTCCTTATTCAAGCGACTGTAGAAAGGTATGGGTCTTGGAAAGCGAATCCCCATTTAAGCGATCGTAGAACGGTACGGGTCCTAGATAATATCTATTTCTCATTCAGGCGACTGTAGATAGGTACGGGTCCTGAAAAATGAATCCCAATTTAGGCGACCATAGAATGGTACAGGTCCTAGACAGCATTTATTGCTCTAACAGGCAACTGTAGAAAGGTACGGGTCCTAGAAAATCAATTTTTCGTCAAGGCGACCGTAGAAAGGTACGGGTCCTAGACACAACCAAACATTGTCATACTGGGCGACTATAGAAAGGTACAAGTCCTAGGAAAGCAGTTTCCTTACAAAACCTTACTGCTATACTAGGCGATCGTAGAAAAGTACAGGTCTTAGGAAAATAGTCTCCTTATAAAGTCCCATTACTATTCTGGGCGACCGTAGAAAGGTACGAGTCCTGGACATGTAACACCAACTATCTTGAATTACTCTACCCTTCTTGAAGGTAAGTCATTTCAGGTAGGTTCATTTATCATCTGCATTAGCATCTCCATGCATCATATAAATTGCACTTCAAAATGAAATTCATTTTTCAAAAAAAAAAAAATCATTTAGTGTATGTGTATAGTCAAAATTTAGGTCTTAATTTATTTTTGAAGGCAACCTCTACGAGCTCACATTCAAAGAGGGGCAGCTGTTGACACCTAAATTTTAACTATTTTATTTACTTGTTCATCGTATAAAGCATTTCACAACATTTACATTGTTTAACTTATCTTTTAAAAATTGTTCTAAAAAAATAAAAAAAATAAAAGGAGGATGAGAAATAATCTATAAAATAAAATATTTTGTTATGGAGGGAAATCTTGAAAGATTTCAAAGATTGGATAGTGGAGCCTTATCAAAAGACAATCTTCAATGGTGGAACGAATTTTCTTGGAAAATCTTGACAAAGGATTTTAGATTTTGGAGCCATTTTCTTATTGAGCACATTTCCTTTTTTCGAAGGATGATCTTCAGCGATTGGGTCAATATATGCAAATCTTCATGGGCAGAACAAACTGGTTTTTTTTCTTGCAAGCTTTAGAAATTGTTGGGGGGGGTTCTTTTCTCGAGGGTGAAGTCAGGAAATTGAAGAAAATAAATTTCTCCTCGATTGAGAAAAAGTTTAAAAAAAAAAAAAAAAAGTCTTCTCGCTGAAAGTGTGTCGAGAGAGAACCGCCGAGAGGGGAGACAGAGAGACGTGAGAGAAAAAAAAAACAGGGGCTACGGTGTCGTCTTCTTCCTCCCGACGCTGCCCCCGGTTCACGTTGGTCCCGTGCCCGCGCCGGTCACGGCGCCGACACCGTGACGCCAGCCACCACCGCGACTTCTAGCCCCGCCACCGATGCTGCGCAACCCCCTCCGCCGGCCTCGGATTGCACGCCGCTCCAAGCCCCGAGCGATCGTCACTCCCAGTGTTACCATGCCTCTCTGTTTCACCGCCGCTCCGCCAATCTCACCGTTCCTCAACGCTCTGCTCATCGGCCTAGATCGCCCACGACCTAGCGCTCGGAGTCCTCTGTTCCAGCAAGCACGCCGCGCCTCCGAAGCCGCAGCTTGTTCGCCTCCGCCTGTCCCTTCCGCTCGGAGCCCAACACCAATGCGCCTCGCAACCGTGACCCGGCGTCCTCCGCGCCCCTACCGTCGCCAAGCACCCGAGCATCTCCGTCCGCCGCCCTCTGCGATGCCTCAACACCCACGGCGACCCCGACACTCACCACTGCTGCTGCCGTTCTGCACAATGCCACTACACCAACGCTCGACGTCCGCCACACCGTTGCAATCGAATGCTAGAGCCCCGCTCACCCGTCGCTGGCCACCACCTGACAACCCGCGACAACCGGGCGTTCCGCCGTTGCTCCCCGAGCCCGCGTTGCTTCCGCTCCACGCGCTTGCTCCCATCGTGCTGCCGTCCTCCTGAAGTTCCCCGTAGGTAGTTTAGTTTTATTTCTATTTTTATTTATTTCTTTTATTTATTTTATTGTGTTTTAAGTTTTGTTATTATTGTTCAAATCAGAATATTGGAATGTGATGTTCATTTTACAAATATTCTAGACATTATCCATAGGGTTTTGCTCAAAATTATTATAATTATTAATTTGATCCGTAAGACGTCGGATCATTTTTTAATTATATTAATTTTTGGGTATTTCGATGGTATTTTAATTGTTAAGTCATTATAGTTATTAATTTGATCCGTAAGACTTCGGATCAGATTTTTAATTATTTTGAACTTTATGTTGTGATGTTTAAGGTTAAAATAACCGTTAATTTAACCCTGAGACAACGGATTATTTTTCGTTTATTTTAATTATCATTTGATGAATGTCTTGATTGTTTAGATATAGTTGCTTATCTTGGAAAAACACTAAAAAATATAAAAAAAAATCAAAAAATCAAAAATCAAATCTTGCATTAGAGTGTGTTGGTTTAGTAAATTAAGATTGCATTTTTAGGATTGCATTTTTGGATAATTTTTTAATAGATTAGGATTGGATTTAATTTTCTTAGATAGGCTTAGATAATCTTGGCACACTTAAATAATCTCATTTTTCTAAAAAAAATAGTTTTCTAAGATAGGATAGGGTTTAAGTCAAATTAACCCCTAAAATAAATTAGAAAATTATTCATTTTAGACAATTTAATTAGGGTTTTTGTTAATTCTGAATTTCAATAAAAAAAAAAACACAAAAATATTAGGTGCATGTCATTTAGTAAGCATGATAGGTTCATTTAATTAGAAATAACTTATTAGCAAAATTAGGTCATGTAGTTAAAGTGCATGTTCTAATTCTGAGATAAAAGAAAACCAGAAATTGTTTGCTTTGTGTATTCATTTCTTTTAATGCAATTTGTTTGATTCATTGAGTGTTTAATAATGATTGAGCACCCGTGAGATCACTATTTTGCATGATAGAGATTTAGGTTAAAATAAATCCAAGCTACCTGCAAAAACATTTTTGAAAATTAAAAAGAAATGGTACCGAAAGGGCATTAGAGAAATCTAGTATAACTAAGTCCCTGTACCCTTAGTCTCTGGTTCGTAGGAGTGAAATAATTCTCCCATTATTTTACTTAGGTGTCTAATCAACCTACCATAAACCGATTAGTGGCGACTCCTAGTTAAAATTCATTTGCATGCTAAATATTTGAACCTTAAGTCGCGAATTGATATGGGCTTGGGAGAGGCCGAGCTAAGTTTAAAAACTTAGTAGTCCATTAGCCTAAACTTAGGTGGTGCACCCGAAAATTAGGTCACAACAAATATCAAACTCTAATTGGAACCATATGGTAATGCAAAAAAGGCCAACACAATGACGACGAAGATGAGGAGGAAGAAGAAGAAGCCAGAGACGGAGATGAAATTGGTAATGCCTTCAAACTTGAATAGGCCCTCGTGAGCGCCATAAATGCATCTGCGACTTTGGAGATCGTGAAGAACATAGGGAGATGGGAGTGACCTTGCCCATTGGCCCTTGCTAGATTTTGGCAAGGTTGCCACTCTCCAGATCTTGGCCTGGGTGGCCTTGCCGATGGTTGCCTTTGGCCAATTGCTAGCCATCACCTAGGCTTGGCGACTAGCTGGAAGAATAAGAATGGAGGAAAAAGAAAAGAAAAAGAAAAAAATAAAAGGAAAAAAAATTCAAATTTGTCATGTTAATGCCATTTGTGCCATGGAATAATAGCACTAAAAGGATTACCACGTTAGTAATTTTTTGCCAAAATTGGCCGAATAGACTCAATTGAAAAAATGTGAAAAGTGTTAAGACCCAATTAACAATTAGAATGTTTATGACTGAATTAGTAAAAGTGCAATACATGTAGAACTTTTTAGATAATTTTTCCCTTAAACAACCGTGCTTTGTTTTCCTATGACCTTAGGAAAAAGGCACAATACTCATATATTTCGTGAGGATAAGGATCACTGGAGTGTGCTCCGTATTGAATTAGATTGGTCTCATGGATAGACTCAAGTGGGATCCATTTGATCAGTGGATAGAGGCACATTGATTTACATTGATTCAGTACATCCAAGTGTGACTTCAGTGGGTTGGTACCATGCTCTTGCACTATGCAAACTTGCAGGAAAGAAAGGATGGCCCTATTAGCAGTAAGAGTGTCTTATTATATAAGTAATCCCTCAATGACCAAATCTTCTTTCACAAGGACATGGAGTGCATATTAGTCCTTGATACTTCTCCTAATGCTTTGGGATGAAACGTTTTATGGCAATTAAGTTCAATATATTCTTTTTCTAAGCTATAGCTCCAGATACCAAGGTCACATCAAACTCTTCTGACTTCCGATCAAAGTGTTAAGCAATTGAGCAAGTGGAAGTTCGATATTGGCAAGACCGAATGATATGCTAGGACACATCCTTCAACCTGCTCCACATGGAATGTATCCGAAGTTAGTCCCTTTGTAGAAAATTGAAGAGTTTTCAATCTCTCTTATATGAAGCATTCAGCATCATTCCATTGATCAGGATCTCTTCTAAGTGCCCCCGCATTGAGGATGACTAGTTTTTGGCCGTTATTCCTATACGAAGATTACACATCTATCCTTTAACTCCCTCGTGAAGAGGGGAATAGGAGGATGTACTCGTAGGATTTCTTTATTGACTATTCTAAAGTAGTGAAGTTGCTGGATGTTTTGCTCATCGATCCTCTCTTTTCCTCAAAGAATGTGCCAAATTTTAGATCAAGCTCTCTCCATTACTCTGGGGCTCTTCTCCATTTTGGCCATTTGCCCATTCAAGGGCCATCGCTGATGTCTCACTTCCTAATTGAATCATGTCCTGGAAGGGAAGGTAGCAGGATTGTCAAATTTGGTCAAATAAAAAGAGTGGCACTCGGCTGGCAATTCCCACACAAGCTGATGAACACAAGGTCTTCTCGAGAATCAGACATTTGACATAATTTGAAAGACCACCCCCAACCCCCCGGGCAAAGTGTTACAATGATACACAATCTTCTTTTGAAGTCCATATAAGCTTTTAGATCACTTACTAGACCTTTTAAGAGTGCACTCGATAACCATTATGTTCTTGGGAACAATTTCTAATAAAAAATGATTCTTTTTTATTCTATTCCTGAGAATAATTCCTAAGTATTCGAAAGCATTTGGTAACTGCCCAAAATTTCTATTCTTGAAATAGAATTACGTTTGGCATCGTTCTCAAAATTTTTAATCCAAGCCATTTTCTTTTAATTTTTAAATAATTTTATTACGTTTTTCTCTTCTTCTTTTTTTCCCTTGTTTTTCTTCTTTTCTTTTCTTTCTCTTCCTCTTCAACATTTGGCCAGTCGCCAGCCTTGGGATGACCAACGATCGACCAGACGAGGGTCAGCGACCTTGCCTCTCACTTGGTCAGGCGAGGCTCGTCGATTGCCAAGGGAGGCCTAGGCAAGGCTTGTCAATGGCTAGATGAGCCTCTGACAAGCTCGTCAGACCTCGCCCAATCGATTGCCAACAACCGACGATGGTGGAAGAAGAAGAGAGAATAAAGAAGAACAAGAAGAAAAGAAAATGAGAAAAAAAAAGAAATTTGAGTTGGCTTGATTCTGAAATTGTTCCAGGGAACAAAGAAGTAACTTATTTTTACTTATTGAAACCCTCACTTTTTCTTTTCTTTTATATTATTTCCTCTTTTATCTTGTAACGGTAGATCAACTTCTTTCTTTTGCACATCCAAACCAAAGTCTAATAAGAGGCAAAACTTCTTCGTCCGACTTATAATCCACCTGGGGAAATTTTTTTCAATAAATTCGATTAATCGTTATTCGAATTCAAACTCGAGACATTAACTTAACAATTCTTCACCTTGGCTCGATGTTTGAAGCCAAAATTATAGTGTTTTTCATCCATACTGCTCTCCCAACACCCCGATGGGTGCTTACTCTCCACATACACCAATGAGCTTAAGCAGAGCTTGAACTTAGCCAAAGGAACAAACTTAGTTATCGTGTCTACCGGGTTATCTGCTGTAGAAATCTTTTTCATAATAACATCACCCTTAGCTAAAACATCTCGGATAAAATGGTACCTGATATTGATATGCTTCATTCGCTCTTGATAAACTGGATTATACGCCAAATATATCACACATTGGTTATCATAGTGTATATCCACACTTATTTGTTCTAACTCAAAGTCCAAGAGCAAACTTCGTAACCATATCACCTTCTTCGCTACAAAGGTTAGTGGCATGTACTCTGCTTTAGTCGAAAACAAGGCAACGTGATGTTGTAAGGATGCTTTCCAATTAATTGCACCACCTGCTAGTATAAACACGTACCCTGCTAAAGACTTGTAATCATCCAAGTCACCGGCGTGATTTGAATCCACAAAACCAGTAGTCTCACTACCATTATTGTCCCTTTGGTACATTATACTCACGTCTATTGTCCCCTTCAGATATCTGAGGATCCACTTTACAACTTCCCAATGAGCTTTACCAAAATGCTTCATATAGCGTCTAACCACGTTCATAGCTTGTGAAATATCAGACCTAGTACATACCATATCATACATAATACTACCTGCGGCATTAGAATAAGGAAAACGAGACATATGCTCCTCCTCCTCCTTAGTTTGCAATGACAATTTACCTGAAAGTTTAAAGTGCTTTGCTAAAGGTGTACTTATAAATTTTGCCAACTGCATATATATTTTCTTTTAATATAAACGTAAAAAGTCCTACAACCTTATCACGCAAAATCTCCATACCCAATATTTTCTTTGTAGCACATAAATCTTTCATCTCAAATTTAGCATTTAACTGCCTCTTCAGCACATTAATATTAGACATATTTTTAGTTGTTATCAGCATATCATCAACATGTAATAGTATATAAACCAAAGAACCATTCTTCAATCTCCTAAAATAAGCACAGCTATCCATCTGACTTTTCAAGTAGTTTTGACTAGCCATGAAAGTGTCAAAACGCTTATACCACTGTTTAGGAGACAGTTTCAACCCATATAAAGATTTCTTCAATAAGCAAACATGATATTTACCCGAAATAGCACATCCCTTTGGCTGGCTCATGTAAATCTGCTCCTCCAACTTATCATGAAGAAATGCAGTCTTCACATCTAGCTATTCTAACTCGAGATCTTGTGAAGCAACTAAGGCAAGTAAAACACGAATAGAAGTATGTCTTATCATAAGAAAGAATACCTTGTTGTAGTCAATGCCCTCACGTTGTGTATACTCCTTCGCCACAAGTCTCATCTTATACCTCGCGACACCAAGAATGTCCTATTTCCGTTTAAAGACCCATTTACTTCCAACAATCTTTTGGCTCTTAGGTACTTTGACTAGCTCTCATGTATGATTCCAATAGAGTGATTCAATTTCTTCACTCATAACCCCTAGCCACTGCGATGACTCCGAACTAGCCATCACCTCAGAGTAAAACAAAGGCTCATCCGTCTCCACCTTATCACCTATAATCAATACATAAGCAATATCTATATAATCATAACATACCAGTGATTCAATTTGCCTTCTCTGTCTATCTGCGGCTATAGTGTGTTGTGGCTTTACTATTTACTGGTTGTTTACTATCACCGACTTCAAGAACTATGGCCTCATCTGCAGTCTCAACTTTTGTTACTTTTAAGGTCTCTGAAGTCTCTACCTTAAGCTCCACCTTACTAATGACACAATGATATGTCTGCTTTACTGGTTGTGTTTCAGAACTCCTCTATTGAAGCATTGCAATCCCATCGAAGATCACATCTCTGCTGATTAGAAAATCGAGTAATCTAAAATTTGTGCACCACAACCAGTAGCCTTTCACCCAATGTGCATAACCCAAAAATATGCACTTCTTCGCCATCGGCTCAAGCTTACCATCACTCACATGTACATATGCTAAACATTCGAAAATGCGTAATCCGAAATAATCAACAAGTTTCCTCAACCATACTTTTTCAGGAGTCTTCCACTCAATAGTAGATGATGGAGATCGATTAATCGAGTAACATGCCATGTTTACTACTTCGACCCAAAATTCATTATCAAGTCCTACATGCAAAAGCATGCATCGAGCTTGCTCAAGCAAAGTTTTGTTCTTCCATTCTACCACGCCATTCTGTTGTGGTGTCTCGGATACTGTGCGGTGTCTCGCAATCCCTTCTTTCTCGCAGAACTAGATAAAATTTTCACCATAGAACTCCATATCATTATCGATTCTTAGGCACTTGATCTATTTATCTATCTATTTCTTAATCAATGACTTAAATTTCTTGAACCAATCAAACGCATCAAATTTGTGCTTCAAAAAGTATATTTATACCTTTCTTGAATAGTTGCCAATAAATGTCAGTATATATCGAGCACCTCCTTTTGAATGAACTAAAGATGAGCCCCAAATGTCTAAATGAATGTATCCAACTGGTCACTTAGTCGAATGAATAGTTGTAGTAAATTTAACTCGGCGTCGCTTCCCAAAGATGCAATGCTCACATAAGTCCAACTTCCCTGTCTTCTAATCTTTCAACAATCCTCTTACACTCAGCATCATCATATTTGCCTCGCTTATGTTCCCTAAACGTATATGACATAATTGAGTCAAGTTAGAGTCTGATTCTCCTAATGAAACTGCAGCGGTTTCGATCACAGTCTCTCCCAGCAGATGATAGAGAGTATTCACTTTCTTCTCCTTCATCATTATCATGGCACCTCGAGAGATCTTTAGCACTCCACCTTCAACGATGTACTTAAACCCGATGTCATTGAGTGTCCATAGAGAAATAAGGTTCTTCTTGAGCTCTGGTACATGCCTCATGTCTATCAATGTGCGCACCACCACATTGTACATCCGAATCTGAATTGTCCCTATCCCCACAGCCTTGCAAGCTACATTATTCCCTAAAAGAACACTACCACCATCAGTAATTTGGTAAGTAATAAACCAGTTCTTATGAGGTATCATATGATAAGAATATCTCGAATCTAGCACCCATTCGTCTCTAGACGAATAAGTGGTCGCACATAAAATAGCTTCTGCATCACTAGTATTCCCCTCGGCAACATTTGCCATACTGCTTGTGGCATTGTGCCTATCACATTTATTTCTCTGTTTCGGACAATTTCTCTTGATGTGTCCCTCCTCGTGACACTCAAAGGACTTCACGCATCCCTTGGACTTTCTATGGCGTGACTTTGACCTATTTTTACCTTTACTGCCATTAGGCCAACGATGTTGTTCTCTACCCCGAATCGTTAGTACTTGTGCTACTCCTTGCACCAGACCGTCATCTTACAACTTTCTCTGCCACTCCTTAGATAACAAGGCGGATTTTACCTCTTCTAAGGTAATAGTAGTACGGGTAATTGTAGTACAATCCTGTAATAGTGAATCAATAAAGTGCTCCTATGACTCTGTAAAAAAGCTAACAATATCATGACATGTTCTTCATCATCAAGTATCTTACTGACGTTCTTCAAATCCATCATGAGTTTATTAAATTCATCCAGGTGGGTTCTGATAAGCATACCTTCAATATATATAAATTGAAATATCATCTTCAACATGTACAAGTGATTATTCAAATATTTATTTACATTGAGTGCGTGAAGTTTTGCCCATAATACTGTAGCATCATTCTCCTTAGCCACTTCTATTAAAACCTCATCTGACAAGTTCAATAAGATTGTGCTATTTGCTCTTTCCTTTAGCTCTACCCCTCTCAGAGGCTTTCATTATATGTGGTAACTCATCTTCACCATTTAGTGTCTTGGCCAAACCCTGGGTCGTCAATAATACCCGTATCTTGATGCTCCATAACCCAAAATTGTTCCTCCCATTAAACTTATCGATTTTAGATTTTGCCCCAGACATAAATGCAATAACAGATTTCCAGATAATAATCAGACAAGCAAAAGCCCCAAATCACAATCAAGAAATCCAATCCCAAGCTCTTATACCAATTGTTGAAATATAATATGAGAAAATGACATGATCTTGCAATTTACGTCAACGCAAAATCACTAGAGAAATAAACGAGAAATAATAAGGACACCAAAGATTTATGTGGTTCAATCCGAGTATTGGTACCTACGTCTACAAGGGGAGAACCAACAGCAAATAATCCACTATAATCGAAGAATAAAAGTTTGCAATCGCTCACACGCTTAAGTGTTTCTCACATCTAAATTTAATCCCAAACCTCATGTATTTACAAATAAATAATATAAACTCATAGCACAAAACTTTCTAGCACTCAAGCACTCCACGTACGTCCAAGAAGAAACTCAGCACCTTCGTCCTTTGTGCGCACATGGCAGCTTCCTAGCGTGCAGCTTCTATCGCTTTGTAGGACTCCTCCTTTTTCTTTTGACATGTGGTGATCCTCAACGTTTTTTTTGCGATTCTCTTGAAAGAAATAACACTTTTTGCTTTTTATACGTGTGTCCAAGGTCAAAAATTTGACCTGGGCCCGTTGACTTTTAACTTCAACGTGAACTAGGCTTCTTCTGTAGGTAAAAGTGAAACCCTCACTTTTTCTTTTATTTTATATTATTTCTTATTTTGTCTTATAGTAGCAGATCAACTTCTTTCTTTTGATTTCTTTTGTATGTCTAAAACAAAGTCTAATAAGAGGAAAAAAAACTTCTTTCATCCGACTTGTAATCCACTTGGGGAAATTTTTTTCAACAAATTCAATTTAACAAATCGTTATTCGAATTCAAACTCGAGATATTAATTTAACAGTACCAGCACTGGCTAACAAATGCATTGTCTATTTTGGAAATCAACATTCGGTATAAGTGGAGGAAAGGAGGAGACAAAAGCATGCTTAACATATAGTAGGAGGCAACGCAAGTTGATCTCTTCATTATGGCATGGATAAGCTGATTTTCTAGCAAAATTAGGCACAAAACTTATGTGTGGACTCTTCTGAAGGTATAGGAATTGTAGACACTCAGCTTGTTCGGTAATTGCAAGCATATTCTGATTTCTGACATAGTCGTAAAACTTTGTAAGCTTAATGTTCACCCAAAGGAAAAGAGAATTCATCCTTTAGCAGTTCATGTGACTTTTTTTGCGTCACTGTCGAGTTTCTTCCTAAGAATGAAGTAGACTGCACTTATCTTCCAACAAGCACCGACATAATCTGCATTCCAGAAGGTTCGTGTTTGATTTTCTTATTTCTTGGGCTAAAAGCATTCAAATTAAGCTTGCACAGACCTCACTTATGCCTTGGCATGGAATTTCATCTTAGCAGAGGCCTAAATAGATTAAGGGGCGAGTGAAGATTCGATCTTATGAGGAGGGTTGCTATGGTATTATCTATCCTATGGTGAAACTCAAGCTCTCTAGACACCTGAATCTTTAAAAGCACGTCGACTAGATCTTCTTCTCTAGATTCATTGCTCCTGTAGGCAGATTATTTCTTTTCTTTGGAACCAGCAATGACGACTTCAAGAATCTCGTCCATTTTCCAGGGTATTCTTTCCAATGCGTTTCTCATCCCTGAAGAGCCCCAGGAATGTTAGAGAGCAGTTCAAATTGAGTAGGTCGAAGCCACTAGACAGCATTATCTATTCAATGAGCAATGAGGTTAAGCTGTCCTGATATGTACATTTTTCACTGAATACAGCCCAAGGTGTTAGGTTATTCATCAAGGAAACGAATCTCTTGCTCTTGTTGATTGGTGCTCCTCGAGACAACGTGATCAAAGCTAATGAAGGTCCATGCTTCTTCTCTTATTGATCTGAAAGACTGGACGTGCTTATGGCTCAGGAGTCAAGACCTCAAGGACCACCAGTTTTCTGAGCCATCTCCAATATCCTGTTATAGATGAAGGCAAATATTTCTAGGGGCTTTTTTGTCTTTTCTATCATATTTGCTTTTAGGTTAAAAGTAATACTATTATATTAGCGATGATAAGACGCTAGCTGTCAAGACGCTGAAAAAAAATAGAGAGGCAAGAAAAAGAGAGAAGAACCACCACCCGCGGTGGCGCAGCTGGCTTCGAGCTCTCTCCCCTCACGAAGGGGAGGAGTTCGAATCCTAGAGGCGTCGCATTCGCGGGACTCACCTGCGGCTGGGTCTGTGATGGTGGCTCAGTCCACCCCGGGTTTACACCGCCGGCTACTGGCTGTACGGTGGTTCTCGGGTCACAAAAAAAAAAAAAAAAAAAAAAAAGAGAGAGAGAGAAGAAAAAAGTGAGTTTTTTTCTTTATGAGATTCTCAATCTCTTTATGCCCTGATCTTAAGAGAAGATTATCGTTATATTCCAACTTTTTTTCGAAGTCTAGTGGATTCACAGAGCGCCTCTGTGCGGAGACGTAGCCCAAGTTTGGGTGAACTTCGTTAACAAATTTTCCGGCGTGCTCTTCTAATTCTGTTATTTTATTATTATATTATGCTTGGTAAATTGTTTACGAGCATTATTTTTCTGGAATCGACATGCGATTTCGTAACATATCCGCCGTATGGACAGAAAACGAGAGGGACCCTCCGTGTAATCGATTACCAGAGAAGAAAAATTACCTAGACTCTACGCAGAGCAGAGCCATCTCCTGGACCTTCAACACCTCTTTGCCATGCTCAACCCATCAAAAGACCAGGGCCAAAACTTCACGCACCTGGAGGCTCATGATCGGCCCATGCTAGCTTGCCATGTCTATAAGCAGATGATGCAGTAAGGAAGAGAGTATTTGATGCAAATTTCCCATGATAGTCAAACTCTTAGGCTCTGGTGGCGAATTCACAAAAAGACTAGAAGAACGGTGCATAGAGAAGAAAGTGACGCAGCTGGAGCCAACAGCGAGTTTCAAAAAGCCATGTCAAGACCATACATCTTTGAATCGTATGTGAGTTTGCCGAATTGGTACTGCAGCTCAATTCCTAGAGACTAAATTTTCTATTTCCAGATGAAAATCCAGGCGAAATGTTCATGTGACATGAATCACCAAATTGTTTCCAGGTCTTCCCAGTAGTCCTTGTCTATAGACTTATAGCAACACACTTTCATGAACAATGGGATAAGCCGGCCAACCAATGTTTGTAATTATGTTTATCGCTAGGGTCATCTTGCTAACCACGAAGGCCTTAGATATCCATATTCTTTGTTAATTTACTAGCCTAATCGACCATCCGCTACATGATAAAATTTCTTTTCAAATTTAGCCTACTCTATTTTACTGCACCAATTATCTTGAGCTTAATCACGAGGAAGGGACTGCTTTTCTCTACCTTGAAGTATGATTAATCACCCCATTCCGGGCCAACTATAATGGAAACTGCGACAAAGACTCAACCATTTTTTCTAACTAATGCGCTTGTTTGGTTCAGACTAATCTTAATGAATTATATCCAGAACTCTCCCCTTTTTCATTCCATATTCTCTCATATTTATTGGTAATTTACGCGTACTTAGGCGAAGTGGTTTATGATAACCTGCTGTACAAGTACAAATTAAGCATGTGGATGATAAAATTAAAAACCCCAATCTAAACCACTGGGATTCGCCCTAGTGGCCACCCTTCCAACATGGAAGGGGAGGTGAGGGGTTCAAATCCCCCACCTCGGGGGGATGGGTGACGCGTAAGTTTCAAGAGTGGGTTTGACTCCCACGCCTGCAAGAGGCAGCAAAAGTCCGAGAGTGAGTGAAGATAAAAATAAAGTAGGAAAAAAAAAAAAAAAAAAAAAACCTTCGCCTAGCCCAAAACCCGAATCTTAATTCGGTTAGGATTTCGCCAGGCCCATTTAAATCACCAAGCACAAGTAGGCCCAAGCCCGCGTATGAATCAATTGAAAGAGCGATAAAAGTAAAAAGCCCCTGAAAAAGGCAAGAATTGCGACATTGCCATCGGCTGGAGGACTCCCTCTCCCCCTCTCTCTCCGCCGCCGAACAGCGCGACAGAGATCTCCATCGACGGAAGCATTTGCAGTGATGCGAGCGCTTCCGGAGTGAGCTCAATCAATTCGCATCGTGCAGGCGGCCGCGGATTGAGGGGATATCGTTCGAGCAGCTCCGCGACCTCGATTCGGAATCGGCCGACTTGCGTGTTTGGCTCGGATGGGACGTTCTCGCGCGGCTTCCCCCCCGGCCAATGAAGATCCGAATCAAAGGTTCGTTGCGTTTGCTACTGGTCCTGCGCTGTGCGAATCTCTGGTTGTAATCGTGAGATGAGGACTGATGCGCTTGGAATGCTGTGGAAAATTTCTGGAGTACGAAGTTGCCTCCGCAGGATTGGAGCCCTGCGATTAGGGGGGCTGTGTTGGTGTGTATTTGTGATTGGTTTCGTTCGCTTATGCTCTAGCGATGCTTCCGCATGCGATATCGGTTAGCTCGAGAGCTGAGGCCTGAAGGATTGCGCGAGCCGATCCCTGCGTAGAATGCATAGGACCTATGTGCTCTGTGTCTCTAGAGCTTCTGGAATCAACTCGCTTCCGTTCTAGTTTTACTTTTTTGAAGAGTTTGGAGAGACGGCCATAATTCTTAGCATTATAGGGTAGAATCAAGTTCGAGGCCGGGGTCATTTGGGCAGATGCCTCGATCGCGTAGTCGTGTTCGTTCATTGGGTATCCTTTATCTACCGACTTCGACTAGTCCTGTGCCTCTTGGTAGATTTAGGAATTCATTCGAATGCATTTCCATGGGACCTTAATTCAGCGAAGTTTACGTTATATCTTGCTTTGTATTGCTGGTGAAGCTCACCTTAACTTTGTCTTTCTGGTAGATCCAAGAAGAAAAAGATTGCCTCTGGTCCAGAAAATTTAGACTCTGCATCTGCAGGTACTAGTCAGCGACTTTTTAGCTCTTTTTCGGGGATATGAGTTCTCTCTCTATTCTTCAGGCTTATACTCACATGTTTGAGTCGGTTGTGCCCAATTTTCTTAATGGACTTAAAGAATTCTTTTTCGATTGTTAAGCATGGGTTGTTCATAGATTATTCTTGAATTTATTCTTAAAGGCTATAAAAGTACCAAAATTTTACGGTCCTACAATATGACGAGCTATATAGGGGTTAACCTATTAGTGGTAAATTGAATGGTTTGTTATTTCTCTCATTCTTAAAGGGTTAAATCTTTTTAATCATACTTCTTCTTAGGCAGGGCAAGACAGACTTCCCGTCTCTGATTTTGCTGAAATCTTAGCTGTGCAATGTAGTTATTGGTCAAGGAAATGAAGAGAAAGGGGCTTCCTCCCACTACAACTACCCTAACAAGGATATATCAGGAAAAATTCGTATTAAGTGTGCAACTTGTCCAGATTTTGACCTTTCCATAGAATGTTTTTCTGTTAGAGCTGAAATTACCCCAAAATTGGTCGGAAGGACTGTATAGGCAAATTATCAAAAGATTTAGATTAAGTTGAGTAAAATGAAAGATTTATGACTGAATTAGTATTTGTATAATAGGGTTTAGAATTATTATTTTTTGTAATCATCCCTCATTAATTATCTCAAGCTAAATCATAGTGAAGGATTGCTTTTCTCGATCTTGAGTCTGATTAATCGCGCCATTCTGGACCTACTATAATGGCAACTCTAGCAAATTTTTGGCCTTTTTTCAAAGGATAACAAGTCATATCTGAAACTCTCCCATTTTCATTGTGTATTTTCCAAACAGTATATTGAACGACCAAGCATACTTTGTCAAACTGAGGTATGATTACCTAGTGTACAAATTAAGCATGAACATGATAAAGACGCAACACTTAAGTCCCAATCTAAACCATTGCCTCCTTTGTACCTTTCTCCATCATTTTATAAAAAAAATTAGTAGTTTTGGAATCACGGGCAGGGTTTTAGGTTCGATACCAGATAGCCCATTATTCAAGTCTAGTCCAAAACCAAAATCTCAATTTGGACCAATTCAGATTTTTAATCTTTTCTAGACTCGTTTACATCACAAAGCCTAGAAGACGAAAATTTCGAATTGCCATTAGATGAGGGACCCTCACTGTGATTGAGTAGTGCGACAGAGATCTCTCTCAACAGAACCATGTCCAATGGTACAATCACAGAGTGAGTGTGACATCCCGAATTTGGCCCCATCTCGAATATGTGAAATGGTTGTTTCGTCGATGCATCTATGGTCATTTTACTTGGAGCTGGCCCCTCACGAGTTAACTAATCTATTAGGTGATGCCATTAAGGGATATAAACGTGACAGACTAGAGAATTCGATCAGAAATCGACTGCTCGACCATAATTATCGGCAATGATCAATACGATACCGTTATAATCGATTAGCGAATGAACATGAGTCGATTCGATGTAAGTACGTAGTCGAATTGCAGGTGATTCCGCATGACTGCGATATTTACGTCGAACGACGATAACTCAATTTTCTATCGATACCATACTCGGGACACGTAATTGAAACATCGCGATTTTTATGACAACTGAAAGTCATCTACGATTTGAAGATGCACAAACGTGGATCGAAAATTATCGACTACGGGTCAAACGCTAAAATCCCTAAAAGTTATCCAATAAGTTAGGTCGTACTAAAATCGCATTCGGTCGATTTTAATCACGAAATTGAATTCGGTTTCGGGAATCGGACGTTCAAGTGTGTCACGATTCCTTTTTAGGATGTCATCTCATCTTTCGGCAAATTTTTGTCGAGTCCGAATTTTTGCGGAAAAATTGATTTCCGACAAAAAGAAAAGAATAAGGGAAATTCGGATGGATGAAAAATGGGGTTTTTTCTACCCTATTTTGGCTGAATTTTGGGGAAATTAGAGCAAATTTCTTCATTGGTTGGGTACAAGACTCATTTGGCATGAAGACTTTAGAGGCTTGGCAATGAATGGTTAGATATTTGCTAAGGTTTCTCATTGGCCATTGCTTTGACTTCCAATTTCTCCCTCCTCTCTCTCATTTCTTTCCCTCATCCGATACGTGAACTCCCCTTGCTACTGACCTCCTTACTTCTGCTTCTTCTCCTTCATTTTCCTTCCACGGTTCAACTCCAGCAGCCCCTTCTTCCCTTTAAATTTTGTTGCTGCCACCACCACTTCACCGTATCTTCCACCATTCCATCTCCACGCCAGCCTTCTCCCTTGTTGCTGCACCACCAACTGTCCACACTCCACGCCACCGCTAGCCCCACGACCAGTCGTCCCACCACAAGCGTTGGCTGTCGTCCGCCAGTTCACCCGTCCTGCAGCTCCAGCATCGCCTCACCACTCCAGCAACTGTCCGCCCACTCCACTGCTGCCGGCCTCGCCGGCCCAGCCGCGCCAACAGCTAGATCTATCGAGACCGACCAGCCTTCCACCAAGCTGAGCCCAGCTCTCTCGGCCGTGAGCCTTGTAGGGTCGTTTACATCGCCGGTTGAGCTCTGTTCAAGACACGGTAGTCTCAAGTTCTCACCGCCATCACGCCACCGTCGCCGTGAGCCCGCCGTCGTCCTAATCCGATGAGTTAACTCCTAATCCTTGATATGTTGTTAATTGCGCTTATAGGGTTAGATTAGTGTTAATTAGGATTAGTTAGTTAGTCCTAGGTTAGTGTATTTAGCTTGGTTAGATTAGTTAGTTGGTTAGGTTAATTAACTTAGGTTAGGTTAGTTAACCATGGTTATGTTAATTAAGTTAGATTAGCTTAATTAATCGCAAATTATTTAATTAATCGTAATTAGCATAATTAGTGACGAATTAGCCGTTTCGTGAAATTTTACGCTCGTTCTCGTGGATAGATTTTTGTGTGATTTTGATGACTTATATGTGCAATTGAGTGCTTGATGATAGTTGGTAATTATTATTGCAAAACTCGATTTTATGGGCATTTAATTAGAAAAATGCTAGGTGTCGGTTTTGGACGCCAATTTTTATGTACTATATAAAATCGTGGAGTTTTAAAATAGGAGCGTACCAAGTTTAATGGTTAGCTTTTAAATGCGTGACCACGCACGATTATTTTTACCGGGATTTTTAATAGGAAGAAAATTGGCCAAGTTCATTATTTGAAAACAAGGTATTTGAATGCAAAGCATGGTTTTCTTGGCTAAGTATGTGCGCGTATGGTCACTATCGGAACCCGTCACCCAGCGAGAGTTGAGGAGGCAATGCCTGATTGAGTTCGAATGCCCCATGTCAACGGATGCCGAGTCACAGTGGAGGTCGAGCTGATGCTCCTTTATGGAATGCCGTCTAGGAGGGTAGTGCTAGACGTTGCCGTGCCCGACGGAGCGGGACGATACCCGGTTATGCCGAATGATCGCCGACTTTCAAGTTGGCCGTGGCCGATGGGTCGTAATAATCAGAACACGCCTAAATGGTTGTGATAATTTGCGCCTGATTATGGGGCAAAATTGTGTGGTATGATATGGGACGTGTCATAACGGTTTTACCTTATAATCGGGACCCATGTGTGAGGATGAAAATTATGTGTTCTGGCTATTGTTTGTGCCTGTTGTATTTATAAATGCATATGTGTTGCACTAATATGTAGAGACATGCCGAGGAGAGGTGAGTTTTATATGGTGCGCGTTTAGGACTGCCTTTGAAGCGAATTTGCGTCATAATCAGGGTTTGGGGTTTTGACTCACTGAGATTTATCTCATCCTGTCGTGGTTAATCTTTTTAGGTCCTTAATATGGAGATACGTCATGTCTGTTTTGGGTTCCGTGGCATATGGACTCAAAGTCTTCCTTCTTCCCTATTCCAGGGACCATCCAGACTCGTGAGTTAGTTGTAACCACGATTTAGGTCGATGAGGGTCTCTTTCACTTGGTGCCTCATCGCTTCAAAGTGTGGTTTATTAACGAGCGTAATGGGGCTCGGGAGGGTCCCTTGCAAGGTTTTAACGGAGTCGAAACCGAGGATGGGGAGGTAGCTCATCCCATGGACATCAACATCCCAGATGGTGTCGTGGAGAATCCAGCGCCTGAGTCGGAGGGATCTGGGGTGTAGGTTGCCTAGGACCTCTTTTTGGGACAGACTTATGTATATAAACTTGTAGGGCTAACTTGATATGTTTATAAATAGTAGTTTGTGAAAAAATGTTAGCATGTTTTACTATCCCTGTGTTTGATTATTGACCGGGTGTTTAATTAATTCGCTTTCGCATGTGCTTAATTAAAAGATAAAAGGAATAGGTCGACGACGCTTCCTAGGACGTCGCATTTTTAATCGACCACCGAGGGATGTGCGCGTACCCGGGGTTCGAGGCATGACAATGAGCTTAGTTGATTCATATATAGAAAGATTGGGAACTAGAGAACCGCAAATAGCAACCTTAATTCAATTAAATCCTCATCTATAGCTACAAGCCAATGCCAATTATGGCAATAATACTACTTGCAACCTTCAATTGCAAAGACAAAGCAAAATCATGAACCATCCTAATTGTACATCTTCTTAGCAAAATATATGCCCGACGCAATTTCTTCCACAAATGAAAGTTGAAATCGAAATATGTAATATAGGAATTGACCTAATTGTCGTAAAATTTGATGGTGCCATTGTTAACTGTTCTTATCATGATATCATGCAAAATTTCATGAAACTATTGTCAACTATTCTAAAAGTTTAAATCGTTAGTCAAATGTGCAGTTTCAATACTTTAATCTTCTAAAAATTAGGAATAGGATATAGTATCATAGTAGATGTATATTTTGATTTTGTGATATTCTAAAATGTTGGATCTCCTATACCGTCACACTTAAATATAGTATGGGCTTGTTTGATAACCATTATATTCTCGGCAACAAATTTTGCTCATAAATGATTTTTTTTTTTTAATTCTGTTCTCAATAATAATTTTTGAATTTTTGAAGGCGCTTGGTAACTATCCAAAAATTTCATTTCCGGTATAGAAATGTGTTTGGTAGGATTCTTAATTTCTTTGTTTCTTTTAATTTTTAATACTTTTATTTTCTTTTTCTTTTTCCTTCTCTTCTTCTTCATCCTTCTTTGTGGTGGTCCAGCCGACCGGCGGGTAAGATCGGCAAGCTTGCTGGAGGCTCGCCTCGCCAAATCTAAGCGAGGCTAAGCCTCGCCATTGAGGCTCGTCGAGGCAATGCTCTCCTCACCAAATCTAGTATGGTAAGCCTCACCCAATCATTGGCCAAGCTTGGCCTTGCCAGGGCCTCACAGTGGTCAGATGAGCTCATCGGACCTTGCTCAACCGTTCGTCAGCCACTGCCAACGGCAACAACGGTGGCTGGTTACCAACTAGGACTAGGAGGAAGAAGAAGAAGAAGAGAGAAGGAGAAAAGAAGAAAAGAAAAGAAAGAAAAGAAAAGTTGGGCTTGATTCTGGAAATTGTTCCCAGAAACAAAGAAACTATTTTTTTTGCTTGATTACATTCAAAATCTATTCCCGAGAACAAAAAAACGGATTTTTATTCCCAAGAATAAAAAATTTACTAAACAGATTTCTTTTCTTTTTTCTTATTCCGAATAACCAATGAACAGAATCAGTTGTTCTTTGGAGTATTACCAAACAGGCCCTATAAGTACCTATGTGTGGTCTCCATGACACGTGGTTTTCCTCTTCAATCACCTATTATATCAGCTAGAGACCATATGACAAAAACCCATTTGAGTGGAAGCCATGCAGCAAAAGGAGTTTCAGACTTTCGTTGAGCTTAACTTGGAGCCGGTCGATGATGAAAGGGATACAAAGTGAAGCGCGCATGACAACCATTCTATTCCGTAAAGCACGGAATGTAAATGATTTTTCATTTCTATTTCTGAAGAGTTTAAGTAAAAATAACCGTTTGATAACGACACAAAAATTCTACTCTAAAAAAATAAATTCATTTGATAACGACACAAAATTTCTTTCTTTCGAACGGCGGCGGTGACGATCGGCGACCTTTAATATAAAAAATAAAAATAAAAATGATTTATTAACAAAAAATAAAGAAAAATAATAAAATAATAAAATAAAATAAAATAAAATAAATCATAGAAAAATAAAATAAAAATATCATTTTATTTTAAAATTAAAATATCCTTAAAAATAAATTTATTTTATTTATTCTATTTTATTTTATTTTACGAATAAATTTATTTTTAAATGAAAAAAAAATTAAAATTAAAATAAATTTATTTGGCAAAAACACTCAAGACAAATAAAAATAATTTATTTTTATTTATCATAAATAAATTATTTTTAATAAATTTAATAAATTTATTTTTAATAAACTAAAAATAAAATGATAAATAAAATAATTTATTTATTTTTAATAAATTTATTTATATTTTTAAATGAATAAAATGAATATTTTTATTTTTATTTTTAATAAAATGATATTTAATTAAATTTATTTTTAATAAATAAATTTTTTTCGATTAAATTTATTAAATTTATTTATTTATTAAAAATAAAAATAAAAATAAAAATGAATAAATGATATTTTTATAATAATTTTTATTTTTAAAATAATATTTATTTATTTTTAAAAAATAAAATGAAAAATATTTTATTTTTAAGGATTTTTTAATATATTCATAAAAATAAAAATAAATATCATTTTATTTATTCGAATAAATTTCATTTTAAAATGATATTTATAAAAATAATTTATTTGGCGACTAGCGGCGGTGGCGCGGGGGGCTAGTAGGCGGCGGCGGCGACGGACGATGGTTGGCAAAGAACGGATGAAGAAGGTTGATGAATGATGAGAAAAATTTTTATTTCTTATTTCCGTTCAGTATAGAAGTAGAAAATTTCTACTTACGATTTATTCCAAACCTATTTCCGGAATAGAAATCTATTCCAAAATAGGAAAAAAAGAATAAGTTTATCAAACGGATTTCTATTCCGAAACAGTGCTGGACTAAAAAAATTGTTTAACGTAAAATCGAGGTCATGCACCCCATCAAATCACCTATTTGGACGAAAATGTGAAAGTTCACATTTCACATCTCTTCCTTAGTTGTTGTTACATCACGAAGGTCATTCCATTGTTCCTTAAAGATGGTCCGATTATAATTTCTTATCAAACTTCAATAAAGCAGACTCAAGTCCAACCGCATGAATTGTCAACTATTGAGTTTGAATTGTTCTTGTAAGTACGTTCCTATGTCTCTCAGTTATGGCAGTTCGCATGCAAAAACTAGCGGCAATGAAGAAGAATTTGATCCCTAATTTGCATGAGCAGATTTCTTTTCAGATATAGGCTGCCCAGTTTTACTACATTAATGATCTCAAGCTTAATCATGATGAACTACTGCTTTTATCGATTTTGGAGTATGATTAATTGAGTCGTTCTCAGGCCAGCTTTGCTATAATGGTAATTTCGACGAAGACTTGACCCTTTTTCAGCCGATGTGCTTCTTTGGTTCGGACTAATCCCAACAAATCTCCCTTTTTTCATTGCATATTCTCTCATAATTCTTGGTAAGATAGCCGTAATTAGTCGAAGCAGTTCATGATTTACCTGGCATACAAATCAAGCATGAGCATGATGAAGACGCAAATATTAAACCCCAATCTAAGCCTTTGCCTCATCTTTCCCTTGCTCCATTTCTTTCATCCTCTTCTGTTACGTTTCTTAGTGTGCTAGTTTCATAAATCAATGTTCAAGTACTCGAATTGTTCGATATTAACTTTTGAAGGTTAATGAATTCAATTCAAAACAGATCTAATAACGGGTTTTGGGGCCCACCCCGGCCAAACATATTGACCCGTTTACATTACCTGGGACAAAAGAAAAAAATTCCGACGTTGCCATCAGCTAGGAGACTCTCTCGGTGACCAAGTTGCTCGACAGAGATCTCTCAACAGAAGCATGTGCGATGGTACGAATAGTTCGAGAGCGAGCTCAGTAGATTCATATATAGAAGGATTAGGAAATAGAAACCATATTGGGTTCAATTAAATCCTCAGATCCAGCTGCAAGACAATGCCAACTATGGCTCGAATACTATCTGCAACCTTTAAATGGTAAGACAAAGTAGAATCATAAACCACCCTAATTGTAAATCTTCTCAGCAGAGGTCCTATGACATGCTAATCATCTGCAACTATAGATGGATTACGAATATGCGTAAGTATATTTTTGTATTGCAAGCTCTGTAACCAACACGTATAATATATAAGGATATGTTTAATTATATTCTATATTAAAGGATCACAAATTTAATATTTTTTATAAGCCAAATATTTATAATTATATAATTGCTTATTGTTAAACTGATATAATTAATTAGAAATTGCCTCTTTATATATTACACGAATCCCTTTTAACAATTTTGTTTTTTGAAATCAATCTAGATAAGCAAGAAAAATTAAGTCTTTTTCATCTGATTGATGTAAAATATAATAGTTTCTAAGTTATTAATGTGAAAGGGAGTGGAAGGGAATGGAGCTTTTGTGCAGACGTGCCTTGACCACAAAGTTCCATTCTGCCCAACTTTCTTATTATTCATAGATGTTTCTGATTTATGTCTCACGCATCTATAATTGTAGAATGCTTTATTCAAAATGCATACGGACTAGTTAATATGTATACTATGCAAACTTACAGAAAGTTACAGGCAATGAAAAACAGAAGACAATAGATTTCGGTCAAGTATTCCTCAGTTTCAGACCATCTCTTTTACTTTCTTCGCCTTTGTTTTCTTCTGCCAAGGTTCTTCACAAGACTCTGAGCCCTTCTTCCTGTGATCAAGTTGTTTCGGAGGACCAGTCCAATCACTAACCCCTTGCATACCCCACGCACACGATCTTCCAGTCTAATTCCATCGCACTCCCCGAATCTTGATCTTCTCTGGACGTCGGAGAGGATGGCAGCGACGCTTTGACATCTCTGCATTTTTTAGACAGAGGAGTGCCGCATAGCTCAGAGTTTCCCTTGTAGGAGTTGTTTTCGAATGTAGCAAATTGCCATGACTATGGTATCGGCCTGGTCAGATGGTTATAAGATATGTCGAAGACCGCAAGTGAAGTGAGTTGAGTCAACTCTAGGGGATCTCTTCTAAGAAATGCTTTTGAGAAAGGTCTAATGCTTCCAAATTCGTTAGGTTTGCCAAGAATGGAGGCAGAGGACCGACGACAATGTTGTCAGAAAGGTTGAGCAATTCTAGCTGCTTTAGGCTTCCGACGGTCTCGGAGGTCGCTCCGCTGAAGTTGTTGCTCGAGAGATCAATCAATGTGAGGTACTCTTGGAGATCTGAGTAATTCATTTGGATGCCTTTGGCAATGATGCTCATAGAGTAGTCAAAGGTTGCGTATGGAAGGATAGCCCCGATCGGTAGCCCAGTGTAGCTTGATGGATATATCTGTGAAATTTTCATGGCAGTCCAATGCTTGAAGTATCCAGATGGCAAGCTACCGGAAAAAATATTTTGGGATAGTTCAATGATTTGCAACAAAGCGAACTCAACCCTATTAGCCGGTTCCCTAATAAGTCCGTGAAATCTATTATATCGCAATATAAGTACCTTCAAGCTGAGAAGTGAGCCCAACCATGAAGAGAAAACATCCCTAATTTGATTGTTTCCGAAATTCAGGAATTCCAAATTGTCATGGTTGCGGAGCGATCTAGGCAATGGCCCATGCAATTTAATGCACCTCAGATCAATCATTATAAGTGAATAGAAGTTCCCGTTCAAATTAGGAATTTTTTTTATAAAGTTGTTCCCCTGTAAACTCAGTACTTCCAAATTACCACTCAAGTTACTCAAACATTGTGGAAGAAAATTGATCAGATAATTATCAGACAAATTGATCATCTAAATAGAGCTTAGATTGCATATTGGTGGCAATATTCCTCGAGAGAGAGCTTGTTATTTGAGGTGAAGTAGGATGAGATTTTAGGAGGAGGAAGCAGAATTGATCCTTGCAACTCATTGAACCTGAGATCTACTACAACAAGTTTTTTCCACTTGAAAATAATGGGATCTTGAGCAAAACTTGTTAGGAAGTTGCTAGAAAGGTTAAAAAATCGAAGGTTTTTTGTGCTTACATTCAGAAACCATTCGGGAACTTGACTAGAAATGTTATTGTTGGATAGATCTAGCACTAACAAGTCTTCTTGATCTTTTAGAAACTCAGGAAAACCATTTAAGTTGCGAGAACCTAAACCTAGAGTAAAGTACGAGCGAGTGATGTTGGTTTCAATGATCAATGACAGTTTGTTAGGATAACACAAGTTGTTGAAGGTTTTTAGCTTGTGAAAAACGTATCTGACTTTAGTATGCCACTCAAATTATTGGAACACGAATCAAGAAGGCCAAGACTCTGATTGGAAAATCGAGTTTGGAATTGAATTGGTTGAATGAAAGTACAACAGCAATCAACTGAGTGAGTCAATTGATTCAACGAAAGTGTTAAGTAGCAAAGCTCCTGGAGGTATATGAAAGAGAGTGGAATATCGCCCACTAATTGATTGGATCCAAGATCTATATCAATAAGTTGAACTAAGTTTCCGATGGAAGATGAAATTTCACTTGTTAAATGATTATAGCTTAAATCTAAACCAGTAAGTTGCACGAGGTTCCCGAGGGAATGTGGGATGTGACCCATGAAGTTGGAGTGGGAGAATTTCAAGTCGCTCAAGGAACCAAGATTTCCAATTGAATCTGACAATTGAAGTCATTGAAGGCAAGATTAAGGCTTTTTAGTTGAAGAAGATGGAAAATACTAGCGTTCGAATTGATTTAACCAGAGACACAGCTGCAAGCGAGGTCGAGGCCGATCACATGACCGCTTATCACACTCAACACCAGCGCAAGAACAGCAGTTGCTTTGAGTTTCCTCTGTCAATGCCTTACAGGATTCAATCTTTGCTTGCTCATCTGAAGTGGCGCTGTAACAACACTAAGGCTTTTTGGTGAAGAAGGTTGCCTTGAACTCCACCAACACAAATTTCTCGTCTTCATGGCAACGTGGTTGGGTTGAAGCAAGAGAGTGTGAAGCTGTAATATATGGGCTTTAAAACAAGAAAAGAAAAAGAAAGGGTTGAAAAGTCAAAAAGGGAAGCTGAAGGAAAGCGGAGGAAGCTTCAGTTGAGTTTAAAAAGGTAGAGAGAGGGAGAGAAAGAGAAGAGACCGGCAGAAGCAGGGGAAAACATGAAACAGGGGGAGAAGAGAGAAAGAAAAGAAAAGAAAAAGGGAAAAAGGGAAAATTTTGCCACGCTCATGATCCGAACGCCTCATCAAGCCGACCCAAGTGTGTTTTGCAATGCCGGTAAGAAATCGAAGCTTTTAATCACCTACTTCAAGCAATCGCCGCAATTAGGGCTCGAAATTCGGATTTTGTGGATATTTGTGTGGCGAAGCCCGATTTTTGAGTCGTTAAGCTGTATATTTTTATAGAAATTGTACTTTGGGACGTTGTGAAGCTATAGCATCTTTCGGATCGTGATTTGAGCTTGTGGTTTGTCCGGAACAGAATTTTGAAGTTGGGGACGCAATCTGGTACTGTAGCGACAGTAGCTTCGAGCCTCTTTTTTGTCGTTTTTGGTTCTGTTTTGGGGCAGCTGAGTTGGGGTTGTTGTTGTACGTTAAAAGAGCTTTCTAAAGACTGTAAGATGGCTTGAATCGGAAATTTGTGGAGGCAGTTATGGCGTGACGAAGTTGGCGCATGGACCGCGCCTAGTTGAAAATGTTGGGTTTCTGCTAAATTGTGTGCTTTCGTGGCGCATAGGTGTCGTTTTATCGACTAATAGGCCTAGTTTAGGCGAGTCGTTGTAAGAATATTCCTTTTTACTCGGCCTTTTGATATTGTTTTTCCGTTAATTGTTAGGGATCCGAGTGCGTGGTTCGAGTGAGCGTCGTATTTGATTTTTGGCTTTTCCCGGTGAGTGACACTATTTCTTCTTTGTATTTTAAACTCATATTTTGAGAAACGTGGTGGATTATATAATCAAGTGAGTTGATAAAAAAGCATATCTTGTTGAATAAAACAGATCGAGCTATTACGCCATCTTAGTTGTTTGAAAGGAGTTATATTTCGATTTCGATTGGAATGGTTGTTTGAAAATAGTTTGTGAAATTCTTTACGAAAGAATCGAAGAATGCTTTGATATTTATTTATCAAATTTTGAGTTGTGACATGATTTCCTTTCTGATGTTGGATTATTGGGTATGGTGATTGGTGGTTAGTGCTCAATGTCTCTGTGGACCCTGAGGGGTGTGGGTATGCGCATACTTAATCTAGGATATCCTTGTGGGCCGAGCCACCGGCTAATAATAGGTGGAGACCTTGCCAAGGGGGGAATCTTGGTCGTTTTGTCACGGGCGTTACGCGTGACCATGGTTAGACATTTGAGCATGGATTGGTCAATGGAGTGGACCATTGACGTGTGAATTGAGTTTAGTCGATGGAATGGACCATCAATATGATTTGTTGAGATTAATCAATGGAATAGACCATTGATACATGTTTTACGAGATTGACTAATGGACTCGACCATTGGTACTTTCGGTATTTGAGTTATGTTTGTGTTTTAAAATGTGCATAGTGATTTCTCGATCCGCTTAGAAGAAATGTGTTACTCACTGAGCCGTGGTAGCTCACTCCTCTCATCTACTTGCTTTTCAGGTTCTTCAGCGAGTCGCAAGTAGGCGTGAGCGTTCGTTCGGGGAGGACTTTTGTGGTGGAAATTTTTGGGTTTGACTTGTGCATAGATAAAAGGTTTATGTTTTGATTTTTGTGGATTATAGATATACTCTGATATTGTAACCAAATGCCATTTTTGTCATATATATATGGATGTATATATGTTGTTTTTGGGTTGAATTTTGGTTATGTTGAGGCTGCATCCTTTGGTAAAAGGACGGCCATGTCATGCCCCTTTTTCTTGTGAATCGGGGTGTGACATTTGTTGGTATCAGAGCTTAGGTTTTGATTTGTTTGGGCAGATATGGGACGATGTGAGATTGTGTGATAGATTTTTTTTTTACGCGTTAGCCTTTTAGATACTAAGTTGTAGCTCCGTTCTTGGATTCAGGTGGTCATGCGTGACTCGGAGACACTTGCTTCGTTTCGTAGAAATAGTAAAGGCAAGCAAGTTGTCGCCCCTGGTGCTAGAGACACGCCTCAAGCTTCTCAAGGTGCGTCTTTAAGGAGGAGACGCGAGGATCGGCATGATGGAAGTCCGGATTCACATGAAGTTAGGGAAGTTAACCAACAGTCGTTTCCTCCGACTGACTTCGAGCAAGCCATGATTCATTGGTATCGTCAGGCAAAGGAATTAAGTGGAGATGGAGCAATTGGCTCATACACCTTTGCCCAATTCAGAGATGCGAAACCACCCACTTATGATGGGAAAGCCGATCCTCTTGCAGGCTGAGCGGGGACTAGAAAGATCGAGGGGATCTTTGAAGCAAAAGGCGTTCGAAGACAAGAAGGTTAGCTTTGCTTCCCGATACTTAGAAGGCGAGGCAGAGCATTGGTGGGAGGGAATGAGGCCAGCTCTCGGAGATAGGGGTGGTGCTATAGCTTGGGAGGACTTTAAGCAGGCTTTCAATGCCCAATTCTTCCCAGTGTCATTTCAGACAAAAATGAAGAGTGATTTTATACACATATCTCAAGGTGACTCCACGGTTTTGGAGTATGCAACCCGCTTTAATCAGATGAGTAGATTTGCTGAGCAATATGTGTCTAATGAGCAAGATAAGGCTGATCACTTTCAGAGGGGGCTCCGATATGACATTGAATCTGCACTCACACCTCTGGCATTGACATCTTATAGAGACGTGTTAGAACGAGCCATCAGAGTGGAACAAAAGATTTTGGAGCGTGACGTGCAAGGTTTACCTCAGCATAAGAAGTTGAGATCCACTGACTATCAGGATAGCGGCGCCGGTGGCAGCGGAAAGAGAAAAGCTTTTAACCAGCCAGGAAAGCCCAAAATTCAGAATAATCCAAGCCCTTGTATTACCTGTGGGAGACGACATAGCGGTCCTTGTTACCGCAAGAGAGGAGCATGTTTCACTTGTGGAAAAATGGGACATATGGCACGTGATTGTCCAACACAGAAGAATGCCCCTGGAGATAGTAGAGTATGTTTTGTATGTGGGCAAACTGGACATCGAGCCTATACTTGTTCTATGAGGAAGACTGCCCCTCCAGTTGATAGGCCACAAGAAGGCCAGCAAAAGCAAAGGATGACTGGGAAAGTTTATAAGATGACAGGAGAGGATGCGGCGGCTTCTAATACGGTTGTTGCGGGTAATATTTCTATTGCCTCACAACTCGTTTATGCATTGTTTGATCCCGGTGCCACACATTCCTTTACTTCCATTGACTTTGCAAAGAAACTTGATGTATTGCCTGAGCTTCTAAAATATGAATTGCGTATTGATACTCCCACTGGTGATTTCTTGATTGCTTATCGTGTTTTCAAGAATTGTTTGTTGTGAATTGATGATGTACCATTGCCTGTGGATTTGGTGGAGTTAGATATGCAGGATTTTGATGTTATTCTAGGGATGGATTGGTTATCAAAATATCATGCCACTGTTGATTGTTATTCAAAGAAAGTTATTTTTCGACCTCCAAATCAACCCGAATTCTCTTTTTCGGGAAGTTATGAAGGCACTTTTCCAAGGTTAATTTCAGCTATGCAAACAAGAAAGCTTTTGAGAAATGGTTGTTGCGGTTATTTGGCTTGTGTAAAAGACGCAAGTAAGGAGCCGGTAAAGCTAGAAAATGTTCATGTTGTCAGAGAATTTCCTGATGTATTTCTTGAAGATTTACCTGGCTTGCCTCCTGATAGAGAGATAGAGTTTTGTATCGATTTAATGGCTGGTACAACACCTATCTCTAAGACCCCATATCGGATGGCACCTTCTGAATTGAGTGAATTGAAAACACAACTGCAAGAGCTTTTGGATAAGGGTTTTATCGAGCCTAGTGTATCGCCTTGGGGAGCTCCCTGTTCTATTTGTGAAGAAGAAAGATGGTAGTATGCGACTTTGCATAGATTATCGAGAACTTAACAAGGTGACGATCAAAAATAAATATCCTTTACCTCGGATTGATGATTTATTTGATCAACTTCAAGGGGCTCGAGGTATTTTCTAAGATCGACCTTCGTTCGGGTATCATCGTTGAAGATCAAAGTTGACGATGTGCCAAAGACCGCTTTCGTAACAAGGTATGGGCATTATGAATTTCTTGTCATGCCTTTTGGGTTAACGAATGCACCCGCGGCTTTTATGGATTTGATGAATAGGGTATTCGGGCAATTTCTTGACAAATTTATTGTGGTATTCATTGATGATATTTTGGTGTATTCGAGGAGTTTGGAAGAACATGAACAACACTTGAGAGTTGTTTTACAAACTTTGCGTGAAAAGAAATTGTATGCTAAATTTAGTAAGTGTGCCTTCTGGCTTGATCATATAGAATTCTTGGGTCATGTAATATCAAATGATGGTATCTCAGTTGATCCAAAGAAAGTTGAAGCAGTTGTTCAATGGAATCGCCCTACCAATGTCACGGAGGTAAGGAGTTTTCTTGGGTTAGCAAGTTATTATAGGCGATTTATAGAAGGGTTTTCTAAAATTGCCAGTCCACTTACTCGCCTAACTCAGAAGGGAGTTAAATTTGTGTGGTCAGATCAATGTGAGCGCAGTTTCCAAGAGTTGAAGAGGCGATTAGTGTCAGCTCCTATATTAACTTTGCCTTTAGGAACTGGTGGGTTTACAATTTATTGCGATGCATCTAAGGAAGGTTTAGGTTGTGTTCTTATGCAAGATGGTAAAGTTGTGGCTTATGCCTCTAGACAGTTGAAGGCTCATGAGAAGAACTATCCTACTCATGATCTGGAGTTGGCGGCGGTTGTGTTTGCCTTAAAAATATGGTGACACTACTTGTATGGTGAAAAATGTGAAGTCTTTACCGATCACAAGAGTTTGAAATATATTTTTACTCAGAAAGAACTTAACATGAGGTAGAGGAGATGGCTAGAACTTCTGAAGGATTATGACTTATCCATCAATTACCATCCAGGTAAAGCTAACATGGTAGCCGATGCCTTGAGTCGCAAATCTTTTGGAAATATGACAGCATTGCTCACTTCTCAAAAGCCTATTCTTGAGGATATGAGAAAGCTAGACCTGGAGATTTTGGTCCATCGGCTTGGTGCTCGATTAGCTAATCTTCGAGTACAACCAACATTGATTGACAGAATCAAGGCTAAACAAAATGAAGATCCTCAATTGGAAAAGATCACAGAAGGTGTAGAAGCTGGAAAACAAGATGACTTTAGTATCCACGTAGATGGGTCATTGAGGTTTCATGGTCGGTTATGTGTTCCCAATGATTCAGAATTGAAAAAGGAGATATTACAAGAAGCTCATAGCACTAGATTCTCGATTCATCCAGGGAGCACCAAGATGTACAAGGATTTGAGAGGAAATTTTTGGTGGATCAATATGAAGAAAGATATTGTGAAGTTTGTCGACCAATGTCTAATTTGCCAGCAAGTGAAAATTGAGCATCGTAAAACCAAGTGGCCGCCTACACCCACTTGAAGTACCTAAATGGAAGTGGGAGCATATTACCATGGATTTCATCGTCGGCTTACCGAGGACGCCTAGTGGTAAGAATGCCATATGGGTGATTGTTGATCGATTGACTAAATCTGCACACTTTTTTGTCTTATCGATTCGGTCTTTCACTTGAAGACATGGCGAAGCGATACGTTAATGAGATAGTGAGACTTCACGGAGTTCCAGTGAGTATTGTTTCCGATAGAGATCCCAGGTTTGTGTCCAACTTTTGGAAGAGTTTACAAGGGGCATTAGGTACTCAACTCAACTTTAGCATAGCTTTTCATCCACAGACGGATGGTCAATCAGAGAGAACTATTCAGACGTTAGAGGATATGCTGTGATCTTGCGTTATTGACTTTGGTGGTTCGTGGGACGAACATTTACACTTGGCAGAGTTTTCTTATAATAACAGCTATCATTCCAGTATTAAAATGGCTCCTTTTGAAGCTTTGTATGGGCGTAAATGTAGGACTCTGTTTGCTGGGATGATGTTGGTGAGAAAAAGATTAACCGGCCCCGAATACATACAACAATCGAAGAGAAAATCAGACTCATTCGAGAGAATTTGAAATCAGCACAAAGCCGTCAAAAAGTTATGCGGACCTTAAGAGGCAAAAGTAGAATTTAATGTAAGAGACCATGTATTCTTGAAGGTTTCTCCTATGAAAGGCGTCATGAGATTTGGAACGCGTGGTAAATTAAGCCCAAGGTACGTGGGACCATTTTTTATATTAGAAAAGATTGGTGAAGTTGCTTATAAACTGGCTTTACCACCAGCATTATCTAGAGTCCATAATGTGTTTCACGTGTCCTTATTACGGAAATATGTGCCAAGTCTTGATCATGTTCTAGATTTTACACCATTGAATTTGAGAGAAAACTTATCATACGAAGAGCAGCCCATTCGTATTATCGACAAGAAGGATCAGGTGTTACGACGACGCACTATTCCTTATGTGAAGACCCAGTGGAAAAATCACACGGAGAGAGAGGCCACTTGGGAACTCGAGGAAGAGGCAAGGCGCAAATACCCTCACTTGTTTCATGATTGACGTACTGTAAATTTCGAGGACGAAATTTTTTAAGGAGGGGAGAATGTAATATATGGGCTTTAAAACAAGAAAAGAAAAAGAAAGGGTTGAAAATTCAAAAAGGGAAGCTGAAGGAAAGTGGAGGAAGCTTCGGTTGAGTTTAAAAAGGTAGAGAGAGGGAGAGAAAGAGGAGACCGGCAGAAGCAGGGGAAAACACGAAACAGGGGAGAAGAGAGAAAGAAAAGAAAAGAAAAAGGGAAAAAGGGAAAATTTTGGCGCGCTCATGATCCGAACGCCTCATCAAGCCAACCCAAGTGTGTTTTGCAACGCCGGTAAGGAATCGAAGCTTTTAATCACCTACTTCAAGCAATCGCCGCAATTAGGGCTCGAAATTCGGATTTCTTGGATATTTGTGTGGCGAAGCCCGATTTTTGAGTCGTTAAGCTGTATATTTTTATAGAAATGGTACTTTGGGACGTTGTGAAGCTATAGCATCTTTCGGATCGTGATTTGAGCTTGTGGTTTGTCCGGAATGGAATTTTGAAGTTGGGGACGCAATCTGGTACTGTAGCGACAGTAGCTTCGAGCCTCTTTTTTTGTCGTTTTTGGTTCTGTTTTGGGGCAGCTGAGTTAGGGTTGTTGTTGTACGTTAAAAGAGCTTTCTAAAGACTGTAAGATGGCTTGAATCGGAAATTTGTGGAGAGAGTTATGGCGTGACGAAGTTGGCGCATGGACCGCGCCTAGCTGAAAATGTTGGGTTTCTGCTAAATTGTGTGCTTTCGTGGCGCGTAGGTGTCGTTTTATCAACTAATAGGCCTAGTTTAGGCGAGTCGTTGTAAGAATATTCCTTTTACTCGGCCTTTTGATTGTTTTTCCGTTAATTGTTAGGGATCCGAGTGCGTGGTTCGAGTGAACGTCGTATTTGATTTTTGGCTTTTCCCTGGTGAGTGACACTATTTCTTCTTTGTATTTTAAACTCATATTTTGAGAAACGTGGTGGATTATATAATCAGTGAGTTGATAAAAAGCATATCTTGTTGAATAAAACAGGATCGAGCTATTACTGCCATCTTAGTTGTTTGAAAGGAGTTATATTTCGATTTCGATTGGAATGGTTGTTTGAAAATAGTTTGTGAAATTCTTTATGAAAGAATCGAAGAATGCTTTGATATTTATTTATCAAATTTTGAGTTGTGACATGATTTCCTTTCTGATGTTGGATTATTGGATATGATGATTGGTGGTTGGTGCTCAATGTCTCTGTGGACCCTGAGGGGTGTGGGTATGCGCATACTTAATCTAGGATATTCTTGTGGGCGAGCCACCGGCTAATAATAATAGGTGGAGACCTTGCTAAGGGGGAATATTGGTCGTTTTGTCACGGGCGTTACGCGTGACCATGGTTAGACATTTGAGCATGGATTAGTCAATGGAGTGGACCATTGACGTGTGAATTGAGTTTAGTCGATGGAATGGACCATCGATGTGATTTGTCGAGATTAATCAATGGAATAGACCATTGATACATGTTTTACGAGATTGACTAATGGACTCGAACATTGGTACTTTCGGTATTTGAGTTATGTTTGTGTTTTAAAATGTGCATAGTGATTTCTCGATCCGCTTAGAAGAAATGTGTTACTCACTGAGCCGTGGTAGCTCACTCCTCTCATCTACTTGCTTTTTAGGTTCTTCAGCGAGTCGCGAGTAGGCGTGAGCGTTCATTCAGGGAGAACTTTTGTGGTGGAAATTTTTGGGTTTGACTTGTGCATAGATAAAAGGTTTATGTTTTGATTTTGTGGATTATAGATATACTCGATATTGTAACCAAACGCCCTTTTGTCATATATATATATATATATATATATATATATATATATATATATATATGTATATATATGTTGTTTCAGGTTAAATTTTGGTTATGTTGAGGCTGCGTCCTTTGGTAAAAGGACGGCCATGTCATGCTCCTTTTTCTTGTGAATCGGGGTGTGACAGAAGCAATGATAGCAAGCGAGAGAATTAAATAGCTGCAGTGAAACGACTCTCTTTCCATGGTCACCTTAGCAAATCTAGGGGGACTCTCAAACTCACTCTGCCGACTCGATTGAACATGAGACCTGATAATGGAGATGTTATATAGCCAAGTTCTTCTCCAATGTCATTTCCATGCTTTAATCTAATACATGAATTGACGATAATCTACAGATCCTGTTGCCGTGTTAATTTTAAAATGGATTAACCAGATACCCTTCTAAAACAATTTATATCGTCCTTCACAAGGATTCTAGAGATCGTGACCTAGCCCTGAGACTGACAGCGAAACTCGACGCCTCCGTTATAGATAAAACCTCTTGGTATGGACTGCTTGACTCTTTAAAGGGTGGACTACAAAATAACGAATCGAAGTCTTAAGACTCGCAGATCTCATAGTTTCCAAGTGCATTTTCTAAGCTAGCGTGCTTTTTGGGGTGCTGACGGGACTCGCTTTAAGCTAGGTTCTCTCCTTTTTCTTCTTCATGGTCCCTCAGCAGCTTCCTGTGAAGTACAGAAGTCTTATCTCCATGCCGGCCAAAATAATCAGCAGGAAATTTTTCGCTTCCGTGAACAGCTTTAAGTGTGGACCAAGAAAAGTAGTAGGCTAGACTTGAATTGATGTTCTTGATACTCTGAAAAGTCCTCGATGACCTTGACTTAAACATCTGTGCGTTTTTTTTTTCCCACTGAACCCAGAAAAAAGGCACGACGTCCATATCTTTCGTAAGGATAAGGTTTGAGGGAGTGGACACTATCTTGAGTTAGATTGGTCTCATGGATGCACTCTAGCTGGATCCACCAGAACTGAGGACTGAGGTACATTGATTCACATTTACTCAGTGCATCCAAGTATGACTTCAGTACATTGGTAGTGGTATAACACGCTCTTGCACTTTGCAGACTGGTAGGGAAGAATATAGCCCTATTCACAGTAAGGATGTCTAATTATATCATTAATGCCTCAACAGCGAAATCTTCTTTCACGAGGACATGGAGTGCATAATTGTCCTTGGTACTACTCTCAATGCTTTGGGATGAAACGTTACAGGATGGCAAATAAGTTCAATTCATTCTTTTTCCGAGCTGTAGCTCCAAATACCATGGTCACGTCAAACTCTTCCAACTTCCGATCAAAGTGGTTGAGCAATTGAGCAAGCGAAAGTTCAATATTAGCAAGACCAAATTATATGCTGGGACACATCCTTCTACTTGCTCCATATGGAATGTATCCAAAGTTACTCCCTTTGTAGGTAACCGAAGAGTTTTCCAAATCTCTCTGATATAAAGCATTCAGCATCATTCCATTGATCAGGATCTCTTTTGAGTCCCCATGCATTGACGATGGGCATTGATGTAGGAGCAAGCAGCATCCGGGTGAAAGCAGAGTGGCTAGTTGTTAGTCGCCTCCACTATCAATCGTTTCCACTGTGCCCACTCCACAGTCGTCAATGTACTTGCGCTTCCACCTGAGATTATGTCCCGGAAAGGAAATGTGGCAGGATCTTCGACTTTGATAAATTGCCAAAAAAAGAACAAAAATCGGTGGTGCCGACAATGGCTGACGAATGCATGGTCTTTCTAGGAATCAACTTTTGGCATAAGTGGAGGAAAGGAGACGGAGGCATGCTTAACATGCAGCGGTGGGGAAGGCAAGTTGATCTCTTCAGTATTGCAGGCATATTCTGATTTCCAACAAAATTAAGCACAAAACTTACTCTTCGGTTATTGCAGGCATAGTCTGATATCTGACAAAGTTAGTCACAAAACTTTGTAGGTTAATGTCCACCCAAAGGAACAGAGAATTCATCCCCTCTGCTGCTCATGTGACTTTTGATGCGGCACCACCGAGTTTTCTTCCTAGAAATGAAGTAGACTGCATTTATTTTCCAACAAGCACTGACAAGAACGAATCTGCATCCAGAATGTTTGGTTTAATTTTCTTATTTCTTGGGCTAAATGCATCCAAATTAAGCTCGCACAAACCTCACTTATGCCTTGCCATGAAATTTCATCTTAGCAGTCAAAAATAGATTCAGGGGCAAATGAAGCTTCAGTCTTACATGGAGGGTCCCTTTAGTATTATTTGACATGAGGTGAAAATAGAGCTCTCGGGACTCCTAAATCTTTACTAGATCTTCTTCACCAGATTCATCGATCCTGTTACCAAATTCTTTCTTTTCTTTGTAACCAGCAATGAGTTGCCGAGAACTTGTCCATTTTCCAGTGTATTTTCTCTAGCAGCCTTCTCATCCCTAAAGAACCCTGGGCCTTCAGAGAGCGAAAAAAATCAAGTAGGTCAAAGCCTTCAGAGAGCATTAACAGTTCGATAAGCAACCATGTTAAGCCATCCTGATATGTACATTTGTCACCGAATACGGGCCTGGATATTAGGTATTCATCAAATGACGAATCTCTCGTTCACGTTGATCGTGCTCTCGAGACAAAACAATCGAGCTAATGAAGTTCCATGCTTCTTCTACTCTTATTGATCTTAAAGACTGGACCTGCTTATTGCTCAGGACCTCGAGGTCCACCAATTTTCTGAGCTGTCTCCAGTATTCACCGTAAGGACAGTAAACAAGACGAACCCTCCGTAATGGATAACCAGAGAAGTTACATTACCAGGCCTCTGCGCAAAATCCAGCTGCTGGACCTTCAACACCTCTTTGCCATACTCTGCCGATCAGAAGACCAGGGCTGAAACTTTGCCCACCTGGAGGCTCATGATCGGCCCGTGGTGGCTTGCCATGTCTCTAAAGCAAATGATGTAGTTAGGAAGAGAGCATTTGATGCAAATTCCCCATGAGAGGCAGCCTCTCAGGCCCCGATGCCGAATTTGCCATCAGGCATAAAGTTCGGGGCCAGACCTGAAGTTTCGCAAGAACGAAAAGGACTAGAAGAACCGCACGAAGAGAAGAAAGTGAGGCAGCTGAAGCAACAACGAGATTTGAAAAACCATATCACATATCAAATGTGAGTTCGCTGAACTGGCATCACAGTTCAATTCCCAAGGACTAATTTTCTGTTTCTAGATGAAAATCAAGGCAAAATCTTCATGTCATACGAATTACCAAATTGTTTTCACCTAGCAGTTCTTGTCTAGAGACTTATAGCAATACACTTCAATGAACATTGACATAAGATGGGCTAGTGAACCTTCGGAAACATATTCATAAAATGGTCCTTCTACATACCACGAGGCCTAAGGGAATTCATAGTTTACGTGTTTATTTACGAGACTAGTTGACCATGCGACGTATGAACAGATACTTTTTTTTTTTTTAAAGAAATTCAGGCTATCATATTTTACTACATTAACTATCTCGAGCTTAATCACAACGAGGATTGCTATTCTTAACGTCGGAGTATGATTAATTGGGTAGTTCTGACCTACCATAATGGCAACTCCGATAAAGTCTCGGCCCTTTTCTTACTTGACCTGCTTCTTTAATTCATATCAATCCTGACGAATTATATCTAAAACTCTCCCTTTTTCAAGGCATTTTCTCTCGTAACTCTTGGTAAGTTAATGTGCTGCGAAGCGTTTTTAGTCAAAACGGTTTATGATTACCCGGCGTACAAGTCAAGCGGATCGTGGAGAGATTAACGTATGAAGATCAACGAATTCGATTTGAACCATATCTGATCGTGCGCTTTCCGGCCAGCCTAGGCCTGAAGCACAAGTTGGGCGGGCCAAGGCACGTAATTTCTCTTGGGCCCGACGCATCCAAGTAGGCCCACCAAGCCCATGAAGGCCCGATCGTTCTATACAAATGTCAATAGTTTTTAAATCACGGGCAAAGTTTTAGGTCCAATTCTAGCTTGCCACCGTTCAACTCTAGTTCAATCAAAAATCTCAGTTCGGACCGGTTCGGATTTTTCCTTTTTCCAGATCCGTTTACATCACCAAGCCCAAAAAAGGCCCAAATGAATGAATAGGAGAGTGGAAAAATAAAACCCCGGCAAAAGATGGATATTCCAGCATTGCCATCAGCTGGGGACTCTCTCCGCGATTGAGGAGCACGACAGTTATCTCCCTCAACGGTAGCACACGCAATGGTGCAAATGCTTCCATAGCAAGTTCAGTAGTTTCATATATAGAAGGATTAGGAACTGGAGAACCGCAAATAGCAACTTCGATTCAATTAAATCCTCAGATCTAACAACAAGACCGTCAAAATAGGGCATAAATCCATTTATTAACCCATATTTAATTTTTCTTTTAAGTCAAAAACCCACATTCAATTGACTGAGTTGTAATGAGTAAGTAAAATTAATGGCTCGACATGGGTCAATAAAAAGCAAAGCCCACGTAAATGTGGGTTTAAATGGGTTTGGACTCTATCAAGGCCCGATCCAACTGCAAGGCCTTAACTCACCACGGCCGTTGCGACTGGTAGGAGATCGGGAACGGTCCGGCGATGCGCCATTCATACACGACCAACCAGACCTCCCGGCGGCTGCCACATCGACGGCCGCAACAGTTCAACTACAACTTCTACCAGAAGAGCTCCGGAGCTCTAAACGTCTATAGCTTGCCCTTTCTAGTCAGACAAATAACTGTGGCATCGAGAACAATCTCAACGCAGTTTGTGTTAGGATTTCAGTTGTCTTCTGAGATTGCTTTGGTTTTTAGTGTTTCGAGGAATTGAGATTGAAATTCTTTGTAATTCTTTCAGTTTGTCATGAGTTGTTTGAAGAAATGCCAATTAGGATTTCTCATTGAAATGGCGGATAGAGGGTTTGAGAGGGTAAGAGTTGAGGTTGCGAATTATGTTCCTGATATTTTGCTTCATGAAATTATAGCTATATCCATTGGTGTGAGTGCCACTATGTGTATGTAATGAGCATAATCGAGGTAGTCACGAAACTTATATTCTGGAAAATGATCATGATGATTAGCTACAATTGTAATTATATTTATTCGGCTGTTTAAGCTTTTTATTTTTAATTTAAAGAAGAAAAATATCAAAATGAACAGAAAATACGAAAGAGCAAAGCAAAATAGGGCCAAAAAAAAAAAAGTAGCTGAGGATGTATGTGTGTTGTAAATATAGGTTTTAATGGCTTTAAATGAGTGAGTACGGAACTTCAAATAGGTTGTAAAATCAAATGTTAGATAAGCAAGGAAAATTAATTTTTTTTTATTAGATTGATGTAAATTGTAATGGTCTTTAAGTAATTTATGTGAGATGTGGCTCAATCAGAAAGTTCCATTCTATCCAACTTTCTTATTTGCTGATGTACGCATGTATGATTACAGAATTCTTTATTCAAAATGCATATGGACTGGTTAATATCTAATGCAGAAAAATTTAGAGAAAGTTACAAGTACTCAAAAACAGAAGACGAAAGATTTCGGTCGAGCATTTCTTGGTTTCGGACCATCTCTTCTACCTTCTTCGCGTTTGCTTGCTTCTACCAAAGTTCTTCACAAGTCTCTGTGCCCTTCTTCTTGTGATCAAGCTGTTCCCGAGGACCACTCCATTCACTAACCCACTTGCATACCCCATGCACACAAACTTCCAGTCTAATTCCATTGCACTACCCGAATCTTGATCTTCTTTTGATGTCGGAAATGATGGTGGTGACGCTTCGAGATCTCCACATTTTCTAGACAAAGGTTTGCCACATAGCCCTGAGTTTCCCTTGTAGGAGTTGTTTTCGAATGTAGTAAACTGCTGTGAATATGGTATTGGCCCGGTCAGACGGTTGTAAGATACGTTGAAGACCGCAAGCGAAGTGAGTTGCGTCAACTCCTGAGGGATCTCTCCTGAGAGCTGGTTCTGAGAAAGGTCCAATGCTTCCAAATTGGTTAGGTTTGCCAAGAATGGAGGCAGAGGACCGGAAAGCATGTTGTTGGAAAGGTTGAGCAATTCTAGTTGCTTTAAGCTTCCAATGGTTTCGGGGATCACTCCGCTGAAGTTGTTGCTCGAGAGATCAATCAATGTGAGGTACTCTTGGATCTTTGAGTAATTCATCTGGATGCCTTTGACAATTACTCTCATAGAGTAGTCAAAGGTTGAGGATGGAAAGCCCAGCCATCTGGTGTCCAGGATAGATTTGCCAATGTAGTTTGATTGAACTTCCTCAGAAACTTTCATGGCAGTCCACTGCTTGAAGTATCCGGATGGCAAGCTACCCGACAAATTGTTCTGGGAAAGATCAATGATATGCAGCTCAGGGAACTCAAAACCGTTTGTCCGTTCCCCAACTAGTCCTTGAAATCTGTTATGTCGCAAAACGAGTACCTTTAAGCTAAGAAGTGATCCCAACCACGAAGGAAAAATATCTCTAATCTGATTGTTTCCGAAATTCAGGAACTCCAAATTCTCGCATTTGAGAAGCGATCTTGGCAGTGGCCCCATCAATTCATTATAACTCAGATCAATCATGAGAAATGCACAGTTGTCCCCATTCAACTGAGGAATTTTCCCACTAAAGCTGTTGCTTTGTAGGCTCACCACTTCCAAAGAACCACTCAAACTACTCAAGCATCGCGGAAGCACCCCAGTCAAGTTATTATTGGACAAATCGATCACCATTATCGAGGTTAGATTGCACATAACCTGGGATATTTCTCCGGAGAGTCTGTTGTTTGAAATGAAGTAGTACAAGATTTGGGGAGGGGGAATCGGAAGTGATCCTTCTAACTGGTTGAACCTGAGATCTGCACTAACAAGATTTGTCCACTTGAAGGTAACGGGATCCTGTCCAAAACTAGTTAGGAAGTTGCCAGAAAGGTTCAAATACCTCAGCTCTTTTGTGCTTACATTTAAGAACCATTCGGGCACGTGACCGCTGATCTTGTTGTAGGATAGATCTAGCAGATGCAGATCTTCTTGACCACGTAGGTACTCCGGAAAACTATTTAAGTTGCATGAACAAAGACCTAGTACCGAATATCTTTTTGTTATGTTTGGTTCAATGATCACCGACAAATTATTGGATGATAATACTAGTATATAGAGGTTTTCCAATTTTGAAAACATATCTAACTCCACCGTGCCGCTTAAATTATTTGAAGTTAGAAAAAGAACACGGAGGTTCTGTAAGTGAGTGATTGTGCTTGGAATTGAGCCATGGAAGCTATTAAATGAGAAGTCAATATAATTCAACTGCTCCAGACTACCTAACCAAGTTGGTATTTCACCTTCTATTTCATTTCCGTCTAAAAATATTTTTTCAAGCTCTTGGAGGTTCTGGAAAGATGATGGGATTGCTCCAGTCAATCGATTGAAGGATAGAGCTAAGCTGCTAAGCTGAACAAGGTTTCCTAAGGAATATGGGATTTGACCTGTCAAATGATTGAAGCTCAAATCCAAATGAGTAAGCTGCATGAGGCTCCGTAGCGAGGATGGAATTTCACCCATGAGTTCATTCCGAACCAAACGTAAATAGTTCAGTTTAGTAATGTTTCCTAGAAATGACGGAATTTCACCTGTCAAATCATTAAAGCCAAGATCTAAATGCTTAAGTTGAGTAAAACGTACCAAAAATGATGGGATTTTACCGCTGAATGAATTTGCACTTAGTCCTAAATGAGTAAGTAAAGTCAGATTTTCAATGGATCGGACTGAACCCAAGAATTCATTAGATGAGAGGTCTAGATGAGTGAGTTGGGTCAGGTTGCCCAGTGAAGTTGGAATGTTGCCTGTGAAATCCGAGTGGGCCAAATTCAATTCACGCAAGGAGCCGAGGTCTCCAATTTCAAGTGGTACCTGAGAGAAATTGAAGCCATTATAAGCGAGGTTAAGGCTTCGTAGGTGAACGAGACTGAGGATGCTGGCGGTGCTGGAGTTGATAGAACCAGAGAGACAACTACAACTGAGGTCGAGGCCGATCACGTGACCACTCTCCTCATCACACACAACACCATCCCAAGCACAACAATCGCTCGTAGTTTCTCCAATTGCTTTCCAAGATTCAAACTTCACATGCTTATCCAATGAACCATGACAACAAGGAGGCCTTTGTGTGAAAAAGGTTGCCTTGAACTCCAATAAGGCAGATCTCTCATTTGCATGGCAACGTGGTTGGGTTGAATTAAGAGAGTGAGAAGCAACAACTCTCAATAGCAAAAGCAAGAAATGCAAGAATATCATGTTGGTGAAGGAAAAGGACACTTTTTCTATGGTGCAAGCGGGGTAAGGATACTATCCTGACTTGGGATATACAAGAAGCCCAATGGTGACGATGCTGTTGTTATAGAGACGCTCTTCGGTCTTCTCCATGTCGTTTTCACAATCTGCTTAATGCATCAAGGTTTTTTTTATTGTGAACAGCGTTGGTTACGTGTTGAATACTCAACTAATCTGACTAGGTCAAGATGGTCCCTGACTATTCGACCGAAAAAAAAAAAAGGATCGTCCCTGACTATAAATTCAATAATTTTTCTGTCATAATCAGTAGGAGACTACAAGGCAGAAACTCCTTCAATACGCTAGCAGATCCTACTTGCAGCGAAACTCACTTCAGCTGACTTGAACCATGAAAGGGAAATGGAGGAGAGCAAATTAGGTCAATTTTCTTTTTTGACAAGCGTGTTGAATTGCATGTCTCTTCGCAAATGACCTGTTCTTGCATAGCGCGTCTCATGATTCAGCATTGAGCAGGAGGAAAATAGTCTAATGTGTAATTGCTTAGTTTATACGATCAGGCAAGTCCTATATCATGGCATATCGCCTGAGGTGTTCTCGGAATATTGGTACATGATCACCGCTTGTGTTGTGACCGAAGGACAGTGTATTACTAACTTGCCCATAGTAATTACTAGGGCTACCTGATTATACTTCTTTCTTGCTACACATGTAGCATCGAGGTAGAATTTTCTAACTTGTCATAGGAAAAATGAAATTGTCTCTTGCCAAGAAATTTGGCTAACAAAGCATATGAATTTGTTGGGACCTACGAAAAGGATGAACAAGGCTGGTTCTCTAAGTTCAAAATGTCTTATTTAGCCCTCCTTGATTTACAATTTGTTCTCACAATTTGTCCATTGAACGTATTCAACTTCTGAAATTTCTAGGTAGGCTCTCTTCTTTGATCTTTTTTATCTTTTTTCGAGTGCCGGACACCTAGAGTACCAAAACTTTGCACGGGAGGACATTTAAATGCCAAAAGTTAGGAGAGTAACGCTTAAATGCCAAAATCGGAAAAAATGAATTCGTTAAGTGCCAATGGCAAGAAAATCCGGCCAAATTGCATATGTGGCATTTTCCGGCGACATGCTTTACCGACGTGGCAAATATTTAAGGAAAAAAAGCACATGTGGACGAGGAAAACAACATTGCCTCATCCCTTGAACTTTCTATGGCGTGACTTCAACCTGTTTTTACCTCTACTGCCATTAGGCCAACAATGTTGTTCTCTATCCCGAATTGTCGATGCTTGTGCTACTCCTTGCGCCAGACCATCATCTCGCAACTTTCTCTGCCACTCCTTAGAGAACAAGGTAGATTTTACCTCTTCTGAGATAATTGTAGTACACTCCTGCAACAGTGAATCAATAAAGTGCTCCCATGACTCTGGTAAAGAAGCTAACAACATCATACCATGTTCTTCATCATCAAGTATCTTATCGACGTTCTTCAAATCCATCATGAGTTTATTAAATTCATCCAGGTGGGTTCTAATAGAATACCTTCAGTATATCTAAATTGAAACATCCTCTTCAACATATACAAGCGATTATTCAAACATTTCTTTACATTGAGTGCCTGAAGTTTTGCCTATAATGCTGTAGCATCCTTCTCCTCAGCCACTTCTATTAAAACCTCATCTAACAAGTTCAACAAGATTGTGCTATTTGCTCTTTCCATTAGCTCTACCCCCTCTCAGAGACTTTCATTATAAGTGATAATTAATCTTCACCGTCTAGTGCCTTGGCCAAACCCTAGGTTGTCACCTGCATCTTGATGCTCCATAACCCAAAATTGTTCCTCCCATTAAACTTCTCAATTTCAAATTTTGCCTCAGACATAATTGTAATAACAGATTTCCAAATAATAATCAAACAAGCAAAAACCCCAATCATAATCAAGAAATTTGATCCCAAACTTTGATACCAATTGTTGAAATATAATATGTGAAAACGACATGATCTTGCAATTTACATCAGCGCAAAATCACTAGAGAAATAAATGAAAAATAATAAGACACCAAGATTTATATGGTTTAGTCAGAGTATCGATACCTACGTCCGGGGAGAACCAGGTAGAATAATCCACTATAATCGAGAGAATAAAAGTTTACAATCATTTTCATACGCTTGAGTGTTTCACACCTAAATTTAATCTCAAACCTCATGTGTTTACAAATAAATAATGTAAACTCACAACACAAAACTTTCTAGCGCTCAAGCACTCCATATACATCCAAGAAGAAACTCAGCACCTTCGTCCTTTGTGCGCACATGGTGGCTTCCTGGCGTGCGGCTTCTATCACTTCGTAGGACTCCTTTTTCTTTTGACGTGCGGCGCTCCTCAACCCTTTTCTTTTTCTTTTTTTCTTTTTTTTTCTTTTTTGTGGTTCTCTTGAAAGAAAGAACATTGGGGTTCCAGGTCATCAAAAAAAAAAAAAGAACACGTTCTACTTTTTTACACGTGTGTCTAAGGTAAAAAAATTGACCTAGGCCCATCGACTTTTAACTTCAACGTGAACTAGGCTTCTTCTGTTGTAGGTAAAAGTGAAACCCTCACTTTTTCTTTTATTTTATATTATTTCTTATTTTGTCTTATAGCTTTCTTTTGCTTTCTTTTGTATGTCTAAAACAAAGTTTAATAAGAGGAAAAAAACTTCTTCATCCGACTCGTAATTCACTTGGGGAAATCTTTTTTAACAAATTCGGTTTAACAAATCGTTATTCGAATTTAAACTCGAGATATTAATTTAACAGTATCAGCACTGGCTGACAAATGCATTGTCTATTTTGGGAATCAACATTTGGTATAAGTGGAGGAAAGGAGGAGACAAAAGCATGCTTAACATATAGTAGGAGGCAACGCAAGTTGATCCCTTCATTATTGCATGGATAAGCTGACTTCCAGCAAAATTAGGCACAAAACTTATGTGGACTCTTATGAAGGTATAGGAATTGTAGACACTTAGCTTGTTCGGTAATTGCAGGCATATTCTGATTTCTGACATAGTTGCAAAACTTTGTAAGCTTAATGTTCACCCAAAGAAAAAAAGAAAAATTCATCCTTTAGCAGTTCATGTGACTTTTTTTGCGGCACTGCCGAGTTTTCTTAATAAGAATGAAGTACACTGCACTTATATTCCAACAAGCACCGGCATAATCTGCATTCCAGAAGGTTCATGTTTGATTTTCTTACTCCTTGGACTAAAAGCATCCAAATTAAGCTTGCACAAGCCTCACTTATGCCTTGGCATGGAATTTCATCTTAGCAGAGGCCTAAATAGATTAAGGGGCGAGTGAAGATTCGGTCTTATGAGGAGGGTCGCTGTGGTATTATCTATCCTACGGTGAAACTCAAGCTCTCCAGACACCTGAATCTTTAAAAGCACGTCGACTAGATCTTCTTCTCTAGATTCATTGCTCCTGTAGGCAGATTATTTCTTTTCTTTGTAACCAGCAATGACGACTTCAAGAATCTCGTCCATTTTCCAGGGTATTCTTTCCAATGCCTTTCTCATCCCTGAAGAGCCCTAGGAACGTTAGAGAGCAGTTCAAATTGAGTAGGTCGAAGCCACTAGACAGCATTAACAATTCAATGAGCAATGAGGTTAAGCTATCCTGATATGTACATTTTCACCGAATACGGCCAAGGGTATTAGGTTATTCGTCAAGGAAACGAATCTCTTGCTCTTGTTGATTGGTGCTCCTCGAGACAAAGTGATCAAAGCTAATGAAGTTCCATGCTTCTTCTCTTATTGATCTGAAAGACTGGACCTGCTTATGGCTCAGGAGTCAGGACCTCAAGGACCGCCAGTTTTCTAAGCCATCTCCAGTATCCGCCGTACGGAAAGAAAACAAGAGGGACCCTCCGTGTAATCGATTACGAGAGAAGCAAAATTACCTGGACTCTGCGCAAAGCCAGCTGCTGGACCTTCAACACCTCTTTGGCTGCGTTTGGCATCAGCTTTGCCAAGTGACTTTGGGTGTCCAAAGCCCATTTGGGCAAATATTTGGTGTTTGGGAATATTTTTGAGACTTGCCTTGAAGAAATGCTAGCCTTCCAAAAGGTGGCCCAAGGCGCAGGTCCTAGACTGCCTTGGGCTTTCGGCATTTCGGAAGGCCCGACGTCACTTTGTTCATCTTCTTCTTCATCGGTCTCGGATGTCGGTCGACGAGGCTACGATTGGTCGGCCGAGGGCTGGAGAGGCCGGCGTGGTCGCCGCGTGGTCGCGGCACCCGGCGACCGTCGCCGACCCGTCGCGGACCCAGTCCAGGTGGCGCGACCTTGCGCGACCTAGATCTAGGTCGCATTGGTCGCCCCTAGGTCGCGGCGAGGTCGGTCGCCGCAACCTCAGGCGACCCACGACCTCGCCGCGACCCGGATCCGGGTCGCGGAGGTCGCCGGAGGTCGCGGTGATCCAGGCCACCCACTGCAACGTCGCCTCGACCCAGATGCGGAGGTCACCTACGGCGAGGTCTGTCGCCGCGACCTCAAGCAACCCACGACCTCGCCGCGACCCGGATCTCGGGTCGCGGAGGTCACCCGGGTCGCGGCATGCGACCTCCGCGACCCAGATGCGGGTCGCGGCGACGACCCGGGCGACCTCCGCGGCGCGGTGGGTCGCGCGACGGCGCGGTGAGGGTTGCCAAGACCCTCGCCGCACGGTGACCCTTCGCCACGCCGCCCTTCGCCACGCCGCCCGCCTACCCTTCACCGGCGGTGACCGACGAAGCCCTTGGCCAGCGGTAACCGGTGAAGCCTTGGCCGACCAACTCTTTATTTTTAATAATAAAAGCCTTTTGCAAATTTAATTTACCCAAACACTATTTTACTCAAAGATACTTCACTGATGGGCTTTCACAAATAAATTTACAAACACACTTTGCGTTTTGAAAAACTCCTTTAAGTCAAAGATCTTTACATTTTCTCAAGGACTTTTCTCAAAAGTCTTTCCAAACGCCCCCTTTGCCATGCTCAACCCGTCAATAGACCAGGGCTAAAACTTCACGCACCTGGAGGCTCATGATCGGCCCATGCTAGCTTGCCATGTCTATAAGCAGATGATGCAATAAGGAAGAGAGCATTTGATGCAAATTCCCCATGATAGACAAACTCTTAGGCCCTGGTGGCGAATTCGCAAAAAGACTAGAAGAACGGCCGCATAGAGAAGAAAGTGACGCAGCTGGAGCCAACGGCGAGTTTCAAAAAAGCCATATCAAAACCATACCTCTCTTAATCGTATGTGAGTTTGCTGAATTGGTACTGCAACTCAATTCCTGGAGACTAAATTTTCTATTTCCAGATGAAAATCCAGGCGAAATGTTCATGTGACACGAATCACCAAATTGTTTCCAGGTCTTCCCAGTAGTCCTTGTATATAGACTTATAGCAGCACACTTTCATGAACAATGGGATAAGCCGGGCCTACGAACGTTTGTATTTATATTTATCTATAGGGTCATCTTGCTAACCACCAAGGCCTTAGATATCCATAGTCTTTGTTAATTTATTAGCCTAATCGACCATCCGCTGCATGATAAAATTTCTTTTCAAATATAGCCTACTCTATTTTACTGCATCAATTATCTTGAGCTTAATCACGAGAAAGGGACTGCTTTTCTCTACCTTGAAGTATGATTAATCGCCCCATTCCGGGCCAACTGTAATGGGAATTGCGGCAAAGACTCAACCATTTTTTCTAACCGATACGCTTGTTTGGTTCAGACTAATCTTAACAAATTATATCCAGAACTCTCCCCTTTTTCATTCCATAGTCTCTCATATTTATTGGTAATTTAGTCGTACTTAGTCGAAGTGGTTTATAATGACCTGCTGTACAAGTACAAATTAAGCATGTGGATGATAAAATTAAAAACCCAGTCTAAACCTTCGCCTAGCCCAAAACCCGAATCTCAATTCGGTTCGGATTTTTCGCCAGGCCCATTTAAATCACCAAGCCCAAGTAGGCCCAAGCCCGGGTATGAATCAATTGAAAGAGCGATAAAAGTAAAAAGCCCCTGAAAAAGACAAGAATTGCGACATTGCCATCGGCTGGGGTACTCCCCTCTCTCCGCCACCGAGCAGCGCGACAGAGATCTCCATCGACGGAAGCATTTGCATTGATGCGAGCGCTTCCGGACTGAGCTCGATCGATTCGCATCGTGCGGGCGGCCGCGGATTGAGGGGATATCGTTCGAGCAGCCTCGCGACCTCGATTCGGAATCGTCCGACTTTTGCGTGTTTGGCTCGGATGGGACGTTCTCGCACGGCTTCTCGCCCGGCCGATGAAGATCCGAATCAAAGGTTGGTTGCGTTTGCTACTGGTCCTGCGCTGTGCGAGTTTTTGGTTGTAATCGTGAGATGAGGACTGATGTGCTTGGAATGCTGTGGAAAATTTCTGGAGTACGAAGTTGCCTCCGCAGGATTGGAGCCCTGCGATTAGGGGGGCTGTGTTGGCGTGTATTTGTGATTGGTTTCGTTCGTTTATGCTCTAGCGATACTTCGCATGCGATATCGGTTAGCTCGAGAGCCGAGGCCCGAAGGATTGCGCGAGCCGATCCCTGAGTAGAATGTATAGGACCTATGTGCTCTTTGTCTCTAGAGCTTCTGGAATCAACTCGCTTCCGTTCTAGTTTTACTTTTTTGAAGAGTTTGGAGAGATGGCCATAATTCTTAGCATTATAGGGGAGAATCGAGTTCAAGGCCGGGGTCATTTGGGCAGATGCCTCGATCGCGTAGTTGTGTTTGCTCATTGGGTATCCTTTATCTACCGACTTCAACTAGTCCTGTGCCTTTTGGTAGATTTAGGAATTCATTTGAATGCATTTCCATGGGACCTTAATTCAGCGAAGTTTACATTTTATCTTGCTTTGTATTGCTGGTGAAGCTCACCTTAACTTTGTCTTTCCGGTAGATCCAAGAAGAAAAAGATTGCCTCTGGTCCAGAAAATGTAGACTCTGCATCTGCAGGTACTGGTCAGCAACTTTTTAGCTCTTTTTTGGGGATATGAGTTCTCTCTCTACTCTTCAGGCTTATACTCACATGTTTGAGTCGGTTGTGCCCAATTTTCTTAATGGACTTAGGAATTCTTTTTCGATTGTTAAGCATGGGTTGTTCATAGATTATTCTTGAATTTATTCTGAAAGGCTATAAAAGTACCAAAATTTTATGGTCCTACAATATGACGAGCTATATAGGGGTTAACCTATTAGTGGTAAATTGAAGTTTGCTATTTCTCTCATTCTTAAAGGGTTAAATCTTTTTAATCATACTTCTTCTTAGGCAGGGCAAGACAGACTTCCTGTCTCTGATTTTGCTGAAAACTTAGCTGTGCAATGTAGTTATTGGTCAGGGAAATGAAGAGAAAGGGGCTTCCTACCACTGCAACTACTGCGGCAAGGATATATCAGGAAAAATTCGTATTAAGTGTGCAACTTGTCAAGATTTTGACCTTTGCATAGAATGTTTTTCTGTTGGAGCTGAAATTACTCCCCACAAGAGCAATCATCTGTATCGGGTCATGGTTAGTCATCTCCTTTCCTTTGATTGAGAATTTTTAGGATTATGTCATCTGCTGTTGTTGTGTTTCCTCCTTTGTTCTATGAAAGTGAGCATCTTAGACAATGAAGACACTTCTCCAATTTCATGTCTTTAAAGTGCTTTTCAGTATTAGTTTATGAAGCAGATCTTTATTGCTTTCTTGAATTCTTTTTGTCACTATAAAAGTTTGATTTTACAGTAACAGTCCCTCTACCTTTGCAAAATTAACCTTTTCAGTCTCACGTCTGAATCAGATTGAAATATCTTAATTACTATGCATAATCCTGTAATTTTCTATGAAGTTATGGCTTACTCTTCCTTGATGAGTACAGAATGAAATCCCAGTGTTTAATATTTCCTGACTCTGTGCCTTTCATGGCTAAGTAGCTTGTTTATGGTGATAAACTTGCACTTGTGGCTAAGATACTGATTCAGTTATATATTAATACCATGCAATGCCACATAGTCAAGACTAATAATGTTTATGAGACACGCTAAGGTCATTTGGGAATGCTCTTGGAAAACTCCATGAAAGAAGGGTCTCTTGAGAAAGAGATGAAAACAGTTTCAGGCACTTTCCTAAGAAAATATGTAGACTCTGAAACAGATTTTTTTTTTTTTTTTTTTTTCCGCTGGGGATTGTCACGCTAGTTGTATCATTAACACAGTCCACAATTGTCCTAGATGCATAGACACCCTTCTTGCTTAATTTTTAATAATAATCAGGTGAAGAGTGCTGAGAGCAGCCTACATTATAGTTTTAAAGTACTTTGACATTCATTAACAAAACTTTAGTGTTGCAAAACAAGCCCTATTCATTCGAAATGATCTCAATCCTGTTGAATTAAAGGAGTTGCTTGGAGTAAAGTACAGATTGGAGGTTACATTTGGCTAATGTCTCTGGACTTGTTGTCATGTGCTCCATCTTCTCTTTCGTATGTGGTTGCAAAAGTGATGATGGAATTTATGTTGTGCCAATACTTATAAACTAGAATGTTCTATCCAAAAATTAACATTTCTGATCCACTTGGTTATTTATCTTTATATTATTCTTTGTAACAGGACAATTTGTCCTTTCCACTTCTATGTCCAGGCTGGAATGCAGACGAAGAAATGTTACTTTTGGAGGTGTTACTATTGTTTTTATTCTACCTCAAAATAGTTCATTGTTTTCAGCTTATTATATTCACAAGGTTTAGCGGTTCTTTCTTATTTAGGGCATCGAAATGTATGGATTTGGTAATTGGGCAGAAGTTGCTGACCACGTTGGATCTAAAAGCAAATCACAATGCATTGCCCATTACCATGCCATGTATATGAACTCCCCTTGCTGGCCTCTCCCGGTAAGGATTTGTCACTTAAATTTATGATAACTAAATCACTAATACACCTTTTATAGACAAAGTACTTGCAATTATGATATGTTCCACATATTCATCTAGGACTTGTCTCATGTTATGGGCAAAAACAGAGAGGAGCTTCTTGCTATGGCCAAAGGACAAGAGGAATTAAAGGAAGGTACTTTCAGGATTAGTTGATTAATGTTGTTTTTAAACTGGTTTATCAGGGATACTACAGTCCTTCTATACCTTGAGAGAGAGCGATTATGAGCAAGTTCATGCATGCAAGAATTTCATGGTCTGTTTAATCATATAACCACATTTGAAGCTCAGCTGCTTTTCCCATGAGCAATGGGCACGTACTGGGCTAAAAAATACTCTCTCAGAGTCGCAGATTCACGAAAAGCTCTTTATCTTGGAACCAAAAATTGCATGTGACTTAAGCTCTTCTTTTACAGAGTCATCTTCAATTGGGGAGCCTCTCAAAGAAGAGTCATCTTCTTCTACAAAATTCAAGTATGGCTAAACACTGTTGTTTGTCAACTATTATTTTATACCGCAGTTTGCTCATTCCTCTGTATGTGTTCATTCAGATCCATGGAATCATTAAAAGAAATTCCAGTTCATGCACCTTCATCTGGCTCAATTGCTGGTAAGAGGGGATGCAACATCTCACATGCCAAGGAAGAGATTAAAGATGAAGGTAATGCTTTTATGGAACTTGTTGACATGGTTGTTTGTCAAGTTGAGGAAGCATCATCCTCAATTGGCTTCAAGAATTGCTTTGAAATATTACTTGGCAGATAGCCTAAGGCTCATTTAGAGAAAGAATTACAAGGAATAGGGCTTTAGTAGAGTAAGATTGGGGTCCATGCTGACTTTGTGTGTTTTATCTGGTTTGCTTGTTATGCATAAGATAGATTACTGAGGTTAGACAACTGTAATTCCAATTCGATAAAATATGCAGAAGTATGATTCATTTTGCATTATTTCTTCTCTGTTTCACAGAATCCCAAATAGACAGGAGCATCGGAGAGAAAAAGCCTAGAATTTCTGGGGATGAAGGGCCATCTGCAACAGAGTTCAGTGGTTATAATTTCAAGAGGCAGGAATTTGAGGTTGAATACGACAATGATGCAGAGCAGTTACTAGCTGATATGGAATTTAGGGATACTGATACAGATGCAGAGCGTGAACTGAAGCTGCAAGTGCTACGCATCTATTCAAAAAAGGTGTGGTTCTATGCTCTCTTCGTGATGACTCCTAAAGGGAGCTTGTTGCTAGATATGCACTTGTGAGAGGCTGATTTAAACAGCATATGAATCCAAAATGACTATAGGGGGTGGGAACTGCGTGTTGAAATAATCTTTATAATGCTGTTGACATCACTGATCAATTAATGATATCAAACTTCGTATTGCAAGCATTATCTGGTATTGATTAATTTGACTCAACCAAGCTGTTGAAGCACTCAGCTCAAATCTCTCGAATGAATCTATGACTGACTGAACTTGACAGATGTGTTGAGTCATGAAATGATGGAATGCATCACATGAACCGACTAATTCATTGATCTAGTGCCTGGTTCAGTCACGCATCATATTACAGCGTCCGGTGTCTGGTTCAGTCATGCATCCCAGTGCAGCTCCGTTTTCTCAAAAGTACTTGTTGTATAGCATGATGGCTTTTTCACATCCAAATTGAATTTGTTGAATTGCCATTTTTTTTCTAAAAGTTTAAGTTATTAGTAAAAGTGTCCATAATATATCAGCTAAATAATTTTACACTCTAGCTCGTTATAAGCTGGAACTTACACATGAAACAAAAGATGTGTATGTAGTTACATTTAATGACAATGGGGGGACAAACAGGAGTAACAGACGTAATGGCCAGAAGAGTGTCAACACTCTTTTGAAGCTTTAATATTAGGTGACTTACCTTTTTGCTAACGCAATAGATATGAAGCTTATATATGAATATTATTGATTAAACAAATTATGCATCCTGATATATTCTTCTGTTTTGGAAACAAGTTACATGTTACGTTGGTGCTTGGACGGTTTGGTTCATGAATTATGCACTTTGACCTGTCTCAAATAGTTTTATTAACCATTTACATTTAAGATAGTAAAATTTTACTGATTTAAAGTTTTAAGTATGAACATTGATTCTGACCCTAGATTTAGTTTTTCATATCTTGTTAAAAAATTTCCATTAATGCTGCTACCATCATTTGTTTAAAATTGCTAAATGAATTTGCAACCTGCCTTTTACCAGTTGGACTTTATGTGGCATGTAATACAGAATGATACTATTTATTTTACCCTTTTTTTTTTCTTTTTGTGGAATCTGTCAGTACTGGGTATTAGTTCTGTTGAGAAGTGTTCTTTTATCATTTGTTTTGAGGTGAGTAATTTACCTTTCTTGCCCTTATCTTGAATATTTGTCAGGCTTGATGAGAGAGGAAACGTAGAAAGGATTTTATACTGGAGAGGAACTTGCTCTACCCTGACCCATTTGAGAAGAATCTCTCTCCGGAGAGAGAGATATATAAGCGCTTCAAGGTCTTCACACGGTTTCACTCGAAAGAAGAGCACGAAGAGTTTGTTAAGAGTATAATAGAGGAACATCGGATTGTCAAAAGAATACATGAACTCCAGGTCTGATGCATGCCTATTAATAGCCTGTCCTTTCTTATCTTCTGATTCATTCTGTGAGTTCTGCATCTTAAAACCAACAAATTAGTATATAAACTGGGTAATCCATTTTTGCAATGCCACATCTCCTAATTCTAAAGGGAAAAGTACTTTCTCTGTGACATGGCAATGTGCCAATGTTCATTCATTAGTGTCATGCCATATTTAGAAACTTTGTTGCATCATGAAGTTTATTTTATGCAAACTTGGTTGATGGTGGATTAGGCTGCTCGACCATTTTCTGCTGAAGGTCTGTCCACTGCCATACATTGAGCTAGTTCCTTTCACTATAATCCACCTGAAATGCAGTTTATGCAACTATAGAGCCATTTGGGCCTAAATATACTCCACATTTATGGTCTTCGTTTTCTGTATTATAACTGCCAAGGTTTGCTATACTTTGTTTGAGTAATTCAGATCATTGGAAATTCACAAGATTATTGCATATTTGCGGAGAGAACTCGTTGAAGTTTGACTCATTGGATAGGAAAAACATCTAATCTTCTCGAGTTGAAAGTTTCCATCTCCTTACCAACCTTTGATGGAAAATTTTGATGCATCTTTACAATTACTACCTTTACTTTGATGCACTTCAATCTCCTTAGCTTTATATAGTGGTGCTCACTCTTATGTTTCTTTCACCAATGAGCATGTAGGATGCCCGAGCTGCTGGCTGTCGAACGGCTGCAGAGGCAAATAAGTTTATTGAGCAGAAGAGAGAGAAGGAAGCAGAAGGAGCCCAGAGAATGAAAGAAATTTCACAGGCTGGTCCAGTGGTAAAATTTTTCCAAAGCCTAGTCATGTCAAAGTTGAGCCGGAGAGCAGCCCTCAAGGACTTGTCAGGAGCTCCTCAAGCCTACAGTCCAGTGGCAAGGATGCAACTTTGACATCACTGGATACTCTACACAGCTCCCTGGATGATTGGGACATAGGCGATTTTCCTGGAGCTGATCTATTATCCGAGACTGTAAGTACCGTGAGTGTGAGAACAATAGGTCTTAAATTTTTATTTGAGAAGTGATTCTACAGAAAACTAGTCAAATCAATTGCATTTCTCAAGCTAACATCACTATTTCTTGAGAATCTCCCCCCATCGAAAGATGAACTCATGCGACTCCCATGTGGGGATCTCACTTAGCAGGACATTGGAATTTAGAAAAATGATAGCGTCTAATGCCAGCATTTTTCATTGTTCCTCTAAAGCAGAAACTTTGACTGTTTTGAGTGCTCTTCTCTTTCATGTAGGAGAAACGTCTTTGTGGTGAGATCAGAATATTACCAGCGCATTATCTGAAGATGCTACATGTTATGTCCATAGAGATGTTGCAGGGCAACCTTACCAAGAAATCAGATGCCCATGGCCTATTCAGAGTGGAACCAAGTAAAGTGGATAGGGTGTATGATATGCTTCTATCCAAAGGAATTGCTCAAGCATGATTTTGTGTGGGCATGCTTGATGTGTAAATAGCTTGTGCTTTCTTTTCACCTTTTTCTTAGATCTATTTTATCTTTTACTTTTTTCGGGTTTTCAGCGGGAGGGAAGATAGATGTTTAGTTTGGGCAATTGTTTGTTCATGATAGCAATTTTTTAGTATCAAGTGGTTTATATATGCCCGCTAGGAAGTCAAGTATCGAGCATTCAAGAGTTCCCAAAATTTTTCTGTTCGGCAGTCTTGCAAGAAACTGGAAATGTACTTTGCCAAAAGCTTCTGAACAGGCTAGATCCGGATTATTGTGTATTGAAAGGTTATGTTATGAAAGAATCGAGAAAACTTTAGATATCCTTTTTGCTTTTGTCTGGAGTTGGGCCATGAAATGGCGGCAATTGATGATTCTAGAAGGCGGAAGTGAAACAGAAGCATGCACCATGCGGTCCTGTTACATTGACGACCTCAAGTGCGGTGCTTACCTTGCTCCGGAATATGCGAAAAAGGAGCTTAAATTAGGTTGGCATGTTGAATTTTCCTTATTCTTTTATTGTGAATGCTCCACACAGCGGATGCATCGACTTAATTACTAGGCCAAGGCCAAGTGGAAGCTGGAGCACCGTAATGAGGACAGTGTAATCCGCGTTCAATTTACGGAAGTTAACAACGTACTAAAGAACGCGAATGGAGTCTATGGAGCCTGCGAACGGTGCACAGGCAGAAGCTCGGATCAGAGGCGAAGATTTGTTTCACCCCTTCGATCCTAGGCAACGCTAACAAAAACCCAGCAATTCAACACATCCATACGCATTCCATTTGGGAGAAGGTCGAGGAGTTAGGACTTGCACGTCAACCAAATTGGAATGCATGAACGAAACCCATTACAAATATGAAGTCAACAATGACTTCTGCTTTACCGAAAAGAATACCCTGAAGATTGATTGGAAAGTCGGCGAGAAAGCTACAAAGCCCCTAGAACAACATCAACTACACCTAGTTTTCCCAAATTTCGATCTACACTTCCCCCTACCACCCCCCTCAGTAGCAGAAATAATACCCCCACCTAGACGTATCTACTGCCCCCCCTAAAGCCTAAAACAGAATTGCCTACACAAATTGCAAAAGCGGTAGAATTAAACAGTGTCAAATGCACCTGCAAAAGAGAGGTTATTTGCTCCTCCCTCTCTCGCTCTACGGACAGAAGAGAATCACTTCACTGTTCCCGTGTGCCCGACACTGTACACCACCATAGCCCCTTGTAGTCAGAATCAGTGTCAAAATGGTCCCTAAAACGACTCCCCAGAACGGCGTACCTGCCCCACCTTCCAAACTAAGAAAATACTGTAGCACTTCTGCACATCCCTCCCTTAGGTCAGTCCTCAAGTTGTAGCACCTGAGGCGTTAGGATAAGTGTCTAACACTACTCCGCGCCGAAATCCCATAAATGTATGGTCGCATCATTGGAGTACGCCGCCACATGGCTCTCGCTGGCCACTATCGCGCTGACCTCGCCTATCCCCACCGCGAGGTTGTACAATTCGGCGCCGCGTTCCACCTCCCAGACCCTAATAACACCCGCTAGGCACATCAGCGCGTACCCCTGGTTCATGCACCCCATGACTCGACCTTGCGCTGCCCCCTCACGTTGAACCTACATATATCCTCCCGCCTGCCCACATGGCGCACAACAGCGAGCCCTCGCATGTCGACCACAACGTAGGCATCTCCATCGGCGTCGACCGAGGTTACTATGAACCCTCTTCTAGTGTAATTATGATCGCTCAATAGCATCCCGTGGCCACTCAGGTCGATGACAAGTACCTCGTGCTCGTGGCCGCCACGGCCGATTCTTGCCGCGTGACGCGGAGACGACCCACGATCTGAGTCAAATCAGTCAGCATTCGCCACCCCGCTACCGATTCCCCCGTCGGTCAAATCCCCCGTCCACGTGGACTTGCTCCTCCGAATTACTGTCCCATATGTGGAAGGCCCTGCCCGGTACGCCCGCGTAGAGGCCCACCCACCACCGGCCGCATCCCGCAAATTCCACCAATACACCGTCTGTGACCAGATCGCCGACGTGGGCCGTGCGCAATGGGGCTCCGCCGTCGATCATGACCACGTGGATATCTCCCCCCAGCGTGGCATATACGAGTCGCGAATCACTCATGACGATGCCGGAGACCGCACGTGAATGTAGACCTAGTCCGCCCTGGTGGGGGGCTTGGTAGGTGGCAATGTGGAGGCGCGTGGCGAGGTCGAAGAGGCGAACGGTCCCATCGGCAAAGCCACAAGCGAGGTGGAGTTCGGACAGAGTGAGGCAGCGGCATATAAGCCCATATGGATCCCCGTTCACCTCCGAAGGGTCGAAGTGGAGGGCGGCATAGACGGATCGCCGAGACCGGAAATTCGCGGCGGTCCGATGGCAGTAGATGAACTCGTCGCGCCACGTGGGATGGGTGCGGTGGGTCCGGCCCCATATGCGTTGGGTGAGACCGGCCCACAGGAGATCCGAGCTCGAAACATTTCGCCACGTGGAGCACACCTGCACTTCGCATTTAGGCATAGTTATGGCCGGCATGGAACTACATAAAGGATCTGACGAATATCAATAACTACGCAAAAGGCGACAGTGGAGCTTCGGTACCATGAGCAACCGGAATAGTTCATGTATAATGCATGCACGTGATTCCGATTCGTACAGCACAAAACACAAAATCAGGAGCTTAAACATCAGAACCTAGGCTAGGTGACAATGTTCAGAAAAGAAACTTACCAATTTCCATGAAGTTACAACATCGTCGAGGTATAAAAATCTCTTAAATCTCAGACCTTCCAACATCCTACAACTGTAGTGCTTCCTTCCTAAAAATTATAATCTCAGCGTTCACCATGTTTATTTATCAACACATCCAAACTTACAATCGCAGAGGAAGGCTCGAGTCTATAATCTTGCTCGTATATCATCACTTCTCTCCCTAATTAATTTCGAGTTCGAAGACAGCCGCCCCCAACCCAAATGGCGACCTTCAGCTAGTAAATTTACATTATCTTCATAAAATAAAGATGAAATCACTTTGCTTATAGCATGAGGTCTGGAAAA